>JAZKJV010003162.1:1208750-2417500 GCA_037367405.1 Ottelia alismoides | reverse complement strand
AGACAGACCCCCATCCAGTGCAATTATATGGTGTCAAGGCAAAGGGGCACAGACCTAAGGGAAGGCGTCGATCCAAGCACAACGAGAGGTCTTACAAGAGCTGGCAAGAAAGATTAAGGAAAGGGGGGATCGGGGGCAGTGTTTCGAACTTGTGGAAGCCTATAATCTAGTAGGGACTATAACCTTTTGAAGGCTATGTGTACCCCATGATTCAGGACTAAAGAAGGAGCTATTGACAGAGGCCCACCATAGACGACTAACGATCCATCCAGGAAGTACAAAGATCAGGACCTAAAAAGAGGATGATGGTGGAATGGAATGAAAAAGGACATCGCAGAGTTCGTGAGTCGATGTCTGGTATGCCAACGGGTTAAGGCAGAGCACCGACGACCGGGGGGATTACTGCACCTTCGACGAATGGAAATGGGAGAGTATAGCAAACCTAGTGGTACCGGACCCTGGGTCGTCGTGGATAGACTGACCATGCCACTTCTTGTTCATCTTCGTAGCTTAGCTGCTTCTTCATCTTCTGATATGCGACAACATACATACCTCTTGCTACTGATTATCCGCTCCGCAACTCCTCCCCTGGTATCCAATGCTGGACGATTAGGGTGATTGAGACCTCATAATAGCTGGTTGCTCTTCCTATAAAACCGTCCGATGATCTGATAGTTGTCTAGTTCTTGTTCCGCTGACGCTTGCTTAGTGCCTGGGCCTGAACCTCCTCGCGGATACTCTTCCCTCATCTCAGCTGGACTGCCCGATTCATCGTATAGTGCTTGCTACCACGGCGGATCATACCTCGTCCTTGCTTTTATCCCCATCCCTCACCACTGCATCGGCTATCCAAGGAGGAGCCTCTCTACCCCGCCTATTCGCCTCAGCTCTCTTTCAGCAGCTTTCGATCAGCGGCTCTCTTTGCCTATCGGAGGATACTGACTGCTTGTGCTTGATTCCCAGCGGTTTATACGGCCAGCGGAAACGACTCTTCAGACCTACGCATCGACTGTCGGATGATCTGTACATCTTGATTGTCCCATTGACCAGTTGACCTCCTATTTGCTCCGAGCTATATATATGGACAAGATTCCCAGCGTCGAGCTTTTCCTCTGATTCTAATCCGCAAACGCATTGTGCTTCTCCTCTTCCTCCTTGTGAACAGCAGAAATGGGAAAAGCATCCTAGGCGTCAATCACTATTAGCTTCTATTTGGCTGCAACTGCAGCTTTTTCTTGAGTGAGACATCAGATCAGCGCTCGAAAACTCGCTCCCAAGGGAAAGGCTTTTTGATAGTCGGGTGTGAGCGGAGTTGGTTCTTTGAATTGGACAGCATCCACAAGTCTAAACAGTTCAAGCTGATCCTCGCGCTATACACTCTGAGACTTTTGCCTCGTTGATGTTTATGTATACTCTGTCATGGTCCAACCTATAGCACCTTGATGCTTCCCTTCGCTATACGCTCATTGCTTCTTTGGAATCGCGTCGTACTGATTCACCACTAGCTGTGAGATTGAGTGAGACTACTCGTTGTTGACGTAGGTATCACACACGAGGCTTTCTCGCTGGCCAGCCTGCCTCATCTGTGCGAACCTGTGAGAGCTTCCATATCCCACCTTTCAAACCTGAGCTTGTAGCAGCCGCGGCTATGACTCTGAGACTGGCCCTTACTAGATATGTAGCCCTCAGTCAGCCACTTCCCCCGCCGAGCTTCAAATGGTGCTGGGTCAGTAGTGGCGCTGCTCAAACTACTACTGCTGCTACATCGGATGAGATTGCAGTCAACGCGGAAAAAAGAGCGGAGGTGGGACAAAGCTTCTACTGCGGAAACCGCTTATTCCACAGCATCAGAGCCTAGTCGACAACTGCTGCCACGGCTCAGTGGCTGCTTACCTAGTGCTACGATCCTGCGGAAACAAACCCGTCTCAACGGAGGTGGATTTCACAGCTCTCACTGCTACAGCCTCAGTCTACTACTTCCCGGAACTAGACTCAGCAGAAACCAATGCAGGATGAACAGCTGAGTTCAAATCACTGCTGCAACTACAATTAAGAATCCAGCGGAGCTGATGAGACTGTGGAATGTGATGCTGTACCTGGTCGTTCAAATCACTGCTGCAACTACAATTAATCACCCAGCTGCGGAAGCATCAACAGCAGGATTGCAGCGGGCTTCAGGAAAAGCTTCCCCGGCAACAGCATCAGATGCAGCTTCCTAGGCTAATCGCTATGACTTCCCGCTCGCTCGTTTGCGACTGGGGAGTAGCCTTGTGCCTAGGTTGATTAGACTGCTCCATTCACTGCGGAAACAGCGGGAATCATAAAGTGGAATAGCTTCCGTAGTGTGGGACTATCAGTTCAGAGGCTTATATATATATAGTCTTGTGAGATCCCACCCCTTTGTTGCATCAGCTGAGGGGAGAGAGCCAGCCCACACTAGGTCAGAGTCAGCAGAGAATCCGAATGAGTGGTTCTTCAGGTCAGCCCCAGTCCTAGCTCGGCAGAGCAAGCAGCGCTACTATATATTTTCTATATTGATATTTGGGGGAGTCTCGCTACGCGATATATATTATCTATATTTAATCAAAGGTGTGGGGCGCGTCGAAAAAGCGGATGAGTTTGTTATTCAATATTTGACTGAATCTCTCAAGAAGAAGAAGGCAGGGGAAGAGGAGTCAGAAAAGCCCCCAAACTATTAACATCTGCCTACTCTACTAGATAATATAGGCCGGATTGGATTTGAGGAAAGCGGACATGGTAGGACTAGTAGGAAAAGGGGTCAGGAAGAAGTCCTTCCGCGTATCCTATGAGAAGGATCTGTCGTGCTTGTCGCGTTTGATTTTGATGGTCACCTACGCTCATTTATCCCTAAGCCAAGAAAGCCTGGTACGGCCTATTACCCTTACGGGGCTATTGGAATCATATCCATTTTTCCTTCTGTGTGCTTAAGTCAATCCTGACCTTCGAAATTCGCCAAACTCAATGTCTGATTCGCTTTCTGGGCTCCGAAGGTGGCATTATTATGTAAGCATTTTCACCCCTAAATGCCCTTTTCGATCTCGGGTTGGGTACCTCCCTACCACACTTGTTCGAATTGACGAACGAAAAACCGCCGGACCCTGTGTGCCTCCAATAGTGGACCCAAGGGTACCCTAGAGGCCGGTTAATCCGATGTGGCTAAGACGGTGAGGAAAAAGTAGTGTGAAACCGGAGGGCCCTATAGTGACGTTTCGAAGCGAAGTGAGAACGGAGAGGAGGAAAAAAGCGAACCGTGGTGATCAGTAGGTGAGTACAAAGTCAGAAGAGTCTCAGCGGAGCGTAGAGGAGGTGTGAGCCTCCCCGAGCTTTGCCCCTATATTTCATCCGCATTAGTACATTTACCCTAGAAGGCGATAGCGTAGAGCTGAACGTCGGGAGACGAAGATACGACACTAGAATTGCGGATATTAGCGTAGTGGTACGAGATACGACACATAGTCCCCAAGACGAAGCTATAATCTAGTTGGAGTATACTAGGTTTTCGAGTATTTGGTATAAGTCAAGCGGAGGCGAGGTTTCGAGCTTCTGAAAAGTCTAGTGGCGAAAGGGGCATTTCTCGACGAACCTGAGAGGGGGTGACTATTCGGTCCAGAGTCAGAAGGAAATACTCACGGATCAGGACAGGAGAAAGATTTCCCATTCCTTAGAAAGATATGTGGAACAGTCTTGACCAAGGAAAGCTGCTTTTTGTGCTGAATTCTTTTTCGAGAATGCTCCTTTGTTGAAAATCTTGAAGGGATTCCTGGAGAGTCCCATCTTTGATCGGAAAGGTCAGGATGACACCTGACGGGGTGTGGGAATCCCCCAGGGAAGTCCCATTTCTCCTCTATTGATGAACCTTGATCTTGACTCTCTGGATTGTGCTATGACATCAAGATGGTCCTGGCTCAGATATGAGCGTGACGCGGATGACATGATCTTTGGAATCTTATCTGGACCAAGTGGTGTGAACGTCGAAGAGGCCAAGTGTATAGCCTCTATCAGAGCTGAAAAAACGAGACCGGAGAGTGAAATTTCATTGTTTAAGTCGTCAATCCCCCTACTGACTCTTTGTAGGCTTACGTATTCGTTTGAGCTCTGGGGGTTCGGTGGTTTTTTCCACTCCTTTTTCTCGTTGGAGCTCTCGAATTGGCAAACTTAGAAAAAAAACCTTCTTCCTTCCTCAGTCGACTCTTCCAGCGCTTTCAGAGCTACCTATTCTTTTCACGGCCTTTTATACCTTATAGTCAGCGTCCAGTTCGATTAGAGATGTTTTTGGCCCAGAAATATGGGAGCCAATGGGGAGGGATACGCAGGAGGTCTGCGCGTCTGATTAGCTAGTTGGTGAGGCAATGTCTTACCGCTGGTCCGAGAGGATGATCAGCCACACTGGGACTGAGACAGGGCCCAGACTCCTACGGGAGGCAGCTGTGGGGAATTTTCCGAAAGCCTGACGGACGGTAGAAGGGTCGTCAACTTCTTTTCTCGGAGAAGAAGCAATGACGTGAGGAAGGCTAACTCCGTGCGCGGTCAGACGGAGGATGCAAGCCTTATCCGGGGCGTCAAGCGTGGCTTTTCAAGTCCGCCGTCAAATCAACCCATGGAAACTACCAAGCTGGAGTACGGTAGGGACAGACCGGTGGAGCGGTGAAATGCGTAGAGATCGGAAAGAAGCGAAAGCACTCTGCTGGGCCGACCCTTGTTTGATCCCCTTATCACTAGTCTCAGTGCTCTAGCTTAGAGCCTTCACATACTACGGGAAAGGACGAAGAGAAGCACATTTCTTCTTTTTCATTGAGATCTTCTTTTGATAAAGAAAATTCAAAGACTTTTCCCTGAATCAAGGGCTCAACTCCAAGACACCCAAGGAAGGTGGTGGAAACCCTTTATGAATTTGTCACCTACCTTGTTTTCTCACGGAATCCAATTGGTAAAGAGACTGAAAGGACTTTGTTCTGGCTGCTTGCTTGAGTGATGAACTGGACTCAGAATTCAGGCAAGGCTGAAGACTAGAAGAGATTGGGCCCTCGAGTCCTACCGCAACTAGATATTCGGGGCCTTCGCACACCTAAAGCCGTCTCCTTTCAGTCTACAAGACTTCCCCGAGAAGAGCCTCAGCCTGCTCCCTACAATTACTAACCCTATTCGAGGCCTACCCTAAAGGGCACGACGTACTACTTGAATATTTCATAAGAGAGAGGAAACTGATCAATTCAAATATATTTAAAAGGTCGAAGAAAATGGACCTTCATCCTGATAAAGAATTTCGGGAAGGAGATGCAGGGGGAGAGGAGACCCTCGTGACCTCTACGAGTATATTACCTAACCTACTTCGACTTTCGGGAGGTGAATAAGGAATGGGGAGAGACTTTCTCGATCACAGATGAGGAAAACAGGCTAAATACGCTCGTTTGGCCCGGCTGCTTATTCATCGCGCAATCCGAAAAAGAGGCGCTTAACACACTGCTGCCCTAATGACTGGAAAAGGAGAAAGGACAAAAGAAATATATGAATTATCAGCCTTGACGAACTAGACTCAGACGGCATCGAGCAACTTGATAATACCTATGAATATATTCGAGAAGAAATTGAGGTTGGACATTTCCATTATGTACTTTCTATGGGCTCTCTCAATCGGGCAGGAAAGGATGCATTTTTCATCTCCACCCCCCCGAATTCTATTTGACTTTGATTAGTTTATTTAAGATGCAGTTGATCAAAACAGGCTCTGCTTAATCCTCCGATCATCAAAGATCGCGCCTTCTTCTCGGACCTCTCAATTACAAGCCCCACTCTTTAAGTAGTATTCGAGGTGCCTATGAAATGTGTCTATGTCCTCTTCCCTTCCTCACTCTTAGTCCTATCTTCCTTCCACCTCTTCTTGACGCTTGTTGCTTTCCCTTGCTTTCCTTTTCTTGATAGATGGTCTCCTTCTCTCTTGGACAGCCGACCTCATTTGCCAGCTATAGCGAGAGCGACTTTCGCGAGTTTGGAGGAACTATTCTCACACGTGCAAGGTCAGGTGAGACCACTTTTCCAGCTATGTCAGACGCACCTCCTCAAAAGGAAAACTTGAACCCTTCGGGACTTTTCTCGTCAGCATAACATTTATAGAGAGAAATGGCTTGCTTGGATAAAGGAGAGAAAGGATAGAGCAGTCAGAGGCATGGGAATGAGGATTGAATAGAGACTTGGGAATCAGAGTCCAGGCTGAAGTGAGTGTAGAGCTAGTCTGCAGTTCTTCTAAGTATTGCAAGATCAGCTATTGAGACAGAAGACCCTCCTAACCAGCCCCGGAAAGAGCATATCTAGTATGGCTGCACCTATCTTCAGTTTCTCCTGAGGACCTCTAGATCTCTGACCTGAATGTCGACTAGGATATATATAGCGGCGAGCGAGCTTATTACGTAGAAAGTATACGAGTTCAGACAGGTACTCAATGACCTGACGTGAGGCATCCCAGGACCTTCTGAGGCCTACTTTCATCATATATAAGAAAAAGAGTCTGGTGAGGGAAAAGAGGAGGGTGAGTTTTCGAGGGCAATTTGATGAAAAGAGTGCATTTTCCTATTCATCACGGAAGGGAATTAGTCAGGGAAGGAAATGCTTTTCGTGGGCCTGAGCTCTCTCACGGAAGCAGGGGAAGCAAGCGGCTAGGTCTCGGGATGGTGAAAAGGTAGACCAAGTCGGACTTGTCGACGTCGGAATTCCCCGGAGTTGGACTACCAGGCTACTCCCCCAGTTTCGCCTCCGATAACCCTTCACTCTTAGTCGACCCAAGGACTCGCTCTGTCAAAGTCCTGGCGGCAAACTTTCCAGGGAAGAGTACAGGCGCAGACTACCTTCTTCTTCGACTGCGAACTCCTCTTTCACCTATGGGGGCTATTATGTCATCTCTGGAACTGAAGAACCTATGAGCGAGAGGACAGAGATTTCCAGAGGCTCTGAGAACTCACTTTTCTATCTCAGATGTCAGTCATTTCACGGGTCCATAAATACTCAAGGGTTCTCGTTCTAGCTGTATTAGCGCTAAGAAAAGAAAGACTGATCATTCTACGCTCAGAGAATGAAGACTAAGAATGAGCACTTAAGAAAGCTTTCTTTCTATAGTCGATTAAAGCAAGTTTTTTGAGAGTGGAAAAGAACTCGGGCTCAACCGCCCTGATTCGACAGTTGGCTAAAAAGTCCCTGCAGGAAAGGAACTGCACTCAACTGCATGCCCTTCGGTCGTCCAAGAGAGACCGCGGGGACATTCCTCACATTAGTCTGAGGCCTTTCTCTTAGGTTCTTTCTCATGGGCAGGCCATTTGCACTAGGTAGTCTCCCGACGTCTTAAGCTATCTAACCAGTGGGCCGGAACAAGCTCTTTAATAGAAGACGTTCAGAACAGCACGAGTAGATTGTAGTACCGAAAGTCAGCTCACGTCTCGAAATCTCGTGGAAGACTTGTACAGCCTCGGGTTCTGCTAGGAGAAAAAAAGACCCTGTACTTAGTTCATCATTAGCGACCGCCCTAAGATTCAGCTTCTATAGTTCCGGGCCCGACTTCCGACCCTCGATGCTCCGACCTGTCGAAATAGATAATCTTTCCTCATGTCCCCACTATGAGTCTGACTTGTTTTTGAATTTGTCCTGGCAAGTCAGCTACCTTTGGTCGGGGACCGAGCATTATAGTTCTGACTGTCAGCTATCTTTCGCGAATCGTCTGCAGGAAGAAGCGGCTGAAGACAGAGGGGGCGAAGACGAGGCAGAGTGAAGTCGAGAGTGAAGCGGAGCGGGAAAGTGAAAGGGGACTAGGGCCGATCTATACATAGTGTTCATGAATTCCGGCATCTTCACCCTGTACTTAGTCGGTTAAGGCTTTATACTTCTCAAGTCAGAAGAGGTACTATCTCAATCTGCAGACTTCTTCCATCTTTCTTTCCCGGAAAGCTTCCCGCTGAGAGAGAAGTCGAAGGGGACCTTGTAGCTGAGCCCTCGGGCTCTGGGGACCTTGACGCTTTTGATCCTGGTAATAGAACCGCTCTGCCTAGTTCGTAGCTTCTCGTCATTGCACCTCCTGTAGGGAAGCCGAGAGTAGGGTAGCCTGGCGTATCTGAGACCTCAGCCTGATTGACCTAAGTGCATATACCTGAACTTTGACCCTATGGTCAGATAGGAAGATCAGCGGGCGCGGAGACGTGAAGGGAAAAGCAGTTATATCACCCACGAGTGTGGGGCGGAGAGGTCGACAGCGGTTATCTCACCCTCTTCCGATAGTACGTACAGTTCGTACCCTGCGGCCTATCACATCTGTCTGCTGTTTGCTTTCACATTGGACAAGGTCAGATCATGGGGTTCTCAGCAGCTCCCTAGTAGGCTAAAGTCACCCGCTAGGGAAAGCAAGTGTGATATAATAGGGCAAGAGCGAGGGCTTGGTCTACAAGCGCAGGCAGACAGCAAGAGTGAGAGGGCAGTGAGAATAAGGTACTGAGTGGCTGACTGAGGGCTTTAACTAGAATATCCTCCGGGTGATGCGAGGTAGTCAGCTTTGGAGTTCAGCTGTGTCCCTCGGACTTTCAGCTGATTGCTCACCTTTCTGCATTCTCCTTGTGCTTGACTTTTTCCCTAAAACGAAGAAGCTAGTCATACATGCGAAAGCTTGTAGGTAGGCATTAGTTCGCTTTCTAGGAGTTTCTATATATAAGTACTTTAACAGGCTATTCTAATATTATTCTCACTTTGATATAGTATGAAAGGTATCGAGTTTTGGGGGGAGTCAAACCTTTGATTTTATATAGCATCGGGCCTATATGTAATTATAGCTTCACGAGCCTCGCCGCTTGCTTATAGGCGCTATGTTTAGCTGCTTACGGGAGGCTCTTTGTCTGCTCAAGATAATCCCAGCCTCAACTGAGGACCACTTTTGGCTTTCTTCTTCTTTTGTTTGTAGGGTAGTCAGGCTGTGAGTCGCCGGCCGTACTCTTCATGAAAGTAGGCTCCTGACTTAGATAAAGAAAGAAAAAAGAGAAGAAAATGGTGACCATATTCTTAGTTCAAACCTGGGAAACTGCCACCTCTGTATACGGGCCACCTATAAGCGCCTGTAGGGTCTACTACACGCCTTCTCTCACAGTGCCTGATTTGCCGTACGTCCCTACTCCGACAAAGCACCACGGAAGGAAGACGCAGCAGCGAGCAGAGCGAAGGAGAAAGGGCTGTCCTCTTCTGTCTAAGAATGTTAGGAATGAAAGTCAGTAAATGGATCCCGGAAGGTGGGTGCCTCTCTCTGGTCGAAGCGGTCGAACCACGGGCGGGGCGGGAGGTCGACGGCCTTATAAAGAATAATTGTCTAGTCTGATGAGTCAAATGCGAAGCGGAGAGGTAAGGGGAAGAAAGCCCCTATCATTAGGCTTTGGGCAGTCTCAACTTTCTATATAATAAGCCGCTTCGGATCCTTGCTCAGCGCCTAGGTCCTATCCTCTCAGACCAGACCCGTCTGTTAGCTTGGTAAGCTGAACCATCACTTCCTACCTGGAAAAGACCCCCATTTACCAGAACAATTATCCATCATGCTTCGGCTTTCGCTGCCAACACGGATTTGATGAGAGAGGTTTGCCCAGCTATATAGTTGGGAGCTGACAGGACAGTAATATATTTTTGCGGGGATTGCACCATCGCAAGGAAAGTCGCTTTCATCTGCCCAGGCGGGACATGCTTTCCGGGTAGAGACCAGGCCAGGCACCAGGACACCTTGCTGCCTCCTGCAGAACGCGATTGACGGAGGACAAAGAGTGGAGGGACTATAGCCTTCCCGGGTGGGAAGCTGTGTGACTTCTGCTTTGATATTAGTAGTTGTCGTCGAGGCTACCCACATGATGAGAGGCAGCGCAGGTACTTGTTGACAGAGGCCCATAGTATCGGACTACTCACTATGTCCACCCGCACAAAGATCTTTCACCTTCTTTATGAGATGCAGAAGGACTGAGGCAGAGGGATGTCCCTTCTCAAGTGAACCGATGTGACGTATTCCGCTATAGAGAAGTAGTTGGCTGGGCCTCGCCGCTACGAGAGTCCATTTTTCCCACGCCCAAAAGAGCTAGAAGTTCGAGCGTCATCATTCCCCGGATATATAGTTCTGGCGGAATTCTGAACTCTCTCAACTAGAATGAGAGAGGTCCGCCTTAAGAACTAGTCGCTTTCTTAGCCTTACCCCACTGCGAGAGAATCCTTTACCTGAACTGATAACTAGAAGGAGAAAGCTGGGAAAGATGTCGTCTCTAATCCCAACTCACATACCGGCAACTAGATATTGATATTTGGAGTGGGATCGGTCGAATGAAGTATACACCTTTTGTTTGAGACCCTGAGGTGGGGAGTCAGAGCCCCGACTGGACGACCGTAGGCGACTGCCGAAGGAAGAAGGGAGTGAGCTAAAACCGCAATAAGGTGGCTAAGGTTGGTTTTCCTTCTTCTTTAGCTATGGACTATGACTTTGAGGCCGAGGTCAAAGCACTCTTCCTACCTTCTCTAAAGGCTAGGAGTCCTACCAGTCCTGCTATAGACTATCAGTGGTGCGATCGAGGGCATCGCTTGTCTGCAGGTAAGTAGAGCGATCGAGGTTTGGTTGTCAGCATTCCACTACAGCCTCAGGCCAAGAAATCGCCAGAAAAAAGAGGGAGAAGAGTTCCGACGCTCGACGACTTGTGGTCTGACAGGTCAGTATAGGCCTGGAGATCTGATCCTGCTCTTCTGGCCTTTAGTCTTCTTAGGACAAGGGACCAGACAAGTCCAAGGATGAACCTCCTCTTCTGCCAGACTGAGACCCTAGCCTATTCCAGCTCTTCCCGCTCAATTTACGTTCTTCTTTCTTGTTCTGGAACTAGAGTAATGTGTCAGGATTCACAGCAGAGGTTCATATTAAGTAAATAGACGGGCAGTCAAGCAAGGGTTGTCTTCAGGCTCGGAGAAAGAGCAGGGGCAGAAAGCCATCAAAGAAGAAAGTGGTTAAACAGACCTCTGAACTTTTTTTGAAAGGTCGACAAACCCAGCACACTGAAAGAGAAAGAAAAGCGATGTCCGAAGAGGTGAGCTAGAAAAGCCTAGCAAAGCCTAGATGAGCGTGAGTGCGGGTGAGCGTCAAAGCGAGGGCTGAACTAAGACGACTCTGAGCCTCCTTAAAATAGCGTTCGAACGGAAAAGACGAGAAGCATGCCTAGCAGAGAGTCGGGTTTTGAGGTTAGCCTAGCGTTTATTGCTAATGTTCAAAAATCTGTAGTCGGTTATATATATCCCTAGATTGAACTTCGACAGCTAGGAGTCAGTCGGGTATGCCTGCGTAACCTACCTTCTTTGCCTTCTTCTAGGCCTTTTCGGCTTCGCACCTGCAAACCTTGTAGCTGCTTTTTGCCTACTCGCCTCCTCTCCCTTATCACACTTCTTGAATCGTCAAAAAGATTCCCGCGTATCATCTTATATGAGGGCTTCTCTTCTTTTCCATCTACGCTCTCTACCCTCTTCCCCGACAAGAATGGAATATTCCAATGCAGACTATTATGAGACATTTCAAGAATGAGTACTCAATTTTCCACACCACAAAGAAATGGAAAGAAAGATGAAATGAGCCCTAGGGTCACCGGTGAAAGCAGCTTCAACTCCCCGCTGGATCAGTCGCGCCGCAGGATTTCCACTCTCTCCTGACAATTCTAATATAATAGTCAGGCAGTTACCTCAGTCCTCTCTCTCGTTCTGGCTCTCCTTAGAGAAGGAGCGGAAGACATCATAGTGATTTTCGCTTTCTATGTCTCCCTGTGTGCCAGGTGACCGGGGTGCTTCAGCTCCATACACTATTCCAGAATGGGTTTTTGAGGTAGTTTGTTTATATGCCCCTGAATATATAATTGAAAAAAAGCATCCAAATATCTAGTTCTGAGTAAACATACTAATTAATTAAGACCTTGTTGGTTGTCAAGGCCTGTCCATTCGCTCTAGGTAATATGGGCTCGACTTCCTTTGAGCTATGAGAAAGATGATAGGCTTCCTTCTTTTTTTAATGAGAAATATGGGGAAAGCCAAAGCCCTGAGAGCCGACCAGTCCCAGGATAGTCGACGTGCGACTAGAGCTGAGATCTTCTTTCAAGGCAATCTACAAGGTGCGTCATTAGAGGGGGAAAGTCCAGTCAGCAACATCATTCAGGTTTAGAGAGTTGGAAAATCTTCTCCCGATCCTCTCTCTTCCAATCCACTTCGTACCTCAGGCTTGGGAATACCTGGTCTCCCGGGAGAGGTTTTTCCTCAAGTGAACCTTGACTTATTATGCTGCTCATATAAGCTGAGGAGAGGATCCGAGGGAGGGCTAGCGGACTGAGACTTCCCCTATATATAATGCTTCTCATATAAGCAGTGAGACCCTCTAGATATCCGGGTCTGGACCTCTTTCCAATTACTTCCCAGTGCTAGAAGTCCTAATATAAGGAAGTTGGGGGCCGTTCACTGAGGTCTCAATTCGGAATGAGGAGCCTACCTGAAGAATGCCCAGAAATCAATGGGCATGAATATATAGTATCCCAATAAGACCTAGCCTAAAGGTTTTCTCAAGGAGTATCGCGATTATATTGAAAAACTTGCATTCGCTTTTTTTATATAGTTTCTAGTTGGGCATCTCGCTTTCTGACTTCTTGCCTACCGCTTCGGCTTCAAGCAGGCATAGACATATGCACGTCCTTCCAGGGGAATTTTGATCGGAAAAAGAGCAGACTGCGCGGAGAGAGGCGCATAGGACAGCAGGGTCAAGAGAGGCTGTCCCCCAGGCCTCTGACTACACCCTCTGACTGACGTACCGTCGACCTTCCCCGGTAACACAAGATAAGATACCGAAGACAACAAAGGTCTCCTTTTAATATGTTTTTTCTTAAAGACTAAGGTATTCAAAGTGAGAGAGTAATCCAGGCCAGTGGTCAAAGAGTAGAGTGAGGGTCCTCAATATTCTAAGAAGAATCCACTGCAAATCAAGAAAATACCCAGGCAGTACCCTTGAAGACAATCACTGAACTGAAAGGCGAAGAAGACCGAAAGGTGAAAGTCAGCACACAGGACCGAGGAGTCTCTGACCCTATTGGAAATCGAAAGGTGAGAGTCAAACTCTTTCTCTAGGGCCGATCTGGTTCCCGCGAGATCAAAGCTGTCTTCCATGGTAGATTTTGGTCACGGTCGACATCTTTCTCGGCCTTGGCCAGAAGCGGTACCTTCACTTACTTAAAAGAAGAGGATGAAAGATTCGCTACATTACATACGTTATTCAATCCGCATTTCCACTACTAATTATACAAGGGAATCGACTTCGCGCGAAGAAATTCTCAAGCATCAAGGATTCCGGAAGGGAATCCACTTCGCTGAAAGAGACTCTGATTTAGCCAAGGTCCACCGCCCGCCTTCCCGACTTATCGCGTTTCTATTAGAGCTTGGTGCTTGCTTTCAAGAAAAAGACCAGCTTATTAAGTGGGTCTTTGTATAGAGAAAAGTGTCGAAAAGCCGCACCTTTGAAAGTCAAGCTGTCGACCTACTTACTTATAGAAGAAAGCGAAGAGCAATCTCCTAGAACTCGACATCCATAGTCATACGTGGGCGTCGACTGGCTTCTCCGGTCAAAGCCTTATCCAAGGCTCAGTACTTTCCGCTTTCCGGAAAAAGATCAGAACTCTAGCTCAACCGCTATAGCTGAAGAAGATGCCGTCTCCGGTCTGGTTCTCCGCAATTCAAGTATGAAGGATGCTGTGGTCTAGCTGAAGGCTACATCACTGAACCAGGCGCTATCGCTGCGCTGAGGTAAAGTGCTGTGGTCACCGCGGATATAGGTACTCTATATTTCGCCGTGAATTTAGCATCGTTTTTTCCACCGTTTCGCAGTGTAGCAGTCAACTGCTGAAAAAATGATGTATAGTAGAAAAAGGTGCGTAGCGGGACTTCAATATCCACGGGTTTCTTAGGGAGTGAGTTCTGTCCCCTGCCTGAGTGAAGCCTGCCAGCTTTTAGAAGATAATCGTTTCTACCTGGCCGAGAACCCCAGAGATCCCAGATTATCACAACTCGCGAAAGCGCAGGGGAGGAGCAGGATGCTTTGGGAGTTCTCATGTGGAGACGAGGTTCTTTGTCAAGCAGAGTCCAGTAAGCAAGGACGTCTGACAGATGTGGTTTCGCCGGGTGGTCACCGGGTCAGTGAAAGCCGGATGAGACGTCAAGCACTGGATGAAAGCCCACCGGGGAAACTGATCAAGCAAGCGAGGGACTTCATGATCTCGTCATATATATAGTATAAAAAGAATGGCATCTTTTATCATATTTGACAGATGATATGAGATTCTTCTGAATTACCAAGTCACTATCTGATGAATCCTTGCCCAGGTCAATCTCGGAATCGACTCCTGAATTCTGAAGAGTGGAGTTGGATGAATTGAAGACTTCGACCCTTCATTAAGCAACGAATGAACCAAGCTTGGAGCACTGTAGCTGTGAGTACAGGAAGAGGTTTCGAAGGGTCCCGGGAAGTATCCTGATGTCAGGGGCCGGTCCATTAGGTTGAGGCCAAGTAGATTGGACCGGGTTCATCGAGGGGCGGATCAATAGGTCAAGTACGGGGGGCTCTCTGAGTCTAACCTGCGACTGGGCGTCAACCAGATGAATTAGACTGTGATGTATCCCTATAAGCCCACTGGGAATGCCTAGCCCCCCTCGCTCACTGCTGGGTTACTTGTCAAGTACTGCTTGTTCGGGAATGTGGTTGATTTATGAAGGGGCTATCCCTTTTTAAAGGAAATGTGTAGCAAGGTCTCCTCTCTTCGACTAAAGTCTCAGCACGGTTCGCTTTACTGCTTTTTCTCTTTCTCACCAGCGCAACTAGATCTCATAAGCCCTCTCCTGCCTGACGGGCAGCAGATGGAGTTTTGATAGCCTTGATATTAAGATGAAAGAGATGACTGACCTTCGTTCTCTCTCTCCCCGCTGCAGACTGTGAAGGCTAGCCTCAGTCCTGTTACTACCCGCGAGACCACCTTTCCCGCGCTTCTGGCTATGAGATTATCCACATCCTGCGAGGCACAGCCCTCGACTCCCTTCACTCACGGGAAAGTCAGACGGGGCCCCCCTAAATGCCCGGACCTCCACAGAGAAAGCTAAAGAGACTGGGATTGGACAGTAATGCCCTATAGATAGAGCAGCCGCCCCGGGAACTGATGATCCTTCTCTGACTCCCCACTGCCTTCACTCCTTGACCATCTAGAAAAGGTCGACTCGCTCGACATTTTTCTTTCTTGATTTTATATAATAAGAAATTGGAAAAACTATAGAAAAGATTTGAATATCAAGTTCGTTTTTAGAATTGATAATTAGAACTATTTATATCAAACAGAAAATATAGCTGCGAATATAGCTCCGCCCGAGTCTTTCGAGCGGTACGGCTCAGCGGACCAGAGCGGTAGGCATCGCTGCGTAGACGCCAGTCGAAGGCACAGAGGAAACTGCCCAATTCCAGTGAAAAGCTTCGACATCGCATCCCAGTCTTTCTCAGCCGTACGAGCTAGGAAGCAGAGAGTGAAAGTCTAGGTCAAGACATTACTTCACCGGCCGGCCAGGAACTGATGACAAAGTATGCTCGGACAGCGTCGACAGAAGGAGTGCAGAGTTTACAGGCTAATGTCAAAGAAGAGGATGACCCATTTCCCATTGGTCTGACCGTGATTTGAGATGTTTTATATATCTACTTTCCTGTACTAGAACTTGAAGTAGGCTCTCACTTTCCCCATAGTCTAGTACTGGGTTCGCTGTGAGGTCAGGAGTGTTCGACGAAAGGAGAAGGGAGAGGAAGCTGCCTTAGATATTAGACTTTCAAGGGCATTTTTGAGAGGCTTGAGAGAATTTCCCTTACCTTAAGGGACTTTCCAGAGCGGTATATATAAGCAAGGGCTTAGCTTATCCACGCTTATTCAGTGAGACTTCCAGGTTCTCTCTCCAGCTTTTTTCCTTAGTCCCCCAGTCTTCCGGAATTCTGCTTTCATCTTGGAGAAAAACTACCTATCTTTGACCACCTCACATAAAGAGGTACTAAGAAGAGTCAGAAAGTGCGCATAACCAAGTCTCAAGAATGAGCGAGAAAAATCGTGTTATCTGTAGTTCTCGCTTGAGGCCTGAATTCGCACTTGATAAATAAATGAACTCGAAAAATCCAAGTTCTGACTCAGATAGAATGCGCACTCGAGAAGGCTCCGTAGAGAATGTCCGGGCTCCGGACTCACTGATGTCTGGAAAGTCCCGCTGATGTGACTTTTCGGGTAGAACTGAGAGAATTGAAGGACGTGACGAAGTTGAGAACAAAGAAATAGTTCAGAAAAGCGCTGAAGAAAGCAGAGCACAAAGGAAGGGACCTCTGAGACTATCCCCCCTCCTTCAGGGAGACCCTACCTCTAACTGCAATCTACTGAGAGAGAGTGTGTGGCAATCAATCAGTTGCGGAGCTTGCCCTCCCCTACTATTGGGAGGTCTAGAGAGCCTACCTACTAGGGTTCCCGCCTCTCTTTCTTAGCTATGCGGCCTTCATAACTGAGCACTGCAACTACCTTCTCCTTGGCTCTGCTGGGCGGAATGCTTGCTTAGTCTAGACTTTCTTTCCTTTCCCGATGCTTACAGGAAGTCGACAGGCCTCCGACTCCGGATCTTCTCCGTGACCTCCGAATAGTTATATAATAGGGGCTCATCTCTGGCACCTCCTTTGGAAGGTGGGGGACTAACCTTTCATGTTAAATATAACTAGATATATAATACTAGAAAACCTAGTTCTATTTAGGCGATTCCCGGATGGTGATAGAACTCAGGCTTATTACTATATATTTGAAGATTTGAGAAATTCCGCTTGAAATTCTCCTTAGGAGAGTTCGAGGTCAGGAATCCTCTACTCTTAACCGAGGTCTCGAGTGAACCCTGGACCGCTGGGACATCCAAGAGGGGAAAGTACCAGTATCCACTCCTGAAACTGAGCTTAGGAGGAAAGGCAGTTAACTCCAAAGACTTTCCTAGCCCTAACTGGTATCTATTCCTTTCCTTAGACTAAGAGGAGAAGCAATTTCCGGAAGTCCTACTCCTTGACTTGACTAAGAGTGAGTCAGAGGAGAAGAAGAGATTCCGGGTCTTCGAGGGAATTTGTTATAGATGGTTAGAAGCGCAGGATAGACCCTCCTATTATATATTAGGGCTTGACTATTTGCGGAATTGGAAAAGAGCCATTCGTCGAGCTGCGTCATATATAGTTGCGGGGGAAAGACCTGAAAGGAGAGGAAAGGAATTGTTGAACTTAGTAGTACTGAGGAAGGGAATTCTTCACTCCTGAATCCGCGGCTCGCCCCACACAGCTTAACTCAACTCGCCGAACTCTCTCGCTACTATATATCAGGTGAAACGAAAAAGAAGTCTACCACAACCGGCTATAAGCCCCCTCACTTAGCAAAGACATCAATTGCCTAGTTCCCACTCCTCCGCTCCGGGGCCAGCTAACTCTGTATAACTCTGCTATTGAAATTTAGCTGATCGTTTTGTCTTTACAACTTCAATTTCAATAAAGTCAAGGTCCACATTGAGACAACTCTTAAAGTTTGGCTACCACATTGATACCATTAAAAGTTTGGGTGTACAGTTTATGGACTTTTTTGTAATTTACTCAAAAAGAAAGATATTTACTGTTCCTGCAAAATTATTTGTATGACTTGTAAAGGCTGTGAAGTGCATATATTGAGCATTTGGGGGAGAAGGCCATCTCACTTAGATGAGGGAAACCTCACTGAATTCAACACTAATAACATATATACATGCATAAATACAAAATGAAATATACACATGCATGTGCACCTGCATATATTTATGGCTTTCTTTAGCTTGTTTTGAGTCTCTGCTGGAGACGTGGATGATATTATCAAACAAGGGGAATACACTATCGCTCATAATTACCTTCATCTGAACAGGTTGTCTCAGCCATGAGCCAAGAAGCTGTTGATATTGCTCTTAAGGCTGATATGATAATCTTAAACACAGCTGTCACGGGGAAGTGGCTTGATTCTGCTCTAAAGGAGTATGTCCCTCAAGTTCTTCCAAAAATTCTGTGGTGGATTCATGAAATGCGAGGGCACTATTTCAAACTAGAATACGTGAAGCATCTACCTCATGTAGCTGGTGCAATGATTGATTCTCATTCAACAGCTAATTATTGGAAAAACAGGACAGAGTATCAACTTGGGTACATTTCCACTACTGATAACTGATCCTTGAAGGCTTGAAGTCAATCAATTTCAGTAGATTTTTGGGAAATACTTACATAATTAAATGCTCATTTTTGTTATCATGCTTTTACCTGGATATCAATCATTCTGCGCCTATTTGTCTATGTTGGTGGAAAAAGAAATCTATATGATTCAAGAGAACACGAGGCGTACTTATATAGAGGGGAATCCCAATGGGTAAATTACATACTGTTGAGATAGTTGTATCTCTCAGTGCTTTTATGTTTTACATTTTCTTCATGTATCTCTTGTGTAATTAACGCATGGCTTTTCTCCTATATAAGAGAGCCCTTGGGTCTCCGTTTATCATATGAACTGATTTTTCTCTCAACATGGTATCAGAGCAACGGTCCTAGATCGGGGTTCCCGTATCCCACCCTAACCCTAACCCTACACCTCTAAGCCCCCCAACCCGCCGCCGCCGGAACCCTCCAGGCCTCCAGGGCTCTTGCGCCGCCTCCAACGTTGCTCTTTAACGTCGCCAAGGCCTCTGGCGACCTCCCTCCTTCTCGCGCCGCTGCCTCCCAGGGCCTCTAGCCCCTGCACGGTGCATTGCAAGGGTGCCCATCCATGCCGCGCGCACCCCGGGGCTTCTAGCCCTCTCGCTCCGCACTGCCCAGCCGTCCTCGCGCCGCCGTGGGCTCCTTTTGGCCACCACTGCCAATACGCGCACCCAACCCTGCATCTTCCTGCGTTTCGTGTTGCTGGGTTGTGTGATATCAGGTCTGATTTGAGTCTAAATACGTGATTTTGGTAATCTAAATCACGTTGTAAGACTTTAACCTACACGAAAAGGCTATCAGGATGGTTGTAGGAGTCTACAGATACAACCATTCCTCCTTATGATTGTGTAGACATTATATATCCAGTCTACTCCTCAGCTTATCTATGGTTCTAATCATTGGTATCATGTTCGACGTCAAGAGTGACGTGTTTTCCTCTTCAGGGGCATTCAAGGGCCCGACTCCCATAGTCAAGATGGATGGGACCAACTACGAGTTATGGTCCATGCAGTTTCGTACTCTTATGCAATGTTATAATAAGGAGCACATTCTGACGAAAGCAGAACCAACGGACAAGACTGTGATGAATGCATCTTGGAAGCAAAATGATGCATATGCCCGCATCTGGCTCTCTGGGACACTTACCACGGAGATTGCCAACGATATTGTGAATCATCCCACGACCAAGGCTATGTGGGACATATTAGCAGACACCTATGGGCAAGCAAAGAATGAAAGCAAGATCCTCCAACTACAATTCGACATTTTTTCGACCAAAGAGAATGGTCGACCACTCCACACGTACTTCTCCTATCTGTGAGGCATGTTTGAGCGACTACACAGCTTCATGCCCTTTACCACCAGCATTGAGCAGCAACAACAATATTGGAATGCTACAATGACGGGAGTTTTTCTATCGTCCCTTCACTCTGAGTACGATGCATCACGTACTCAACTTCTGACGGGTGAGACGATTCCGCCGATGGAGGAGGTCTACAAACGACTGAGCAGGATCACTATCACGTCTACCACTACGCCACAGATGACTTCCTCAGCTATGGCAGTTTCTCGTGGACGAGGAGGTTCTTCCATCTTCATGGCTGTGGACCGCGTGGTCGAGGTGGAGGACGTCAGCGTGGTCCATGTTCCAATTGCCATCGTCATGGTCATTCGGAGGAGAAATGCTTTCAGAAGCATGGATATTCAGCATCTACACGTGTTGCTGAGCAGACTGATCCTTCTCCTGTACCTACTATCGATGGACGCTTTGATAATTTGTCTTGAAACTTCGAGAGATGATGACCACGCCCACAATTCCGACTGCAGGTTCCTCAGATGCATCAACTACTGCCAGAGCTTCATCCAGTTCATCAGGTATTTCCTATGCGTTTACCAGTTGTAGCAGTTCCGATGCGACATATTGGATTATGGACTCTGGAGTGTCTCATCATATGTGTAGAGATCGGACGCAGTTTACCTCTTACATGTCTATCCCTCCTGGACGATCTGTGGTCATTGCCAATGGGGTTCGGCTACCTATTGTTGGTCAGGGGGAGATTGTGTTAGCTCCGTCTATGCATCTACAGAATGTCCTATATGCTCCTGATTTTCAGATGAATCTTTTGTCTATTAGCCAAAATACAAAAGATTTACATTGCCGTGCCATCTTTGACCCCTCTTCTCTTGTATTTCAGGACATACTGACTGGCAGGGTGATTGGTCATGGTCGTGAGCAGAGAGGATTGTATAAGCTTGCCATTTCATCATATGCTCGGGTGGCCTCTATTCCTTATGGATCCGTTTCTCCATTCATGTGGAATCTTCGCTTTGGCCACCTTCCTCTGAAAAGATGATTCATGTGCTTCCACCGATATCTACTCGTACTGCTTTGGATTGTGAAGCCTGCCAACTTGGGAAACATCATCGCTCCGCGTTTCTGAGTCGTTTTAGTCATCATAGTAGTCGGTCTTTCGAGTTGTTTCATTTCGACATTTGGGGTCCGAGTCGTGTTCCTGATCATCAGGGACATCATTTTTATATGGTTGTTGTGGATGATTATTCTAGACTATCTTGGGTATTTTTGTTAAAACATAAGTTTGAAGCCATTAAAACTTTTCTTATTGAAGTCAACAATATCTTCTCTGCCAATGTGAAATTCATTCGTACAGATAATGCCTTGGAATTTTCCACTTTACATTTAGCAGAGTTTCTCAGGTCTCTTGGTATAATTCATCAGACTTCTTGCAATTATACATCACAACAGAATGGTGTGGTTGAACGTAAACATCACCACCTTCTTGATGTCACGAGGACTTTGTTTATTCAAAATCGTACACCTCACTCTTTCTGGGGGGATGCGGTACTAACCGCCTGCTACTTAGTGAACCGCATGCCATCCATTGTTCTTGGAGAGCAAATTTCTTTCTTGACTGCATTTTCCGAGAAAGAATTATTCTCTCTCACTCCCAGAGTCTTTGGATCGATGGCCTTTGTCCACAACTTCACCCCTGCGCAGACGAGCATGCATTTTTGGTGCCCAAGATATCGTTTGCGATAGATGCCATGCGCAGCAGGAGGATGCCGAGCATATCTTTTTCAAGTGCCATTCTTCATCGGAGGTTTGGTGGGCGTTGAACCTAACGTGGCTGCGGCACGAGGACGTCGCAACATTTTGGGAATCCATAAGGAGGATCGGATCGGGCTCCACTGATGATATCTCTATTACGTTCACGACACTGTGGGCTATTTGGCAGGGAAGAAATGACTGTATTTTTAAAAGCATCATGTTCTACTCGGAAAATGAATTGATTCATTGTAAAGCCCTCTACAACTCCTGGGCGTTGCACTAATTGTAACATTCATCTTTCAATATATCTGGCGGTAACCCCCAACTTGGGAGTTTACCCGAACTTGTTTTAAAAAAAAAACTTGACTCCTGGCCGTGACAAGCTCTAACCTAGAGCTGTCAAATGTGTCTTTGTTGGCTATTCCCGTACACAGAAAGGATATCGATGTTTTGATCCTGTTGGGAGAAAATACTATGTGAGTGCTGACGTCACATTTTTTGAGTCCATTATGTATTTTTCTCTAACAGGTGACAGGTTGTCTGATACTAATGCTGGGGAGGATGTTGTGGTTCCTCTACCTCCATCTTCTCCGTCACATACTCCTCGGCCTTCATCACCTCCACCACCATCTCCACCTCCACCACCACTACCTCCGCCTCCTGCAATCAAGTCCATGTTTTTACCACATGTTTATACTCGCAGGTCTTCTACTCGCACCTCTGCTCATGCGCCATCCACATCATCCATCACGCCTCAGGTATGTCATGAAAATACTATTTCTACTGATGGCACTAGAGCTTTGAATGATACACAGGAAGAATTGATTCCAAAGGACAGAGAAGCAGATGACCTGGAGATATCTATTGTCCTAAGGAAACCTCAGCGCTGTTGTGCTACGTATCCTCTTGCTGCGCATGTCTCCTTAGATCATCTTTCAGAGGATTACATGAAGTTTGTAGTGGGGCTATCTGCTATTACTATCCCACGTACATATCAGGAGGCGCTTCGGGACAACAAGTGGCGACTTGCAACAGAGGAGGAGATGGCAGCCCTTCGGTCTCGTGGTACCTGGAGCATTGTTTCTGCCCCGCCTGGTGCGTCAGTTGTGAACTGTAAATGGATATTTACGGTAAAGCAACGAGCATAGGGTAGTGTAGAACGCTATAAGGCAAGGCTTGTGGCCCGAGGGTTTACCCAAACCTATGGGGTGGACTATCAAGACACCTTCTCTCCAGTAGCAAGACACTCGACACTCCACATTCTTCTATCGGTTGCAGTTTTCAAGGACTGGCCTCTTTACCAGCTTGATGTGAAGAATGCATTTCTCTATGGTGATCTACAGGAGGAAGTATATATGCAACGGCCACCAGGGTTTGCTTATGAGGGGGAGTCCCAAAAGGTATGCAGACACCATAAGGCGATTTATATCCTGAAGCAGAGTTTGAGAGCTTGGTACTAGAAGCTATCGGAGTTGATAGAGCAACAAGGGTTTGTGTAGTCTACTGCGGATCATTCTCTGTTTGTTAAGAGGACATCGAGAGGTACGGTGGTTATTCTTGTTTATGTGGATGATATTGTCATTACATGAGATGATGAACATGACATTCATGCTGCCAAGGAATTCCTAGCCCAACAGTTTGTGACCAAGGACCTTGGCAATCTTCGTTACTTCCTTGGGTTGGAGTTTGCCAGGAACAAGCGTGGTCTTTGTGATGACTCAGAGGAAGTTTGTTTTGGATCTTCTTTCTGAGATAGGTATGGCAGGATGCAAACCTGCTACAACTCCTATGGATACAAGTATAAGATTGTATGGTGAGGACAATGAGGAAGTTGATAGGAGGAGATATAGAGAGCTTGTTGGGAAGCTCTTATATGCCACTGTCACTAGGCAAGATATTGCATTTGCAGTAAGCAAAGTCAGTCAGTTCATGAAGCAACCCAGGAAGGTACACATGGATGTTGTTCATATGATCTTGAGATACTTGAAGAATTCACCTGCTTTGGGTCTTATATTCAGTAGGGGCACATCCCTTGAGATGACAGCATGAGCAGATGCAAATTACGCAGGTTGTCCAAGAGATAGAAAGTCCACTTCTGGATTCGCTATTTTCATCGGCAGTTCACTTGTTTCACGGGGAAGCAAGAAGCAGACAATTATGGCTAGATCTAATGCAGAGTCTGAATACAGGGCGATGGCCCAGGGAAGTGTTGAAATGATGTGGGTTAGATCGGTGTTGACTGATCTTACTATTGAGGTTCCTTTACCTATGCAGCTTGTATGTGATAATCAAGTAGCTCTATTTATTGCTAATAATCCTGCCTTTCATGAACGAACAAAGCATATAGAGGTGGATTGCCATTACACTAGAGACATGTTCTAGAAAGGTCTCATATCCACCTCTCATGTTTCTACTGGAGATCAGACGACCGACATCTTCACTAAAGCACTTGCTAGAGGTCCCTTTCAGAGGCGCTAAGAGCAGTTGAATGAAGAGAGGCTAGGAAGCTTATATCTAGTTGGGCTCTTTCGATGCTGGTCTCAATGCCCTACCCACCGGGTTCCAAGCTACCGCAGTGTTTACACGCCAATGACCAGTCACAGCGCATCGTTTCGTGGCACTTATTGCCTCTTTCCCAGGCCAAAACTCAACAGCTAGCCAAGAGAATGAGAATGGTTCCGGCCAATTTCTCCAAGAATTTCAGTAGTACCCTCAACTATATCTCATAAGCCCGGTCATACCCCCCTCTTTGTTCTTCCTCCGGGGGATAGCGCTATCTATGCCTCTTGGTTGACGCTTTGAACAAGCGGGAACTTGGAAATTCTCGTCCTGAAAGTGATGATTCCTTTCCCACTATTCATCCCCTCTCGCTTCACTCTCTTCCCGGGAGCAATCTAGTTCGAATTCATACGAGGTCCTCTGTTATACGCACTTCCCTCGAGCTAATCTGAGGCTCTATACCAGCCGTACCTGAGGATTCTTCCGGCAAGATAGTAGGATTTCGCAAGGCAGACCAATTGGAGAACTACTTATCTTAGAGCAGCAGCAAGGGCTTGGTAGCCGACAGGTCATCCCCCATAAGCGAGTTCGGGAGGGAGGTCACCACGTCACTACTATAGGGCCGTCTGTGGGCAGGTAAGAAAAGCAGGCTAGTATGGGCAGCTTTATCGACTATGCCCCGAATATTTAGTTGCGGTAGCGAAGCAAGAGGCTAAGAAAAGCGGATTCCAGGCTTCCGGCCTGATGTTATATAGTAGTATTTCTTCGTGGAGGTTTGGGATATAAGAAAGCGTGGCCGCTCGACAAAGGTTAGTAGCTTGAGGCCTTGAGGCACAATACTACTTTGGGGCTGAACCCTGGTGGGAGATCGGCCTCTTCAAGTTCTTGCCCAGGATGAGAAGCAGAAGAGTAGAAGCTGCGGAGCGGGTGTCGATTCTCAATTTCTTTATATCCCACCCGCAAGGTCGACTCTAATGCTAGGCGGCGGTTAGACAGACTAGATATACCCGGGGATCGATAGTCTGCTGCTCAAACTAGATCAAACTCTCAACAACTAATTATACAAAAAGCTGGGAAGATCAAGTGTCTGACTTTGCTTAAAAGACTTTGCTGCTGATTTTGCTTTCCGACCACCTTCAGACCCAACAACCCGAACTCATGATTAGCTACCCTCACTCGGATCTCATGATTAGCTAGCCTTCCTCAGATCCATATGATCTTAAAGGGGCGATTTCCGCTCTTCCAAGCACGAACTCAAAGGTCCCGGAAAAGCTTTCAGAGGTCTGGAGCGAGCTAAGCGAGCAGGGACGAGAACTGACTTGAAAGTGTGTACTGCTACTGACCTGACCTACCTAGGTGTGGTGGGAAGTACGTGTGATCAGCCTGCGGTGAGACTGAGGTCGGAAAAAAGAGCCGGGTTCTTTATCCCGATGGCCTCACAACTATATATTCGTAGCAGGGGACCTCAGGGCGTATGGATCTGACTTCTTTAGGAAGCTTAGAGCATTTTTGTTTAGAAGCTTAGACTCGGCCTTTTAATGACGTCTCCCTAGCCTTGCGAGCCGAAAGGGCTTTTGACTAGCGGGGCAGACTAGAAGCTGTTAAGCGGAGACGAGGGAAAGAGCGTTCAGACGAGAAAATTAGTCAAAGGGTTTTTTCGTATAAGTATATGAATGAAAGGAAAGTCTGTACTAGGACAATCAGGGAGAGGAGAGGGAAATCTGACCTATCCGCATTCACAAGCTACGAGCTGACGATATATAATTGCGGGAGGCGAGGTTGACCATGCGTGACAAACCCACCGGAAAAGTCATCCCGTCAATCAAGGCAAGGAGTGATCTCAAGGCGAATCCCGGGTCGTGTTGAGGAGCAAGAATGGACGAATCCCGGGGCTAGGTACGACCCGAAGCTAGGAGCTCAGGATGTGTGCGGAAGACTAGTGTAGGACTGGAAATCTCATATACTGACCGTCCTTCTTCGAATTCCCCTAGAATATGGTACTACTAGACGGCTTTTTGACTATAGAATTTCTCATCTCTCTCACGGCTTTCCCGCGGAGCAGGTCGAGCTACAAGGCTCCGGGAATCCTGCTATAGTGGAGAAGTAGTGGTATGGATGACCAAGAAAGGAAAAGGAAAAGTCATAACAAGCAAGCAAGGCAAGAAAGTATACATCAGTGAATTCGGCAGTGAATCGACGCGGGTCAACCAACTCACTCATTCTATTCTAAAGCCGTACCGAGGTCTGTTTTCTTAGTAGGGGAAAGCGCTAGGAGTCAGAGTTCACGACAGACAAGGGAGAAGGACTGGAAAGACCAACATTTCCTTGCTTTGAAAGCTGCTTATTCGCGATTATATAGTTAGTAGGCAGTTCCACAAGATAACCATTCATCCCCTCTTGTTTCACCCCGGTCTTTTGAGAAAGGCCCGAAAATCAGAGAATCCAAGATCAAATACTGCCGTCCAACTAGTATATAAGTTAGCTCCGTCAAAGGCCCTAGTCTTAGAAGAGATGACTTAGTTTGCAGGCTAGTACGGTGGATTTCTCAAGTAGCCCTTTCTCGGGGCTAAATAAATCGTCTAGGCGGACCCTCAGGCAAAGTATAGACTCGGACTCGATTCCCGCCAGTATGGTGACAGACAAAGCCAACTTAGCGTACTGATAAAGGAGAAGTTTCGACGCATATAAATATGCCATAATCGCGAATAGTGGTCCGCAACGACTGCATATATTTAGGCTAGGGCACCCACCTGGAATAATGATGACCTAGTCCGCTCATCTTCCCTCTCCCTGCGGTCGAGCCAAAATACTCAATCTTCCCTCTCCCTGCCCCTTATGCTGATTGCTTCTCACTGCGCCGCAAGGTATTCATATAATCGCGATAGGTCTCTGTGCCCTCGTACCTAGAGGAGGGGAGGACCCGGCTAGGATAGGCTCGCACGTCGGAAAGCTCTTGATTGGAAGCTTGGCTCCCGGGTTCTAGCTGACTGGATCGGAAGGATCAAGTCAGTAGCCTGCTTACTTACCAATCTGGGGAATAGCTTAAATACATCTGACTTTAGCGGTAATAATCTACCTTTCTTTCTAAGAACTCCTACACCTACGCATTCTTCCTCTCCCCAGAAAGCAACTGCCTTCTCTTCGAGTCGTTTAGCTAGCATCGATTTCGGAACCTATGTCGTACTCTTGATTAGGATTAGGCTAGGCGCCTGAGCCCGAGGTCGGCAGTTCGGAATAAGATAATCGATGTGAGGATTGTTGTCATTCATGAAGAACCCAGCAAACCAGCGAGCGATATATAAGTTCTTTGATTTTGATAAGGCAACACATAATATTATGAAAACTTTGATATCAAAAAATAGTTATTATAGTAGTCTTAGTGCCGGGATGAGACTGCTTGCTTTTCATTCCATTAATTTAGAAAATCAAGTACAAGATCGACCGCTTGTGAGGCTTGAAAAGAGCTGAATAGGAGAGAAAGCTCCTTCCCTAAGACTCTTTGAAGGAGGGAAGAGTGATGGTCAAATCCTCATAGCCTAGCTTCTTTCTCGCGGAAGAGACCGAAGCCTATTATAGAGGGTTCCTGCCGGAAGCCGGCTGACGGAGGTCAGGATGGAGGGCTAAGCGCCGAAGGGTGAGAGTGTGCGAAGGTGGCGAAGCCGTGAGAAAGATAGTAGAAACGAGAGAGACTATCAAGCCAGGTCGGCGAGAAGGGGGATGGACGGATGCGCTTCTTCTGTGAGAAAGACGGGAAAAAGCAAGACTGACACTGCTAGCATTCCAAGGGACGACTGCCACCCTCACGGGGACTATGGATTCTTTGTACGACAAGCGCTGTTTCCGTGAGAGTTCCTGGTGCTGTTCTAGCTAAATATGGGTAACTAATAGTCCCGCTTGATTGAGGACTCTTGCTTTGAGTGCTTGCTTTCCCGGTAGACGTCATTAAAAGCGAAGAAGTGCTTTCCGGGGGGAAGAGTGAAGGTGCATTGCTTCTCGCTTGCCTATCAAAGCTGAGATTCTAGTACCGCACTAGCGGCTTTTTAGTCATATATATCGCGTTGCGCATCTTTCCTCTCGCATTCTCTCGACCCTTCTTTAATATATAAGACGTGGGGTCCTCTTCCATTCCACGATTCCCTCTCCCAAACCCGGTCTCTACTTAATTCATCTCAGTACTCCAGCCGGGGCATGTGGTCACTTCGGGGCTTTCTGACGGTCCCTTAAGCATTATCGAGTCAAACTTTGAGGTTGAATTAAGTTCGTTTTGAAAAGACAACAAATGATGAGACCTCGTAGATATTATAGGGCAGAGTCAGTCTCTTTCTTTCTCATTTTGCAGGCGTTCATTCTTTCGCGTATTTCTTCCAATGAGGAGTTTATAATACCTATTAATATATTCGAGAATCAATTGATGAATATGCCCTCTCATATACTTTGTTCTAATGAAGATAGTAATTCATCTCCTTATCATTCATATGTCTTTTCATTATTGGAGGTCCCAGCTAATGTGAAAAAGGGCAATCTAAGTGGTATTGAGTTGAGAGATCACCTAGAACCATGCGGAAATCTCAAATCAGACGATGATCTATGATGAGGAGTCCATTTGGAAAGGAGTCTCAGATTGAAGAGAATTATGAATGAGCGGGGATCATCCCTCTGCGAAGGAATCTCTCTTAACTGAGAATCTGACTGAAGAGGAGAAAATGGTGGTAAATAAGATGCCAACTTGAGGATTGGAAGGTATTAGTACCCTGGCATTACTTTTCAATAAAACGGAAAAGTCCCTTGATACCTAGAACGTCTGACTTGCTACACTTATTGAGCAACTTAGTTATTTTATTTGCTGTCAGTTCTTTATGCAAGAATCGCGAAAAAAGAGTGAAGGGGGTCAGGAAAAGATGGGTCTTTTCCGCAATCTTGCAACTGACTTGGTAAGCGGAAAGAGAGATCATCTATCTAACTGATGAGATTAATCGGAACCTTAGTCGGTACGTCTGATTCGTGGTTCATATGCTCTCTTCAAAAAGAAGTATGTGGGTCTTCTCGCTGATCCTTCCTCTTTTCTTCGTCCCCCACCCTCGGACTGTGGTTGGCTTGACCGTGGACCTGTCTGCTTTCATCTCTTGAACTCCTTTTTTATAGAAGTGGAAGGTGCCTCACTTCTCGTCGGCTCTTCTTCGCGTCTCGTGTCTGGCCTCTCTGCTTTGCTTCGAGTTCAGTGTCCTCCCTCTCTGCTTGGCTTCTTGTCTGTCTATCACTCTTTCAACGGCGGGAAAGACCCAACTTAATATATTCGCAGCTTCCACTCTTCTATCGACGAATTAGAAGAGATGTTAACCTGCAACCTCCTCTCCTAATGAATCTCTATTTGACGTATGGTAGGTCTCGCAAAGGTCGTGTCTTGTCAATGTTCAGTCAAGTCGAAAGATCTCCAATTCTCACGTACGTCACGCTTGTGGTAGTGGTGAGTCCGAGCAAGAATCCCAGTTGCGCCTACCCATTTGAAATAGTCTTCCACTCTTGTTCGACGAGGCTGAAAGTACCTGACAAATCGGGAGTCAGCTATGTCGAAGACCCTCGTGAGGTACGAGAAGAGCGAGCAACTCTGCAAGAGCGAGCAACTCTGCAAGAGCAAGCAACTCCGCAAGAGCAAGCAACTCCGCGCGCGTCAGGTATAGTTGTATGGATGAGTATTTCTCGATCAGTCAGATCCACCACCTTCGATAGTTGGTGACGATCACGACAGTTGGTGACAATCGCGTAGGGGGCACCTCTTCTTATCTATTCTCCTTTGATCGCGGCCACGGTCTAGTAATTAGGGGGGCGGCCACAGGAAGACTGGCTTTGGCTTGTTGCATGAATATCTAGTTTAGGGGTGAAAGCACAACCACTCGACCGTCCATAGGTTCAAAGGCTTTCTTTGTGGCTGACTGAGTCTAACTAGGCTAGTTCGGTGTCAAGGAGCGCATTCCCCAGCTTATAATGCTTTCTGGACTACTTTCGTTATCTCTTAGGGTAACGTGAACCTTCGGTGACTTTCCCGATGCGAGCCCCGGACCGCGAAGGCTCTGTCCCTCAGCCCGCAAGTATAGAAAAGGGGTAGAGAAGAAAGATAGTGAATGAGGATGAGAGGCATGAGTCAAGTCCAAGGAGAGTCTCAGATTCCAGACATAGCCGCCCACTCGGCCATAGCCTACTTCGACTAGGGAAAGTAGTCTCCGGAGCGGGAGAGTAGTAAGAAGGTCTCAGTCCCACTAGTAGAGAGAGGTTTTCTGAGTATATATGTCTAATAGTCAGTGTGAGTCCCCTGGGGTTCATGGACGGAAGGCGAAGATCTTTCACTTCAGTCCTTAACACACAGAAGGAGTGTGGGAGGGGTAGGATGATCAGGGCCCACCATCAACTAGATTGATTTTCTTCCTTTTTAGCTCACCTAAGAAGATCACCTTTCCGTCGACTATCTTCTAGCTCACCTTTTTTTTGACCTGCGCAAATATATTATGAAAAAAAAGCTAGCCCGCGACTAGACTTTCTACATAATAAGCTTGCTCGCTTCTTCTTAACTCACCAAATATATAGTAGCCTTTTCACTCACCTATCGGCTGGTCCCGCTTCCACCTTCCGAAGTCGTGGAAAGAATAATGATCTATGATATGAAAGAAAGTCTCCCGTGCGCGAAGAGAAGTGAGCATTTCGAGCTCAGTCCGAGCTGCTATTATTATTATTCGGATGTGAGCGGGGTCTGCTACCTTCCTCTTGACTACCTGCTTTCCACTTAGCATTAGACCTCTCTGTCAGTTGCTTCCTTCCCTGCCCGATCCCTTCGACGCCTACCTAGTCGTCACTCTTTCCCTCTGGCCCCTGGCATACTGAGACTCTACGTGCGGGAGAGAGTATGATTACTTACATACATGGGGTCTGCCTAACTACTAAGCTTGTTTGTTCTCTTTCTGGCTAGAGTTCAAAGAGAGATTAACTGGAGGGCTTAGGACTCCGTTCCTGTTTGATTATCATATTATAGGGGACGATGTTGCTGACTGAGGAATTGATTGTGGTCAGGGGTAGGAAAAGCAGGTAAATAGTAAATAGCCGTAGTCCAGTTCTGTCTTATCAGAAAATCACCCATCACACGTACCTAGAAGAACTCAAGGAGTTCTGGTGAGGGTAAGCGAAGAAAGAGGTATGGAAGTAGAGACTAGCTGAGGCTTGGAAAATCATCCGACGTCCCTACCTACTTCTTCTTCTTACTGGATAAGTGCTTATACTAGCCTTCGTCCCCTCTGCCCCCGTTATAAGCAACTGCGTCAGGCTTTCTTCGAGGGCTCATAAATCTCTATTATAACCCGCTGAGACTCTACTATATAATCTATTTGGGGCCTTTCAGATCACGGACTAGACGCAGCGAACGGAATCCACACTTCTTTACCGCTCTTCGACCCAGAAATAGCAGTCGATCTTTTCGCTACGCACACTTCGACTTTTCCTAGCTCCACTGTTCACCCACGAATGACGGCTCGACCGCGACTCACTCGCCTTCGTATCTCTACGGCTCGCTCCTAGCTCACCTTCACTCCGCACTATGTATTCGGGGGCTCGCACCCCCGAATATCTAGTAGTGAAACGGCTCAGAAAGTATGTGACTACCCATTCGGCTCATCATCATCGACTATCGGCTCAGCAACTACCAGACCTTCGACCCTGATCTTCTTGGCGTCTCCGCTTTCGCTCTTCCCATGGTCTCAGACTCTCGAGCAAGGGCCGCTGTCTGTCAGAGATTGCCCTGCCCACTTCCTTGATTCGCTCTAGGCTTTCGGAAGTCTCACTAGACTACAGATTTTCAGGGGCCTCAGTCTCTTCCATAGCAGCTACCTTCCCCCAGATCCCAATTTCTCGTCTTCCTCGGTCATTCCCCCCCATATATAATCTAGGCCTTCGCTCTATTCCGGGAGATAGTTGTCTTCATGAGAGGATCCAGTAACTATAACGCGAAAAAGCTCCTATCTTCAGCATCTTTCTCTTTGCTGCATCATCAAGCACTTCATCTCCTGAAGGGGAGCGGCTAGGTTGTATTCAAGTATGCCAGAAATGAACGAGGAGAGCGTGTCGCAGTGATCAAAAATGCAAAAGTTGTTGCGGCAAAACCTTGCAAAGCTATTTTCCCTCGGGAGCTGTGATCAGAAATGGAAAAGTTTCATCGGCAAAACCTTGCAAAGCTATTTTCCCGGATCTCCGAAATGGAAAAGTTTCATCACGACGAGAAATTGCTGGTCTGCCTGTCTTCTTTCCGCAATCGCCTAAAGCAGACAGAAAGTGGAAGCGGCGGCTTACCATCTTAGCTGGTGAAGGTACGAGCCGGAGACTACTAGACCTTAAGCTTATATATAGGGGAGAGGCCATTAGTCCTAATACCCTTAAGGCTCTCGACACCGGCTTTCGACGTGTCCAATGGGGCTTCGTACTGCAAGGATAGCGTTGGGAGGAAGAAAGCGCATCTTCCACCCCCAAACTATTAACATTAACGTCAGCTTGAACCCTGACATCGTGGCCTGCTCTGTCCTCATTCACCCTCTGATGTCTATGAGGGACTAGATACTCTCCCCTTGCTGAAGTTTTTTAATAATATATTGGGAAGATGCTACAAATCCCCTACTATATATGACGCTGGGGGGTGGCCAAAGAGAAAGATAAGGACGAGTGGCAGCTTGAGACTCTTTCCCGCTCCCGCGTGGGTAGTAGCTCTCAGAAGGTTGGAAGGGAGAGGACAAAGGCAGGGTTCTATCTCTGTGGTCTTCTTACGTCTGTATTGTTGCCCCCTGATATATATAGTAGCATCATTCTCACCCTCGAAGGTCAAAGCATCAAATCCCAGCGTCAGAGTGATAATGCCAAGCCACTGACGCTAGATGCAAGCAAGGTAGGGAGATTAGGCTTCGACCCAAGTCTCAGGCATTAACAAGTCCCCTGGTGCGAGCGAGGAATCTCTTTCCTGCTTTTACCGGATCGTATCCTCCTTTACGCGGCGGAGAGAAAAACCATCGAGGTCTGAAGCCCGATTAGACATGCATGCTTTCCCGATCCACCAATCTTTCTTTCATGCACCCGGGACTGCAGGGAATTGGTCTCATGCCACCCCGCCCCCTAATTACTAGACCGTGGGCCAGGAATTGATCTTACCCCACTAATTATATATCTCCGAGCACTCTAGTTTCATCTCTTTTGCCCATCAATGGTCACCTCATCTTCTTTCCGCTGTGACTAGGCTTGGCCTAATGAGAATACTAAACTCTTGGGAACTCAAAAATAGGATGGCCATTCTGCAGGTGAACCCATATAGGATAGTCTTTCCGTTCTGCAGGAACGATCCTATCAGCTATTGAAATGGTCAACTTGCCCTACTTACGAACGACATGACCTGATAAACAATCTGACCCGTAGTCTGGTATTTTGATAAGGCTAGCCGATGTGAGTTAATTTCAACGAAGTCGGCTCCCAAAAGACCGAATGGTATGTATTCTTATGCCACCGATTGGTCCTATAAGTGAAAACGGACTGGAAGTCTTTCTTGAATCAGATACTAAGGGTGAATTTTCTTATTATTAATAGCAGCTGGAAAATGAATAATATTGAGGTTGCGTCCTCCTCCTGTCTTCTTTTATTATATTCATCAATATATAGAGATTCATCTATTTGAACGAGAAAATGGCGAAGTCGCCTGCGTAACCAAACAACTTCCCTAGTAGCTGCAAACATAGTCCAGTATTCTGCCTCTGCACTGGATTTGGTGACAGCGCCCTGCTTTTTGCTCTTCCAGGAAAAAAGAGAATATATCAAAGGAAGACTCAAAGTCCAGTGGGGGAGCGGCGGGGCAGCCTGCCTTTAGGAGTAGGGGCTGAAAACGACGTATATTGTCTTATCTGGTTTATCTGGCGCGCCCGCTTTGGCCGGGGGGTGCAAGAGGGGGGGTTGCACGAAGAAGTAGCCTCCGCTTGTCCTTAACTTAGTTGCTTTGGCGCCTATGTTGAAGAAAGGTTTGGAAGAGTTCAATGGCGCAGGTACGGCATGAAGCTTGTGGCTCGAATCGGGTGAATAGATAAAGGTAGTTTCAGTGATCTTCTGGTTCAAGCCTAATTCCGTTGCCTATTTATTTATCGCGTTTGCCTTAAAAGCATGAAATTAGGTCAGCCTTGGTTTGACTAAATATGGATATAATATAAATAATTATCCGGAACAAATCCACCCTTCGACTAATACGCGAAAGATGGGGAGACGGGACCTAGAAGAAGAGGTTTTTGGAGAGATGTGAGCCCCAAGTTGATGGGACCGTCCGACGAGATTTCCAAGGTTTCCATTCTCGTGCTATATTATTCACCAAAGTCGATCGTTCAACACAACACCTGCGGCTCGGATGAGTTGAGTATAGTCCCCCTCTGGAACACCCCCCACCCGTTCATCTTGGGAGAGCTTTAGAGAGACGTCTGCCTATTTATTTGCAGCTTTTTTTCGATTTTTTGCCACTAAATATATAATATAGGGGGAGTTCCTATTCCAATATAGAATTTGAAATTCTCTGACTGACATTCCACGTTCCCGAAACGGATCCCCAGAAATATTTGACATTTTCGATGATCATTTCTATTTTAGGTATTCGGGGAATCCTCCTTAATAGACGAAATATTCCTATTATGTCAATGCCAATTGAATCAATGTTATTAGCAGTGAATTCGAACTTTTTGGTATTTTCCGTTTCTTTGGATGATATGATGGGTCAATCATTTGCTTCATTAGTTCCAACAGTGGCAGCTGCGGAATCTGCTATTGGGTCAGCCATTTTCGTTATTACTTTCCGAGTCCGAGGGACTATTGCTGTAGAATCCATAAATTGCATTCAAGGTTAAACAAGACGTCGTCAGCTATATATTACGACTTCGTTTCGTTCTCTTCTTTCTTTTCTTTTTGGGCGAGTGGAAATATAGATAAGAGCGGTTCGGAAGGCTAAGGGGGGGGTCAGAGGGGCAGGTCTTTTTTCGCTGGGCGAGCACATCCGATTCCCCAACGACTTCCCGTTGAGTTGCTGACGATACTGAGGAAGTTTCTAAATGAGAGAGAGTTCAACGGATATGCAATATCGAAAGATGCTATTTGCTGCTATTCCATCTATTTGTGCATCAAGTTCGAAGAAGATATCAATATATAATGAAGAAATGATAGTAGCTGGTTGTTTTATAGGCTTTCTCATATTCAGTCGGAAGAGTTTAGGTCAGACTTTCCAAGCCACTCTCGACGGGAGAATCCAGTCTATTCAGGAAGAATCGCAGCAATTCTCCAATCCTAACGAAGTCCTCCCTCTGGAATCCAATGAACAACAACGATTACTTAGGATCAGCTTGCGAATTTGTGGCACCGTAGTAGAATCATTACCAACGGCACGCTGTGCGCCTAAATGCGAAAAGACAGTGCAAGCTTTGTTATGCCGAAACCTAAATGTGAAGTCAGAAACACTTCTAAATGCCACTTCTTCCCGTCGCATCCGTCTTCAGGACGATATAGTCACAGGGTTTCACTTTGGGGTGAATGAAAGATTTGTCCCCGGGGGTAGGTTTCAAGCTTCCATCGTAGAACTAATTCGAGAAGGCTTGGTAGTCTTAAGAAAGGTTCGGGTGGGGGATGCAAAGAAAGGGTCATAATTGACAGGGGCGGCCGGCCTGTCCTAGTTCGCGTTCTAGGGATGACCTACCCTGGTGTTTTGACGAATGTCACTGTAATGGGAAGACCTGAGGACGGGCCCCTCCATTATCAAGAAAGTCAACTCGCTGCTAACGTCATTTCCGGCCACTATATATCCGGGGCTCACATCTCTCCAAAAACCTTGTCTTCTTGGCTCTTCTTTTCTATGTGTTCCGTCTTCGGAAAGAAAAGGGCTCCCCCACTTTTTTCATCCACTCCGATTTCTTGATGTACCCCCCCTACTAGGTCCCCCGGATCTCCACTTTTGGCCACCAGGAAGAGACAGCGGCTGACGCTCCCCCCACTCACTGAGGCAGAATTTCAGACCATAGAGGAAATTAGGCTATGGGAAAAGGGGCGCTCGTCACCTGTGTTCGGAATATATACCGGGCGAATCGCCGATAGTATCCAGCCCTCGGATGAGGCTGACACTCACTATCATGGCGCGGACTTCATTCTAGCGAAGGCTTCGGAGGAAAGGCCAGAGGTCCCCCCTGAGGCCCCTGAACCCCCAATCAAATAATCCGCGACGTCGGAGCTGGGGGGAAAAGTGGGACGTGGAAGAAATTGATGAGGGACTGTTAATATTAATATAGTAGAATGAAGGGTAGGGGGCTTTCAAAGGGGGGGGCGAAGGTGGGGGGTGCAGGGGAGAAGGACAAAGGAAAGAGCGATGCCCACCTCCAATCAATTGATTCGTCATGGTAGAGGAGAAAAACGGCGAACGGACCGTACTCGAGCTTTGAATCAATGCCCCCAGAAGCAAGGAGTATGCCCGCGTGTTCCGACGAGAACACCGAAAAAACCTAATTCAGCTCTACGTAAGATAGCCAAAGTACGCTTGAGCAATCGACATGATATATTTGCTCACATTCCAGGCGTAGGTCATAATTCGCAGGAACATCCTATAGTCTTAATCAGAGGAGGTAGAGTCAAAGATTCGCCAGGTGTGAAATCCCATTGTATTCGGGGAGTCAAAGATTTGCTGGGAATTCCGGATCGAAGAAGAGGAAGATCAAAATATGGTGCAGAAAAACAAAAAAAGAGATGAATTGAAGATGCCTATACTCACCTGAAATCAATAGCTTAAGTCAAAGTCAATCAATATCAAATCAAATATAGTTGTCGACCGATCCCGGAGACAGGGAATCGTCGTGTAGATCACAGGACAAGCTATATACACCTCAAACTCGTCGAGGGGATCCTGGAGGATGACGAAGCAATCGTCCCTACCGTCGTCAAATAAGAGCACCTGGCTCTGCCCATTCACAAGGACTCGATTCTATGTCCAAACATCACATGCCAGCGGATGTAGTCACCATCATAGGTACTCAAGATATTGTGTTTGGAGAAATAGATAGATAGTCCCCCACGACGATCAGGACCCGGGAAAGGGGGCCGGCCCGAAGTCCAAATGGATTGCTGTTCGCAAGGTCTCCTTGCTGGAATACTAGACACCAGTATTTTGAGAAGACCCTTTCTCCGCGGCAAAAAAGACCTAGTTTACTCTCCTTCATTTGTCTTCTCGTCTGATCTTCCGCGAAACAGGCTACCAGCAAGGAAAGATTCGATGATCCACCTACCAATTTCTTCTCCATCCAGCACTCGCTTGAATTTTGTTACGACTGAAAGAATAATCGAAGGGCCTTCAATGATCGGGCGGGATGGCTGACTTAACGCGTGTGAGGTGAGCTGGTTGGTCTGCTGAAGCAGAGCTGGGCTGGTTGAGCTGCTTAGACGGGAGACTGAAGCGGCATTTGATGCAAGGGCTGCTTCGCGCATTCGCGCTTCACTCGTTCGCTGTTGCGTAGTGTTCTTTGCGCGCTCTCTCTTGCTAGCTAGCTTGCTTTGTTCTAAACCAGTCGCGATATATAGTCTTTTCCCCTCTAGTCATTTTCTCTCGCGATATATTCTACGTAAATTCTAGCTTAGTGCTCGGGGATCAACCTATGGCTCGCACCCCTCGGGCCTGCTCTCCACAAATCCATTCCCCGGTATGGACGTCGTCGCACATCGTGTGAAGCTTTTCATAGGCGCAGGCTCGATGTGTCACCACCCCCCTGCCGCAGCCTCGTGCTAGGTGCCTCGACACCTTTGTTTCCGCTTTCGTTTCTCCCCTGCTTCGACTGAAGTAGTGACAATACTGAATGTATCACACGCCAGGCTGGATGAACTCGGTCCTGCATTACTGATATTCTGACAGGTTAGCAGTCCTCCCGACGTCCCCCTTTCGGCGGCAATCGCCCCTATAATGACACAGCTTTTTTGATCTTGATTTGAATTCGGGCGGGGGGCGACTCTGATTTCACTCCCCCCTAATATATAATGGGACGTCTTGAAAAAAGAAAATAGGCTTCGGCTCGCTCGGCCTCATTCCTCTCTGGCCGGGCGCTTTTCTCAGCGAACCCTACCTCTGGATATCTCACGCACCTTTGGTGACTCTTCTTTCCCTACTCCTCTTCCTGCCGAATTGCGGAAAAGTCCTCTTATATACTAGGGGAGCCTTTTTTGCTGTCCTTCTGCTATAGCGCAGTCTTCCAACTAGTATATAAACCTAACTTCGACATAGCTGTCCACAAAGGGGGATAGAGATGACTGTATAAGCATGCCTACCCAACCAAGCACTCCGAAGCGAGTGATTTGTCCCCTTGGCGAACTCTTTGGAAATATATTCATAATGCGGCCTACTTCTGCTTTGACTACTACAAGGAGAAAGTGTTTGAGTGCATGATATAGCGCGTGGGTTCCATAGTGCTTCGTTTGAGTGATGAAGGCAATTGAGCCTGTGAGCGGCCGCTCAAATAGTGGCGATAGTCGGGCTGCAAGCTCAGGTCCTAGTTCCCTTTTCTTCATATTACCTCTGCCCATTTGCTAGTGGTAAGGTCGAGTAGCTCTCATTGCTTCGTTCTCGATTTCCTTTCCCGAATTGCCCCTGCGTCTCATCCCCTATCCCGACGTGGCTTCCAACTCTGGCCTTCCACTTTTCCTTCAGGCTACGAGGCAAGCAAGCGCAACCTTCCAACTAGTATATAGACCTCATCATCTGTTGCAATGGACTTGTCCCCCTCATCCCGGGTAACCAATGGCCCTATCCCACTACTCTCCACTTCCTGTCGCACCAGTGGAGACCGACCCCGGGCTAGAAGCCAATGAGCTTTCTGCATCTTCATGTGACTTTATATTACTAGTTGTCGAGAGGCCCCGAATTCTTTGATTTTTGAAGGATTATATAGTTAGTTGAAGTTGATAATCAAATGCGGTGTCACAGGTGGATTCCTGGGGACGCTGACTTATCTTGCACTGAAACTCAACCCACTAGATGAGATACCTATTCTCTTTCCGGAACCAAACAGAGCGTCAAGACCTTAGAAACGACTTTACCTACTCCTTTTTATCCAGTCGAGCCAAGCTTTCTCTCTTCCCTCTCCCTTAGGTCGAGCCAAGCTTTCTCTCTTCCCTCTCTGCAAGCGTCGAGCCAAGCTTTCTCCCTTAACTAGACTAGTGGGCTATACGTCATTGAGAAGTGAGAAGGAAAGAGAAGTATGATCGAACCACTATGAAGAACTAGCTTGATTCTCTCAAATGCTTTGATGCACATTTCTTCTATAATATTCAAATAGCGGTCGATGCGCTTTAGGTTAACGCTGGGAGAAGGAGTCCTATCGTTGACACGAGAAGAGGCCATGGGAAGCACAAGCAAGACAGACACGAGACGCGAAGAAGAGCAGACGATAGGGGACTAGTCGTTAAGCAGAGGAAAGTGGGCCGAGTGTGGTTTTCACGTCACGAGATGGTCCCAGAAGTGAGAAATCAGAGGACTTGTTCTGACAGAAGGTATGGTTGTTTAATGCAAGGCTGAAGATCTTCCAAGGCAAGTTAAATTCCAAGTGGATAGGCCCATTCATTGTCCGTGCGGTGCATGATAGTGGATGTGTTGAGATCTCAGATCTCACAGATGACGCACCGACATTCCTAGTGAATGGACAACTGTTGAAGCACTTCGTCGAAACCAATGAGCAGTTAGTCCATATCGAGGAGATTGTATTCATGCGTGAGACAGATTCAACAGATACACATTAAGCCGCACAAGAGACCTTACAGCAATGAGCTTTTGCCATCAGCAGCATCTTAAAAGATTCAGACCGCATCGTTGTATATATCCATCATTCCTGTACATTCTACCCCTCCTTCCCTCGACTCTTTTCGATCACCCCAGCATTCATGTATCTCCATATACGACTATACTTAGGATGACCATATCCTAAGTATAGGGGGGTGAGTCACCTGAGTCTGTACATCCTCCAGATCACATCAGTCCTCATACTCACTCCAGTCCTATACTTAGGCTGACCTGAGCCTAAGTATAGGGGGGACCAATGTCCACCTTGTATATATTCATCCACTTCTCCTCTTCACCTCGTCCGCCCCATTTTTGACCTTCTTCTACACTTAGGCTGCCAGAGCCTAAGTATAGGGGGGGCAGGACGACTTCTATACATTTTTACTTCTTTGGTTCTCTTACGCTTAGCCCGAGCTATGTCTTTTTCCTCGCTTTCTGTGCTTTGAGGACATATCATACGCTATGTATAGGGGCGTGTATATATTACATATATACTTTACCCATAGCTCGTACTTTCGTGTATTTTTGTATATATTTTGCAATAATTACGGGATGGGTAAAATTGAAGAATTTTTTTTGTAAAATACATTAGTATAATCTGTATAATACTCATAAACCCATAGGAGGTATATCAAAGTTTTGAAAAAAAACAAAAAATAAACAAAAAAAAAACAAAATAGGCTTCTTATTTACTCTTGCACATCATATCTACATCTTAAAAAAAGAAAGAAAAGAAAAGAGTCTTGCATTTCATTCATCTACATAGCATGTCATCTACATCTCATCTACATATCTTGCATATGCAAGGTGAAAAGCTAGTGTGTTCGGAACCAAGTTCTTAGTAGATATTGAGGATGGACTTGATTTGTCTTAATCCACCTAATTTCAAAGGAACCTTATAGGAACTGGAGTTAAGATTTCTCAGGTCAAGTGACTTAATTCTTTGAGTCCGCAAGTCTATGTTCACATGTCATCTTGATCAGTCTAAGTACAATATCTCGTGCACATGCATGATTCTTTTAGACAGTGACCTAACTTGGACAAGCACAATGCACATAGCTCTTCATTGATGAGGTGGTGAGGAGGTAGAATCCTTTAGCTTGGAGTATCACACGGGTGGAAACATCTGTCCTCCTCTAGGGAGGGTAGTGCATCTCAACCTAGTCTGGTAGAGTTGACGTCTAAAGACGGGACACTGTGGGTTGCAATAATGCTTCAAAAGAGGGATAGTCTACTGGCTCAAGAGGAAAAACTTCCTGATGTACATGTTGCTCCTTATATATAGTTCGAACAAAAAAATTGCAAAAACTCCAAAAAAAACATACAGATCCAAGTGAAAATAAAATACCTGTTGGAGTATGTATACTAGCAAAGAAATGCAGCTGGATGACTTGGCTACACTGGTCAGGCATCCTGGAATAGGTAGCTACACTGGCTACTGTCCATTCTTCTCTCTACCCCCTCCTCTTGAGCTAGTCGCACTTGAACTTAGAAGGGAATACCCCGCTTCTCGAGGAAAGAGTTACTCGATCGGATAACTAGAGTTACCTTGTTAGAGGAGGTTGTTTCTGAGCCTTTTTTGATGTGGAGAGTTGCATTTCACTAAAACAGTACAAGTAAGAATCATAGTCATCAAAAATTTGCGTCTGAGGACTTGTTTTGACCTGACTATTAAGGCATCTTGATAGAAGACTTGTGGAACTAGAAGTATGTTAGGTCTTAAATTCAGATCCCAATAAGGTTCTGCCACACAATTAATCCAAAGGTCGAGTCAAGCCCCATTTTCAACGTTGTTCATGATTTTGGTATGTATCACAAAATCATTTCATTCTTGCATTTTATTTAGTTGCTCGGGGACGCGCAAGGTTTAAATATAGGGATTGATGAATCAGTGATTCATCACTTCTAAAGTTGAAATAGAGCCTTGTTTCCGAGTATTTAGCAGCATATTTCCCTTTATCTTGCACAACTAGCACTCATGCATAAATCCACAATACATGCATTTTAGCATTCATAAATTGCATTAAATAAGAAGCCAACTCATTTGTAAAATTAGCTTGTAAAATATCCACCAATAATTCATCTAATTATATGTATTTTATTACCCTTTATAAAGTCAATAAAACCTTTCGTATACTGTGTATATTATCAGTTAATAATATAAGGAAAATTACCAAAAATTCTTAGCCTTTAAATTACCCAATAAAAATCTCAGACCCATTTGGAGACCCCAGATCATAGAATACCAATATCTAACTCATACAACCTACGAATTAGGTCTGCTCACCTTCAGATTAATACACATTCAGAGACCTTTAAAATGAGACCAATTTCATTCAATTCGGAGCTCATATGCAAAACTTGGGTTTTTGGGCCCCTTTGTATACTATAGATATGTATATTTGTACTTTTGTATTTTTGTATCATATTTGACCTTATCTCCATTTTTGGTCAACAAGAAACTTGTAGATCTCATCGTCTTCTACAACTTTCATGTTTTGAGTTTTTCCAATTTCGGATTCCTTTTCTCTCTAAATTCATATTCTTTCCCAGCAATTCAGAGCAGGCCACGTGGCGCCCTCTGATTGTGCCATGCGGCCCGCTCCTTTGAGCGCCACGTACGTTCCATCTTCCGTCGTCCGATCACACTCCTTCTCTCCTGATCTGGACCGTTCATCATCGCAACGCTTCTCAGCCCTCCGATCGAAGCCTATATCCAATCTGGACCATTCGCCAGCGCCTTTTTTTCATGCCACCACGCATCCCATCTTTTCCGTCATTCGATAACATCCTTCTCTCCTCATCTCGACCATCCATCTCGACCTTTATCTCCACCATTCGATCGAAGCCCAGACATCATCTTAGCCCTTCGTCTCCGCCTTCACCTACGTCCTCCACGTGGTGTGCCCTGTGCCATCTATCAGAACTCCCTAGATCTAATCCCAGCCCTCCTTCTGCACCCTTCTCCTGACCGTTGGATCGCTTGATCCAACGGTCAAGACATCGTCTCCTACCTCCCGATTTGCCCGCACCCCACGTCGCCCACCTCGCGCACGTGTCGCCCCCTTCCTATTTTGGGAGCCACTCTGGCCACCCTCTATGCCTCTTGTCACCATCGTGGCATACCCCACTCATCCCTTATCCTCACCGAACCCCTCGAACACCATGACCTCCACCTATGTTGCCTGACGACCTGCATAAACTCTACCACTTCGTCACCTACATCGTCGCCTTCCACCTTTAAATACACTCCCACCATCGACCGTAAGCCCCATCCGCCATTCCCAAGAGATACCCCTAGCTCCGACCTTCAATTTGGTGATAGCAATTCGTCGTGATGTTGAGCGAAGATCGGGTATCTTCTCCGGTGAGATCCACGGCCTTCCCCGCCATGCCACAGCCTCCTCCATGAGTTGCACGAGCTCAAGACCATCTACCGTCCTTCGAGCGACGACCAAGAGCACGCCTTCGAGCTCTACTTCCCAGGTAGACACCTCCACCTCCCTCACGATCTTCTTCTCCTTTTTCTTGCTTTTTCTCTTAATTTATTCACCGCCCTCGAGCAACTTCACGCTCATCTGACCACCCTCCGAGCTTTGCCTCGGAGCTGGCACCCTCGCGCACCCTTCCATCGTCTCCAATCACACACTTCACCTCACGTCGACGAGAGCTCTGCCACCTTGGCGGAGCACCATCACCGGACGACCCCTACGCCACTCCAGGACTCACACCGCACTCACGTTCACTCCACGAGCATGTCGCATGCTTCAGCTATTCAGTTAACCCCTTGCAGGTACTCCATCTCTGATTGGCCGGACGCCTCATCGGAGCTCCTTCGAGCTTCATCGTCACCGTTCTCCAGACCACCTTAGCCTCAGCTGAGACCCCAAAGAGCTCCACCACACCTCCACAATCCTTCTCGGCTGCTCAGAAGCCGCTGGAGACCTTCATTGACGACCAGAGGAGGAGGCAGAGCTAGAGCTCCTTCACAAGAGCGCAGCCACATCCGTTGTAGGAGGCGGCTGATCGGTTGAGAATGAAGAGCAGTAGATGTCCGATCTCCTTGATTGGACGATCTTGAGCACGCCACGTCGCCTTCAACCTGACATCGTCGGATCAGGAGGATCCTACGCACCTGCGCACGCCACATCGCCACTCGCCCAGCTCTCCAGACGCCGTTGGATTCATCTTGATTCAACGACCGTTGATCGTCCACGTATCCATCTTCATCGAGTTGTAGAGATCGTTAGATTCATATTGATCCAACTGGTTGCATCGCGCCACGCATCAGCTTCCAGCAGCCGTTGGATCTTCACCAGATCCAGTGGTCCACAGCGTGCCACGTAGCCGCTTCCGAGCCTCTTCCCCGACCTTTAGGCTCGGAGCCCCTGAAGCTTCACTGAGCCAAGTCTGAGCCTCTAGAGCACCCGAGCCTCTGCCCAAGCCTCCAAAGTCACTCGAGCCTAGGCCCTCATGTGTCTTTCACGTGTAGCCTGGGTATTTTGCACCGAAGCCCCTAGAGGTTTTGATATTTGCTTTCTAGTCCCTATCAGAAGCATCACGTGAGGCGCACGTGTTTTGTGGGAATTTTGCATACAAGCCCCCCTCATTATAGGTAATAGCATATTAAACCCTGTCAGCATGTTTAAATTTTAGCAATTTTATTTTTTTGTTATTGCATTTAGGCCCATGTCTTTGCATGCATCTTTAGGCAATCATTTTATATCATTTTTGAAGTTTGAATATTGCATTGTGTAGCTAATTTATCCTCTTCCAGATGTGACACTTGTCATATTTTTGTGATAGCAGTGGATTTTATTATTAACTAATTCGTGGCATTTTGTCATATTTTGCCTATTTATGACTTTTAATTTGTAGTAAATTCTCTGTTGTTTCAAAAATCCTCGTAAATTCACATTAGACTTAGGATAATTAGGTTTAAATTGAGTCCAAAAAGCAAATCATTTGCTTGCATCTTGAGGCCTAAATAAATCATTTTGTGATTTTCTTTATTAATTTTTAATAGATACATTTCACATAGAAATTTAGGTTTATTAATTTTCCTGTATTCTTCATACTTAGATCTATCTAGGATAATTTTTATATCTGAAAATATTTTGATTTGGTATTTATTACAATTAATTTAGTCAAAATCACCTTGCATTCGTTTTTAATTCACAGTAAATTCATCAAGTGTCAGAAAAATCTAAAAAAATAGCCTAGCTTAATTTCATTGCATTCCACTATCTGGCCAAGTTTAATAATTTTTGGATTTAATTTGGCCACTTTTCTGAATTAACTTGTAAACTTACTTGATTTTGCATGAGTCTTTTATTAATTGCATAAAAAATGTTTAAAAGGCCAAAAATAATCTTCTGAAAATCTGACCTCTTAAATTTGATTAAGATCTACCTAAGGAGAAAGCTACCTCCCTGAGTTCGACCTTGGGCTAGCCCAAGTAAAAAAATAAATTTGTCGCTCGTGATTAAATCATCCTTAATTAAAGTTGTTTTTGATTAGTCCTTATTACCTGACTACAATGAAGACAAGGAATTAATTTGGATCATTAACTTTACTAAATTAACAAGGGTAGTAAGATGGCTATCAACACAGCGGGGGTACAGCCAGGAGGATGGCAGCTCTGCCGCCCTCGGTGGAGACGGCGGGACCACGCACGGCTGGCGGGGAAACGGGGTGACGGAGCCGCACGCTGGGCTTACACGGCATCACGTGAGAGGTGTCCGTGCAGGAGGATGCGGTAGTGGGCGTACTGGAGGTCGTGTGCTGGAGGTGGGCTCACAGGACGTGACGAGTGGGCGGTGCAGCAGGGGTCGGCGTAGAGGATGGCGGCTCTTCCTCCCTCGGTGGAGACGGCGGAACCGCGCATGTATCGAGCGATGGAGAGGCGGCCAGGGCGGGACAGAGGCACGAAGGATGACCACTACAAGAGGCTAGGGACTCGGGCTCGAGCGGTGGCCCGCGCGTGGGTGGAGTAGTGCGGAGGACGGGCGAGGCGCGACCGGTGGCGCGGAGGACGGCCGAGGTGCGGCAGGTGGCAGCGCCTGGCTACGAAAATATTTTTTATTTTTTTTTATTTTTTTGTTTATATTTTTGTATAGAACTGATAAACAGTAGTGATAATAAAAAAATCGTTTTTAAAAAAAAAATTTTTATGGAAATCGGAAAAATTGGAATTAAAAAATAGGATATAGAAATTCTTTTTTTCATTTTTTTGCTTTTATAATGATCTTACAAAGCAAACGTTAGAGAAAAAGAAACAAAATTTTATTATTATTATTAAATTTTTATTTATTTACAAATCAGAAAATGAACGAGGATCCGGCGGAAATGAGAGATTCGAATCCGATCTCCGGCCATCGCATGCAGCCGGAGTTGAGAGATCGTGGACGATAGAATTAGAACATGGAGAGATCGAGAGAATGAGATGAAAACTTGAGATCGATGTCGAATCAAAATCGTGATGAATTTTTTTTCTATTTAAGATCCAGAGAAATAAAATGACGATGGAATTAAAAAAAATGCGTCAAAATAAACTACTATTAAACTAAGATTAAATAAGAAGAAAAATGTGGATCTCACCTTAGGAATGGAAATGGACCGTAATCGCCTCGACAAGACCGACTCACTGTCACCGGACAGCTCGGAGGCTAGGCACTTTTCTCGATGAAATTTTCTCTCAGAGATCGGGCTCATCTCTCTAAAGATTGATCGAGTTGAAATGAGGGAGAAGGAGCCATATAAATAGAAAAGATAGAATGAAATTTGAATTTTTGAATTTTATGGATAAAGAGATAAGAGAGATGAAAATTAAAATGAATTTTTTGAAATTTTTGGTGGAAGAGATGAGAGAGATGAAATGAGATAAAGTAAAAGAGATAAAACTATTTACAAAATTATCTAATTTTTTATATTTCGTCACTTTATTTATTTAAAATAAAAAAATGTTATTTTTTAATTTTTATGGTAGTTAATTAAAAATAGCAACTATATACATATACTATATACATATACGACATTATATACAAGGGTAAATGAGGAAATTAGCCTTTTGTTTTAAGAATTTTATTATTTTTTTATTTTTATTTCTATTTTAAATAATTAGTAAAAATATTTACAAATATATACAAATACAATATGCACGAAATACATGGGAAAATTGCAAAAACCACCCTAGAAAACCGACTTTTCAATCGTAACTCCATAAATTATGAAAATACAGCCATTTTAAAAATAATTTAATTTCGAATCCAATGGAAGTGAGATTGATTCAATTTGAGCTCATATGGAGCCGGAATTGGTCTTTCAATTAATGCTTAGTGGCATTTTTCCAATTATGGCTACTTTTATTCTGTAAATGATTTAATTGTGCAAGTATTTTTATTAATTAGAACACATTTTTATTTACAATTTGTTTTTGAAAGTAATTTGATTTGAGGTCAATAAATGTATGAATAAATTATTGTCAATTTTATACAGATATATACAAAATAAGTTAGAAGTATTTACAACAACACACTGACATTTTTTCGATTTTCTGCATAAGGACCCTATCTCCCCCTACTTTATTCTTGGTCGATCAGGACAAGTCTTGACCTTCTCTCGGGGTTTGGGTCAGCCTATATACATCCTTCCCTTTTTTTATTTTCTTTTCTTTATTTTTCCTTTCTTTCTTTATTTATTTATTTTAGGTTAAATTTAGTAAGAAGTGTACAATATTTACACACAGATGCAAGAGTAAGAATATGGAGTTAGTATTATATGCAGGTGTTTTATAAGGGATTTTAGGCTAAAATAAATGAATAAAGATGACGAATAACAGATTCATCAGGTCACTACGCATACAGTCTTACTCTTTTGAGAATCAAAGAGCCCGATCCATGTGTGCTTGTATACCAAAGTTATGACTTCGCAGGCATCTCCGATGTACAATCCATGGTGACGGAATCCTTCACCTTGACGGGAGACCATGTATGTCATTTATATGATCCTCCATATCTCATTCAAATTTTAATTAGTCATTATAAATCATATTCATTACGATTAATACATCCATGGGAATTACAACTATATTTATAATAGATTGTTTATTTAAATTGGATCTAATTGATTTAATCATATAAAATAAATTAACAATCCAATTCAACCCCAAATAATTAGTGTTTGCTTTATATTACTAATACAATATATACTCTCGCATTGTACAATCATATTATTCTAAATAGTTATTTAAAGTACGTAGAGTCTTCTCAGGCCACCCCTTCTTGAAACGGATCAAGCCAGGTTGGACAGATAATGCTAATAGGGAGCGCTTCCAATGTGGTGTAGGGTGACAATTAAGTAACCCATTAGCATATCCATGGCCTATACACCATCACCAAATCAATTCAAGACAACACAATGTACGAATAGTACTAAGAGGCTTTATCCATCAGTTATTGTTGATTGGTATGATATTATATAATATTCAATAAGAAATTTAGGTATCTTAAAATATTTTTAAAGATTCTAAATTTCTAGTTATATCAAGCAAACATGTTTGGTTTTGCATGTAAAAATTGACCTACTACTATAATAGGTTAAGCTAGTATTTTGTCATGAAACAATCATTCAATTGTGATTGATGTTTAATAAAATATTTCCATAAAAATTAAGCATCAATTTAATCATGCAAAAACTCATAATTTCCTTGATTGACTTTGAATGATAAACACATTAGGAAAGTAATTGTGATGATCCAATCATCATCCGACCCATCTCCACTAAATATGGAATTTTAGATATATCAATAAAGGTTATTGGTTTATTTCACTCCCTGTTTAAGATTAAATGAATAAAGGAACTTAGGTTCCCTCAGTACAATTAGGGTCATGTACCATGGCCATATTAATAATCATAAACCTGTTAATTCAATGGTTGAATTATAAAGGTTGGTGCTTGGATGATATCTAAAGTGTTAGTCTAAGGACTCATCAAGCATCATCAAATGATTATTAAGAGATGATCTCCAACCCGAGAAGGAGAACGCAATCCTTCTCTAAAGGTTGATATCTGACCAACCTCTTGATGCAGATCCTCTACATAGGAATAGAGATTCAAAGGTGTCATATAATTTAGATCAAAAAGTTGACTTAACGAGATCGAGATAACCAAGACCTATGTCGTATACTATGATGATATAGGCAGACATCCTCTAAGAAGAGACAAATGTATGTCTATGTGTCTAGGTATGTACGTTAGGCAGACCACTAGGTTGATGACCTCATCAAGTTCTATACGCAAGCGAGTTGTTGTGCATATGAGGGCATATGAGTACTATAATCTCTCATACGGATCATAAATGTTCACTAGAAAATCGAAAGACATAAGATCATACATGAGGTATTAGGACCGATTAAATTTCATTCATGGTCATCTTGCTTTGGAAGCAAGAAAAGAATTTGTAGGTAAGATATATGCTTTTTGGAAAGGATATGATCGATATCAACTCCCAAAGACCAAATGAGAAACTTAATGATAAAACCCCGAAGAAGACAATATAAATAAGATCTAAAACTTTGGGTTATTTTAGGTCTTCCAGTATGCAGGATGTACGGGTATTAGGAATACTTGAAGGTGATGTGATCATAAATAATTGTATAACCATGACACTTCCATTCTGAGGGAGTGATGAAACAAATATGTATTCCTCTCAGTAGATTTGTAGTCCAATCTTAGTCCAAATGTTGGACCTTTATATGAATGTGATTCGAATGCAATAAGAAAATTAAATTCATAATTTGATTTATTAAAACATCTTTGAGAGGAACCCGAGATATGGATTTGAGATATTATATCAATCCAAGTTAGTATAAAGGGAATATACAATCGCCCCGTCCTTATCTCCAAGTATCCAAAGAGAAAGCACATTATTTTTGAAAGAGTTCAAGAATAATTCCAATGTTGATAATGTATATGAGTATTAGGAAGACGATTATATGTGATTTACTTATCATGAATAACATGGCTATGATTCATATTATTTGGATACGTGAGAATAGTCATCTAAGAATTAAATATGATTTAGTTATCAAGGATTTGGTTGATGTGGATATCACTTTTCGTAGATATTATAAATATGACTTATAATATGAAAGATATTTAATTGTAAATAATATTTACAAATTAAATGTTAATGTGAACTTGATTCACATTGAATATATAACTATAAATGAAATTTGTAAATTATATCGAATGTATGAATATGATTCATAATTGTTGATGGCATGATTAAAATTATCACAAAATTATTTGGAATAATTTTGCTGAATAATTATGCAATAAAACTTGTTGTATATGTGAAATATTTGGAGAAATATGAGATATCTCAATTAGGAAGATGAAATGCACCTTCCCTTTTTAGAGGGTAGATGGCCATGGAGTCCTACTCCGTGTATGTCCGTCAACTCTTAAGGGATGGATGTTTGTTATCTTTCCTTTATTTCTACAAGAATTGATTTGATATAAATAAAATATGTTTGCAACATATTTATTAAATTATGAATTAATTAAATATTATTGCAAATGTGACAACATCATGGACATTGAATGAAAGCACAAAATAATCTAGACCCTTGATTATGAGTGCACATAGATTGAGATCCATGGACATCCAATTTAGTATAAAAGGAGTATGATGAATCTCCACTTCATGACCATTATTCTATTCATTTAGGCATTAAATCTCTAGACAAATGCATATATAGTATCAATTCATACAAAATAATACTCAATTATTGATATATAAATACTGTACGAAATAGTGCATTTAATGCCAAAATAAAAGAAGAAAAGAAGAAAAGAAAAAGAATGAAGTGTCAAAGACACAAACTGAACCTGGACCCCGAGATCAGGTCATCTTGATGACTTGGTCGACAAAGAATAAAGTAGGGGGAGGTAAGGGCAAATAATTACACAAAACCCTAATTTTTATTCTTCAATAAATATATTTTGGGACTTATTTTATTTTCATATTTTCATACATCAAATAAATAAACTCTAAATAAGAAACTTGTATATAAAATTATGAAGAATAATACAAAATTTAATTCATTCAAAAATAATGCACAACGTGCTTGAGACAACAGAATAAAAAGCCGCAAAGAAATCTTTCCAGACAAGTATCTTCTCCATGCAAACATAAAATTCCCCAAACTCACCTTTATTGTTCATAAAATTAAATTGTTTATTTAATGAAGGCAGATTCATGTAATTTGGATTTAAGATACAAAAATGGCTCTTAGGCCCTCATTGTGCATTATATATGTATATTATATTCATTATATTTTTTCTTTATATTTATAGGTTTCTTATGTTTTTAGATATTTGTAAATATTATACAAAACATTTTAAAATAATATAAATAAAAAAACCATTAGAAATACATTAAATTAAATAAATTTATAGAGTACATGGATGAATTATACATATAAAGTACCTATATAATAAATATACATAACTGCTTAAGTAAATATATAGCTTCAGAAAATTATAATAAAAATATGTAAATGTGATTATATAAAAGATATAAATATAAAAAATATCTTTATAAAATAAAAAAATTTAAAATATAAAATAAAAATAAAAAGGCTCATATATATGTATATATACCTATAATTATACATGTAAAAACTAACACCTTATAAACTAACACGTAAAAATAAATAAAAATCTTTATAAAAACTACATAAAATAATAAATATTTTCACTTCTTGACAAAAATAATAAAATCATTTACAAATTTTAATCTATTTATTAAGATAATAAGTCAATGCTTTGGAGTTTTGTGCTTCACCTGGACCAATGGGAGTGCGAGGAGAGTTGATCTCATATCAATTGTCCTCCCTCTCTAGGTCAGAGTCTGTCAAACCTAAACCGTCTTCTTTATCAATTTTTTCCTCCTTTATACACGGCCAGGTATAGTTGACTTCCTTCATGAAAAATGTTATCGATACACCCCTCCATCACGCGAGATTATGATCTTCCTCGTACACACCTTAAATCGAGCATAAACCTTAGGTTTTGAGAGGCCTTTCAGAATGTTTATAAATAAAAGCCCTTCTTCCATTTTTGCATTTTGATCCTTCTTGGCTTCCCCAGACCCTCATATTCCATTCAAAAAAGATGAGCTTGGTGACAATCTTCTCCTTGTGGATTTTCAACGTGCTAAGGGGTGTCATTTGAAGAGATCCACACTACATATGAGCCACGTCGGTGAGGTTCCTGCTCCCTGATCTTAGGTACGAGTTGTTCTTCTTTTCGTAGATTTTGAGTTATATCTTAGTTGTAGCTTCATTTCCAATTTTTATTTTTGTTTTAATTGCTTAGATTAGTGTAGAACTTCAATTTTAGCTTATCGGAGCTCTAGAGATGCAGCCATCATTCTTCGCCATATAGCCATGTTCCGACTCCCACTTCACCTCCATTTCACTCCACCTCCGCTTCACTTTTCTCTATCTTCTCCACCTGCTTGACCCTCCATCCACCTTGATCCCACTCTGGATTAAGCCACTGAGGTCCCCTCTTCCACCTTCGCTAGGGACCTCTCCATCTCACCCCACCAGACTTAGATATTAACTAATAAAGGCCTAGATCACATCGCCAGAGCCCATCTATCATTTCCATATAGGTGACATGTCTGGAAGACCCCATCTGAGGGGGGTTGACTCCAAGAACAGGACCCTCATGTCATTTGCATTTTCACGAGCCACCAGGACTCCATCCTTAGGTCGTGGATCTTTTAGAGGACATGAACAGATGCATACCATCTTAAGGTACGAGTAGAGCATTATAGCAACGTCGGAGGAGCTCAGAGGAGGATGATATCACGGATTGAAGCTCCACTACATAGTTGTTCATCCTTGTTTTTAGAGAAGTGCAGTGACCGTCAGATTTACACCTTGCTCCAGTTTTTATCCTTGTCATTGCACCAATGTCGGGTTCTGCTATCAGATGAGATACTAGATTTAATCTTGAACTTCAATCATCAAATCGACATCAGCCATCCAACATCGGCCACGTATCCAAGTGAAAGATCAAGAGCTGTTGGATCGCACACACATTTTAGGGGTAATTACAACAACACTCCACCTTTTTTATTTCATTTTTAGCCATGTAAATAATATTTGTAATTTACAAAGTTCTGTAGACTTTGCATGTCGACCACTGCCTTTATTGTATTTTGCAATTAGGTCTGTATCAGCTCATCTCATATGGCCCCCCCACATGAGTTGGCCATTTTGTAAGGGACCCCCTATGGGTTCCTCTATTTCGTTTTAATTTATAAGTTTTGCAATTAAGTTTAAAGCCCTGGGTTAAAGTGCACTACAACCCCTTAATTTATTTTTAGTGCAATAATGCCCCCGCCAACACATGGCAAATTAATCTGAATCTTTTATTTTTGATTAAATACCTCATGTACGTGTAAAAATGTGAGAAAATTCTGGTAAATTCTTTAAATATTGCTTGTCCATGCAATGGTTTTAGTTAGCATTTTACTTGCACTTTACATTTATAAAAAATTAAATTAGGATCTATTTATTCCGTACCTAAATATAAAAATTCCAAAATTCATAAAACCTATTTTATAAAGACCAAAATAATATATATTATATATTACTATATAATATAACTCCAGAATAAATTCAAAAAAATATAATAGAAAAACCTTCAAACTGAAAAACCATCCCAATCTTGATTTTTTAAAAAAAATTATAGATAATCTATAAAAGTAGATCTCTTTTATATATGTTTATCTATATTATGTACTACATATTTAAAATAGTTTCAAGAAATTTTGATCTTATTATCTTTTTTAAATCTTAAAACAATCCGACTTATTTATTAACTCCCTATTTTGGAGTATTTCAAATTTTAAAAATACCTAAAAATTAGCAAAAAATATCAAAAATCACAAAAATAGAGAAAATATAAAAAGAAAAATCATTTTTTATAATTTTTTAATATATTTATTTATATTTATAAATATAAAATCCTATATATTATATCTACATATATATTCTTATATACTTGTTAATATCAATAATATTATTATTAGTGCCATAAATATATTTTATAACCTTGAAAAATAAATGGGAATCTTTTTATATGTATTTACTAAATTTATATATATTGAATATATGTATATACATTATATAAAGTACATACATTACGCATATTATTATTTATAAAGATATATGCACTTAATACATTAAAAATATATAAGGAAATTATAAGACAAATAAATATAAAAAAGAAATAAAAATTATAAAATTATAAAAAAAACTTAATAAAATTAAAAAAAACATAAAATTAAATATAATAAAAAACCCATAAATATTAAAAAAGCAGAAAGCACAAAAAGGGTTGTTGTTTATTTTTTGTAGAAATAATAATTTCCCTATCAATGTATTTGCTCTTTGTGGTTTAACAATCTACACTTATTCACTATACTCATTATTTGTGGAGTTAAAGTAAAATTAAACTTTGACTCACTCATTTTCATAGATTCGTATTTGATTGTGGGTTGATTATTGTCTTAGTTGATAGGTGACGTTCCAAGTACTGTGAGAGTATCTGATACAGCGATTGTCGGACTCGACTTGTTGGGCACTGCATGCCCACCAAGACCATGCATTATGAACCCTCTCCAGTCAACTAAACAAATGGCACCGTTGCTAGGGAGTAACATCGGATATGATTTTTTGTGCATATAGTTATTTTATTTCCTTGTCTTTTCTTTGTTTCCTTTTATTCAGAAAATCGTTTATCCGTTCTAATCATCTCTCTTTGTTTACTTTTCTATGAGGGCCTGCTATACGAGGACAGTCTTGTAGGATGTTGAGGAAACCAAGTACAACAGAGATCAGCCCTTTCTTCGCATGCTAGGAGGAGAGAGTAGAAGAGAAGAACAAGGAAGAGAGGAACAACTTGGTTATTATATGTTTTTTTAGCTGTATTTGCATTTCATGAGAGACGTATTCTTGTAAAATTTTTGTAATAACTAGACTCTCGGGATACTTGAACTTTCTAAGGTCCACTTCCCGAGTGTTTGTTCATTTGGGGGCCTCGTTGGATTTTTTGCGATTTTTCCCAACTTTGTTTTATTTTATTTGTTGAGTTTTGAGTTTTTTGATTTACTTTCTTTGTTTGGTGTTCTTGGAACCCTATATTTTAGGATTTTATTTGGTGAGCCAGGTAGACTTAGGTCCACAAACCTAAAAGTTCTTGCTCCTATAGATCGTTGGACTTAGTAAAATAATAAATCTTTGCTTCCTGAGTAGATGTTCTTGCTAGGTTGGTTCCCACTTGCACACATATAGATTAGATTTTATTCAATGAGCATATCATCTTGCATGTAGACTACTAGAGTCAGGCATGCATCCTTCTCTCTACTATTTGCAATCATTATTTTTCGTGCATCGCATTTTCCAAGCTTCTCTCTTGTTTCTTTGACTTATGCAATAAAATGAATCTGTAAATTTGTTAGACATTTTCTTTTCTCAAAAAATACCAAAAAAGTGATAACTAATAAAATTGGGATTGTTAATTCTACTCGACCCTAAAAAAAATGTAATGGACAAAAATCATTGTTGTGAGGAGAGTATCCCCCTCATTTGTCACGGGTACTTTCTAGATCGAGTGAGGCACATATACATGACGAACCGCAAATTCGGCCCTTTAATAGTGTTGTTTTAACACTCTATGGATCATTGCAGTCGGGTCGAATCGGGCTCATCAAAGAGCATCTAATTGGTATGTCAATAAGAATCAGATGGTCAAATTTTTTTATTTTACTTGGCAAGAAACCAAGGTCGAACTCAGGGACACGAGCCTCTCTCGTGATTATCCGGATTTTTATCTATCCAACTAAGTGTTGAAGTAAAGAATGATAGGTCAAATAATGCAATAAGACAATGCATTAAAACAACACATGTATTTTTTTTATGTAAATAAATGCAATGTGATGCAATACGAGTAATATACCCTACATCAGAGTAATGAGCCAATTAAACAATGAATCAGTTTGAGATTTACTTAAAGTGTCAAACTTGATTGACAAGATAAATAAGGCATAAGTTGAATAATAAGAGAAACTTAGCAAACAAAATATTACATTAAAATCCATGTGTCTAAAATAACAATTAAACATGCCATTAGAAAGTACATCAAACAAGCTTTAAAATGAAACTGAAATCAACTCAATCGGACATATGAAGCTCAAGATATGCAAGAAAGAAAGAAAGGGCATAATTGAAGGAAAACATGAAATGATAACTACAAACAAGTCCCTGGTATGGACTAAAATGTAATAAAAATAAAGCACGAGGCCTTCCCTGTAAAAATCCCACACACGCGGGGGTATATTTGTAATTATTAAAACCCGCAAGGGCAAAGGTGCAAATATCCCCAAGCGCGCGTCATGTTGCACGTGACAGGGACCTCTTTGCAAATTGGAGAAGAAGGCGGGGGCTCCCAGCAATTTGCCTAGAAGCCACGTGCTGTGCACGTGCTATCTCTAGGCTCGAATCGATTTGAGGCTCGGAGGAGGCTCAGCTGCTTCGGGTCGGCTTGGAGAAGGCTCGGAAGATGCGAGCCTCTAGGATTGGGCTCGGATGAGGCTCGGGACATCCAAGCCTGGAGCTGCGATGAGGCTCGGGCATTCTCTGGTGCAGACACGTGGTCGATTAGAGACCGTTAGATCACCAAGATTTAACGGTATCTATAAATGGTGTTCAGGGGTGACGTGGACACATCGGCGCTGTTGGATAAACTCCGGGAGGGAGCATCCAACGGCGCCTCTGCCTTCTTCCTTATCCTCAGCGAGCGGCGAAACCAGAGCTCCGACGAAGGAGGTCCAGCTCCGCCACTTGTGACAGACGTCGATGGAGCTTGGCTGATGGTCTGAAGTGGTTGGCGATGAAGCTCCAATCCTGGTCGAGCTACGGCTATATGTGGCGGATACCCTCGACACTCCAGTAGCAGATATGGCTCTCGCCAAGACCAATCCAGTGAGCTCTTCGGCCATTCAAAGAGGGTACATGCGTGGTCAGTCCAATAGTCGAGGCATATACAAGCGAATGATAGGGAGTGAAATGAGGTCTCGTGCGGGCGTAGAGGTGGGAGACCGGAGCTCCATCTCCGGCGAGTTGGAGAGGAGATGAGGCGAAAGTGATCAGAGACGGAGAAGGGGGTAAGGATGGGAGTTGGGCGAAGCTCGAGGAGGAGTCGATGGCAGGTGAAGATGAGTCACGAAGCCTAATTAATTACGTAAAAATCAAAGAAAATGTGAAGGAGGAAAAGGGGACTTACCTGATCGGGGATGGTGGTTGGAAACTTGGGCTGGGCTCGATTCGAGCCCCGGGTCGTCGCTGGACCCCGTCAGCAACTCGGGGCAGCTCGAGCGGGCACTGGGCACCGCAGCACCGCCTTGTTCGGCGGAGGATCGCACCAGGGAGGATAGTCATCATTGCTCTATCCTCGCTCCTCCCCCTGTCACAGGGAGGAGGAGGAGGGTTGGGCCTCCTCCCGCATAAAGGTGGACATCGATGGCAGGCCGAGTATTTAAAGGGTGGTTGACGGCAGTTTGTGAGCTGAAGTCGCAGATTGCGGAGGAGATATGGAGTGAGTGGGAGGACAACGGGGTTAGAGTGATGGCTCGCGAGGATTGTGGAAAATGGAGGAACATGGTGAGGTGGTTAGCGAGGGAATAGGTAGTAGGAGGAGACGGAGAGAAATGGAAGGGTGGAAGGGTTCTGCGAGGTGGAGATCATAGGGAGAGAGGGGCATCGTGAGGTTGACGATGAAGATCAGCCGTTGGATCTGGAGATCCAACGGCTGACGATTGGGCGCGAAAGAACGTATGTGATGAGATCTCGGGAGACATGATCGAAAGACGAGTGATGCGCCACGTGTCGCTTTAAAGGTGAAGCGCCAAAGGACGGCCGTGATTGACTCCGGCGATTGATCGAGTGGTGAACAATCAGCGTAACCGTGGATGATAGAGATTGAGGCTCGCAGAAGATGATCAAGCGGAGGAGACGCAGCCAAGTGGCGAAAGGAAAGCACGACGCTAGTGGATAGAGGTGATTAGGTCAGGAGTTTGATAGGACGGTTAAGGGCACAGCAGAAATGTGAGGTGGGGATTGCATCTTCAAACAACGATCTAATGGTGGGGAAGATGACACGTGGTGCACGCAGAGCAAGGCGGGAACGAGTGGCAGAGATGAGAGGCGAGGGTAGATCAGATGGTGCAGAGTAATGAGTGTGCGTGGAGCTCATCGGGTCGTTGGATCAAGAAAAGATCCAACGGTCCTTGGTGATGGCGGATGAGGCAAGGAGAACGGGCCACGTGGCTCACCCAGAACGGGCCACGTGGCCCAATCAGATTATTCCAAAAGAAAAGTTTTTTTTTGAGTGTCTAAATGACCGAATTTGAGAAAACACAAAACATGAAAGTTGTAGATGATGAGATCTACAAGTTTCATGTTGACCGAAAATGGAAACGAGGTCAACTGAAGACAGAAAATATTTTTGAGAGTATTTTTAAGGATAAAAATACCATGAATTTTTGTTTTGCCATTTTTTTGTGATTTTTAACTTATTCAAGACTCGGATAATTACAAGATATTATCTGGATTTTATTGACACAACTTTAAGCAAGGGGGTTAAAAATGCGGAATTTAGATGATGAAATCAAGTTTCATCACCCCCTATACTTAAACTATGCTCGTCCTCGAGCATTAAAGAGAATGAATAAGTTGGATTAACCCCCTTGTGCATGTGAATACAGGATCCAATCTGTTCAAGTCGACTCAACTTTAGAGGTCCAAAATTCTAGAGTTCAACCCAGCCTTAATCAAGAGGCACCCAATTCCTCTAATTCTCCAGACTCTCTCTGATGTACATATACACTAAGGATATGAAATTTAGTGTTGACTGCGATTCTGAGAGTAGAGTCAAATCTTCACCCAAAGTCTTGGTCCAAGAAAATCTCCTAAGGACCCAATCCTCAACACTAGGGAATAAATCAAATCTTGCATCCATTCCACAGTCTCTTTAGTTGTCAGACTTAGAAAATTGTAGATGGAAGGCCAGTAATGGAGGGCATGGGATTGTGTCATTTCTTCTATCCCTCTCATTGGAACAAGGATTCTCTCTAGTGCCTTTTTATGCAACACATTTTTTTAGTGTTGATCAGTGCGTCCGTCAAGAGAAGTTGGAGCCGTCTGCACTTGTTTTCTTGGGAGTACACCGGGGTGTGCCTTTTTTTAGAACCTATCATACCTTCGACACCCAGACTTGTAGCATTTACGATGCAGAGCCCTTTTTTGGTGCAAGCCCGACTCCTGGTCCTAGTAGCGGTGGTCCAAGTGGACACTTTGAAATAGTTGGGAGCGCTCGCCTTTGGTGGAAGCTCTTTGATATTTGTCTTTGTGGAATGAGAGCTTTTCTTTGACATTTCATTGATTTGTATAATTTTTGGCTAGCTCCACTGCTTTTACCAAGAGTTGGCGCACACTGATCAACATTTTTATTTATTTCACACCCTGGCACTTTGGTCAATATCAAGAGATTAGTATAAGAACCAAGTTCTCATACTGGCTATAATTGCTGACACTCAGGTTTCATGAAGCCTTCAAAGATTTTATCCCATCCTTGAGCATCATTAGATCAAGCCCAAACTCGACTTCCTCATCCCAATCCCTCAAGTATAAAGTCAACTCATCTCATCAAAACCGCAGTCGTGCATGTGATGTGCTGATCATATTCTTGTTGTCTGAGACTAAGCATGGAATATAGCATGCAAATCTAGAAATCTAGGGAAGCGTGGATTATTAAGTCTATGACCCTGATGGCTAAGGCTGGTAAACCTAAACTCTCAAAGACCTCATAAAACTAAGTTTCCTTGATCATTTTAGATCCTGGGTGGAAGTGTGAAAGTAGAGGATTAATCCAACTCGTTCATTCAGAATTTTTTTTGAGACTTCAAGAGATATTAGGACTGCCTAAACTCAATTAAGCATTTGCATTCAGCCAGTATGGATGTAAGTACAGGCCGAAACCCGATGCTTGAGGATGGGGCCTTACGCGATGTCCTCTAAACCATTCAATCTGCTAAGGGCGAACCCTCACTGAACGCGACTACTTAATTGGGCTTAGTAGTCGCTAATGGCTCCTAAAGGATTTTTGGATTTTTCTCATTTTTATGGATTTTAATAAGAGGTTAGAACACTGGTTAGACTCAACTTTCCTTGAAAAGCGAAAGAATTTTCAAAACCATGTCACACAAAATAAAAATTTTCAAAACATTTTCAAAAGATTTTTCAAAACAAGAAAAACTCATTTTTCAAATCATTTTCGAAAATAATTTTTATAAAAATAGTGTAATATAGTATAAAAAAGCCGTGAAAACACTTGAGTCCACTTAGTTCAAAGGATTTTACTTTAGCCAAAAAGTTTTAAATTTTCAAATTTTTCAGATTATAGCAAAAGTAAGTATATTGTATATACGGTATACCCCCCTATACTTAAACTTTGCTATGTCCTCATAGCACTAGATGATACAATTCCATAGGTCCATTTAAATATAGAGAAATATACGGGAGCTAAGAGGTGCTCCCCCTATACTTAGGTTAGAAATAACCTAAGTATAAAGGTAAGGAAAGATGAGAAGAGAAAATCACGGGTACTCGGATCCCCCTTATACTTAGGCTGAGATTAGCCTAAGTATACAGATGGAGATTTTATGATGGGAGGGACCGAGGTGAACGAAGAAGATGGATGGATTTACAAGAGAGCGGATGAATCTGCAGAGATGAATGGAGTGTTTAAGGCTCTAGGGAGTGTATCGAAGCAAACATGGCTCAATCAAGCAAGCAAGACCCCTAATTTCACCAACTCACACAAGAAACCAACCGAGGTTGGTTTATTATCTTGTCGGTTTTATTGGTGATAAAACATTTGATGTTTACGCGGAGAAAAATGTTAAGTGAAAATCAATGCGTAAACGAGGGGTTTCTCTCCCAAAATCAAAATTTTACTACATTTTAGGTTGACTTGCAATTAACAGTCCCAATTTCTCTTAATGTTGTCACTGATTAAAGATGAGCACATGAACCAAGCATTCATTGTCTACCGTTCATTCCCGTTTTCCATTAACCTAGGTGATCAAGCTAGGAGGGGAAATCGAGAAAAACCATGTATTCAATAAAAATCGTGATCTAGGCTAAGTGAGAAATCATGCAGTGACTTGGCAAAAATACGTGAAAACTTGGGTTGTTTGAAAACTAAAACTCATGTATGCAAGTCGATCAGAAAGCCGCAACTAATCATGCTTCTATTAGCAGGGAATGATATCCATTAATTTTGGCTAAGTGAGGCGAGGTTATGTGTATCTATATATTAGTGTGTCCTACCTACGAGAAAGCACGTAAAAAATGGAAAATAGAATAAGCTCGGAGAGCCACGTGCCTGGTCCTAGGTCGACACTCAAGTGGGGACGATCCCCACACAACCACATTCGTTCGAATACACTCGCGAGTCTTCGATCGAAGACCGCTGTAAAAGACGAATATTACATGATAAAATATGACATATTTTTTCTTTCTTCTCGACGTACTCCAAGCATGCTTATGCGGCTCCTCACAGCGGGTAGCATCCTGCACCTCGCCTCCTTGAACACCAAGGGCCCTGCCACAAAAACAATGGTTAGAGATCGATAGAGAAGAAAATTTTATAATGCAAGACAAATTAACAAACTTGACCTATAAATAAAAACACATAATTAAATAAATGAAAATCCAAAAAAAAACAAGAAACGAGTCGTGTCCCCGGCAACGGTGCCATTTGACGAGCCACGAAATCGGCCCTCTAATAGTGCGGAATTAGCACTTGAATAAGTCATCGCAGTCGGGTCGAATCAGGCTCATCAAAGACCTTCTAATTGATAAGCCAATAAGAATCAGACGGTCGTGTTTTTTTACTTTACTTGGTAAGAAACCAAGGTCGAACTCAGGGACACGAGCCTCTCTCGTAATTATCCGGATTTTTATCTATCCAACTAAGTGTTGAGGTAAAGAATGATAGGTCAAATAATGCAATAAGACAATGCATTAAAACAACACATGTATTTTTTATTTTAATTATGCAAATAAATGCAATGCAATGCAACACAAGTAATATGCCCTACGTCAGAGTAATGAGCCAATTAAATAATGAATCAATTTCAGATTTACTTAATGTGTCAGACTTGATTGACAAGATAAATAAGGCATAAGTTGAATAATAAGAGACATTTAGCTAACAAAATATTACATTAAAATTCATGTGTCCAAAATAACAATTGAGCATGCCATTAGAAAGTGCATCAAACAAGCTTTAAAATGAAATTGAAATCAACTCAATCGGACATATGAAGCTAAATATATGCAAGAAAGAAAGCAAGGGCATAAATGAAGGAAAACATGAACAGATAACTACAAACAGGTGCCTGGTGGGGACTAAAATGTAATAAAAATAAAGCACGAGGCCTTCCCTGTAAAAATCCCACACGCGCAGGGGTATATTTGCAATTATTAAAACCCGCAAGGGACAAGGTGCAAATATCTCGTGCGTGATGTTGCACATGATAGGGACCTCTCTGCAAAATGGAGAAGAAGGCAGGAGCTCCCTGCAATTTGCCCAGATGGCACGTGTTGTGCACGTGCTATCTCTAGGCTCGGATCGATCTGAGGCTCGAAGGAGGCTCGGTTGCTTCGGGTCGGCTCGGAGAAGGCTCGTAAGATGCGAGCCTCCAGGCTTAGGCTCGGATGAGGCTCGGGACATCCAAGCCTGGAGCTCGGACGATGAGGCTTGGGCGTTCTCTGGTGCAGACACATGGTCGATTAGAGACCGTTAGAAAACCAAGATCCAACGGTACCTGTAAATGGTGTTCAGGGGTGGCGTGGCTGCATCAGCGCCGTTGGATAAACTCCGGGAGGGAACATCCAACGGTGCATGTGCCTTCTTCCCTATCCTCAGCGGGCGGTGAAACCAAAGCTCCGACAACAGAGGTCCAGCTCCGCCACGTGTGACAGACGTCGATAGAGCTTGGTTGATGGTCTGAACTGGTTTGCGATGAAGCTCCAATCCTGGTCGAGCTACGGCTATACGTGACAGAGACCCTCGACACTCCAGCAGCAGAGATGGCTCTCGCTAAGACCACTCCGGTGAGCTCTCCGACCATTCAACGAGGGTACCTGCTGATGAATCTACGTTTCATCATCTTTATTCTATCATTTTGGCCTTAAAAACCCTAGTAAATGCGTATAAATAGGCCTAATTCATGCATTTTAGCATTCATGCAGTTGTGTGTAAATATTGTATAAATTGCGGTTTTTAAAGCCAAAATTATAGAATAAAGAAAAGAAAAGAAAAAGAATAAAATATTGTAAATATTTTATGACCCGAAACCCCGAGACCTAGGCATCTTTATGAATAGGTCGACAAGGAATAAAGTAGGGGGAGATAAGGGCCAAAATACAACACAAATTCCTTTTTATTTTATTCATTCTTTATTTATTTTGGGACCTATTTTTGGTTCCACTTTTTATACTTCAAATAAAGAAACTTTGTTCATGAAAGTTGTATATAATTAAATATAAAAAAATATAAAATTGTTTTCACTGAAAAATAATACACAGATAAAAAGTTATGGTCTGAATAAAAATCCAGAATCCCAACTTCCCAGACCTGTATCTCACAAATGAAAACTCCAAATTCATCAAACTCACCTTTAATTGTATATAGAATAAAATAAGCTATTTAATGGCGGTGGTTTCGCATGTGGCGGAGCTACGGTTTAAAAGTTAAGTTTTTGACCCACATTTTATACTTGTACAGATTAAAATATTCAATTTATTATTTATTCATTATTTTTGTATTTTTATATTTTTATAATCTTGCAATTATTATTTCTAATAAATTTGTATATAAAAATCAGAATAACAATACAAAAGAAACACAAATAAAAATACTTGTATATATTATATACATAGGTATTATACCTATAAATATACCTATATGATACATTCTTATAGTTTATTAAATATACAAAACACATCAATAATTAAAATAAAAATACAATTAAGTGTATAAAAGTGTTTTATAATTTTATAAAATAAGAAACAAAAATAATAAAATTAAAATACACAAAATAAAAATAAAGTAATAAAGTATAGGGATTTTATCACTTGTGCCCCTCCGAGATATCGCAATATCAGTTATGCCCCTATCTTTTTAGTAATATCATTTGTGCCCCTCACTTCTTACCGTTTTGTCAGTTGTACCCCTTAGGTTAGTTGCTGTCCATCTACAGTGCAAACGGACGTTAACTTTGACGACATAAGTGGAATTATTTTTTAAAAAAATGGTTCAGTGGTCATTTTGATACAATCTTCCTCCTCCTCTTCTTCTTCCACCTCTTCCCCCATCCTCTTCCTCCTCCTCCAACCTCCTACTCCTCCCTCTCCGCCCCAGCCTTCCCCAGCTCCTCCCCAAGCTCGCGATCGTCCTGGGCCGCCCCCTCCCCTCCCCCGTGCCGCCCCGTGCTCCCCTGGGACTTCCTCGTGCTCCCAGCGCCACCCGGTGGGCTCTCGGAGAAATCCGTCTTGCGGTAAAATGGTGTCAAATTGAGCTCATCCTTGTGATTCCCGAGCCACACACCATGAATAACACTCACCAGAGTGCACATAGCAAACAATGTAATTGACAGAAATATGGTCTCTCTGTTCATATGAGCTTCCAATCTGCTCCTCTTGGACTGAGCTCCAGAGTTATTGAGCATCACCTTCGTCTCACGACCAACGTAAACCGCAACGCCAAGGCGGGCCTCATCATCGGAGATGTCCTTCAGGGAGGAACCCAATCTTTCTGACTCCGCTCTCGAGCCATAACGCGCAGGGACGCCGGATCGAGGGAATATCTCGCCTGAAGGGTTGCCGGCAGATCAGCCGGACCGGTTCCGACGAGAGGTGGTGAGGTTGCCGGTGTGAGGGAATGCGACCATAGGTGGAAGGGGGAATTGGGTACGTTCACTATCGTGCAAAGGGGGCTCGGGGAGTGTTCTGGGGAAGTTGGAGAGAGGAGGCGGAGGGTCGAAGGTGATTTGGGGAGATTGGTTGAGGAGGGGCCGGTCGTGGGACATGGATGGAGCAGTGGGTTGAGCTCAGAACATGGGGTTGGGGATGGAGCAGAAGTGATGGAATTGGTAGCAGTAGGAGGAGCCTATCGGATTTAGACCTCCCAGTTCTTGCTATGTGACGTTGGCGTTGGAGGGATTAGAGGTGGTTGAGTGTTCTTGTGATGTCACGGAGGGGCTGCATGGTCTGTTAGGGTCTGGAGGGGAGGAAGAGGAGAATGGTAGTGAGGAGGAGGAGGAGCAGGGCGGTGCTCCGTTGGTGCATGGTGCTCCTTGGTTTTGACCATAATACACTTCTTAACCACACCATGGTTTGAATAAACCATGGTTATTTTAATTTTTTGACGGTAAATCTGACGGAAGGGCACAACTGATGACGGAGCAAGAAGTGAGGGGCACAACTGATATTACCAAAAGGATAGGGGCATAACTGATATTGCGACATCTCGGAGGGGCACAAGTGATAAAATCCCTAAAGTATATAGATATTATACCTATAAAGGGCATAATAGGTAACTTGTAAAAATAAACCTCATAAAAATAATTAAAAATCATAATAAAATAATTTATAGAAAAATAAACATTTCTCATTTTATAATTAAAAATCTATAAAAATCATTATCTATTTTTTTATAGATTTTAGAAAGCATTTTTCCAGGGATTTTCCTGGTTGGTCCACATGGACCAACCAGGTGACTCGGAAAGTTGACCCGCTGGTCAACTCTCCTGTCTTCTCCCTACTGCATGTCACAGTGCCCGTGACCCAATATTCTCGATTTTTTCGCCGCAATTACGTTGGTCGAGGGAAGTTGTTTCCTTCATGAAAGTTGTTCACTGTAGATCCCTGATCCACGCCGACCCCCTAGATCTCCCTAAATCTTTTTCGTTCGCTCACCACGCCTCGGTTAAGGAGCCCACTCGACCATTGTTTCAAAAAGACCCCATCCGCCTCCATAGCCCTTTGAACCCTTTTTGGCTCTTCTTCCGCCCTTCTTGTGTGTGTAGAGGTTAGAGGGAGGTGACAGCAACCTCACCTCCCCGTTAGGAGGAGTGGAGGAGCAGCGTGGAGGTGTTCCAACCATCTCTGGCGGTCGTGCCGCCGTGAGGTTCTTCTTCGTGGCCTCGGCCACTGAGGACCGTTTTCTATTCAATTTTTTTTAGTAGTTTAGTTAGCTGCCATTAGCAGGTCTAATTTCGTGCCTTTCGTTAATGATTTGATCGACGACTCGCTACCATCAACCCCCTCGCCCGAGCAAGCTCCGGCGAGCTCCATTTTCTGCCTCATCACCCTTGCACTCACATGCTAGGACCCTAGGACCTTTTACTATCGTATCTGCATTTTCCTTGCAGGTCCCAGGGTCGATAGACCGCACCTGGGTTCGTTATTGAGGCAGGCCGGACCTCTTGGAGCTCGTCCCCTTCTTCATCGCCGCAGTGGTACTCAGGTGGGCCTCCTGCCTTTTTTGAAGCCACCGCCCCATCAGGGAAGCTCCCAGGAAGCTCGGGAAGCCGTTGGACGGGTCCCTTTCGCTCGAAGCATCGAGATTTTGGAGCTACAAACTCACCCCGGCCGTGTTCTTCGGTCGTTCTTCCTCGTCGCCTCATCGTCGTCCGTTCGCCCCGTGTTCTTGGCGCAGTTCAGTAGCCGTTGGATCAACCACATCAGGGCCGCCCGATCGTTCTTCACGTCTTAATCTTGGTCGCTATATCGCAAAGGGACATCGCGGCCCTCTGTGCTGACACGTATCAAGTGGCACGGCATCCACCGTTCGATCGCCCCCTTGGTTTGGGTATTTTGCGCGACTACCCCCGCCATTTTTTGTAATGTTTTATTAAGACTAAATCTTTCATTTTCCATTAGTTTTTTTTGTAATATTTGCTATAAACCCATTAGAGTCTTCGTATTAATAGTTATACCCTTGCCAGCCAGGCGTACGTGCGCGGGCACGTGCGCGTTGGTATTTTGTGGGTAAGGGCTTGCGGTTTTTGCCATTAATATTTAGTCCAGGAACTCTTTCATTTAGTTAAATATTTTGTGGAGATTTTGCATGTTTGCCCCTGGTTGTTTAACTATTTGCATATATACCCCTGTCAGGCCTTTAACTTGTGCTTGCTTAATCTATTTCTTTAAGGCCTCATTTTAATTTCAAAAATTCTCAAAAATTAGGGTTAAGCTCATGTATGCTTGCACTTTAATGCCCTATTTTTAGTTTTTGATTTTATTTCATTTTTAATATTTATAAAAATCAAAAACATCCATTTTGTGCACTATCTAGTTTATAAAATCCATAAAAAATATTAAAACACTCTAGAAAAATCCCAAAAATATATATTTTGTTTCTTTTAGTTTGCTCTAACTTCAACCCAAAAATCACTAAAAAATATAGAAGAAAACTCAAAAAAAATCACAAAACTCCAAAAACATCTATAAAAATATTAAAAGTTCTACAAAAATCCTAAAAATTAAATCTTAGTGTCTAAATTTTCCTTATTTTATTATCTTTCGTAGAAAATTAAATTGGAGACTTTTTGCTACTGTTTTCTATTTTATTTCTCCATTTTAGTTTCAGCCTTGTATTTTATTCACTGTTTTCTTGTATTTTTCTATTTAAAAATACCAAAAACATTCTTAAAAATTCCCAAAAATCACAAAAACAGTAAAAAAGTATAAAAAGACCAAAAAGACTTTATTTGCTAATTTTTGGACATTTTTATCTATTTTTATAAATATCTCTTTCTCCCTTTTTATTTCATAGTTCATATATTCCAATATTGAAAAAGAAAATATAAAATATAAAATAGAAAATATAAAATATAAAAATTAAAAAAAATAATATTAAAATAAAAAAATTAAATTTAAAAACCCACAAAAATTATTTGCTTGCATAGTGTAGACACACTTCACATTCACTCACACAGATTTATTTGAGTTACCTTGTTTGCTCCCTGTGTTCGAACTCTCTGCATACTCGACCGCTATACATCTTTTATGCAGAGTTAAAAATAAATTTTAACTCCACATTTATTTCTAATTGTTGATCTTTAGTGTGGGTTAATTGTTGATTAAATACATTTTATTGTGGGTCACCGCAGCGACTTCGGTTGTCTCCGCCTTGTGTGAGACATACTTTATAGACCCCCGATAATTCGTGTTTATCACCTGCGTAGTCAGTCCAATAGCCGAGGCATATACAAGCGAATGATAGGGAGTGAAATGAGGTCTCGTGCCGGCGTAAAGGTGGGAGATCGGAGCTCCATCCCCGGCGAGTCGGAGAGGAGATGAGGCGAAAGTAATCAGAGGCGGAGAAGGGGGTAAGGATGATCTGAATAACGTGTATGAAGGATGGGAGTGGGGCGAAGCTCGAGGAGGAGTCGATGGCAGGTGAAGATGAGTCACGAAGCCTAATTAATTACGTAAAAATCAAAGAAAATGCGAAGGAGGAAAAGGGGACTTTCCTGATCAGAGATGGTGGTAGGAAACTTGGGCTGGGGCTCGATTCGAGCCTCATGTCATCGCTGGAACCCGTCAGCAACTCGGGGCAGCTCGAGCGGGCGCTGGGTACCGCAGCACCGCCTTGTTCGGCAGAGGGTCTAACTGGGGATGATAGTCGTCATTACTCTATCCTCTCTCCTCCCCCTGTCACAGGGAGGAGGAGGAGGGCTGGGCCTCCTCCTGCGTTAAGGTGGACATCGATGGCAGGCGGAGTATTTAAAGGGTGGTTGACGGCAGTTGGTGAGTTGAAGTCGCAAATTACGGAGGAGATATGGAGCGAGTGGAAGGACGATGGGGTTAGAGTGATGGCTCGCGAGGATCGTGGAAAATGGAGGAACATGGTGAGTCGGTTAGTGAGGGAATAGGTAGTCGGAGGAGATGGAGAGAAATGGAAGGGTGGAAGGGTTCTGCGAGGTGGAGATCGTGGGTGAGAGGGGCGTCGTGAGGTTGACGATGAAGCTCAGCCGTTGGATCTAGAGATCCAACGGCTGACGGTTGGGCACGAAAGAACGGATGCGATGAGATATCGGGAGACATGATCAAAGGGCGAGTGATGCGTCATGTGTCGCTTTGAAGGTGAAGCACCAAAGGACGGCCGTGATTGACTCCGGCGATTGATCGAGTGTTGAACAATCAGCGTAACCATGGATGGTAAAGATCGAGGCTCACAGAAGATGATCAAGCAGAGGAGACGCATCCACGTGGTGAAAGGAAAGCATGGCGCTAGCGGATGGCGGTGACTAGGTCAGGAGTTTGATTTGACGGTTGAGGGTGCAACGGAAATGTGAGGTGGGGATTGCAGCTTCAAACAACGATCTAATGGTGGGGAAGATGACATGTGGCGCACGTAGAGCTAGGCGGGAACGAGTGGCGGAGATGTGTGGCGAGGGTAGATCAGACGGTGCAGAGTAATGGGTGTGCGTGGAGCTCATCGGGCCATTGGATCAAGAAAAGATCCAACGGTCCTGGGAGATGGCGGATGAGGCAAGGAGAACGGGCCACGTGGCTCGCCCAGAACGGGCCACGTGGCCCAATCAGATTATTCCAAAAGAAAAGTTTATTTTTGAGGGTCTAAATTACTGAATTTGAGAAAACACAAAACATGAAAGTTGTAGATCTTGATGAGATCTACAAGTTTCATGTTGACCAAAAATGGAAACGAGGTCAACTGAAGACAGAAAATTTTTTTGAGAGTATTTTTAAGGCTAAAAATACCATGAATTTTTGTTTTGCCATTTTTTTGTGATTTTTAACTTATTCAAGACTCGGATAATTACAAGATATTATCTGGATTTTATTGACACAAATTTAAGAAAGGGGGTTAAAAATGTGGAATTAAGATGATGAAATCGGGTTTCATCAATACAAAAGGAGTTGAACCTCCATCTCTTAACTTGTGTCCTAAGCGCTTGGGTTAGATCTTGAACCATGTTATTTAATACAAGAACTTGCCTCCGACTTCAGACGAAGTGGTTCTGGTGTTCTAGTAGGTGTCATATGTCGACTAGAACACAACCACTCTAGGTGACTGCACATGTGAGTTTGTAAATAACTATCTTCTAATCTAAATCTAAAATTGAAAAGATAATGATGGAACTTTCATGGTCTTCACTATGTTGAGCTAGTGAATTGAGGGGTTGTGTTTGATTTATTTGTGATTGATTTGTGTGCATACTCGATCTTCTCTACGCGCTTACTTATTTTTCTTACATATCTTGATTTAACTATCATGATCTCTAGATCCCCATATTTTGTTTCGGAGAATGCATATTGGAGCTATTTTTATCCAGACTTCGCAGATCATGCTTCTTCTCCTCCAGTCATTGCACCTCCATTTATCAGAAGGACTTTGGTCTTGATTTTTCTCTTTGTACATATCCACCTCCTCCATAGTTTCAGGCATCGGATTTTGATTACTTTCCACCACATCACATTGTCCACCATCTCACCCACCTGATATCAAGTTGTTGGAGTCACCTCTCATGGACACCACTCTTGAGTGTGTGACTCGGGTAGCAAAGCAATTACAACAGAGGATTAATGATATATCTAACATTGTGATTTACACTATCGCTTCATATTCTAATGTCATGGAGTCACAAGAGGACACCTGTGAGAGCTTGCAATCGCCAAAAATACAAAAAATGAGAAAAATATAAAAATCCAAAAACAAAATAATGAGTGACACCTAGCAAGGTCAGTTTGTGAGGAGAGGGCACCCATGCCACATCCTTTCCTGACACATGCATTCACCATCATTCCCAATGTTAGCCATGTGAGCCCAAGGCTAACCATTTTTACAATAAATGTTATTGTAATCGTTGATATATCAATAAAAGTTATTGATTTAGTTTCACTCAATGTCTGAGATTAAATAAACGAATGCACTATAAGGTCCCTTAGTATAACTAGGGATATGTACCATGGTCATCTTAATGACCATATAACTATTGATTTAATGGTTTAATAATAGAGGTTGGTGCTTGGATGAATATTAAAGGAGTTAGATTGAGGTCTCATCAAGCACCGCCAAATAATTATTAAAAGCTTGAGAAGGTGATGACAATCCTTATCTAAAGGCTAATATCTGACCAACCTCCTAATGCATCTCCTCTGCATAGGAATATAGATTCGGAGGTGTCAGATAAGTTAGGTCAAAGAGTTGACTTAATGAGATTGAACCAAGAACTATAGTGTATATTGTAACGATGTAGGCATGCATCCTCTGACCAAAGACATATGTCTTGCTATATGTCTTAGTATGTACATTTGGCAGACTGATAGGTTGATAGCCTAATCAAGGTCTATACACCGACGAGCTGGTGTGCATACAAGGGCATATGAGTAATACGATCTCTCAAAGGGATCATACTGGTTCATTTCTGAACCGAAAGACATGAGCTCCCTCATGAGGTATTGGGACTAATCAAATACCATCCATGGTCATCTTGCTTTGGAAGCATGACAAGAATTTGTTGGTATAATATATGCCTTTGGAAAGCATGTGATCGATACCAGCTCCCAATAACTGAATATGAAATTTAATATGAAACATTGAAGAAGACAATGTTAAATTGATCTAAATCTTCGGTTTTATTACGTGTCTTCTATTATTCAGGATGTACGGATATTATGAATACTCAAGGGTGATGTGATCATAAATGATTGTATAACCATGACACTTTCACTCAAAGGGAGGGATGAAACATGTATGTATTTTAGTGACTCCTCTCAATAAAGAAATATAATCGTGGTCATTGATCTGAATGTGATTCACATGCAATGAGAAGATTAATATCTTGGAGAGGTCCTTGAGATATGGATTTGATATGTGATCTCAATATCCAAGTTACTATACATGGAACGTACAATCATCGTGTCCTTATCACCAAGTATCTACGAAGAAAGCACAATATTCCTGAAAAGAGTTCGATGATAATTCCATTGATTTATTGTATATCTGAGCATTAAGAAATTTATAATTAAATGTTATTTAATTATCACAAATATTGTGAATGTGAGTCATACTATTTAGAGGCATGATAATTATAATCCAATATAATTAAATGTGATTTAGTTATCATGGAGTTGAATAATGTGGATAGTACTATCCATATTAATCATATACAAATAAATGTGATTTATAATATATTATAGAGAACAATTTGTAAATATCATTTACAATTTAAATGTTGATGTGAATTGGATTCATACTGGACAATTAATTGAAAATGTAATTTACATTTTATTTTGGGTATGTGAATATGATTCAAAAGTTTCCAATGGCATGATTGAAATTATCACAAAATCATTTAAGATTATTTTGGTGAGATAATTTACAACAAAAGTTGTCGTAAATAATTAAAGGATAATGTGAGATACACAGTCTCATATTATTGGAAAAATAGGATCCTCTTCCATATAGGGAGGGTGGACTGCAACCCTTGAGTCCTAATTCAAAGTGGTCGTCCCCCTTCATATTAAGAAGGAGCTTGCCTCCTTTCCTAATCCTTTAATGCATATTTATTCGATTGAATTAATTTATATTAATGATTATTCAATATATTTAATTTATTTAAATCAATTATTATTGTATTTTTTACAACAATATCATGGCCATTGAAAGAAATACAAATCAATCTCAACCATAGGATTTGTGTTGTCCATGGATTGAGATCGATGTACTCCTAAAAGTATATAAAAGAATATGCAACACTAGATCTTATTTTACAACAATAGAATTGCATCTCAATCTCTCTCGTATTCTCATACACATCCCCTTATCACCATCATAAGTGGTCGTCCACCTCTTGCTCTTGAGAAGATCGCCGTTGTCGCTACATTGTCGTGTTGTCGCTTCGATCACTCATGGATCTCAGTCTTCCTCAGTGCTTCTCATACATGAATAAGACCTCGCTTTTCATGTGATGAAATCAGTAGATTGGTCGCTATGATCAACATCTTGGATTGCGAGAAGAGCACGTCTCATCAACGCGCTTGCAAGCGTCTCTTCCGTCGGGTAAGAAATGAGACGGGAGGTCTCTTCACTTAGAGGATTCGATCGCAACCACGCTTAGAGAAATATTCCTATATATTCTATGTGGTTTAGATGAAATGATCCGAGAAGTGTTCTAGTATCATGTGGTTTCATCTCTTCAAAAATTTTAAATTTTGTCGCCCCGAGCAACTAGAGTGATTAGTCGCTCCCGATCGCATACAATGCCATCTTCATGCTTATGTGATGCACATAAGGTTCTTTACATAACATTCAAGCGATATTACAGTCCTTGATCAATATCTTGGATAAGATCCAAAATCCAAGGTAAACAAGGTTTATTTTCCAGATGTGCAAGTCTCATTGTTTTGCATTGGATGCAAGACTCGAATTTGTTTTTTGCTAAAATAAAAAACTACTATTTGTGTAGTATTAGGGAGTTTTTTTGTAATTAAAATGTATTTAGCATGTTTATACCTGTCCCAATAATAGTAATCTATTATTGGTATCAAAACTGCATAAATATGAAACAAATAGTTCTCGCCATGAAGTTATTTTTTGGGTGTATTCATGGATCTTTAACAAAATCAATTTTGCTTACTATTTTCCCATCATGAAACATGAAATAAATTTTTTTATTAAGTAAAGAATCAAACTAGCAAACCACTCTTATTTATTTCGTATGATTATGAATACATTTTCCCTAGATATTCCATATATAGTGGAGATGGGTCAGAAAATGATAAGATAATCAAATCTCTTTGCTTAATGTATTTGTTATTCAATGGAAATCATGGCAATTATGAATTTGCCTTGATTAATCATGATGCCTAATAATGATGAAAATAATTTATTAGACATCATATGCCATTGAATGTATGTTTCATGAAAATCCTAGTTTTTCTACCAATAGTTGTAGGACATTCTTTACATGCAAAATATGGTTGCTTGTTATGCTTAGAATTTTCAGGATATTAAAATTATTTTATGATGACTACTAAGTCTGATTGATTATTATATAGTATATTCCCGATCATCAAAGTTGATCGATAGAACCGCAAGTACATGCATTATTTTGTATTATTCTCAATCGGAATGATGAAGGTGTCTAGTCCAAATATGTTGGCTTGGTTTACTAATTAGTGTCTTGCATGTCAAGGAATTGCACCCTCGCAGCATAACTTTAGTGTACTGGTTAGATTTGCTTTTGAGGAAAGAATAATCTGAGTAAATCAAGTTGTACACTAATTATTAAAATTCAAAAGTAATGCATATTTGTGAGGGTGTATACTATATAGTAATATCAAGCAAACTCTAATTGTTTTGTTGGTTGATTGAATTGGATTGACAATTGATTTAATATGATAAAATTAATTAGATCCAATTAAACACTCTATTATGAATAGAGTTATATTTCCCTTGCAAGAATTAATTGTGTGAATATGATTCGTAATAATTAATTAAAATTTGAACATGATATGGCGGACCATATAAGTGACATCCAGGGTCTCCCTTCTAGGCGAAGAGATCTGTCGCCATGGATTGTATGTAGGAGACACCTGTGTGAAGTGACAACTCCTGCAAATAAGCGCACATGGATCGGGCTCTTTGCTTCTCAAAAGAGTAAGGTCGTATGCGTAGTAACCCCAATATCAAGTCCTCATATTATTGGGGCAATATTTGATTACACATTGCGAGTGCTATTCTTGTTGATAGTTGGTTCAATTAACATCAGGTCAACATCACCTTAGGTGTGATGGGCTTGGGTGTTGAAAATCGAATTGGGAAATGCAAGTTGTACTTTCAAGGAAGAATGAGTTCCCACTTCTTTTTATCTGAGTTACAGGATCTCATATTATTGAGATGTAACAAAGGTAAAAGGGAGATCCTAGTTTTTACTAGAGATATAGCGGTAAGTATATCTCTTGCTTTGGAAGTGATTATGGGAATGAACTTTCAGAGTTGAAATGGCAAGACTAATTTCATTAAAAATCCATAAAAGGATTTAATATTGATTATATACATATTTATATGTTCTAATATAGTGCATTCTTAAACTAAGACAATGAAGTCCAAGAACCCACCCAGTAGGCCCATGGAGGTCAATCAGTTGATCGGGCCAAATTACTCAGATTGTATCCATAATTTGGATCTTGTTCTATCTACAGATCACATTTCTTGTGCGCTATCCAAGATCAAGCACGCAAACCTTAAGACACTAGAAAAAATCAAGTATAATGAAAAATATGATGAAGATCATTCATTAGACATATGTTATATTCTGGGATCTCTCTCCATGTGCTTCTGAAGAAACATGTGAAGATGGATAATTGCAGGATATATTGTAAAATCTCAAAGAGATGTTCGACGATGTCAACCACACACAGGGTTATAATGTTATGAAAGAACTTATTTACTTTAAAATGCATGAATGGACTTCCATTTCTGAACATGTAATCAAAATGTTTGGTTACTTATCAAAACTGGAAACTCTCGAGGTTGAGATGGATGCAGTTGACTGCATTCAAGTGTCTCTCCCCAAGTCTCTCAATAACTATATGGAAACAAACCACATAAACAAGTTAAACTTGACTAACGTTGAACTCATGGCTTCATTAAAGTCTGCATAAGACATAATGAAGAAAGAGAATCCCTATGCTAGTGCAATGGTTGTACAGGTCAAAGAGAAGCGTGATCGGAAGCAAGGTCCTCAGAAAGGCCCAACCTAGAAGAGAAAGAAGAAGAGTCAAGCTGTTGGCTCATCCTCTAATGCTTTCGCACTAGTGGAATCAAAGAAGACCGATTTTTTTCATCATTGCAAGAAGCTAAAGCACTAGAAGCGTAACTTCCCAGTACCTGAATCTGCTAATAAAGGTAAAGCTCCAATATATGTGGATCATTGAAACCAATTTTTTTGTAAGATGAGAAGGTATTTGGATCATCAGTTCTGGTGCTTATGTTCATGTATGCAATTTGATAAATATATTTCAGGAAACTAGGAATCTTGATGAAGGGGAGATAGTCATCCTAATGGGATGAGATGCAACGATTGCAGTGGTCACCGTCGAGACCAACAGATTATCATTATCTACTGGGAGAGTCCTTATACTTAAAGAATGTCTTTATCTTCTAGATGTTAGAAGGAAGCTTATATCTTTATCTAAGCTAAATAGAAATGGTTATTCGTTTCTATTATTTAATAAACTTATGAAAAGTCATTATGATAAACATATTGCGGATGGTGTTCTAACTTCGGGTGGACTCTATGAATTGTGCATTGATGAAAATGTCATAAATGTTACTACCACTAATAAAAACCATAGAAGAACAAGGGAGGATTGAAATTATTTGAGTATGATTTGGCATCACAGGCTTTGCCATTTATCTATTGATATGATCAATAGATTGATAAAGGATGGACCCTTAGATTTTCTACAGGTTGAAACTTTACCTACCCATCAACATTGTATTCAAGGTAAAATGACTAGGATGCCTTTCTGTAACAATATTACTTGATTTGAGGTAATTCTTAATCTAATACATACTGTTGTATTTGGTCCCTTCCATATTTTGACCTCAAATGGATATCGATATTATTTGACATTTATTAATGATCATTTGCGATATGGTTTATCTTCCTAATACGTGATAAATTTGAATCATTTGAAAAGTTCAAAGATTTCATGGCTTTGGTTGAGAACCAAACTGATAAGAAGATTAAATATAATCGATCTGATCGAGGTGGCGAGTTCCTCTCAAATGAACTTAAGGAATACTTCAAAGAGAGAGGAATTGTCTCCAATATCTCTTTTCCTAAAACTATCCAACTTAATTGTGTTGCTGAAAGACACAATAGGACCATTATGGACATGGTCTGTTCAATGATGAGTGAAGCACATATATCGCTTACTTTTTGGCGATATGTAGTATATAATAAAATATATATCCTAAATACTAGCAAGTTTGTACCTAAAATTCCTCGTGAGCTCGGGTATGGTACCAAACCTCATGTTAGACACAAGGGTTTGGCATTGCTTCTTCCATGCAATGAATGTGGATGCAAGTAAGCTGGAATCTCATACTACAGAGTGCAATTTCATTGGGTATATATGGATGGTATTGTATACCAACTTTATGACCCTAAGACTTAGAAGTTCTTTGTCTCAAGAGATGTAACATTTCTTGAGGATGACTTCCCTACGTGTCAAGAATAAATGAAGTAAACAAACTCAGTAAATACCCTTAGCATATTGATTTTCCTGAACTAGAAACTGAAGGAGTAAATGAAGATGTTACACCCGTACCACTTTGAAGTAGTTCAATGCTTGTTGCACCACCTGAAAGTTATGAGTTCCACGTGTCAGGTGAAATTGACAATGATCTAGCTTCATTTGATGAAGTACATGTGAATCACGACATGGATAGATGGATGCTAGCAGTGAAGTCTAAAACAGACTCTGTGCTTAAGAACGATGTATGGGCCATAGAAGATCAACCTAGAGGGGTAAAACCCTTTGGGTGTAAATGGATCTTCAAGAGAAAGAGGGGACCTGATGGGAAAGTAGTTCAAGGAATGGCTCGTAGCCAAGGGCTACACACATAGAGAAGGAATCGACTACGATGAGACATTCTCTCTTGTAGCTATGCTTAAGTCCATTAGGGAACTTCTAGCTATAGCTTCTATCTTGACTACGACATTTGGCAGATGGACGTCAAGATGTCTTTCCTTAGTGGATACCTCGAGGAGGATATCTATATGGAGAAGCCCTATGGTTTCATTACCGAGGAAGGCAAAGTATGCAAGCTGAAGAAATCCATATATGGGCTGAAACAAGCTTCTCATAGCCGGAACATCACATTTGATGAATCTATAAAGAGTTATGATATTGTTCAGAATCCTGATGGACCGTCTGTATGCAAGAAGCTTAGTGGGAGCTCCATTGTGTTCTTCGTGCTTTATGTAGATGACATCCTTATCATTGACAATGATATAAGGATGTTGACCATTGTTATGATTTAGCTATCCCATACCTTCGTGATGAAAGATCTTGGAAAAGCCTATTTTTTTCTTGGGTTTGAAGTTGTTCATAAATATAGAAAAGAAAATTTTGGGATTGTCACAACATGGATATATTAAGAAGATCTTGGAACCTTTCCATATAGAGAATTCCAAGAAAGTCTTCCTTCCCTTAAGATATGGTATCAACCTATTGATGAATCTCCATTTCATCACCTTTATTCTATCATTTTGGTTTTAAAAAGCCTAGCAATTACATGTAAATAGCATCAATTTGTCCATAATAGCATCTACTATTTATTGCATTTATTGTACACAAAATAAGGTTTTTAATGCCAAAATTATATAATAAAGAGAAGAAAAGAAAAAGGAATAAAATATTGCAAATATTTTATGACCCTAACCCCGAGACCAAGTCCATAATGGAATTGGCCGACAAGGAATAAAGTAGGGGGAGATAAGGAACAAAAATACAATAAATATCTCATTTTTTATTCATTATTTATGCATTTTTGACACCCATCTTTTTATCTAATTATTTATTTATCAAATAAAGAAACTTTGTACATAAAAATTGTAGATAATAATGTAAATAAAAAATATAAAATTGAGTTTGTACAAAAATAATATATAGTGTACATTTTGTACACAAAATAAAAAGCCAAAATCTCAACTTCACAGACCCATATGTTGTAAATAAAAACTCAAAATCTATCAAAACCTTTAATTGTATATAACTTTTCAAGATCTATTTAATGAAGGTGGTTTCATAAGTTTTGGAGTCAATCTGTGGAAGTTAGGTTTTTGGCCCTCATTGTTTAGTTTACCCGATTAAAATATTTATTATATTCATTATTCATTATTTTTGCAAATTTATATTGTTAGAATTTTATAAATAATATACATAATACATGTACATATCGAAATTAAAAGAAAACCAAAAAGAAAATCAAAAAGAAAACAATTCTATAAAATACATTACAAAAATACCTATGTATACATGTATATAAATAAAAGGGAAATATATTCTTTTATTCCTTATGTTTTTATATTTTTAGAATGTTGGGAATATTACATATATTATATTAAAAATTTAAAACCAAAATAAAAACCAAGAAAATACATTAAAATAAAAAAAGTATATAAAACAAAGGCAAAATACCTATAACTATACCTATACAATTCATATACCTATTTATTTAAGTATACAAATACTATCATAAAAATAAAATAAAAATATATTTATGTACATAAAAATACAAAAATAAAATAATAATAAAATATAAAAAATAAAAATAAATTATACAATATACATGTAAATATACCTATAAATACACCATTAATAATTAACTTGTAATAAAATACATCAATAAATTAAATAAAAATCGTAATAAAATACTACGTAAAATAATAAATATTTTTTTATTTTATACCCAAAAATTAACCCTGTTTTTCTGTCATGTAGTGAGCATACATGGACAATTGGCAAGGCTCCCTCTGTTGACCTTCGGTCAACTCAGCCTCCAGCCTCTGCAATACGTCAAATCTGTCAAACCTCTCATTTTATCCTAATTTTCCCGACCAATCCATTGCTCAAATAACATCAGTCCCTTCACGGAAAATACTCCCAAAATAACCCTCATACACGCCCATGGCTTGTAGCCCTTGTAAATACGCTAGATTCATTGATTATGACCGGTCAATAAAGGCACCTCATTATGTTCATAAATAACTCAGCCTCCAGCCCGTCAAATCTGCCAAATCCCATGTTTTCTCCCTTTTTTTTCCCAGGCGCACCATCCATCAATCGCAATTGCTTCCTTCACAAGAAAGGTTCCTGGCACATTGTACATACACGCCCATTCCTTGTACACATTGTATACAGCGTTGATTCTTCACCATCGCCTGGTCAATAAGGCTATACACCAATGTTTATAAATAAAGACCTCCTCCATTCTAAAATTTGGCCATTTCCCCAGCCCTAAAGCTCCCACCTTCGGCCTAGTGTGCATCCAGGTGACAGATGGTGGTCCCCTGAAGGTTGTGGACGCTCGTGGAGGAAGGAGGTGCACACAAGGCTGTCGTCGCCGGCGAGCTCTGCTCCTGGGTATCCGGTCAGGTATGAGCTGCGCATATCTTCATTTCTTAGTTAGGTTTTTGTCCTAGCATTTCATTCATGCATTTAGGTTAGAAATTAGTTTAATGAACTAGCATTAATCGATCCATTCGTAGTTCACCGGAGCTCCTCTCCGGCGAACGATTCCATCGTGTGCTTGCCGTTTTCGACTCGCTTTCCACCTCCATCCCGTTACCCACCACTTCCTTCATCTCCTAGCCACCTAAAACCAACCGGACTTGGCTCCTTGAATCGAAGCTTCAACGCCATCACCTCACCGGAAGCTTTGCCGCCCCCCGTCATTTTCACGCTAACAGCTTCATTCTTAGGTCGAGGACCATCGCCTCGAACTGAGTAGTCTTATTGAGCAGGTTAGGTGCTCCAATAAGCATCAGGAGATGCAATCAAGAGCCGTCGAAGGCACCTGGAACCCATCTTCTTTCCCAACCTCGCAGAGGACTTTAGTGTGCCTTTGTCCGATGCAAGACCTCCAGCAACTAGAGGCACCATCCAGGAAGCCATAGGGACCCTTGGGAGCAGCAAAGAATGCTGACGGAGGGAGATATCACTAGAGGAACCTCGCCCAGGCAAGTGTTCTTCCATGTTCCTTCATCGAGCCTCTCTGCCGTTGGATGAAGGGAGCTCCTCCAGATAGCAACGCAACCATTGGATGATGCAGCCTCTTGACCGTATATCTCAGCCATGAGATCTAATCTTGTGCGTCTATCAGTGACTCGTCATCGCGTCATCTGGTGCCGACACATGGATAAGTGAACGCATCAAGATCGTCCGCCCACGCATGTTAGGGGTAATTTTCACTCTTTACCCCGTAGTTTTGTAATTTATTTTTCGATATTGTAAATAAAATTAGCATTGTAAAATAAATGGAATTTTTGCATTGGACCCCCCATAGTTATTGTATTTACACTTGGATCCTTCTAGCCTCACGTGCAGTCTCACGTGAGGCATGTAAAAATTGCATAGCAGCCCTGCCGAGTTTTGTAATTATAAAATTGTGATTCAAAATTAAATAAACGTGTTATTTAGTTGGTATATTTGCACATAGATCCTTGTAACTTATTTTAATTGCAAAAATGCCCCTATCGGGACAGATAATTTTGTGTGTTTTGATTATTTATTAAAATTATTTAACGTGCTCCTAAAAATCCACAAAAATTAGGATAGTTGCCCCTTGCCATATAGATTCACGCCTTATAGTTATTCGACAATTTTGTGCATTTATCTCATTGTTAAAAAATAAAAGTGGAGCATTTATTCTCTGTTTAATTTATAAAGCACTGAAAAATATATAAAAACTTTTCGAAAATTACAAAAAGTTATATATAGTATATTTATATATTTATTGTGTCCAGAAAATGAAAAAACCTAAAAATAAGAAAAAAGAAAATTATAAAAATTAGAAAGATCCAAAATCCAACAAAAAATAAGAAAAATCCTCGAAAAATACCAAAAAATGTATTACTATTTTATAATTATCTATATAAATATATTTATGTATGAAAAATTGATTTGCGTAATTTTTGGACTTATTTAATATTTTAAAACCCAAATAAGTATCAGATTATTTATTTAATCCCTTATTAGGGATATTTTTACTTTAAATACATAAAAATTAGCAAAAAATTCTGAAAAATACAAAAACATTAGAAAAAATATTAAAAACCCAAAAACAAATTTTTTCATATTTTATTTTGATTTAATATTATTTATAAATATATTTCTATGTATTATGTAAATAAAGCCTTATATAGGCTATATTTTTTTTATTTAAGAAAATTAAAATATAAAAAATTAAAATATTAAAAGAAAATATAATATCAGAAAATTAAAAATCAAATAAAAATTATAATACCAAAAATCAAATAAAAAATATAAAATTAAAAACCCACAAAAATAATAACATGGACAAGATAAAAATTGAATAATGTTGTGCATTTATTTTGCCCCCAACCGTTTGCTCCTAGTGTTCGACCTCTACTTGTGCTTACACCTATACACATTTGCATGTAGAGTTATAATAAATTTTAACTCCACATTTTTGCTATTCATTGCTTTATGTATATTGTGGGTTAATTGTTAATCGATTTGGGATCTTTTGTCGGTCACCGCAGTGACTGCACTCCCACCCTGTGTCGAACGCAAGACCGATGGAAAACCCCTATCATCAAATGGCGTTGTTACCGGGGAGCAACATCGTTTGGGATATTTCTTGATTTATTTGATTCTTATATCTTGTCCATATTTATTTATTTATTTTCATTATTTATTGATAATTATTGTGACTATTATGAACTTTTCTCCGTTTATCTTTGATGCGAGGGACCACCACGCGATGGAGGATCTCCTAGGAGGACCTGTGCACCCAAGCAAGGCGGAGCTAGCTTTCAGACCTAGCCGGCAGGAGAGAGCACCAAAGGAAAATAGAGGAACATTTTTTGCAAACCAGTCAATCATTTTGGTATTCTTATTATTTTCATGTATATTTATGTAAGAGAGTGACTTTGGCATGTAATAATACATGACTCTCAGACACTCCAACTTCTCAAGGTCCAGTGCCCAAGGGATTGTTCCCTCGAGGGCCTCGATGATTTTGACTTTTCTTTTTTATTTTTTATTTTTCTTATTTTGTGTGAATCAGCCCTAGCTTTGGATTGTTTGAGGTAGACTAAGGCCCAAACCCTAATATATATATGCATGTACCTATAGTTACGATTTGGGACTTAGTAAAAGTTTGAAATAATGTTCTTCACGCTAATAGCATCATGTATATAGGGCGATTTCCTCAGATTGCATCTCACGTAGTATAGATTTCAATTCTATTATGCATCCCGCATGGAGAGAGCTGGGAGGCACTATAAGTCTTCTTACTTGGCATGCATCATTCGATTTTTGACTTGCATGGCTTTTCCGATCTTCTCCCTCTGATTTTTCTCACTTAGGATGATTAATGGACATTGGAACCTCGATAGGCATGTTCATTGAAAATAACCAAAAAAAGTGATGGCAAAAATAAAATCGGGACTGCTAACTCCACTTGAACCTAAAAATAAAACGTAATGAACTCCTTGTCTTGGGGAGAGCAACCCCCTCCTTGTCTGAGCATTTTATTCCTACGTACACGCTAAGGATTAGTGCCCCAATCCCAAGGCCTAACTTCGTGTGTGCAACATTGTGATCACCTAACTCTAAAAAGATAAATGATCATCACCTAATGGTCTTTACTGTATTGAGTAAGTGAATCGGGGGTTTGTCGTGCGTATTGACTGTGACTTGGAGTCTGTTACATTTTCATGCATTCTTAGAGTCTTCGGTCCCATCTGTGTGAGTCATCCTTTTTCATCTTTGAGGCTCTCTATCTCTCTTATACATAGATATCCTCATTTACATCGAGTTGTGGTATTGGTGCTTGAGCTCGATCATCTTCGCCAAATCTGTCGGTTTCTCTTCTTGCCCACCCTCCTCTTGTCCCTTGTACCATCTCTTCTATCACTTATCTAGTCCGGGTCGACGAGACATTCTCCTTGATCCACAATTTTGACAGTGTCCCCGCCTTGTGTAGGACACCCAATTTTGACTTTGTCCCAGTCTTTTCTCGACCGCCCTCCTCGTCCCCCATCGTATCATCATTTCTACTACTCAGGATTGTTGTGCGTACATATGAGGCCCACATCAAGGATTTGAGGAATACATGGATAATTTCTATAGGCCGGGCCAGATATTGAGGATGTTGAGATTGTGTGCCAATAGATTTGGATTTTGACATGTGCATGTGATTTTTGAGGATTTTTGGCACGAGCATAGGTGTGATATGTTATTGAGGATATTTGATCTTGCACATCGGATTGAGGATGAGACTGACTTCCATTGTTTCAATGATGAGTTCATGGGACCTTATTGACTAATATGTCCATTCGGTTCGGCCGGTTTTGATTCGGATTTTGGATTGACTATCTTCATATATGCATCATGGTGACGGTGCCCCCAACCCACATAAACTTCCTCAGCTTCTTGATTGACCCATCCTCGATCTCCTGACTCTTTGATCCAACTTGGCACCACAAGACTGTCCAATTATCTCTTGTGCCATCTCAGCTTGGTTGGATTAACCTGAGGGATTGCATTAGACTTACAGATCTTTTGTCCCTCGTGATCTTATGCCCTCCTATTGATTGATGGATTTGCATCATTTTGAGGACCTGAGATTCAACACAAGCATTCCCATGATACTCACCACCTTAGCTCGCATCCTTCCCCGAGGACTATCTACGGGAGGGTACGACATTTTCTAGGACTCGGTTTCATGCACTGATGGGGTGTCCATTCTGACGGAACCCGAAACCGAGTCAAATGATATACTTGATTGGCCTCTTCCTCTGATTCTGTACATGTTGTCGGTACACGAGGCCAATTGACTGACTGCTCTCCTTGACGGTCCTCGCAAGGAGTAGCCTCGATATTCTGATTATTCCCTGCCTAGATTGCATTATATCCTCGAGGACTATCTGCGGGAGAATGCAACACTTTCTACTCGGTTCCACCTGTTGTGTGTGTCTCCATTCTGTTGGGACACGGAACTGAGTCATATGATACTAGCTTTGGGTCCCACTTCCATGCCCATCCCGGATCCATCTGATTAGGCTCCTTTGAGTCTGCTCTCCTTGACAGTCCTCACAAGGACAAGCCTTGATATTCCAGTTACTTACTACCTAGTTCATAGCTCTCTAAGGGTTATCTACGAGAGCTATGACACATTTCCGATCTCTTGGTCTCTTCTGTTGGTAGACGGTTTGTCGTCTACAGAGACCATTCTAATTGACTCCTTTGCGTCCTCTCTCCTTGACGACCCTCGCAAGGATGAGATCTGATCTGACAATTCACTGGTTAGTTTGCATTATTCCCTAAGGACTATCTGCGAGAAAATGCAACATTTTCTTTACGCTCGATTTCCCTTTCAGACTGTGTCTCCTACTGTTGAGAGCACGGAGTCGAGACATCTAATATGCTTTCGGTCCCCATTGCATTGATGATTATCTGATTTATGGGATTTGGGGAGCATTCTGTTTGGGCTCCTTTGAGTCTGATCTCCCTGATAGTCCTCACAAGGATGAGCCATCTACTCTAATTATTCGATGTTTAGTTGGCGGTACGTTCCTCGAGGGTTGTCTGTGGAACGCTGCCACACTTTCTTGATTTGTCAGTCTCTTCTGCTGGTAGCCGATCTGTCATCTATCGAAACCGCTCCTACGATCTGTCTGATGGATCAGGCTCCTTTGAGCCCGCTCACCTTGATGACCCTCGCAAGGTTGAGTCCTGGTTTGTGGTGTTCGGTATGTTCTTGTGACCTTCTAATTTTACGCCACCCAGATACCACACCGTTGCATTAGGAATGTCTCTTGTCTTCACGCTCATATCTTTAGAGACCATGATTGACTTGGAGGAGTCTGTACTTCTCTTTCTTCCTCCGAGTTTTATAGTATCGGCTCCGCTCACTCATTCCTTCCTTATGAGCCGATGTTCCGATTCATGCTACCGATCCCTCCCTTAGTTTCCGATCTGTTTGTCCCTGGTAGCTAACACCCTCTTGATTGCAGATCCAGGTGTCTTTTTACTGTCTGAATGTGTCCTCGTTCTCACAGGGAGACGACGATGAGAGCACGGTACTCACTTACCAGATACCGTCATGTACCTCACCAATCTACCTTTGTATATATGTGTGTTTTGTCTTCTATTCCTTCTTTCTCCCAGATGTTATGTGTGCCCCAGATCTACGTCATATGTTTGTGACTATACCTAGGACGTACCTTGTCCTAGGTATAGGGGGGTACACACTGCATTGTTCTATGTCATGTTTTGTCACTCATGTTGTTACCTGTACTTAGGGATCTTTTACCCTAAGTATAGAGGGAGTGATGCGGACATTCTCCACGATTTTTTCATCTATCTCTCTATATCTATCTTTTCGTCTTTTCTTCTTTTCCTTTTCATTTTTCTTTATCTACATAAAAGGTGTCGCCCCTTTTTGTATGTTTCCTGTACTTAGGATGTACTTTGTCCTAAGTATAGGGGGGTTGCACCCCTGCTTCATTCATTCTTTGATCTGTTTATTCCCACCCTTGACCCTCCCTACGTTGTGTACAGTCTGCTATACTTAGTATATCCTATGTATAGGGAGGACGGTCATTTTCTTATTTATTTATCTCTTCATTCTTTCCCCTCTTGTTCTTTCAGTCGTTGTAGTATATGCTTTTCTATACTCGGTACGAGTTATGTCTTCTCTTTCTCTTCTTGATCTATGAGGACATAGCTCATGCTAAGTATAGGGGGGTCGTATTATTAAAACTGTAAATATTGTGAATGTGATTCTTATTATTTGGGCACATGAGATTAGAGATCCAAGATGATTAAATATTATTTATTTATCATGGATATGAATAATGTGGATAGCACTATCCATATTAATCATATATATTATAAATGTAATTTATAATATCTAAGAGAGAGATATTTGTAACTTACATTTGTTAATTAAATGTTGATGTGAATTGGATTCACATTGGACATTTAATTGAAAATGCAATTTACATTTTATTTTGGTTTGTGAGTGTGATTCACAATCTTCCAATGGCATGATTGAAATGTTCACAAAATAATTGGATTTATTTTTGTGAAATAAATTTACAATAAAAAGTTATTGTGAAATATTGGAGGTACACATGAGATATGGATTCTCATGGAATTGGAAGGAGCCACCTTTCCATATGAAGAGGGTGGAGGCCACCCTCTCCTTATCGAAAGAGTGGCCGTCCCCCTTATTCTTATGGAAGGAGGCTTGCCTCCTTCCTATTTCTCCAATGATGATTGATTTAATATAAATCAAATTATATTCAATATATATTTAATTTAATTAACTTAAATATTGTTGTGTTTTTTACAAGAAGCCATTAAAAGAAATACAAATCAATGTGAACCATTGGATTTGTGTTGTCCATTGATTGAGATCCATGGATCCCAAAATAATATAAATAACAGGGCACCCCTTGCTCTTCAAAGTTACCTAAAACAACAAGAAAACAACATAAGCTCTCTCTCTCTCATTCTTTACACACCCTCTCTCTCTCATTGTGGTCGTCCACCATGGAGCTCTAGAGAGATCTCCATCGTCGTAACGTCATTGTTATGATGTCGGATCATTTCCTCGTGGATCTCAGTATCCTTCGGTGCACCTCACTCGTGAAGAAGACATTGTATCTCATGTGACGAGATCTGGAGATTCATCGCTTGGATCATCAACTTGGATTGCGAGGAGCACATGTTTCATCAACACGCTCGCAAGCGTCTCCTCCATCGGATCGGACTTGAGATAGGAGGTCTTTTCGGTTAGAGACTCGATCGCAATTACACTTCAAGAGGTAACCCTAATACTTGTTTGTGTTTTAGATGAAGTGATCTTAGAAGTGTTCTTGGATCATGTGGTTTCATCGCATGAAAATTTTTAAATTGTGTTGCCTCGAGCAATTAGTGCGACTAGTCGCTAATGGTCACATACGATGCGATCCTCACGCTTCCATGATGTGCTTAAGGATCTTATCATATCCTTCACTTATCCAGGAATTTTTAACCAAGCCACTCTTCACAGAGATTATCGCTCGGTTATGATAGATGATTAAGTGGCCGTACTACAATACGATCTAATTAACATAGCCACTTAGCGAATCAATAGATGCCGTTGTTTCTTGGGACAACTTTATTAATATATTTGATTAGGTCTAGATATTTAGGTAAGTGATGTTTATGATCATTTATGTCAAGGTTTATGTTGTGTTGATTTTGTTTTGTTTTGTTGATGTTATTATTATGTTATGGCATATTGTATTTAGTTAGCTATCTCTTTTATTTTGTTTAATTAACATGTTGTGACAGGGCCTGTAGAGGTGAGGATGCTTGGTGATACACGGAGACGAGGAGCTTGGAGCTTTAGCTGAAAGGAGTCCACAACAACTGAAGAAGTCCGAAAGGAGCTTGCTAGTTGTTCAGCTAATAAAATTTATGTATTCCTTATGTGTTGTAAATAATTGTAATAATGATTCTTTACAACGGTTCTCATTTGAGAACTCATGATTGTATAAAGATATTTTAAATTTATTATGTGGTGTGTCAAGACTTGTTTCACCCTCAACCCAAGGGTGGGGTTCGACTTGAGTGATCTAGATTAGGATAGGCACGCTGCTCTTAAAGCTTTACTTAGGTCATTTCATTTATGTGCCATCATAATTTTAGATCACACGTATCTTACAAGATTCACTTATCTTATAAGATTCATAATAAAACGCACTTAGATCATACTATCTAGCTCAAATAAATTCATATTCTTCCCACTAATAGAACTTATGCTTAGGTGCAACTATTCATTGATTTGCATTCATGTAGCTTAGATTTCAATTTCAGTCTTGCATCATCATAAAGAGAGCTAGTAACCACCGTAAATATTTTCTTTAACATGAGCATCCATCATTGTTTCTTGCATGCATTTGGCTTTTCTTGGATTCTATCTCTTGAGTTTGCAACGTAGGATCAAAAGGGACTGGGACTAGATGTTAGGCGATGTTTTTTATGCTCACATTAATATAGTGATAACCTAACTATTAAAATTAGGACTACTTAAAGTGAGTCAATCAAAAAATAAAATGGAGTAAAATTAACCTTATACTGCTGAAGAGAGATCTCCTCATTATTCGCAGGTACATACCTCTAGACAGAGTAGGTGGGAACATATCCCTAAGGATAAAGACAAAATCCCTGGACTTATCGTCTAAGTCTCCATTCCTGACTTTTTTGGATTTGGGATCTACAAAGGCTTGCTTCCGATCTTAGTTAATGTTTCAGTTGTGTAGGAGCTAATGAAGATCACCCATTTGATAGAGAACTATCAGGAGCACTATTGGGCGTATGGAGACTCACTGTGAATAATGGATTCTATATTGTACTATCACCAATTAAATCAGACAATATATTTTAACTGAACTCTCACATCCTTCATGTGTGAAGTTGGTGAACTAAAGGGGTTTGCTATTGTGTTTAGTTTGTGTGAGATTCTTCTTACACTTTCCTAGGCCCTTGTAGGGCCTTCTACTCCATTCAACTTTATAAGATTCATTATCTCAAGAGATTCATCATCTCAAGATTAAATTATCTCAATTCATTTAGTTCCCAGTTCCCTCCTCCTTAGGCCCTTGTCTTTTCTACTTAAGCTACTTCAGCCTAACTATAAGGGGAGAATCAAGCCCCTGTTGGTCTAGTCTCTCTATTCTTTTATTCATTTACTATTGTCTACTTTTATACGTTTTCCTATACTTAGGTTATTTAAAACCTAAGTATAGGGGAAGTACCCATTTTGCTTCTAATACGGCTCCTTTATATTTAGTATGAGTTATGTCTTCACTTCACTTTGTATTATGAGGACATATCACAAGCTAAGTATAGGGGGCGTTGAAATGATGTGGTTAGATGAGGGATCCTAACATCCGATCTTTGAGGGCATGTGGTGTCTGACAAGTCAGATCCGACAATTGTTGTATCGGCACCTCTCTCGGCTCTCACATGTCAATCAACCAAATGAATCAACAATGATCAAAACATACAGATGTATATGTGTAAAGAGATCATGAAATTATGTCAATTATGAAATTTGTTTAACACATGAAATGTGTATAATTCAAGCTGGTAGAGTGTCGTCTTCGGTAGCAAACATGGATAGATCACAAAAATAGAACCTCATTCAAACAATCAAGCACCATTTTTATTAGTTTTGCAGCCTTTTAGATTTTTTTTATTTTTGTGGGTTTTAAATTTTTATGTTTTTATGTTATTCTCAATTGAATTATATATATGTGAATTTTAATTTTATAAATGCTTTTTAATAAATATATATATAATATAATAATATATAGGTGAGCGATATAAAGAGTGATAAAAATGGAGTCTACTGTATTTTGAAAATATATTAAATAAACTCATAATGCATAAAATAAAATATTTTGGATTTTATATGTTTTTCTATGTTTATGGTTTTTAGGCATTTTTGAGCTTTTTGTAAATTTTTTAAAAGTTAAAATACACAAAATAAACTAAACAGAAAATATAGGAACATTAAATGAGCCTAATAAACATCTATTTGATCAGAAAAAGCCTAAAATTATTTTTCCTATATAGTAAACAAAACAAAGAAATTTAAAAGCTTTGGACCATATTTGTTTAGTTTTATATGATTTTTAAGATTCTTTTAAGTTTTCTATATTTTGCAATTTGTAAAGTTAATGTTTGTATTTCTATGAATTTTGGATGGTAACATATAGTAAAATGCGCCTACTCTATTTTTTAGCTATTTTTAAATCTATATTTGAATTTTTAAAATTTTTAGAGTCAAAATAGTAAAATAAATCTACTTTTGAAATTTTTATAAATAGGAAAAAATAATCAATATCTCAATAAAATAAATGTGATAGAATATCATATAAGATACATAAAATAATTTTCCTAGAATTTCTGTTGTTATTATACAATTAAACTTTTTAAAACAAATACATAAAATAAACAAAGCAATGCAAGGATTATTTTGCAATTTAAGAAACCCTAAGCATGCATTTCTAATAAAATCCAGAAGTACAGGGTATTTTTAGAAATAAAAACAATTAAATTCACAATTAAAAAGTGCTTAGAAGGGGCATTTTTGCAAATAATACAGAGTCTATGGTGATTCATGCAAAAGTCCTAATTAAATACAAATCCAATATGAACTAGCAGGGACTAAAATGTAATTTCTAAAAATACTTCCAAAGTTCAGAACATGTCCAACAAAGTTTAGGAGGTTAGCCCATAATTTTTCCACAAAACCTGCATGTGGGATGGTACGTGAGGTAACATGGCTTGGACTAAATAGCAAATAACAGAAAACTTAGGGCTAAAGTTGCAAAATACCCAAAGTTTTTAATAATGTAATAAATATTTACAGGACATAAACACCAATACCAATAATAGAACGGGTTAGATGCAAAATACCCCTCTTAGAGCAAGAACAGTTGGTAGAGATTAGGTCATTTATCACGATCAACGGTCATGGAGCACTGATACTGCTTCGCACTTGTACGTTCGAGATCAGATTCGATGCTCGATCTGACGGTTGAAGAGGGCCTAGATTGGATGTCTGATGTGCTAGCTGGAGCGATGTTCTTCATCAGACTGTGGAGAAGGCATCTGGAAGAACTGATGAATAATTGTTGCTCGACAAACTTCAATCTCTTCTCCTGAGCAACTCTGGCCACTCCCCTCCTAGTTGATGGTCGGGAAACACTCCTAGGATGTAGCCGAGCCTGCTGGTGGTTTAAATCAAGTCCAGGACCCAATGATGGGGTCCTGGAAGTCGGAGACGCGTGCTAGACCTGGAGCTCCTTCTTCTTCACTTGGAACCCCTCGGATAGGGTCCTCCGTTGTTGATGCCAGCACGGTTTGAACCAGGGCCTGGAAGCAAAGCTTTAGGGCCTAAAAATAAGTAGGAAGAACTAGGAATGAAGTTTATTGGGGGGGTCTCCAGTGATGGGTGGCGGAGGGAGACCCGTCGAACATGATCTTGCGAGATGAAGGGTGGGAGATGATCTGGAAACTTGAGAAGTGAGCACGAAGTAGATAGGCATAGAAGGAGCGGCGGAGTCAGTGTTGACTTGAGTGACAGAGATAGGTGTCAGAGCTTTGAGCTCTGGCGAGGGTATCTTTTGGGGTTTTGGTTGATTTTAACTAAATAAAAGCAAATAGAAGTGAAACCTACACTGTTGAGATAACAATGAATGAAAATACGTAAAGAAAGAGTAACTCACCACAGTGGAGAACTTGGGAGCAGAGCTTCACCGGGAAGGTCTCCGGTGAAGTGGATGTGATCTCCTCCACCTCCTTTGTCCATGCCTAGGAACAGTTATCTAGCCCTCCTATCACAAAGCTGAAGATTTTTGGTGGTTCTAAGGGGTTATAGGAGAAGGTAGACAATCAAATGATCAGAGGAGGTGGTGATGATTTTATACATATGGGAAGAAAGTAAAAAGGCTATTTGGGTTTCGGCTTGATCGAGTGACAAGAATCAAATTAAAACAATCCGCGTGAGATAGCATGATCCGATCTTCAAACTTAAAAAAGGGAACGGGCAACAATAGGCAATGGATATCACGTGAAAAATCAGAGAATTTGGCGCCTTGACCAACTCTGACATATAGCAGAGAGGGGAGGGGTGTTGACCTGGAGGTAACACTCCTAGGTCAGCGATTGGGCCACGTAGGTGCTACACAAGTCACAAAATGATTAAATAACATAAGAATTAAAAAAAATTTGAAATTAAAATAGGAATGATTTAATTTTAAAAAACTTAAAACATGAAAGTTATTCTTTATTTAATATGCTATTTTAATATGATTTTTATTTATTTTTATCACTTTATTTGTTAGGTATTAATTTTACATGTAATATTAAGTATAAATACCTATATATATTTTTTTATTTTTATTTTGTGTTTAATATTTTATTATTTTATATACATAATTTTTATATTTATATTATATTTGCATACATATGTACATATTTTTATTTTATTTTTCTAAAGTTATTTATGTCCCTAAATAATTATGTATATATATTATAGGAATTTTATAGATATGTTTGCCTATGTAATAAAGTACATTGTTTATTTTAATGAATTTTTAATGATTTTATTTTAGTTTTATTATGTACATGTATCTAAGTATTATTTACAAATTTATAGAAACACAAGAAGGTGAAAAATAAGAAGGGAAACTATATTGAATATTATATACATGTATATTGCACAATGAGGGCCCAAAAGACAACTTTTGCATCTTAATTCCAAACTGAATGAAACCACCATCATTAAATAGCTAATTTTATTTTATGAATAATAAAAGTGAGTTTAGTGAATTTTTGAGTTTGTATGGAGAAGATACAGGTCTGCACAATTTTGTTTGTGGCTTTTTATTTTATGTGTCACAGGTACACTGTGTATTATTTTTGAATGAAATAAATTTTATATTTTTCTCTGTATTTTATGTACAATGTTCATGTTCAAAGTTTGATGATTTGAGGAATAAAAATATGAAAATGAAATAGGTCCCAATATATATTGACAAAAAGAATTAGGGTTTTAATTCCCTTTTTGTATAGTTTCTCTACCTATAGCCCCTTACTTTATTCCTTGTTGACCAAGTCAATGCTTGACTTAATCTTGGTGTCAGGGTTAGTCAATATCTATGATACCTACTTTATTTTTCTTTTCTTTTATTTATTCCTTCATTTTATGGTTTAGTTACATGTATTTATACACACGATATAGGTTAATATACAAGTGTTAATTCATGTGTTTTATTGATATTTACATGCATTTATCTAGAGATTAAAGCCTAAAATGAATGAATAAATTTGCATGAATGGCAATTCATCAAGGGGTATACGTATATATTTCATATATACTTTATCCATAGCTCGTACTTTAAAATATTTTCATATAATATTATAGGCTAAGGGTAAAAGGATTTGAAACTGGTTTTTTATAAATTTGATTTGTAAAATATTCTATAATCTATGTATATCTATGTGACTTGACTTTATAAAAATATTTTACGAATTGTTTGCAAAAGGGATTTGAAATTGATTTTATAAAAAAATGATTTGTAAAATATTTTACAAATATCTATACATATGTGGCATGTGGTTTTGCAAAAATATTTTACATGTTATTGTCAAAAAGGGTACAAATGATTTTGACAAATTATTTTTGTACAAACATGCATTTCAAAAATTGAAAATTGTATAAAAATCAAAAAATTCTACTTTTTAAATGGTTTTATCCTTGACATTTTCACACCACATAGGACTTGTGTAGTTCAGGATACTTGATTTAGAGTGACATTGAACTCATAATTAACCATTCTTGGTCATTAGGGTTCTTAGAACTTAATAACTTAAATTCCTTTGTTTGAAAGATATGCATGCATATTGCATGTAGAATCACTATTCTCAAAATAATATGACTAGCACTTCATTTGCATGATTGCATGGACTTTGTGATGAGTCGTAATTTCATCTGAGGAACTAGGATGAGAGGTTTGAGTTTGGACAAGATTTAATGATGCTCAAGGATGGGATAAGATTCAGGATTGCTTCATAAAACCTGAGTGCAAACACCTTAGCTAGTATGAGAACAAGGTTCTTACACTATCTTGATTTAAACCAAAGTGCCAGTATTTGTTAAAACCATAAAATTGTTGTTAAGTATGTGCCACCTTGGTAAAAGCAGTGGAGCTAGCCAAAAATAAAAGAAATAAAAGAAAATTATATCCAAAAGAAATCTCATACATTCCAAAGACAAATTCAAAGAGCTTATATCAATGATGAGTTCCCCAGCCTTTACAAAGTGTCCACTTGGACTAAATCAATAAGGCTTTATGAGTCGTGCGAGCATGATAAAAGGGCTCTACATCATTAGCCATACAAGTATGGGTGTTGAATGTATAATAGATACTCAAAAGAGACGCACCCTGGTGTATCACAGAAAAACAAATACAAACGACTCAGAATTATTGACGGACATACTTATTAACACTAAAAATTCAATTGTGTGTGTGTTAATAAGGCACTCAAGATATCCTTGTTCCCATGTGAGTAGAAAAGAAATGACACAAACTTATATCCTCCATACTTGATCATTCCATCTGATTTTTTCAGCCTGCCAACTAAAGAGATGGTGGAATGAAGTAGGACTTTATTTATTCATTAGAGTTGAGGGTTCAGTCCTAATGAGGATCTTTTAGACTGGAGCATCGGGTGAAGCTTTGACTCTACACTTGTACATGTAATACACACTAAATGGCATGCCTCTTATATTTATATGTATATGCAGAGAGTCAGATAATTAAGAAAGATGAAGTCCTTTTGAGTATGACATGGTTGAACGTGGAGTTTGAGAGTCGCATAAAACTCGTATCCTAAATATCAAGCCTTGTATTTCACGTGTACAGTCATGTATTTAATTAACTTATTCATTCTTTATTTTCTTGAGGACAAGCAAAATTTAAGTATAGGGGTGATGAATGTCTGATACATCATCATTTTTTAGCCTGATTATCCATCTTAAACGAATCAATTAATTTAACCAATATTTAATTCATTTTAACATATAACCCCTTGTAAATAAATAAGGCTAATAATGTATATAAATAAGTACATAATATATGTAATATGGTTCTATTTAGTTTATGTGTTTCTTCTTCTTAAAAACTATGGAAAAATGAGAAAATGAAATTGCATGACTTATTTTTGAGGTTTAGGGGTCCTATATAGGATGAAACCCTAGAGAGCTCATTACTAGGAAAAATACATAAATATCCCTATAGGGATTACAATGAATAAAATAGAACCATAAGATTATATTACTAACGCTCCCTCTCAAGTTAGATCATATCTATTAGTCATGCCCAACTTTAAAATTATCCACGAGAGGCGATTCTTGGGTAAAGCCTTTGTGAATACATCTGTAAGCTGAAGATCAGTTGTGATGTGAGGAGTTGCAATCTTCCTAATATGACAACATCACAAACAAAATGGCAGTCAATCTCTATATGCTTGGTTAGCTCATGGAACATGGAAATTGTTGCAATGTATGGAGCATATTTAATGTCGCGGTATAGTGGTATATGAGTGGTGACAACAATGTTGAGTACTTGTAGAAATGACAATAGTCGCGTGATCTCACAGGTAGCATGGGCTATTATCATATACTCTGCTTCTGCATTGGATCTGGATACAATAGTTTGTTTCTTGCTTCTCCAAGAAACAAGGTTTCCTCCAACCATCATAGCATATTGATGAATCTGCATTTCATCATCTTTATTCATTTATTTTAGCTTAAAATCCCTAATAAAACACATGTAACTCCATATTCTTACTAACTTTCATCTGTGTGTAAATATTGTACACTTATTACCATTTTAACCTAAAATAAATAAATAAAGAAAGAAAGGAAAAATAAAGAAAAAAAAAGGAAGACTGTATATATGTAATAGATAGAGGTTGACCTGAACCCTAAGAGAAGGTCAAGTCTTGACCTGATCGACCAGGAATAAAGTAGGGGGAGATAGGGTCCTTAATTAGAAAAACAATTGTGTGCTGTGTATATTTGTATACTACACTATTTTATTTTACATAAATTGACCTCAAACAAAATAATGTTCAAACAAAAATTGTAAATAAAAATGTGTCCTAAATAATAAAAATAATTGCACAATCAAATCATGTACAAAATAAAAGCAACCATACTTGAAAAAAGCCACTGAGCGATAATTTGAAGACCAATTCTGGATCCATATGATCTCAAATTGAACCAAACTCACTTCCATTGTATTCTAAATTAAATTACCTTTATAATGGATGTGATTTCATAATGTTTGGAGTTACGGGTGAAAAGTCAGTATTCTGGGGTGGTTTGTACAATTTTCCCATGTATTTGTACATATTGTATTTGTAAACATGTGTAAATAGTTTTTATTAATTATTTAAAAAATAAAAATAAATAAATATATTAAACAAAAAAAATTTAATTTCCTTATTTAGCTATGTTTATAATGTACCATATGTATATAGTATATGTATATAGTTGTTGTTCTTAAATAACCATAACAAAAAAATAAAAAAATATTTTTTATTCAATTTAATAAAATGACGAAAATACAAAAAAAACTAGTTACTTTTTGTAAATAATTTTAATGCTAATCTTGTTACTTTATCTCATTTCGATTTTTTTCTCTCTTATCTCTTATCTTCATCCAAAAATTCAAAAATCAAATTTCAATTCCTATCTTTTCTATTTATATAGCTCCTACTCCATCATTTTAATTTGATCAATCTTTGGTGAGAGGAGCCCAATCTTCGAGAGTCTTCTTGTCGCAGAAGGGTTCCTAACCTCTGAGCCAATCAGTGATAGTGAGTCGGCCTTCATCGAGGTGATCAAGGTCTTTCCTACTCCTAAGGTGAGATCCACATTTTCTTCTCTTATTTTTAATCTAGGTTAACTTAGTTTTATTTTTTTGCCTCTTCATTTCGTCGTCATTTTTTTGTCTAAATTTTTTGAATCCATCAAAACTTGATTCTTCACCATCGACTTGATTTTTCCTTTCACATCTCGATCTCTACGCATTCTTTTCTACCTATCACAATCTCTCCACTCCGATCACGCACGGTGGCCGGAGACTCGGATCCATTCCTCATTTTTCGTCGGATCCCTATTCACCTCTTCTATTAGATTTCAGGACCGAGCCATCATGTTCGTGTCCTCATTTATTTATAAATAAAAAAAATTAAAAATAAAAAAATATTTGTTTTCTTTCTCTCTAACATTTACTTAGCGGGATCAACTAAAAAATAAAAAATAAATAAGAAAAAAACATTTTTTATTTTCTGTTTTAAATTTCTCTATTTCATATTTACAAAAAATAATAAAAAAGTTATTTTTATTAATGTTTACATTTAAAAAAAAGTAAAAAAATAAAAAAAATCGACGGTGGTCGACGCCGCAAGCGCCCGCAGCCCCTCCATCTTCTTCTATCCGCCGCACCGCCGACGTCCGCACGCTCCCACTGTGCATGTGCCACTATACAAAGGTACCCCTCCAACGCTCTCCGTCGCTCGCCGTCACCATGGTTGATCCTCCGCCCACTGCCCAGCAACCATCGGGCACATCCATCTCAACGCGTCAACGACATTCGCGACCGCCTCCAGATTCACCGAAGCCGGCCGCGCCACCTGCGGCTCCTTCCCATCACCTTCACCTCCCTCTGCTCGGGGCAGAGACCTTCATCAGTCGCCTCTCCTCCTTGCCGTCTTGTGCGGCGTCGCGTAGGATTTCCAGTGCAGCACCTCGCCGCCACCACCTATGCTCTGCCTCCTTGAGCGCATGGCTGCCACCACCACCGGGTGCGGCACAACCGCCCTCCGTCGACCGCCGAAGCCATCATCCACGCCACCAAACAATGGCAGCGCTTGCCTGTTAAGAGAGATCGAGGAGAGGGGTGGCGACCCTGTAGCCCTCCCATCTTTGATTGACAATGAAGAAAATAAAGAGAACCCTAGGGCTGAATAAAATATTAGAAAATTTACATTACAGCCCCATGGATGTTTCTGAAACTTCAAAAGAGCCCCATGAGAGCTTCAAGTCACGTGCTTGGCACGTTTATTAGGTAAATTGCAACTTTTTCCTACAACTTTATTTTTGTTACATTTTGATGAGCAAACATTGAATAAATGCAGTTTAGTCCTTATTTGACAGACTTTATTTTGCTTGCTTTTCTTATTGAAATAAATGTGTTTATTGGACAATAAATTTCCCAAAATACATGCTACGCTCCTGATGTGCTTAACTTTCTAGCATAAATTTTTCATTGCATTTTGTCATCATTTTTTATTATTAAAAATAAAAAACAGTGTCTTTTTCTATTCATGAAATTCTAAAATTCATAAAAAATTGAATATTGATCCAAATATTCTAAAAAAATTATAGTAGTTTTATTTTATTATCTTTTAATTTTTATGTAAATTTCACGCATTGATTCTTTTCAAAACTTAAAAAATTGAAAAATATTAAAATCTTATAAAAATCATAAAAAATCTACAAAAATCCAAAAATGTGATTTCAGTTCCTGTTTGTAGATATTTGCATACATTTCATCATAAAAATAGTTTCCAGGAATTTTGAGCATTAAAATATTTTTAACTTGCAAATTACTCCAGATTATGTATTGTTTATCATTTTTGCCGTTGTTTGATTTTTAGAAAAATATAAAACATCTGAAATTTCTACAAAATTTCTCAAAAATATTTCAAAATTGTTAAACCCAAAAATATTTTCTCTATATTTTTCTGAGCATTTTTGATATAATTGAAAAATACAAAAAGAGTTTGGTGTGCATATTTCTTATCTTATGCATATTTGAAATTAGAAAAAATGCAAAATTAAATATCACTAAAAATTTGAAAATCAGAAAATAAAAATAGAAATAAAAAAATAAAAAGGGAAAATTCCACAAAAACTAAGGATAGTTTACCTTTGAGATTCCTGCTTTTCTCTTAATTGATTTTCCATCGATTATTTAAATAATCCTCAGGAATTGTAGCCTCCTTGAGTTTGATGATGTCCGCTATAAAGGTAAATAAGTAGTAAAACATTTCTCTTGCTCCACATTATTTTTTATAATTATTTTGCAGCGAGAGAAGAAAAAAAATTTGTTTGTTTGATCCGGGATTTTTTGAGGATAACAACGACTTCATATCGTATCAATAATTACCAACCCTCGAAGATTTTCCTGCTCAACAAAATGACGCCATTACTAGGGAGGCACGACGAGGGTAGTTAGGTTTCTCTTTTGACCTGTTATTCTTGGTTGTATATATTTATGTATATTTTTCCACATTCAGTCCAATGTTCATGTTTACTATTTTATTTCATTTTTTTGCTTATATTTGATAATTGTGTTTCTTACACATTATCTCTTTTCTTGTTATTATGAGGGTCCACGGAGCGAAGGAAGTGATCCTAGTAGAGCCGAAGCACCTAAGCGACGTGGAGGAGGATTGATTCGTCACTGAACCATAGGATAGCATGAGAACAGGAGAAGAAGAATTGAAGGAGACAAAAGAGAGAGAGAGGGAGAGAGAGAGAGAGATTTTCTTTTCTAGCATTTGAACCCTTGTAAACAGACATTCGTTTGTTGTGGGGTCTGTTTCGCCAAGTGCCGGTGCACTTGGGGGACCTCACCGGTTTTGTTTTCATCGCCTTATTTTTCTTTATTTCTCACAGAATTTATGAGCTACCTATTGATTGCTTTAATTAATTTGCTTGAGCCAGGTAATTAATTAGGTCCAAGCATCCTAAACAAGAACTTCTGTACCTATAGAATAGAACGTAATTGGACTTAGTCAAATTAACTTGTTCTTACCCGTGAATAGAAGTTATTGTTAGGACGGTTCACTTGCATTTGCATATAGGTTAGTTTATTTTCCTGTATTTCAATTCTGCATAAATAACTTACATGTAGAGTGTTGGTGACAAGGTACATATCTGTAACCCCTGCATGCATCATTGTGTTTAATCTCCGATCTCCTTCCTTGTTTTCACTCACATAAGTTAAAAAGGAAATTGGACACTTGGTAGGCAATTCTTTGAAGATATTTTAACTAAGTGACAACTACCTAAAATAGTGGACTGCTAAAGAAAACTCGACCCTAAAATAAACACAAGGAAAAATCATTGTTTTGGGGAGAGTAACCCCCTTATTGTTTGGTTTGTATGTAGCGAGAGAGCGACCCACACACTAGGATAGAACCACGCTTGAACTCTTTTCAGACTACTATCTTGGGTTAGTTGTTTTCCAGTGAGGATCTCTCCGATAGCCGGTAAAGAGGCCTACGGTGTCCTTAATAGATTGAATTGATCGGGTAGCTGGTAAATGGTCCGTAATTCATACTGGTTGGGAAAGATCTAACTTTGAGATTGAGCCTGTCTCCTGAGAGCATTGGGTTCCTAACAGATCGCTTTAACCTCTCTGATAGATTGCATTATCACCAAACTCTAAATTGACAAGATAATTGACCGAACCTTTACAGTCTTCACATTATGTTGAGTTGGTGAATTGGGTGTTTGTATTGTGTTTGATTGCTTGTGTGTATACTAGATGCTTCCGCGCATTTGTGCCTTTTTCTCCATATCTTTTGACTTGACCCACGTGTTCTCCCGATCCTGTGTTTTGTTTCGGAGATGGCCGTCTGGAGTTATTTTAATCCAATCTTCACAGACTTCTCGCACTCTCTTGCCAATCAACCTTCCTCTTTCCAAGAGGACTTTCCTCCTGATTTTTGTGCATATCCTTCTAACCCATTATTTCAGGAATCGGACAATGATTTTCACCCACCCTCATTCCACTCACCCGACCTTGGGATTTTGGAGTCACCTTTCATGATTTCCACACTTAAGACCTTGAATCAGATGATGGAGCACATGAATTCGAGGATTACCAATCTATTTAACATAAATACGAGCCACAACGCTGCTCCACTGTTTGAGTATATAGATTCATTTGAGGATAATCATGAGAGCTTACAATCACCCAAAATACAAAAAATGAGAAAATTTTAAAAATCCAAAAAGATTCAGGGAGACACATTGTTGATTCATTTTGTGAGGAGAGGGCACCCATGCCAAACCATTTTCCCATACAGTCATTCACCACATGTCCCAACTTTGACCCCGAGGATTCCACTATACAGACTGCTCTTGGCAATCCTCGTGTACATGCTCATTCCAATCTCCTCCCTTGTATGGATGAGGTCAAAAAATTCAAAAAAAAATGTCGACTGAACCTGAAGTGATGGCCACCATTCATGAGATCATTAAAGCCCCACTTCACCAGGCCATGACCTATTTATCTGCTCCTCAAAACGAGAAGAGAAAGCAGAGGAGCAAATCTGAGCGTCACATTTTGACCATGACCACTGCCTACGCCATTTCTCACCGTCCACATTTTAAGAAAAGGAACACTGCCACACCTCTTGTGAGTTGCTCCATATCTGACTATTCTTGTGATAACACTCTCCTTGATGGCAGTCTGTCGATCAATATAATAACCTTCTCTATGGTATAGTCTCTTCATCTTGGGCCTCTCAAGAAAATCAGGATGATAGTTTAATTTGCTGATGGATCTATCAAGAGGCCGAAGGGTATTCTTGAAAATGATGTCGTTCTTATTCAAGGCATGAAATTCACTTCTTATTTTGTCGTGTTGCCCATGGAGACCTATACCCCTGTGGAGCATCCTCCAATCATCCTGGGATGGTCTTTCCATGCCTCTGCGGAAGCCATTATTGATTATGGATCAGGAGAGATTCACTTCCATTCTGATGTTGGGAGCGATTTGTTGATCACTACTCCCATTACTGACCATAGACTTGCATCCCATGAGAACCCGCCCGTTTCAGCCAACCTAAGGACCTTGACCTGGATGATAATATCAGAGATTCTTATTGTATGTTGAATGATAATGAAACCCAAGAATTCCTCTTCACGGAATAATTCTTGGAGAGCGTTAACCTTGGAGTTTCCGCTTATGGTATACGGCGATGCATTGATGACATCTGCAGGATTTACATGATAGACACCCTAGAGCGGAAAGCTGACTCTGAGACTAGACATGATGGACATGATTTGACAACTTTTACTGATGAGTTCATTCCTATTCACTCTGATTCAGATGAGACTGATAAGGCCAAATTTGATTTGATTGCTTTTATAAAGGAATTTGGGCCTTTTAATGAAGATGATGATCCAGTAGAGGCTCGTCGGTCTAAAATTGATCTTACTTTTTCTGATAATGATTTCGATCCTTTTTACTTTTATATTTGCGAGACTTCACAGGCAAGACATGACCACACTACTTCCACTAACCGATTAGTGCCTGCACATTCTGAGATTGCAGAGGATACATTCTTGGTCGATCCTGATCAATTCATGTCTAATGATGACTCCAATATCGACCTACACATTATCAAATCCATACCTCAGCGGCCTCGCAAGAAGGTTTGATTTCGACCTTCTTGACCTTTGTACATCCACTCCTCTTGCATATCCTTCCGTTTCACTCTTTCTTCTTCCGTTTTATCATTCACCCCTTTTCCGTGTGTGTGTATGCTATACTTAGGATGTGTTTTATCCTAAGTATGGGGGTGGTGAATGATTTATGTTGTTCATATTCGTCTTATTCATCACTCCTGTCGTTGCCTATACTTAGGGATACTATATCCTAAGTATATGGGGTGATGTTGTTCATATCATCTTTTTTGTTTTTGAGTCCGTACATTCTCTGCATCGGTTTTCCTCTTTTGTACAGTCTTCTATACTTAGGATTACTTGATCCTAAGTATATGAGGGATCACCGACCTCTATTCTTTTTATTTTCTCTTTGAGTCATTGTAGCTTAGGAGTCTTTTCACTTTTCTATACTTAGCATGGGTTATGTCTTCCTCTGACGCTCTCTGTTCACTATGAGGACATAGTTCGAGCTAAGTATAGGGGGTGTCGTATATATTGTATATATACTTTAGACATAACTCATACTTTAATGTTTATTTCTGGGAATATGTAGATAAATTTGTAAAATCTATGTGTATGTATATAGACTTTGATCACCTTTCAAAAAAACAAACAAAAAGAAAAAATAAAAAACAAAACAAAAAAAACAAAAACAACAAAAACAAACAAACAAACAACAAAAACCAAAAAAACAACAAAATAACAAAAAAAACCAAAACAGAAAAAAAAACAAAAAAAACTAAAACACAAAAAAAGGTTCTTGTATATACTTGTATATATTTTATTAATCCTTTTCCTTTTTGAAAAAAAAAACTACAAAACCAAAAAATCTATAAAAAATTGCATAAAAAAGCTCTTTTGCATGTGCAACATTTTTCCGTTCTTTTCCAAAAACCCATAAAAAGTTCAAAATTGGAAAATTGTTTCAAATAATGCTTTCTTTTTGCATTGTACATATTCTTGCATTTGCATGTGCATTTTTCAGGATAGTGTTGACATTTAAACTAAGTCTGCAATAAAATTGAAGAATGGAGCTTAGTTGGACCTTAATCCACTTAATTTCAGAGGAACCTTATAAGAATTGGAGTTAAGGCTTTTCAGGTCCTAGTGACTTAATTCTTTTTGTCCATAAGACTATGTTCACATGTCATCTTGATTAGTCTAATTATAACATTTAACAACACACGCACGATTCTTTTAGATCGTGGCTTATCATGGACAAGCACTCTACACGTAGCTCTTCATGGAGGAGGTACTAAGAGGCATAATCTTTTGGCTTAGGGTAGTATACGAGGGCAGTACATCCAGGCGGAACCTCTCATCTTCCTCTAGGGAGGCAAGTGCGTCTCAACCTGGTCTAGCGATGTTGAGGTCTAAGGACAGGATGCTGTGGGGTTGCAATAATGCTTCAAAAGAGAGATAGTCTACTAGCTCAAGAGGAAAAACTCCTTATGTACATGCTGCACCTTGTATATATTTCAAAAAAGGAAAAATGAAGAATCTCCAAAAGTGGACAAGCCTGATTGAAAAGTAAAATGCCTGCTGGAGTGTATATACAAGGATATAAAAAAATTAATAAGAGCTTCAAAGTCAAATATTTGTAAGCTTGGAGCTGGATGACTTGGCTACACTGGTCATGCATCCAAGGATAGGTCGCTACACTGGTTACCGTCCATTCTTTTCTTCATCTCCTCTTCTTGAGTTGGTTGTACTTGAACTTAGAAGGGAATATCCCCGCTCCTCGAGGAAAGAGTTGCTAGATCGGGGGATTAGAGTTACCTTGTTCTGGGAGGTTGTTTCTTTGCTACTTTTGAGATGGGGAGCTATATTTCACTTACACCGTACAAGTAAAGATTCATAGTCATAAGAATTTGTGTATGTAGAATTCTTCTGACCTGACTGTTGAGGAGACCTGAATAGGAGTCTTATGGAACTTAGAGGCTGTTATGTTTTCAATCCATATCCCATTAAGTTTCCGCCACACTAATAATCCAAAGGTCCGATAGAGCTCCATACAACAATTTTATGAAGATAAGATTAATACTCAATATTGTCCTAATTTCTTTATTTTCCCTTTCTTTTTCTGTTTCTTTTTATTCACTTATTCTTTCAAATAAGTGTTTGCTAAGGGACTAGCAAAGGTAAAGCATATGAGAATGATGAATCTGTAATTCATCATCTTTATTTATTTATTTTTGATTAAATCTCTTATAAAAACACATGTATATAACACTAACTCCATATTCTTACTAACTTGCATCTGTGTGTAAATATTGTATCTTATTTCCATTTTAACCTAAAATAAATAAATAAAGAGAGAAAGGAAAATAAAGAAAAGAAAAAAAGGGAAGACTATACATATGTAATAGATACAGGCTGACCAGAACCCCGAGAGAAGGTCAAGTCTTGACCTGATCAACCATTAATAAAGTAGGGGGAGATAGGATCCTTAATCAGAAAAAAATTGTGTGTTGTGTATATTTCTATACTACACTATTTTATTTGTACATAAATCGACCTCAAACAAAATATTGTTCAAAACAAAAGTTGTAAATAAAAATGTGTCCTAAATAATAAAAATAATTGCACAATCAAATCATGTACAAAATAAAAGCAACCACACTTGGAAAAAAACCACTAAGCGATAATTAAAAGACGAATTCTGGCTCCATATGAACTCAAATTGAATCAAACTCACTTCCATTGTATTCTAAATTAAATTATCTTTAAAATGGCTGTAATTTCATAATGTTTGATATGACAGGTGAAAAGTCAGTTTTCGGGGGTAGTTTGTGCAATTTTCTCATGTATTTGTAAATATTTGTAAATATTTTTTTATTATTTTTTTAAAATAAAAATAAAAAATTTTAAAATTCTAAATAAAAAATTTATTTCCTTATTTAACTATGCGTATAATGTACCATATCTATATAATATATGTATATAGTTGATGTTCTTAAATAACCATCACAAAAAATAAAAAATTAACAGTTTTTATTCAATTTAATAAAATGACGAAAATACAAAAAAATAGTTAATTTTTGTGAATACTTTTAACACTAATCTTTTTACTTTATCTCATTTCAATTTTTTTCTCTCTTATCTCTTATCTTCATCCAAAAATTCAAAATTCAAATTTCAATTCCTATCTTTTCTATTTATATGGCTCCTTCTCCATCATTTCAATTTGATCAATCTTTGGTGAGAGGAGCTTGATCTCTGAGTGTCTTCTTGTCACAGAAGGTGCCTAGTCTCCGAGCCGTCCGGTGACAGCGAGTTCGCCATCGTCGAGGTGATCAAGGTCTTTTCCGCTCTTAAGGTGAGATCCACATTTTTCTTCTCTTATTTTTAATCTAGGTTAACTTAGTTTTTTTTTCCTCTTCATTTCGTCATCATTTTTTTATCTAAAGATTTTGAATCCATCATAAATTAATTCTCCGCCACCGACTCGATTTTTCATTTCACATCTCGATCTCTACGCGTTCTTTTCTACCTATCACTATCTCTCAACTCCGCCCACGTACGGTGGCTGGAGACTCGGATCCATTCCTTATTTTTCGTCGGATCCCCATTCACCTCTTCCATTTGATTTCAGAACCGAGCTGTCATGCTCGTGTCCTCATTTGTTTATAAATAAAAATATATAAAAAACAAAAAAATATTTGTTTTCTTTCTCTCTAACATTTGCTTTGCAGGATTATCTAAAAAATAAAAAAAAACATTTTTCAATTTTTGTTTTTAATTTCTCTATTTGAGATTTACAAAAAAAATAAAAAAAATATTGCTGTTTACATTTAAAAAAATTAAAAAAATCGGCGGTGCTCGTTGCCGCATGCACCTGTAGCCCATCAATCTGCTCCAACCCATCGCACCGCCGACGCCCGCGCGCTCCCACCGCGCAGGCGCCACTGCACGAAGGTACCCCTTCGCCGCTCACCATAGCATGCCATCACCAAGGCGGACCCTCCGCCTGCTGCCCAACAACCACTGGGCACATCCATTGCAGCGCGTCAACGAGTTCGCCACCGCCTCCAGATCTACAGCGAAGCCGGTCGCGCCACCTGCGGCTCCATCCCATCGTTGTCACCTCCCTCCGCCTGGGGTGGAGACCTTCATCAATCGCCTCTCCTCCTCGTCGTCTTGCGCGGCGCCGCACAGGACCTCCAACGTAGCATCTCGCCGCCATCGTTTGTGCTCCACCGCCTTGAGCGTACGGCCGCCACCACGACCGTGCGCGGCATAGCCGCCCTCTGCCAACTATTGAAGTCGCCGTCCACGCCACCAAACAACGACGACGCTCTCCTGTTGGGAGAGATTGAGGAGAGGGGTGGTGCCCCTGTAGCCCTCCCATCTTTGATTGCCAACGAAGAAAACAAAGAGAACCCTATGGGTGAATAAAATATTAGAAAAAAATACATTAAATCCCCTTGGACATTTATGAAATTTCAAAAGAGCCCCACCAGAGCTTCAAGTCACGTGCTTGGCACGTTTATTGGGTAAATTGCAACTTTTTCCTACAACTTTATTTCTATTACATTTTGATGAACAAACATTGAATAACAGCAGTTCAGTCATTATTTCACAGACTTTATTTTGCTTGCTTTTCTTATTGAAATAAATGATTTTGTTGGACAATAAATTTCCCAAAAATCATGCTATGCTTCTGATGTGCTTATCTTTCTAGTATAAATTTTTCATTGCATTTTGTTATCATTTGTTATTATTAAAAATCAAAAACAGTATCTTTTTCTCTTCCTGAAATTCAAAAATTCATAAAAAATTGAATATTGATACAAAAATTTTAAAAATATTAGAGTAGTATTTTATTTTCTTTTAATTTATGTTCAAATTTCACGTATTAATTATTTTCAAAACCCAAAAAAATTTAAAAATACTAAAAATCTTATAAAAAATCATTAAAACAATCTATAAAGATCCAAAAAGTATTATTTCAGTTTCTATTTGTAGATATTTGCAAATATTTAATAATAAAAATAGTTGTCAGGAGTTTTGGGCGCTTAAAATATTTTTAAGATGTAAATTACTCCAGGTTGTGCACTGTTTATCATTTTTACCACTGTTTGATTTTTAGAAAAATGCAAAAATATCTTAAAATTCTACAAAAAATCCCAAAAACATTTCAAAATCTTTAAAACCCAAAACTATTTTCTCTGGATTTTTTTGAGCATTTTGGTATAATTGAAAAATTCAAAAAGAGTTTGGTGTGTGTATTTCTTATCTTGTGCATATTGTTCTTTGTTTGAAATTAAGAAAATGCTAAAATTGAAATCACTAAAAATTTGTAAATCAAAAAATAAAAAATAGAAATAAAAAAATAAAGAAATAAATTAAAAAGAGAAAAATTCCATAAAATCTAAGGATAGTTTGCCTTTGAGATTCTTGCTTTTCTCTTAATTGATTTTCTGTCGATTATTCAATAAACCTCGGGAATTGTAGCCTCCCTAAGTTTGATCATATCGGTTATACAAGTAAATAAGTAGTAAAACATTTCTCTTGCTCCACATTATTTTTTATAATTATTTTGCTGTGAGAGAAGAAAAAAATTTATTTGTTTGATCTGGGACTTTATGGGGATAACAACGACTTTGTAACGTATCAATAATAACAAATCCTCGAAGATTTTCCTTCTCAACACATATCCAACGGTGGAGCGATGATCCTTTGATGAACTTGCATAATCACCATCAGCATAGGCGATAACATCAATGTAGCCATTTGTCCCATAAAAGAGGCCATGTCCTGGTGATTCCTTCTAGTATCATAGAATTTAGTGGACGTCTTGTTAGTGACTATAATAAGGTTTCTCCATGTGTTTGCTCTCTCTGTTAACTGCATAATAAATATCTGGTCTGGTGACAGTGAGATAAAGAAGTTTAGTGACCATGCTTCTATATCAAGTAACATATTCGAATGACAGGATCAGATGATGTGGAGTGTTTCTTTGGATCTGCAAGAATACTAGAGAGCTTGCATCCAATAATTCAACTTCAGTAAGGATACCCAGACAGTATTTCCTCTGTGCGAGATTAAGTCCCTCTATAGTGTGTAGTACTTCTATGCCCAATAAATAGTGCAGTGGACCAAGGTTCTTGGTGACGAATGATGAAATCGAATATCGACTCTTTAATTGTCGGTAATTGTAGTATAGGAGAAGAATTTCGATTGATAAAAAACCACAATTTTAAAGATGTGGACGTTATTTTACTTGGCAAGTCTACCAAGGTTGAACACAACGACACAAGCCTCTTAGTCTATTTATCGAAAATTATTTTTAAATTAATGAATGATGATTTTCTAATCTTAGGTTTTCATGCAGATGCGATAAACAAAATGATAGCAGATATAATGATGCAAGAACCAGTTCAAGTGATGCATACAATTTTTGTTTGATTTTAAAATGCAAAAAGATGAGATGATGCATGTACACCAGCGCGTCGGTGTATAGGCCTTGGTTAGGTCATCAACCTATTGGTCTACCAAATGTACATACTCAGACATGTAGTAACACATCTATCTTCGATCAGAGGATGCATGCCTATATCGTGACAGCATACGACATAGGACTTTGGTTATCTCGATCTCATTAAGTCAACTCTTTGACCTAACTAATCCGACACCTCCGAATCTATATTCCTATGTAGAGGAAATGCATCAAGACATCGGTCAAATATCAACCTTTGGAGAAAGGATTGACTTCTCCTTTTCAGGCTGGAGATACTCTCTTAATAATCATTTGATGGTGCATGATGAGTCCTCAATCTAACTCTTTACATATTCATCCAAGCACCAGCCTTTATGATTCGATAATTGAATCAACGGTTGTATGATCATTAAGATGGCCATGGTAGATAACCCTAATTGTACTAAGGGACCTATTATGCAAATTTGTTATTCTTCATTTCTGATCTGGGAATGATATTTGCAATAACATTTATTGCATAATGGCTCACCATGAGCTCGCATGTCCAACAATCTCCCACTAGCTCAAAGAGCCATTAATGGGCTAATATTTAAACCCACACTCATGTGACAATCATAGGCTATTTAGAAAAATAGCTAGGTAAGCTAATCAGTCACTCTGTTCTTGAGAGACTACACCAAGTCCTTTTACGACACTTGCATATCTCCTAGTAATAGTGCTTGCATCCAATGCGAATGTTGCATATTATGCAACCAATACTCAATCATGTTAGTCATAGTATCTTTGACACTACAACTCAATAATCATTATAACTAATATGTAATTTCTAATACGTTGTCAGAATACCCTTATTCCCGAAGATCTCTATCTCCTAAGGTATCCGCGGTTAAGACCTTTTTACATCACCATCTACAAAATCTTAAGTTCTTGAAGATAAGAATTATATATCACTATCTCTAAAGTCTTGTCATCTTTGAAGATATAGTTTTTACTGCAACTAAGTGTTTATCTCCATAGTAGTATCAGCAACAATTTACTACTACTGCATGCCAGACACCTGGCTTTTGTACGCATCTAAAATATATTCGGCTTCGGGGAACTAATGCACAAGGGCAAGCAGTTTTAGCATTCACATCCTCAACTCTTTGAGGTGTTATCCTTTTAGATAGATCAGTACAATATCATAAGGGAAGGAAGCCTTCCATGGGATTTTCCAAAAATGGAATATGTCCAAGGCATTGATGAAGCGAGAATCACGAGGGTTTAAAATGCATCACACAAGGCGGAGACAAAGTCCTTGTGGCGACCTTCAGTAAATCCCAATCCTATCAACAATTAACCCATGACAATCAAATCAAGCAATGAAAGTAAATTTGGAGTTAAAATTTATTATAACTCTACAATAAGTGTGTATAAGTGCAAGTGTGTGTAGAGTGTCGAACTCAAGGAGCAAGCAGGATAGACAAGGCAATAGTGCTCAAAAATGTGAAAGTGATCAAATGCCTACAAGTGTTATTTTTTGTGGGTTTTTAATTTTATATTTTTTATTAAATTTTTAAATTTTTTATTTTTGTATTTTGATTTTTAAATTCTGATTTTATATTTTCCTTTATATTTTATATTTTTATATTCCTTTTTTCTTTAAAAGCTAAAATAATGTATTTATACAATATAAGAAAAAGAAAGATATGGTATTTATAAAAATGGGTAAAAATAAGGAAAATTCAAGAAATAAAGTATTTTTGGGCTTTTTATATTTTTGTAATGTTTTTGTGATTTTTCTAGATTTTTCCTAATTTGTTTGGTTTTTTTAAAGTCAAAAATACTGAAAACAGGGAATAAAATAAAAAGCTGAAACTAAAATGGAGAAATAAAATATTAAATAGTAACAAAAATTCACCAAATTAATTTTAAATAAAATAACTGGAATTTTCAATATTTTTATGAAGATTTTTGGGGTTTTATAATTTTTATGGGTTTTCTTTTGAACTTTTTTATGATTTTTGGATAGAAGTTAAAACACACTAAAATACACAAAATATAATTTTTTTAGAATTTTTCAGGGGGTTTTAATATTTTTTGGTATTTTCTAATGCAAACAGTAACAAAAATGCTTATTTTTATTTTTTATAAATATGAAAATGTCAATAAAAGTGCAAAATAAAATTATGGCAATGAAGAGCAATGCAACAGACAATTATGATATTCTTTTAATAATTTTTAGAAATTTAGAGATGCATGAAATAAATAGATATAGCAAAAAGAAACTATACAGTTAGCAAGGGTAAAAATGTAAATATCCAGAAACACAGGGGCCAAAGTGCAATTTTCCACAAAATGTATAACTAATAAACAAAGTTTCAAGACCAAATACAAATTCCAAAACCCGTAGGGGCATAAGCGCAAATATCCCGCCCCTGCATGTGGAAGGCACGCGCCTGGGGAGGACCTAAATGTAATTCGCAAAAACCTGTGGGCTGAACTGCCATTTTTCCAAAATTAATAAACATAATTAAAAAGTTTTGGATTGAAGTGAAATATGACAAACCACAGGGGGTCCCTGCAAAATGCCCACCACCCCACATGTGTGAGTCGCGTGAGGTGATGTGGATTAGACTTAAGTGCAAATATAATAAGTGCATGGGTCTACATGCAAATATTACAAATTATTTAAACCACGCCTGAAAGTTTTAAGACTAAAAATTAAACACAAAATGGTCGAGGTGTAGAGTGCAAAATACCCATGGCCTTGCGATCCAACGGCGGACGTCCTTCACTTATGCACATGGCGCTTCGGGGACGGCCGAGGACGGTTCGCGGGTGACGACTGCCATTAGATTTGGCGAAGATGATCGACGGCTGAGGCTGGCCAAGATCTGACGGTCGTGGTGTGATCTAGAGCGAGACCCTGATCGGACGGCGGAGAAGGGGTCCGGAAGAACGGGGAAGAATCGTAGGCGAGGCGAACTTCTCCGACCTCGATTTTCCTCCTCTGGGACTCTAGAAGCTTCAAAAAGGGTCGGGCGTGCTCCTGGAAGGTCTGGGAATGTGCTGGAGGCTTAGCGTTGACGGTGGGGCGTCGAAGCGCCGCCAAGAAGGCGGCGGAGGGAGCTAGGTCCAGGTGTCTCCGGCGACGCTTTAAAATGATCTTCAGGCTCTGTCCAATGCAGTTGACCTGCAAAAAGGGGTGAAGGGGACCAGGGCAAAATGCCTGGACCCCGCGGAGGTGCGAAAAGGCTTGATGGACAACGGCATGGCAAGAGGGAAACTCGGCCGGAGGTGCGCTCCGGCGAGGCGATCGTGGAAGGTGGACGGGTGATTGATGGTCGAGTCTGACTATGCTACTCGACTCCTAAGGCTACGAGGACTCAAAATGAACTAAGAAGAGGGGACTACCTCGATGTCCGAAGACCAGAGGGGAAGAACCTCGATGCCGGCGAAGGGCGGAGGTGGTGGAGCCCCCCTGATGCTTGCTCGACCAATCCGACACGTGGAGGCGGAAGCTGTCACCTTCCTCTCACTCAAGGGCACCAAAACAGGAGCGAAGCGGGTGCTAAGGGGGTTCAAACTTGAGCTCTAATGTGGCGGGTCTGTTATGTACAAGGCGATGGCATCTCCTTCAAGCGAGGTCCACATGCGAATGATGGAGATATGGAGAGATTTGAGCGCTCGGCATGGATCAGTGATGATCAAGGAAGGAGTTCCAAGAAGGAGGCGAGGACCGAGGGAGAAGGGATCGAGCTCCAAAAATCCGTGAAGTTGGGCAAAAAAATCGGGTGTCAGAACTTGGCAGGCCTCGGTCAGGGAGTTGACCAAGGTCAACACTTGACCGCGCCTGGTTGGTCCACGTGGACCAACCTGGAAATTCCAAGCAAAAATTATTCGTAAATTCAGAATAAAATAGTAAATGATTTTATTTATTTTAGGTTATAAAATAAAAAATGTTCCTTATTTTATAAAGAATTATATGGTGATTTTTATTTATTTTATGAGGTATAGAATTACAAGTTACCTTTTATGTCCTATATAGGTATATTCTTCTATATATTTTAATATTTTATTTTTATTTTGTATATTTAATTTTATTTATTTTGTTTATTATGTTATAAATTCATAAAATATTTTTATATACTTAAATATATTTTTATTAGATTTTTCTGATGTATTTTGTACACTTAATAAAATATAAGTAGTAATTCTATAGGTATATGTACAGGTATTATACCTATGTATTTTATACATGTATTTTATTTTTGAATTTCCTTTCGGTTTTTATTCTTATTTTAATGCACATATATATTATAAAATAATATCTACAAAATTAGAAAAATATGAAATTATAAAAATAATGAATAAGAAATAAATTGAATATTTAAATTTGTACAAGTATACAATATGGTTCCAAAACTCAACTTTCAAACCGTAGCTCCGCAAAATGCGAAACCACCTTCATTAAATAGATTATTTAAAATTTTATACAATTAAAGGTGAATTTGCTAGATTTCGAGTTTTTATTTGAGAGATACAGGTCTGGGAAGTTGGAATTCTGGAATCTTATTCAGACCATATCTTTTTATCTCTACATTATTTTTGAGTAAAATAAATTTTGTATTTTTCTTTATTTAATTATATACAACTTTCATGTACAAGGTTTTTTTATTTATGGCATAAAAAGTAAAAATAGGTCCCAAAATGCATGAAGAATGAATAAAATGAAAGGGAATTTTATTGGTATTGTGGCCCTTATCTCCCCCTACTTTATTCCTTGTCGACCTATTCATCGAGATGCCTAGGTCTTGGGGTTTCGGGTCATAAAATATTTACAATATTTTATTCTTTTTCTTTTCTTTTCTTTTCTTTACAATATTTTATTTACAATATTGGCTTAAAAAGTGTATTTTATACACTATTTATACACACATGCATGGATGCTAAAATGTATGAATTAAGGGTATTTACATGCATTTGCCAGAGTTTTTGAGGCCAACATGATAAATAAAGATGATGAAATGTGGATTCATCAGGTGTACCACTAATGTGACGGTCCCAATGCCCTCTTACTTTGCTTCTGAACAACTTCATAACTAAGATCTAAGAGGAATCTTTGAGATCATATCTCAAGGTATGGAACAACCAGTCTATACAACACTTATTATTATCCTTATATCATTCTAAATGATTAGGATATCATCTACATTTAGCATGATGAAAACAATGGCACTCCCACTAAGCTTCACATGGTTCATCAAGATTCTATCTAAAATCATAACATTTATAATTTCATCAAATCTGATGTTCCGACTACAAGAAGCTTATTTGAGTCCATAGATGAAGTTTCTTTAGCTTGCACACCTTGCTTTCCTTAATCTTGAAGCCCTGGGGCTACTTCATGTGAATATCATCAGAGAGGTATTCATAATGGAATGCAATCTTGACTCTCATCATGAAGAATAATAGTCAAGTTATGTAGCCATAGTTAGCAATATTCTGATGGGTTCAAGCATGGTGACTGAAGAGCAAGTCTCAACGCAAGTGATGCCTTCTCTTCGGTGTGTATCTTGGTGATATAAGTCGTGCTTTGAAGGTCTCTACCTTCTCATCAGGTTCCCTATTTCTCTTGAAGACCCATTTACACCTTAACGGGTATTACCCATATAGGTGGATCCTCGAGGGCCCATATACAACACTTGTATATGAAGTCTACGTTAGACTTTATTGCTAACATCCATCTTTCCATGTGACGATCCATATAAGTTTCATCACATGAAGTCAAATCATTGTCAGACTTAACTGACACATGGAATCCATCCTCAAACTTATTTGAAGATGTATGAGTGTTTCATCTTTAATTATCCTTTTAGTTTCCTATTTCAGGAGCCTCATTATCTTCTCAAGATTAATGAGTTCCTTCACTTCATTTTCATCTTGATTCTCAACAGAGACATCCTCTAAGAATCATATCCTTAGAGATGAAATCTTTTAAGAATCTAAATGTCATAAAGTAGGTATCCAATACCATGCTTTATTTTCCTAATGAAGTAGCACTATTTGGTGCTAGATTCTAGTTCACTTACATGAAACCTTATTAAGGATATATAGTATAGTCTCTACTATTTATATACCCTTAAAACTAAGCGGTAATTGTGCTAATATTCTTCATTGATCAAATCATGTCTCACATGATCCAATTGCATCTCCCTACAACTCTATTGAGTTAAGGTGCATTAGGAGGAGTGAGATAGGAATGATATTCATATCTCCATAATGCATTCTTTGAATTCATCTAATAGGTACAAGCTACCTAGGTTAGACCAAATTCATTTCATCTTCCTTCAAACTTTGGTTCTAAACCAAAAGTGTGAAATCTTTGAACATTTCAAAGCTTTCTAAGGTGAAGGAAAGAAATCTCATATCACAAATAATCATCAATAGATATCGCATATCATTAATGTTTATTATGATAAATGATCCATATACATCAATATGTATGAGATCTTGAACGCCTTGACATCTTACACCATTCCCAGAGAAGGGTTCTTTGGACATTTTCTACTTTGAATACAACATTCATAATTATGCAAGATTTGAAATTTCAGACATTCTAAACTTTCATTTCTCACTAGTCTATTGATCACATCAATAGATATATGTCCAAGGCTTGTTGCCAGATCATTGTCAAATGACCTTCATCCTCCTATTAATCTTTTAAGGTTTAAATTTTCAGTATTAGAAATGTTAATGAACCATTCATTAATTTTCTAATTTAGTAGAGTCCTCTAGATGTTAGATTACTTTCTGAAATATATTCATCATAACTCTTTATGGTAGATCTATTCTAGAATTCGTGTTTACTTCCAACACTTAGAAATAAATAATGAGTGTATTCTAATATCTAGGTCGTAGAGACATTCTCTTAGATTAAGGACTCTCCCATTGAAAATATGAAGTCTATTTATCCAATAGAGATTGTTGCAACAATTGCATCAATATCCATGTGGATGATTATTAAATCTTAAGATCAAATTTTCTAGTCTTCTAAACATATGCATCCAAATGCAAGTGTTATTAGAAGATTTCATGTTGTCGAACATATTAGATTTTATCATTGTGAAGGCTTGTTATATTTTTATGAGCTTCGAATAATTTAATATAATTCTTTTCGTGGAAAATAGCATATTTTGCCCACTGTGTGCCTTTAATTGATTATTAATTTGATTGTTGCTCCAAAAATCACCAAAAAATCACAATAGGTCTAATTTAAGTAGTTCTACATTGTGCCCAAAAATCACATCATTTGCACGCATAAAGAGATCTTAATAAATTAATTGGTGTTTTGCCTAATTTTTTTATTAATATATTCTAAATTAATCATTTTTGAGGTCTATTATTTTTTCTGGATTCATCTCACATAAGTATTTAGGATAATTTTTATACCTAAAAATGATTTAATTTGGTATTTATTAAAATTAATTTTACACAAATCACCGTGCATTCATTTTTAATTCATAGTTAATTCATATAGAGTCAAAAAATTTAAAAAATATGCAGTAGCTTAATTTCATTACAATTAACATTCTGGCCAAGTTTCATAATTTTTGGACTAAACTGGACTATACTTCACATTTTTAACTCTCGGATTTGGCTTGAATTGCATTGCATTTCTTGCATTAAATTACCCATAAAAATATTCTTCTGAAAACCTGACGTCTGGATCAACTTTAAATTAATCTAAGGAAAATGCTGCCTCCCTGAGTTCGACATTGGGCTTGCCCAAGTATAATAAAAAAATTGTTGTTTGCGTTTAATTGACACATTAATCAAAGTGGTTTTGATAAGTCCGATTTTACCCAACTACAACGAACATCACTAAATTTAATCGTTAATCCGGTTGAATTAAGAAAGGTAATCCAGGGTTTTTCAGCAGGGCAGAGAAAATGGCTTGGGCTTGAGGCTCAACTGAGCCTATGTTCTTCGCTTGATCCATGCAGCCACGAAGGGAAACTCTAACAACCACAATCATGGTCGTGTACATGGTCATCGGCCACTAATCAACAGTAGAGGTTGATAGCCTTCTTCGCCCTTTTACTCCCATTCTCGTAGTCACCGAAGGGGCTGAGTGGTTGTGACAACCCTCACGTAAAGGTCGATAACGGTGACCATGGTGGTTAGGGTGTGATAAGGGGAGAATGGCACAAGGGTACCTGAATCATGAGGAGATGACACATTAGTCGGTCGGAGAAATTGGGTGAAGTTGGGCCAATGAAGGGTCATGTCCCTTCGTCGACCAACTACCAGAGGAGGACGATGACTCTCGACGATTGGATCAAACGATCCTGCAACCCATATTCGGGCATATTAGGAAAAGCAGGAGCCGCTCGATCAATTTGACCTAACGTTCTACAAAAAGGAAAGAATGAAATGATCAGAGTCGTCTGATCAAATGATCAGATGGCCTGGGAAGGAAGCGGGGGTTTATGAAGGACCAACCAGGTGGATGGCTCTAGTTGGGTCATATGGCCTAATCAAAATAAAAAGAATGGAATTAAATCTTGTAAAATCAAAATAAAATAATTAATGGTGTTAAATTAAAAAGTGCCCAAAATAAAAGATGTGTATCTTTTCCAGATCACATCATATAAACATAGTTATTATTTTGCAAATATTTTTAATTAATAAAAATATCTCTACTGTTTCTTTTATCATTTTTGGCATTTTTATATAATGAATAATATACAATATTTTATATACAATATTATTCTAATTTTTATTTGGTGTTTAATAAGAACAAATAAACAAAATAAAGAGAACCATAATACATATATTATGTATTTATTTATATACATTTAATTAGCATTGTTTATTTAGAAGGGGTCAAATGTTAAAATGAATTAATTATTAGTTAAATTAATTGATTAATTTAAGATAGAGTGATAATAAATCAAAATAATGATGATGAATCACGGATTCATCAATACTCCTAGTAAATGGGAGTCAACTATTTTACCAAAGCAATCAAAAAACATGTGTTGTCTCTCAAGGCAGTCAATACTCAAGATAATGCTTAAGTCCTCTAGTTAGGTCTACAAGAAAAATGTCAGTATCACATGCCTATCTATTTGTACTTCTACGTCCTCAACTGCTTGATGCATGATTAATTGTTTACCCCATGGGCCTTTGATGTAGTATGGAGACGGAACACAACTCACATACCTGTCCAAGGTGAGCATTAGACGTTGTGCAAGAAAAGGTGTAGCTTCAAAGTAAAACAAGGAGTGCAACGGAAGTACATTTACTAAAATCATACCTTTGACAAATGACCTTGTGCGCTTGGTTCTTTGTAATTGCATTCAACTACCATGTTGATCGATCATATCAATTAATTGATGGATTATGCTGATCATCGATTGATCATGTCAATCGAATGATTGATCATGCCAACTGACTGATCAATCATATGCATAAGATGATTGATTATCCATGATCTATTGGTCTTGGATCATGACTTAAATTGGATTTTTGGAATCTAAAAATGATAGATGTGTTTTTTGTTTTATATAAATAAATGTAAGTATGTGTCTATAAGATAAACATAATGGGAAACAAGTCCATATTATAAATGAATGAAATAAAATCATGTGGTGAGCCTCATGATGGAGAGCATCGTTTTACATACGCAGAAAATATTCAGATTGGTTACCAACATCTGTAACTAGTGAGTTAGTCGTGGTTTGTGCCCTGTAGTTAGCTTTTCCTACGTGGACTTTACCTTGCACACATATGCCTTTTCTGTTCTGTGATAGTGGTGGCGTGCTGGATCCTACACATTGAATGTCTGTTGCAGTGGGTTATGTTGAAAGTCTCATTTTCTGCGATGTAAATTCAATCCCTACGATTGAAAAGATTAGCTGGTATGCAACTCTGCTCCTATGTGTTCAAAGTACTAGCACAGAAGTAAAATTGGGCCTTGAAGTGACTCTGTTGCTGACAGTGGTCTCAAACTAGTTTGCTTAGTTGTGAAAAGATCCTTCTGAAATTAAACTGCCTTCCTTAGGTCTATGACTCCATTGATGTGTTGGGGGATGGAAAGATGTCGTACTGCAACTAGCCAAAACTTGCCTTACGGTTGGTGACATGGTAAACCCACTAATTGGTGGTGCCATCACTATCGGGTGAAAGTGATGCGTCTAGGGAACAGAAGAGATCCCAATGTGTTGATCTTCTAGATCGTGGAGCTGGTAACTATGGCTGACCTCCCTGTAGTCTGCTCTGTGTAGCCATCCATCTTCATTTCCTTTATCGTAATCTCATTGACACCGGTAAGGTCCAAAGTAGACAACCTATCATGTATGTCCTCGCACATGCGGCGTATGAACTTTTGCAAGTTCTCCTCAGGGTAAGTTGGTATGGCTGGCGAACGACGGGAAAGCTCAGTATAGCAATAATGTACTCTTGTGTTGTCATCGATCCTTATTTCATTTTGACAAACTGCATCTTTTAATCCTATATCTAATGGTTTGGATAGAGTTTGTTGTGGAACTCATCCATGAAAACCTTCCACTGATGGATTTGTTTAAGTACTCCCTAGTGACGCTCAGTCATGTACCATCTAGCATGTGGATCAACATAAGAGTGGTTGGAGTATTATTGCTTTGATGCCAAACTATGGTGCCACGCCACTTATGGCGACATCGAAATATCACCCCAGGGATCTCGATACCTAGCCATGACCTTATATGTATACTTCGATATGATATCAGTGATTAGGAGAAACTGGCATATCGATGGCATATCATTGATATTTGCCGAAATTAGGCCTCAATTGGCCAAAATTCAAAGGAGGAATAAAATTTGCCAAATTGATGCCATGTTTCCAACTTGGCGAAATTGAAATATTGGTAAATTGTTGATGAAATTCACCGACATTTTGAGCCATGTACTCAATAATCAATTCACATGCACACAATGTCTACATTTGAAACACACACAACTATAGGAGAAAAGCAAAAGAAGGAAACACTGCATTCGATTTACATTAATCATATACAGAATTCGTGTCCACAGAGATATACATGCATAATAAGAAAGTTCAATACTATGCATAAGATAAGTACATATCTCTATATTGTGTCTCTGAAAACGTACAACACAGTAAAGAAAATTATACAAGAGTGCACATCCTTTCTGATGCAAGTCTGTCGAGGGGCCCTTGAAACTACAAAGCTGCTAATGATACATCTGCTCTGAACACCTGTTGGATCCACACAAAAAAATTATATTATGAGAAATTACTCAATACGGTGCTAACAACTATAAGTGTAAAGGTGATAGTAAAGTGTTCGAAAGAACTCCATGGTATATATCTACACAGCTATGAACCTGCCTTGACAACCCATCCACATCAATTACGACTCCAACATGTGTTGAAAACAATACACAATGCTCAACGTATATGGAAATTATCGTTGCAACAACCCAAATCCACTACTCATTGGTAAAGATCCTCAATGGCATATGATACGAGTTAAGGTATAAGATAACGAAGATGATTCATATATAGTTGGAAAAGAGCCTACGACTACCATTATACTTTCTTAAACTAAGGAAACCAGTATAGTACTCCTTTGTTAAACATATGTCCTAAAATTCTCCTTATAGTGTTATCACTCGGAATACTAATTAGTGAGGTCAACACTAATCGACATCTAACTAACACTATGTATAAAAGAGAAACTTAGACTATCAGCCCTCCCACATACGCATACAGATATACACAGACATACATGCATGCATCCACGCTTTCCTGCCTACACGCCTTCGGACCCCTCCCACACACATGCACATACACACACATCAAATCTTGTCACGAAGGGGCACCCATCCTCCACAAGGGCATGCACAAGTATACAGACAGAGACACACATATGAGTGTGTACATTTTACAGACAAATAGGTTGATGTCCTGACATCGTTTATATATTGGCGAGCTGATGTATATAAAAGTGAATGTGAGATGTATGATCTCTTAAATGAGTTATACATGTTCATACTTTCTGAACCTGTAGACGAGAGCTCACTCATGAGACATTTTGGGTCAAAGCGAATTTCACTGATGGTTATCTTTTTCTAAAAAAGATAAGAATTTGAGAATATTGACATATGTTTTTGGAAAGAGTATGATTGCTATTGTCGCATAATGATCAATTGAGAAATCTATTGATAAACCCTTGAATGAGACTACCAAATGTGAGATTGAACTTTGAGTTTATTCAAAGTCATCCATTTGTAAGATGCACGGCTATTAGAAAAGCTCAAGGTCGATGCGATTGTAATATATTTTATACCATGATGCTTACGTTATGAGGGAATGATAAAATCAGATGGTTTTTAGTGACTCATTTGAGTCTAATGAATTAGAACTAATTGGATTAAATCTCAATTCATAGAATCATATTATATATCCAATTGGATATTATCTGAAAGAGTTTAGAGTCAGTTGAAAAATTGATTCAATGTCTGATTAGATCAATTAACTCAAAGTGATTTGAATCATGTTATTATATTAAATTTATATATCAAGTCACTATATCTCGTATATATAATCTCATTGGTATTATCTCCAAGTATTGGCGAATGTTGTACACGAGTCCTAATTGGATTTTTAATCGTAATTGATAAAGTGATAGTTAAAATAATAATAATAACAATAATTGTTGATTTATTGTATAAGAATATGATTCACAAAGTTAGCATTTAAGTATGTGGATTTAGATCCACAATAATTAATATTAATTAATATATACCCCGTACATTGCACAGGAAGATATGCATGCAAGAAAAACTGAGAGATATTTTTTTTTCGGAAGTAAACACAATAATGTATTGCTTGTGCAAGTAATAACAAAGTTCCCTTTGTTGTGTTTTATGCACTAATTGTTTGCAGAAACAGTATAATCAATATAAGATGTAACTTCTCGATAGTGCTAAGATTCAAAGATCATCTTTCTCGTGTAAAATTTCTTTTCTCATCTCTTTTGTTTTTCCAATGGTGCAACAATGAGTTTGTAGATGGAGGAAGAATCCAATCCTTTTTGACCAATCTGATTGTTTGAATGGTATCCTCTACCAAAATCAATTAATTATGCCTTTAACACTATTTTATATTTGTAAGGTGATGTCATCTTATCTGTTGTAACAAAAATATTACTAACAAAAAGTTGTGTCTCTTAGTTATTTCTTTAAAGCCAAAGGAAATCTATCAAAAGCAAGGGGATGACTACTGTAGGATCATTATTAGTTAAGTAATGAACAATGTTGGCAAATTTATTTATGAGAGGAGGAAGTGTAGCATGTTGGCAATTCCTCAAGACAGGAGAGCATGCATAGAAACAGTGCTCGATGGGCTAGATATGAGATGTGACCATTAGTTCAAAGAAGGCATCCCATTAAAATTTATTGTTTCTTTTGTGATTGTAGCCTGCATTATTTTCAATTCGTTCACAAAAAAGGGAAATGAAACATATGCGTAACTACTAAAGAACCGGTATCCAAATGATACCGAATGGAATAACAAATGAAATACTCAACCATCCTTCGTTCACATGACTTCCATTGTGAATCTGGCTTTGGAAGAGTCAGACCCTCCTTGATTAGATAAACTACATCTATTAACTGGCTGCTTTTCACTCAATCCAATATTTACTTAATGTTAATTAACGTTCCTCCTCATTCACCATGCAATGGTTATGTTTTAAACTTATGCAGACACTATCTGTAACTCTTGCACTGGCAGTCATTCTAATGATCAGCCCGAGTGATGTCTGCATTTTAACCGTCAGACATTGACTCGGTGCCTATTTTTACGAATACCACCGTATGCCTTCTCCGACAACTATTTCTCCACGGAGAGATGCCAGCAAATGGATGTGCATATCAAAAACAGATATCAACATATATGAAAATTATATATCTTTGTAAATGAATGCAACACAGTATTGGTTTCTGAATCTGAAACATCCAAGACGATGATGAAGAGAGCGGAAGGGGGAGGACAAACTAGTGTAGACGGGCGAATGCCAAGAGCCTAGCGCTATGCGCTGAGCAGCACGTGATACGAGGGGAAGTTCTCAGGACCCGGATTGAAGAACCTCGATCCCATTATCTTCATATATAGCAAGCAAGCAATGTAGATACCGTCGCAAATTAGAAAATTTTATTATAAGAAGAATAAATCAATTCCCCAATAGGATGACTGACTTTTTTTTTGAGAGGTTAAAATTTTTTTGAGATGTTATAGGATGACTGACTTGTTGCAACGGTTTGATAAACAAAAGTTCCCTTCCACCTTTTTGGAACACGTTTCATTGCGACATCGTTGAAGCTCTCAGATTCTGGCCATACATATTACAAACTGAATGCAAGTAATCTACCTGGTGCAGAAGAAACCATGCAGATGTCGCAAGTACATCTGTTTGGAAAAATTACCATCGTTGATATTTGCAACAATAGCCAAGAGTTCTGAAGCCGGGGATACTCATGACCTCACCATGTCCAGCCACTGAACAAAGCTTGATGCGTTCGGATCACCGAGCACCAGCTTGTTGTCTTTCAACACACTGTCTATCTGCAAAAAAAGATTATTTTTATTTTCCCTTCATCATCCTAGTGATGTTGCTAGAGAGGAAGAAGAAGGGAGGGAGGATATTACAACCATGAACGGTCTAAGATGGTTGGAGCTGTTGGCAATAGGGGTCTCCATGGTGCGAGTAGCCGATCCATTTGACTATGACCCATCCTGATCCGTTGTTCTCGGGTCATGGGTCGACCCGTCCCGTTCTAACAGGTACCCGATTGCAACGGGTGCTTGGATTTGAATAAGAAATTAACAAATCAATAAAATTAAGAAAAATAAGAAAGGAATAAAATAAAGAAACAACTTTCAGACGTCTTTCCGAAAGTCCGAGATCCCTCAAAATCTAGAAGGGTGAGCAAGGTTTTCTCTGGCCGCAATCTCTCAGAGTCGCAGAGGCAGATTGTTGACAAAAGAAATGAGAACAACTAGAGATCAAGGCAAGCCCTCGGGAAAAGGCAAAAAAAGTGATTAATATCAATGCGTGACGGTACCAGTGGGTACCTGTGCGAGTACCACTTATATTAGAATGGAATTTCTTATTTATTAGATAATTGTCAATAAAAAATCAATAATTATATTTTTATAAATTTTATTTATTAACTTCGAGTTTCAACTATGTTTTTATCGTCACTCCTTTGTGGATTCATTTCTTCAAACATTAGATTGGTTAATTGTCATTAATTAATTGTGTTACTTGATATTCAAATGAAATATTATTTATGGATTCTATGGTAAAAATATTTATATTCGTGGACATGTGGACTCGAGCTAATATTGTCAACGTGGGGCATGCTCATCTAAATAACGAGAGATACTACTAGTGAGATACGACATGTATAAGGAATGGAAACAATGTGTGTATATACATATTTGTATCATATTCATGATAATATCGTATGGATATAATCTAAATGGTAAAAAACAATTGGATAAGGACATATAAACATGGGTAAATTAGTAATCGATGAGGTATATGAAACTAAGTGGATAATATAAACCATGCGAATATATGAAATCAGAAGGAATGCATTGTTTTCGTGTGTTCCATTAATTATCACCCCCATATGGCTGTCGAGATGGATATATATATAGGAGAAACTTCAAATGAGGCGGGGTCTCACCAATTTTGTGGTGAGCCCTCCATCTCATCCATTTAATTTAAATCACACGGTTGTGATAATTGACATATTAATTACATTATTTTATTGGTATAAAACCTATTTTGGTCATTTGTCACATTCTAAAAATAGTATGTGACACCCACAAATTAATAACCATAATTATCTCTCTTACTCTCTCTCTCTCCCTCCCTCTCCTCTCCCGATTTACACCTAATCCGGCGCCTCCCTCTCTCTCACTCTCCCGATCGAGGGCGGCGGTGGCATTCCTTCATTCTTTCCTTGATCGAGGGCGATGGCGGCATTCGTCTAGGCAGCGGAGGACGCATTATTAATGGTCGACGGAGCACCAATCTCCTGGTAGAGGTTCTCCTCCACGCAAAGAGCAGGTGATGTTTCTTCTCCGACGAGGGCTCCTGGCGGACGGGTGGGGCTCCAGTGGTTGGCTGCAACAATGGAGAAGGAGGGTCGAGCTCGGTGGTGGTGCTGGCGGCGATGGCGAAGGGGCTTTCATCGAGAGCTGTGAGGTTCCTCCAGACGAAAGGGGGTCGATCGGTGGATGTGCAATGGTAATGCACGGATTTACATTGTGGTTTGATAATTTACATAATTGACCTTTTGATTTACATATTGATTCACTTTTTACAAATCTCATTGTTATTTATCTTATTTTTGCAGAGATCTCTGCGAATTTTACAAAAGAGCATGATACAGTTACTAAAGGTCGCACAAATTTTATAAAATGAATATATACTTTTACAAAGAAAAGATCGAAGTTTATAAAGAGGATAATTACTCTTACAAAAACTCATTGGAGTTTACAAAACGAATGTACTCATTTACAAAGCAGAATTACCAATTTACAAATGAAAATGTGAAAAATGAAATCATTAACGAAATTACAAAAAGAACATACATTTTCACAAAAACTCGCGGGTGTTTACAAAGATATAGTTTAACCCAAATCATTCGACACAAAATTGGAAAAAGACCAGTAAAGATATGATTCAAAAATACCAAATCTAGAAAATATTAAATAGTAATTCAAATCCATTAAATGAAATTCAAATTTTACTAAAAAATGTGATAACGGAAATACCCTTTTGGATAATATTTTTGATGCCACCGTCAGATTGTGATCTGACGAATCTGATTGATGGCTCGCCCCAATATTGGTGAGACCCCACCTCATTTGAAGTGCCTCCTATATATATATATGTGTGTGTGTGTGTGTGTGTGTGTGTGTCTGTGTGTGTCTGTGTGTGTGTGTGTGTGTTTATGTATATATGTGTGTGTGTGTGTGTGTGTGTGTGTGTGTGGGTGGGTGGGTGGGTGGGTGTGGGCGTGTGTGTGTGAATGTATGTATGTATATATATGTATATGTACACACACACACACTCATATATATATATGACAATCGCATTCTATCGCATTCATTATTATCATATTTGGATGCTAGGATTAATATGTAACTATTTGGATCGTATCCGATTCATTGTCATATGTGCTAATTCAAATTTCAGCATGCATATGATATACCTATATAAATATTATCATGTGTGAGCCATCCACTACAAGTAAATTTATTTAAATCTACACAATATTGAATTCTATTATTTTTTGTATTTGATCTGTCCCAATTTCATATCCGTATCTGTTTGTAGAGATTTGGTTATAATATTTTCATATTCACGATATCTATTTATGCATCTATATTTAGATTTTAAAATAAATAAAAATAATGTAATATTTATATCGGTAATTGTATCTAAGCATTTGCATTTTTTGAATCAATTGGATAGTGTAAGCTTCCAACCGGGTACCCAGTGGGCACCGGTTAATCTAATTCGGTTTTTTGGATGAGGGACGGATCATAGTATAGAGGTTACTTGACCCATTATTTTTAAATGTGTACCCATAAATTTAGAATCAAAGTAAACAGATCAAGCCAAGTACTCACTGATCCGTATACTTTTAACACCTCTAGTTGGGGCTAGCCTCCCAGAGGTAGTCATCCTTCTCATTTATGGCAATTTTGCCCCAACCCTCTCTCTTTACCTCTCTTACTATCACCACATGGTGTTCCCGTGAGGTCGACAACATGGATGGCATGGGAGAGTTCAATACAGGTGGGCCAGGGTGGCAGAAAGGACAGGGTAAGCAAGGAGAAATGCCATCAATATGTATTTCTATAAAATTTGAGGTGGGCTGCAAGTTACATCGACAAAGCTATCTCCGGGAGGCATAGTACTTGTCCAAGAGCCCCACTGGATAAGCAAACTGATATCCAATTTCAACAAGGTTAAATAATTACAGAATATAATATATAGAAATAGGGCAGATGTAAATTTGCATGAAACAAACATATAAAACATCATTAAAATCCAGTAGAAATAGTTTGATACAACTGATGGGGATAGAAGAAGAGGACCATTGCCCTTCAACAACATTCCTAATACAAAACTTAGCTAAATTATGAGCATGTACCACATAGCTATGAGTTAAGAAGATTAGATTAATATTAAGAAGTTGAAGTAGATTCTGTCAGCATCCTTCAATTCTTCTTTTAATCTTCCAATCCGCGACGAAGATTTGCTTAATGTGATCCACCACTGATTTACATTTTGAGGTTATAAGAATCTCGTAGTTTCCGTAATTAGATAACATGTCGATCCCTTTTAGAAATCCTGGAGAGCTCAGCTTCAGATATCAATGTGTCCTGAGTAGAGAAGGCCATAGCTTCCATAAGTTCTTTATTGGTGCTCAAAGACACAATGCCACAAATGTTTCTTGCATAGGAGATCGTTGCATCAACCTCACCTATAACACCAAATGTCTACAGATTAACTTGAGCAGGACTGCACTCCAGTGCCATTATTACAAAGACAGGATATTGAGGAGGTTCTACTGACCAAATGACATAAGTGGGTGAGTAATTGAGCCACTCTATTTATAGTTGCACCTTTTTTCTAACCATATCCTATAGAGTATGTTGCAGGTTGAAGGGAATGAGACTGGAATGGTCTCCTTCGACTTGTGATGTGAAAAAATAAAGTTAGGACATCTTCTTCCAAGTATTCGAATCCAATCTCAAACCACACCGCTCTAACAAACACGCAAAATGCAAAAAGATGATTGAAATCTTCAGATAGCTTCCCACAAATCCAACAATATGCATCCGAGCCTGAAATTCTTCTTGCCAACACCGCACCCAAAGGAATAGAGTCATTAAGTAGCCTCCACATAAATAGTTTTGACCTGGGTAAAAGTTCTTTTGAAGACCAAATAATTTTGCATTGCTTTAGAATGTCTAGATTGAAAACCCCATCTTTAGAAACCAAGAGCTGATAGCATGATTTAGTGGTAAAGATCCCTTTGGGATGGGATTTCCAAATTAATTCATCTTTTACTCTAACATTGCAATGCAGACTGCAAACTTGTGAGTAGATTTCTAAAATACTTCCCAATTAGTAGTTGTATCCACCTGCCCCTATTGTCCAGTAGATTTGCCAAAAACCTTGGAGTCTTGCACATAATGGGAAGAAGCTGAAGAAGAGTGCCTGAATCTGCAGCCAATTATCTCATCGGATCTGTATAGTTTCACCATTCCCTATGATCCATCCTGATTGTGATACATTAATTCTCTGAGTGCCAAAAGCCCTCTCCATGTATTTGACCAACGAGAGTAGAGGTGCTCCCCATGAATCTTTCCTTCTATAGTATTTGGCATGAAAGATGTGGTTCCATAATCCATTCGATTGAGTTAATTAATCCAAAGAAGCTTCAAGAGAAGGGCATGATTAATAATGTGCGGGATCTTACCCTAAAACCTCCTAGGTGCTTCGGTACTGCAATGTCCTTCCAGGTTTGAGATAACAATGTTTAGAGTCCAAAGAAAATCCCCACCAAAAATCTCTAGCAATCTTATTAAGGGTTTTGCAGGTTCTGATATTGAGTTTTGTAGAAGTCGTTAGGTGATTTGAGATCAAAGTAAGTGTTGAACGTAGTAAAATAGTTCTTCCTGCCTGGGATAAAGTTTTACTCTTCCAACATGCTAGTTTGCGATAGACTTTTTCTATAACAAGTTGATGGAGCATGTGACGGTGTCCTTGCTCTATGAGTGGACAACCCAAATACAAGTCATCGTTGAGTCTTCTATATATACCACATCTTCATTGTATATAATTAGAAATGGTCTCTGGTGTTCTTTTACTAAAGAAAATCTTTAACTTGGAAAAATTAATAGATTTCCTTAAGTAGTAGCCATATTGCTGAAGGATGATATTGAAGGAGGCTTCAACTTTGGTTGCTTTTCCAAAAATAATTGTATCGTCAGCCAACATAAGTTAGGTGATGGGATCCATTCTTCTGGAAACTTAATAGCCTAAAAATACACTAACATGCAAGGCACTATCCATTGTTTTAGAGAGAAATTCAGCAGCTAGAATAAATAAGAAAGGGGAGAGGGGACACCCTTGTCTAATACATCTCCTTAGAGTGAAGTAACTTGTGGGGGTTCCGTTGACAAGAACAGAAAGGGCAGAAGTGGTTATACAAGAGCTTATGAGATTGATGAGGAGCATAGGAATATTAAGTTGGGATAGAAGGTTTAGTACAAACCTCCATTCCAGTTGATCAAAAGCTTTTTCCATATCCACCTTGATCGTCATATGTTGTTGATTCGATTTCCTAGTGGACATAGAATGAAGAATTTCTTTGGCTGTAACAATATTTGTAATCTATCTTCCTTGCAGAAAGGCAATTTGATTAATAGATATGACTCACGGGAGAATGGGAATCAATTTGTATAAAGTATTTGCAAGACTTATAGGTCTATAGTCTGATGGCATTTCAGAAGGCTGGCTTTTAGGGAATAGGGCTATATAGGTCTGATTAAGGTCCTTCGAAATCGAGCCAGAGAGAAAACAATTGGAGATTAGGTGCATGATACTATTTTCTAGTAATTCCCAATTCTGCTAATAAAAACACCTTTGGTACTGATGAATCTCCATTTCATCATCTTTATTCTTTCATTTTGGATTTTAAACCTTAGTTAAATGCATATAATTAACATTATTTTGCTTGAATTAACAAAAATTATAAAATATAAAATAATGAAGAATATAAAGAAAAAATAAAATGAATATTTTATTCAGATATATAATACAATAGGGGTCCAAGACCTAACTTTTGCATCATAACTTCAAATTAAGTGAAACCGCCTTCATTAAATAGATAATAAAATGTTATATATAATTAAAGTGATGTTGGTGTATTTTGAGTTCATATGGAGAAGATATGGTTATGGGAAATTTGGATTTTGGAATTTTATTATGAGTATAGAATGTACAATTTGAATTATTTTTGTGTGAAGTAAATTTTTTATTTTTCTAAGTATTTTTATGTACAACTTTCATGTAGAATGTTTCTTTATTTGAGGTATAAATAATAAAGAATAAAATAGAGCCCAAAACTGCATTATTGGGTATTTATGACTTAGGGTTTTTATTATGTTTTTGACCCTTATCTCCTCCTAATTTATTCCTTATCGAACAAGCCATCATGATGCCTAGGTCTCGAAGTTTAGGGTCATAAAATACCTTTGGTATTTTATTTATTTGTATTTTCTTTTCTTTATTCTTTTATTTTGATTTCAAATAATGTATTTTATATAATAGTTACAAATAAATAATGAATTAAAATACATAGATGAATATACTATACTTATACCTATATAATTAATACCTATAATTAATTGAGTGTACAAATAAACTCAGAAAAATACAATGAAAATATATTTGTGTGTATTTAAATAAGATATAAATATAAAAATTATGATACTAAAATAATAAAATATAAAGTACAAAATAAAAATAAAATACACATAATATAGGTAATAATACCTATAAATGGACCTCTAAAAAGTAACCCTTAATAAATAAACTCATAAAAATAAATAAATAATATATTAAAATACTACATAAAATAATAAACATTTTTCATGTTTTAACCAAAAAAATTTTATTTTTATATCTGGTTTGTATTTTTGTTGGTGACGTAGCCCAATCAGAGCCTGTCCCCCGTTGACTCGGGTCAACTTCTCTTGCCCGAGCTCTAGGCTCGTAAGACTACATTTGACCTCCTATTCCTTGAATTTTTGGTGTTCGATGCTTGCATTTTTTCAGGTAAATTCCTTGTTTGACTTTTCACCTCGATCATCCACCTTTCACGTGCATGTATCTCATCGACTTTTGCATCGTTGCATCGAGTCGCTCGCCTCGATATTCTCCGTTCATCCTTCACCTGTACAAAACCACCTCCACTCCTACTTCGATTTTTGGTTCCCATTTGCTCTGTTTCTTCCCCTCATTGTATGTCCAGAGGCTAGAGCGAGGTGACAGCTCGCTTGCCCTGCATTTTGCATCGCGGAGGCGGAGTTTAGGAGGTGTTCCCACCATCTCAAGCGGTTCTCTGTCGTGAGTTTCATCTCGCCGCTCTAGTCACTCAAGGTTTTTTTGTCATTTTAGGTAGATTTAATCATAGTTTGTCATTTCTTGTTTTCAAGTTTATGCTTTAATCAGTATATTTAGATTAGTATTAGGATTTAAGCCTCACCGGAGCTTTCGAGCTTCGGCCACTGGTCCACGCCGTACTCCCCTATTTCTCCCTTCACTGGTCACCCCATTTCCTAGACCCTTCGCTTCTCTACCATTTTCCTCCACCACCCACCCATATATGCCCCAGATTTGCGAATCGAAGTCCACATCCATCGCCTCACCGGACCTCACCGCTACTTCACCATTCTCCTCCAAACTTGCCAAATAATAGCCAGTACAATGCACATTTTCATCGCCATTCTTCTGAGTTTCTTTGTAGGTATTAAAGGGGCCATCTGAGCCCCATTTTATTCAAAGAACACATCCCAGATCTGCTAGAAAACCTTGACATCTTGGGACCACTCCATAGTCTCCGGTCATTTTTTAGCATTTGGGAGGTGTGGAGCAGCTGTAGGAGTGTTTAGAGTCAATCTGTGGAGTTCTAGGTGGCCGGAAGCTTGTGAATCATCGGATTGAAGCTCACCAACAACGAGTTCTTAACTTGTTCTTCCACATCAGCCTCCGTCTTCCGATCATGAGCAGCTTTCCTAATCGAGCAGAGCCGTCAGATTTTGAGAGCCTCGACCATAGATCCCATCTAAAGGATCTAATTTCAACCGTCTGCCACGAACCATCATTGCACATGGAGAACGTGACACCTGTCAAGTGAGGCACCTTCAGTCATCCATTCCGCGCCAACTATAGTAAATTTCACATTTACCTCTGATTTTTGTCGCCTTTTTATTTGATCCGGTAAAATATTAAATACGCTTTATATTTTATATGAAATTTGCATGTGAACCCTTGAGATTTAAGAAATTACATTTGGGTCTTGTCTAGCTCAGCTCACGTATTGTCCCACGCGAGCTGGGCATTTTGCACTATAACCCTTGTGGGTTTTTATAATTAATATTTAATATTAAAGGTTTAAATATTAGTTGAAAACTTTTGGGTATTTTGCACTGCATCTCATGCCTTTTATTTTAATTACAAAAATACCCCTGCTAGTTCATGTAATTTTTTGTATTTATTTTCTAGTTTCTAAAAATATCATCTATGCTCCAAAAATTATGAAAAAAATAGGTTTTGTGCCTTTTTGCATATTCTTTCAAATTGTATTTTTAGTTTTGCATTTTTAGGAATTTTTCCTATTTATTAAAAATCAAAAGAACATGTTTTCTTTCTATTTTCTTTAAAGAATCCAAAAAATTATAAAATAGTATTTAAAAATTCCAAAATAGTATTTATTTATTATTGTATTATGTACCTCCAAACCAAAAATCCCTAAAAATATAAAAATAAAATCACTAAAAATTAAAAAAACTCCAAAATTCTTATAAATATTATAAAATAACTTTAAAAATAAAAAAATATTTATTTTTCCATGAGTTTTTTATTATATATTATTAATAAAAAATTATTTTTGGAAAATTTTGACTTTGTTTAATATTTGAAATTTTCAAAACAATTTGGCATATTTATTTAATCCATGGTTTAGGATATTTTGGTCTTTAAAATTACAAAAAATAGCGAAAATTATCCAAAAATCACAAAGATAGTAGAAAAATATATAAAACACAAAAACATTTTATTCTACTATTTTTTGTTATTTTTAGTTGTATTTATTTGTGTATATTATATACATCTCTACATAGTTATATATAGCTAAATCATATAGTAAAAAGAAAAAAGAATTAAAAATCATGAAATTATAAAAATAAACTAAAATTAAAAACAAATTAAAATACAAAAACAAAAAACTACAAAAATACATAATTTAAAACCCACACAAAATACAATAAAAAGACAAGAGAAAGGACATTTTTTGGCATTCACTTGCATTGTCTATCATGTTTGCTCTCTATTTTGACACTCTACATACTTATACCTATACACACATTTTGTATAAGTATAATAAATTTTAACTCCACATTTTATTTTGCATTGCTTGATCTATATTGTGGGTTAATTATTGTTTGATCCGCTTCTCGTGAGAGATCGCCACATCGACTGTGTTCTCACCTTGTGAGGTAATATTAAACCCTCACCAGAAGCGTCTCAACAAATGACACCATTGTCGGAGAGTAACACCATATAGATTGCATTTCCTTGTTTCTTCTCTCTTATATATTTCATTGTCTTTACTGTATTTGTCATTTTATTTGATATTATTTGTGAACATTTAACCATCTTCCTTATTTGAATTTGTTTCAAGGGACCATGAATCGAGAGAGGTAGTCCTAAGAGCACCTACGCACCCACGTAAAGCAGAGCCATCTTTTCACCTCAAGCTGACGAGAGAGAGAGAGACAAAAGAAGACTTGGAGGATCTTTGAAGAAAGTGACTTTTGTCTTTTATGTGATTTTATTGTAATTTGTAATTTAAGTGAGAGAGAAACATTTAATTGTAATAACTTAGACTCTCGGGACACAACAACTTCATTAGGTCCATTACTCGAGCGATTGTTTACTTGGGGACCTCATCGACTTTTCCATGTTTTCTAACATTCTTTTATTTTGTTTCACGAGTTTTGAGTTTTTTGACTTTATTTTTACTTATTTTATGTGATTGAGCCTTAGAATAAAATTTCTTGATCGATAGAGTAGGTACAAAGCCCTAATTAAATTGCATTTACCTATGTTTCTCTTTTGGATCGAGTCATATTTAATTGCTCCTCACTTGGACTTGGAACTACGTGTCTCAAGTGGTCTCCACATAATGCTTTCAGGACCCTCTGTGGTGGGTACTGAGGAGCCTCCAAGACCGGACCCCTTGGTTCCTTTCTAGGTGTATAACATCTTGTTCTTGATAATAATATCATATTTTGTTCTAGGGCGCTTTCATCGGCTTGCATTGCATATAGATAGGTTTCAATTCTGCTTAACATCTTACATGAAGAGAGCTGGAGGCAAGGTGAGCATTTTTATGTAAGCACTCATCATTGATTTACGCTTGCATTGCTTTTCCGACTCTAGCCATCTTATTTTGACCACATAGGATACTAAAGGAATTGATCACTCATTAGGACTCATGCATTTTGATTAGAAATTCAAAAAAAAGTGATAACCAATAAAATTGGGATTACTAAATTTACTCGACCCTAAAAACAAAAAGAAAAATCATTGTCTTGGGAGAGTAACCCCTCATTATATTTGCATTTTATACTTGATACATACATACTAAGGATTAGTGCCTCAATCCTAGGCCTAGCTGCGTGTTAGTACAACTTTGTGAAATTCACCTGACTCTAAAATTGAAGAGATAAAGAGACCAAACTTTCACGATCGTCAACGTGTTGAGTTCATGAATTGAGGGGTTTTTGTTTGTTTATATTTGTGTGCATACTCGATCTTCTTTGCACATTTGTGCATGTTTCTTGTGTATCTTGACTTGACCTTCATGCTCTCCCATTCACCGTTTTTTGTTTTAGAGATGGCCGAGAGTTATTTTTATCCGGATTTTGCAGATCCTTCTTCCTCTCCAGTCGTTCCACCTCCATTTTATCAAGAGGACTTTGCTCTTGACTTTTCTTTTTGTACATATCGACTTCATACGCAGTTTCAGGCATCAATCTTTTACCCACCACCACCACCTTCACATCTCCCACCTTCTCACCCACTCAAGTCTGAGTTGTTGAAGTCACCTCTTATGGGTACCGCTCTTGAGTTCATGACCCGATTGATGGAGAAAATGAATCAAAGGATTGATGACCTCACTAGCCTAAATAAGAGCCAAATTGTCGCTTCACCTTCTGGATTCATGGATTCATTTGAGGACATCTACTAAAGCTTGCAATCGCCCAAAATACAAAAAAAATGAGAAAAAACATACTATATAAAAGATTATGGGAGACACCTTGTTGAGTCAGCTTGTGAGGAGAGGGCACCCTTGCCAGACCCCTTGACAACACACACAGACTCACACAACAGTTCCCACATTTGCATCAAGGATGACATTGTACATAATGCTCTTAGTCATCCTTGTGTAGATGATTATTCCGATCTCTTCCCTTGTATGACAGAAATAGAAAATTTTTAAAAAAATATTAACCCTTCATGAAGTTGTGGCAGTTATTCATAATATTACTGAGGCCCCACTTCACCAGGTCATGAACCAATTATCTGCATCCAAGCCCAAGAAAAGAAAGCGAAGAAGCAGATCTGAGCATCACATTCTGACCATGGCCACTACCTACGCCATCACTCATCGTCCACACATTAGGAAAGGGAACACTGTTACACCTCTTGTGAGATGCACCATTTCTAACCATTCTTGTGATCATACTCTCCTTAACGGAGGTGCTTCGATTAATATAATACCCTTCTCTTAGACAGAGTCTCTTCATCTAGGGCCTCTCAAGAAAACTAGGATGATTTATCAATTTGTTGATGGATCAATAAAGAGGCCGAGGGGTATTCTAGAGAACAATGTCATCCAGATCTTGGGCTTAAGATGTTGTTGCCTTTGTTGTATTGCCCATGGAGACCTCCACCCCTTTGTAGCATCCTCTGATCATCCTGGGACAACCTTTTCTCTCCTCTGTGAGAGTCATTATTGATTATGGATCTAGAGAGATTCGCTTTCGTTCTACTGACGAGAGCGTTGTCTTGATCACCGCACCCTCCAATGACCAGAGACCCGCATCCGACAAGAGTGTGCCAGTGTTAGCTGACACCAAGGACTATGACCTATATGGTGATATCAGAGAGGTTTTTTTATTATAGACGAGACTGAGATCCGAGAATTCCTCTTCGGGGAGGAAGACTTAAAAAGCATAGACCTTGGAGTTCCCCCTTCCGATGAGTGGTGATGTATTGATGACATCTGTAGCATTTACACCATAGACAACTTAGTGTGGAGGGCATACTTAGGAGAGACTACAAAGGACAAATTTGTCATTACTACTTTCATAAATGAGTTCGTTCCTTTCTATTTTAACCTAGCTGAGACTTCCTAGGCCGAACCTGACCACACTACTTCCACTGACCAGTTTGTGCCCTTTAATTCTAGGATTGTTAAGGACCTTCATCAGGTCAATCCTGATCGATTTGTGTCTTCTGATGACCCTGATATCAACCTGCATCTTGTGAGATCCATTCCACAACAATCATGCAAGAAGATCCATTTTCCACCTTTTCGATCTCTGTATATCCATATCTCTGTATATATGTTTTCATTTCCTTCCTTTCATCTGTCGTTTTGCTCATCCACCCCATTCTGTGTGGTTGCCTTACTTAGGACATACTTTGTCCGAAGTATAGGAGGGGTGGATGAGTCGGGTGTTCTTTCTTTGGTCGGTTTCATCACTCCAGTTGATTGCCTACATTTAGGGATCTTTTACCCTAAGTATAGGGGGAGTGATGTGTACATCCCGCCCCCCCACATAGTTTTCCTTTTTATCAGATTCTTTTCTTAATCCCCTCAACTATCTCTTCTCCTTATCTATACTTAGGAATATCTCACCCTATGTATAGGGGGAGACAGACTGAGTTGTGATCTATTCATTCCCACCCTTGACCCTCCCCGCATGTCGAATACAGTCTGTTGTGCTTAGGATTATTTCATCCTAAGTATAGGGGGGACGGTCGACTTCTCATCTATTCATTCCTTCATTCTTTATTTTGTTGTTGTAGTATATACTCTTATATACTCAGTACGAGTTATGTCTTCTCTTTTTCTCACTGATCTATGAGGACATAACTCAAGCTAAGTATGGGGGGTTGTATATACTTTGTACATACTTTAGCTAGAACTCGTACTTTCGTATTTTCAGTAATATGGCTAATTAATAAAAATTAAAACACACACCCAATTCCATGTAAATATGAATTAAAAAGTCAGGTTTAAAATGTTTTTTTGCAAAATGTTTGAAAGATAGTTTGAAAATCCTTTTGAAAAATCTTTTAAAAACTATTTTGAAAATATTTTTTTAAATAATTTCAACCTTTGTAGATATGTTTTGTTTGTAAAAATCTCTTTTCTTTTTTTTAAAAAAAAATTTTGGAAATCTATTTGCAAACGGTTTAGAAAATAGTTGCAAAAATACTTTGAAAAACCTATGCATAATGTAAGAAAATCATTGCAAAATGATTTTCAAATTTTGTAAATGTTTGTAAAATTTATTTATCAAATTAGTTTGAAAAAATAAGTTTTCAAAATATTTGCAAAAATCCTATCAAATTATTTTGAAAACCCTATCCATAATCCCATCAAATAAGAATCCTTACAAACTTATAAATACCTTGTGTAAATTCTTGAATCGCAATTCATGTAATTAAAAAAATGCACTCCTGTGTAAATATCTGCACATAATTCGTTGCCAAAATTTTTTTACTTTTGAAAAATCCCTAAAAATTAGCAAAATTTAAACCTATAAAAATTTACAAAATCATTTCAAATGTGCATAAACATTTGAAAGCCGTTTTCAAAAACCCATAAAAAGTTCAAAATTAGAAAATTGCATCACAAAAATATTTTCTGCATTATCATAGCATTTGCATATTTTCAGATTGAAATTGATAATTGAACAAGTCTAAGTAAAACTCAATGATTGGAGCTTGGTTGGACCTAAATCTACTTAATCACAGGAACCTTAAAGGAACTGGAATTGAGATAATTCAAATCTGTAGATTTAATTCTTTGAGACCACGAGACTTGGTTCAATGTCATCTTGACTGCCTAAGTAGAATATTTCAGAACAAACGTGCAATTCTTGTTGATAATGACCTAGCTTGCATACATGCACCGTACACTTTGCTCACTACAGTTGAAGTGGTAAAGGGCAAGATTTGTCGGCATGAGACATAAGCCAATGGAAACATCAAAAGTCACATATTTGTGGCCATTGTATCCCAACCTCATCTACTAACCATGAGGTCTAATGACAGAAGTTGTGGGTTGCAATAATGATTCGAAAGAGGGATTGTTTGTTTGCTCAAGAGGAAAAAATCCTTATATAAATGCTATTGTATATAGTATTCAAAAAAATATAGATGGACAAAATTCCAAGAAAAAATCAACTCGTGGGAGTATGTATATATTTGTATAGTCAATAAGCAAGTTCGAGCTTCAAAGTCAGATATTTGTGAGCCTGCAGCCAGATGACTTGGCTACACTAGTCAAGCATCCTAGAATAGGTAGCTATACTGGCTACCACCCATTCTTCTCTTCACCTTCTCTTCTTTAGCCGGTTGCACTTGAACTTAGAAGGGAATACCCACCTTCTCGAGAAAAAAGTTGTTGGATTGGGGAATTAGGGTCACCATGTTGGAGAAGACTAACTTTTACCGCTTCAGCCAAGAGGAGCTACATATCTAATACACTATCCAAGATAGATTCATAGTCATAACGGTTTGCGGAAGGGTTGACTTATTCTGACCTTGCTATTTAGGAGACTTAAGTAGGGTTTTGTAGAACTCAAAGGATGTTGTCTTTTAAATCCGATTCTCAATAAGGTTCTGACCAAATCTAAATGATCAAAGGTCCGACAAAGCTCCAAACTTTGATTTTGTGAAGATATTTTAAAGACTTAAAATCAATCCAAGTTCTTTCTTTTTCTTTTCTTTATTTTCTTCTTCTGTACTTATAGGCATAAGTGTTTGCCAGGGACTAGCAAAGGCAAGTATATGGGGGTGATGAGTCTCTATTTAATCATCTTTATTCTTTCATTTTGCCTTTAAACCCTAGCTAAATCCATGTAAATTGCATTATTTTGCATGAATTAACATTCACTGTTTATTATGCAAATATTGTATAAAATACATTGTTTAAAATTAAAATAAAAGAACAAAGAAAGAAAAGAAAAAGAAATAAAATATCAAAGGTATTTTATGACCCTATACCCCAAGACCTAGGCATCATGATGACTAGATCAGCAAGGATTAAAGTAGGGGGAGATAAGGGTCAAAAACACAATAAAACCCTAACTTATAAATACCCAATAATACAGCTTTGGGATCCATTTTATTCTTTGTTATTTATACCTCAAATAAAGAAACTTTGTACCTGAAAGTTGTACATAAAAATACATAGAAAAATACAAATTTTTTTCACATAAAATAATAGAAATTGTAGATTCTATACTGATAATAAAATTCCAAAACACAAACTTGCCAAACCCATATCTTCTCCATACAAACTCAAAATGAACCAAAAGAACTTTAATTGTATATAAATTTTTATTAGCTATTTAATTAAGATGGTTTCACTTAACTTGGAGTTAAGATGCAAAAGTTAGGTTTTGGACCCCTATTGTACTATATATCTAAATCAAATGCTGATTTTATTTATTCTTTATATTCTTCATTATTTTATATTTTATAATTTTATAATAATTTTGTATAAATAAAATCATTAAAATACACTAAAATAAAAATATATGCAAAAATACATAGATGATTATACTATACTTATACTTATATGAACAATACCTATAATTAATCGAGTGTATAAATAAACTCAGAAAAATACAATAAAAATATATTTGTGTATATTTAAATAATCTATAAATTTATTAATTATGAAATTAAAATAATATATATAAAATACAAAATAAAAATATTTACACATAATATTGGTAATAATACCCATAAATGGACCTCAAAAGGTAACTCATAATAAATAAACTCATAAAAATAAAAAAATCATATTAAAATACTACATAAAATAAAAAATATTTTTCTTGTTCTAATAAAAAATTAAATAAATTGATTTTTATTTTATTTTGAATTATTTTTTATTTTTATATTTGGTTTGTCATTTTGTTGTGACATGACCCAATCAGGGCACGTCCCCCGTTGGCTCAGGTCATCTTCTCTAATCTGAGCTCTAGGCTCGTCAGACTACATTTGACCTCCTCTTCCTTGATTTTTGTCGTTCGACGCTTGCACTTTTTCAGGTCGATTACTTCGACATTTCATCTCGATAATCCACCTTTCACACGCATGTATCTCCTCGACCTTTGCATTGTTGCATCGAGTCGTTCACCTCGATTTTCTCCATCTGTCCTTCCCATGTGCAAAACCACCTCCACTCCTCTTTCGATTTTTATTTCCCCTTTTCCCATGTTCTTCCCCTCATTCAATGTCTAGAGGTTAGAGCGAGGTGACAGCTCGCTCACCCTACCTTTTGCAACTTAGAGGAAAAGTTTAGGAGATGTTCCCACCATCTCTGGCAGTCCTCTGCCGTGAGGTTTCATCTCATGTCTCCGACCGCTTCAGATTTGTTTTTCTGTCATTTTAGGTAGCTTTAATCATAGTTCGTCATTTCTCGTTTTTATATTTATGCTATAATCAGCAGATTTAGCTTAGTATTAGGATTTAAGCCTCGCTGAAGCTTTCGATCTCCGACCATTGTTCCATGTCATGCTCCCCTATTGCGCCCTCTGCCCTTCACCCCATTTCCTAGCCCCTTCGCTTCTCCATTATTAACCCAGATCTACCCCAGATCCGTGAATCGGGGTCCACATCCATAGCCTCACCGGATGTAACTCCAAATTATGAATCATAGCCATTTTAAAGATAATTTAATTTAAAATACAATGGAAGTGAGTTTGGTTCAATTTGAGTTCATATGGAGCCGGAATTGGTCTTTCAATTATCGCTTAATGGTTTTTTCCAAGTGTGGTTTCTTTTATTCTATACATGATTTTATTTTGCAAATATTTTTATTGTTTAGAACATATTTTTATTTACAACTTTTATTTTGAACATTATTTTGTTTGAGGTCAATTTATGTACAAATAAAATAGTGTGAGTATACAAATATGTACAACACACATTTTTTTTGGATTGTTTTGATTAAGGACCCTATCTCCCCCTACTTTATTCCTGATCGATCAGGTCAAGTCTTGACCTTCTCCTGGGGTTCGGGTCAACCTGTATCTATTACATATATACATTCTTCTTTTTTTCTTTATTTTTTATTTTTTTCTTTTCTTTATTTTTCCTGTATTTATTTACTTATTTTAGGTTAAAATGGTAATAAGTGTACAATATTTACACACAGATGCAAGTTAGTAAGAATATGGAGTTAGTATTATATACATGTGTTTTATAAGGGATTTTAAGGTAAAATAAATGAATAAAAATGATGAAATGCAGAGTCATCACCCCCTATGCTTTACCTTTGTTAGTCCCTTAGCAAACACTTATTTGATAGAATAAGTGAATAAAAAGAAAAAGAAAGGAAAAATAAAGAAATTAGGACAATATTGAGTATTAAACTTATCTTCATAAAATTGTAGTATGGAGCTCTGTCAGACCTTTAGATTATTAGTGTGGCAGAACCTTAATAGGAAATGGATTTAAAACCTAACATCCTCTAGTTCCATAAGACTCCTATTCACGTCTCCTCAACAGTCAGGTCAGAAGAAGTCTACATACACAAATTCTTATGACTATGAATCTTTACTTGTACGGTGTAAGTTAAATATAACTCCCCATCTCAAAAGTAGCAAAGAAACAACCTCCCTCAATAAGGTAACTCTAGTCCCCTGGTCTAGCAACTCTTTCCTCGAGGAGCAGGGATATTCCCTTGTAAGTTCAAGTACAACCAGCTCAAGAAGAGGAGATGGAGAAAAGAATGGACAGTAACAAGTGTAGCTACCTATCCTTGGATGCATGACCAGTGTAGGCAAGTCATCCAGCTGCAAGCTTACAAAAAATTGACTTTGAAGCTCTTATTAATTTCCTTTTCTTTTTTATCCTTGTATATACATCCGACATGCATTTTACCTTTCAGTCAAGTATATCCACTTTTGAAGATTCTACATTTTTTTGAAAATATATACAAGGGGTAGTATATACATAAGGACTTTTTCTTTTGAGCTAGTAGACTATCCCTCTTTTGAAGAATTATTGCAACCCCACAACATCCTGTCTTTAGACCTCAATGCCACAAGACCAGGTTGAGACACACTTCCCTCCCTAGAGGAAGACGAGAGGTTCTGCCTTGAAGTACTTTCCTCGTATGCTACTCCAAGCCAAAAGATTTTGCCTCCTCACTACCTCCTCCATGAAGAGCTATATATAGAGTTCTTGTCCAAGATAAGCCACGGTTTGAAAGAATCATAGGTGTGTTCTTGAATATTCTACTTAGACTAATCAAGATGGCATGTGAACATAATATTATGGACTCAAATAATTAAGTCACCAGGACCTGAAAAGTCTTAACTCCAGTTCTTATAAGGTTCCTCTGAAATTAAGTAGATTAAGGCCCAACTAAGCTCCATTCTTTAATTTTATTCTAGGCATAGTTTAAATGTCAATAATATCCTGAAAAATGCACATGCAAATGCAAGAAATATGTACAATGCAAAAAGAAAGCAATTTTTGAAACAATTTTCTAATTTTGAATTTTTATGGGTTTTTGGAAAAGAAAGGAAAAATGATGCACATGTGAAAAGAGTTTTTTATGCAACTTTTTTTTATAGATTTTTGTTTTTGTAGTTTTTTTTTAAATAATGAAAAAGGGTTAGTAAAATATATACAAGTATATACAAGATTTTTTTTTGTTTTTGTTGTTTTTTTGTTTGTTTTGTTTTGTTTTTTTGTGTTTTTTGTTTTTTTTGAATTGTAATCAAAGTCTATATACACATACATGGATTTTACGAATTAATATACATATCCCCAAAAATAATTATATTTAAAAGTAAGAGTTATGTCTAAAGTATATATACAATATATATGACACCCCCTATACTTAGCTTGAACTATGTCCTCATAGTGATCAGAGAGCAGCAAAGGAAGACATAACTCGTGCTAAGTATAGAATAGTGAAAAGACTCCTATGCTACAACGACTCAAAGAGAAAATGAAAAGAATAGAAGTCAGTGATCCCCCCTTATTTTAGGATCAAGTAATCCTATGTATAGAAGATTGTACAAAAGGGGAAAACTGATGTAGAGAATGAACGGACTCAAAAATAAAAAAGACGATATGAACAAATTCACCCCCCCATACTTAGGGTAGAGTATCCCAAAATATATGCAATAAAAAGAGTGATGAATGGGATAAATATGAACAACAAAAATCATTCACCCCTCTATACTTAGGATAAAGCACATCCTAAGTATAGCATATATACACACACACACGGAAAAGGAGTGAATGATAAAATGGAAGAAGAAAGAATGAAACGAAAGGATATGCAGAAGCAATGGATGTACAAAGGTCAAGAAGGTTGAAAGCGAACCTGATTGAGGGACCGCTAAGGTATGGATCTGACAAGGTGTATGTCGATATTGGGGTTATCATTAGACAAAAACTTATCAAGATCGACCAAGAATGTATCCTCAGCGATCTTAGAGTTTTCAGGCATGAAGGAGTCAGTGGAAGTAGTGTGGCCATGTCCTGCCTGGGAAGTCTCATAAATATCAAAGTAAAAAGGCTCGAAATCATTATCAGAAAAAGTAAGATCAATTCCAGCCTGACGAGCCTCTACAGGATCATCATCTTTATCAAAAGGCCCAAATTCCTTTATAAAAGCAATCAAATCAAATTTGGCCTTTTCAGTCTCATCTAATAAGGGTGAATAGGAAAGAACTCATCAGTGAAAGTAGTCAAATCACGTCCGTCCTGTCTAGTCTAAGAGTCTGCTTTCCGCTCTAGGGTGTCTATTGTGTAAATCCCGCAGATGTCATCAATGCATCTCCACATACCAGAAGGGGAAACTCCAAGGTCAATGCTTTCCAGTCTTCCTCCTTGAAGAGGAATTCTTGGGTCTCAGTAATATCCAGCATACAACAAGAATATCTAATATTATCATCAAGGTCAAGGTCCTGAGAGTTGGCTAACACGGGCACACTCTCATGGGATGTAGGTCTCTGGTCAGTAATGGGTGTAGTGATCAACACATCGCTCCATACATCAGAACGGAAGCGAATCTCTCATGATCCATAATCAATAACGGCTCTCGCAAAGGCGAGGAAAGGCCGTCTCAGAATGATTGGAGGGTGCTCTATAGGGGTGGAGGTCTCCATGTGTAATACGACAAAGTCAGAAGTGAAATTCATGCCATGAATAAGAATGACATCATTTTCTAGAATACCCTTCAGCCTCTTGATAGATCCATCAACAAATTGAACTATCATCATGGTTTTCTTGAGAGGCCCAAGATGAAGAGACTATACCATAGGGCAAGGCATTATATTGATTGACGAACCGCCATCAAGGAGAGTGTTATCACAAGAATAGTCATATATGGAGCAACTCACAAGAGGTGTGGCAGTGTTCCCTTTCTTTAAATGCGAACAGTGAGAGATGGCAAAGGCAGTGGCCATGGTCAAGATGTGACGCTCAGATCTGCTCCTCCGCTTTCTCTTCTTATGTTGAGGAGCAGATAAATGGGTCATGGCCTGGTGAAGTGGGACTTTAATGATCTCGTGAATGGTGGCCATCACTTCAGGTTCAGTCAACATTTTTTTGAATTTTTGGACCTCCTCCATACAAGGGAGAAGATCAGAATCAACATTTACACGAGGATTACCAAGAGCAGTCTGTATAGTGGTATCTATAGGATCAAAGTTGGACATGTGGTAAATGACTATATGGGAAAATGGGTTGGCATAGGTGCCCTCTCCTCACAAAATGAATCAGCAATGTGTCTCCCTAAATCTTTTTGGATTTTTAGAAAATTTTCATTTTTTTGTATTTTAGGCGATTGTAAGCTCTCATGATTATCCTCAAGTGAATTCATATCCTCATATAGTGGAGCAGCACTCTGGCTCTTATTTATATTAAATAGATTACTAATCCTCGAATTCATATGCTCCATCATCTGGTTTAGGTTCTCAAGTGTAGAAATCATGAAAGGTGAATCCAAAATCCCAGGATCGGGTGAGTGGAATGGGGGTGGGTGAGAATCAGAGTCCGACTCCTGAAATAATGGGTTAGGATTATATGCATAAAAAACAGGAGGAAGGTCCTCCTAGAAAAAGGAAGGTGGATCGGCCGGAGGGTACGAGGGGTTCGCGAAGATCGGATTAAAATAACTCAAGTCGGCCATCTCTGAAATAAGATAGAATGATCGGAAGGGCACGATAGTCAAGTCAAAAGATGTAGAAAAGGCGCAAATGCGCAGAAGGATCTAGTATGCACACAAGCAATCAAACACAAAACAAACCCCTAGTTTACCAACTCAACACAATGTGAAGACCGTAAAGGTTCGGTCAATTATCTTGTAAGTTTTTAGAGTTTGGTGAGAATATAATCTATTAGAGCGGTTAGAGCGAGCTATTAGGAACCTAATGCTCCCAAGAGAATGTGCCAATCTCACGACTAGTTTTTCCCAGCCAGTATGGGTGCAGACCATTTACCAGCTACCCGATCTGCCCACTCTGCTAAGGAAATCTCGGATCGATTACCGGCTACCCGGTGAAGTTCTCACTAGAGAACAACTAATCACAAGACAGTAGTCTGAAGAGAGTTCGGGCGTAGTTCTATCCTAATGTGTGGGTTACTCTCTCTCTACATATAAATCAAACAAGGTGATGGTTACTCTCCCCAAAACAATGATTTTTCCTTACATTTATTTTAGTGTCGAGTATTCTTTAGCAACCCTGAATTTTAGGCAGTTATCTCTTGATTTTATTATTTTCAATGAATCGCCTACCAAGCCTGTAATTTCCTTTTTTACTTATGTGAGTGAAAACAAGAAAGGAGATTGGAAATGCCAATACGTGATTAAACACAATGATGCATGCAGGAGTTAGAGATGCGTACCTTGTCGCCAGCACTCTACATGCAGGGTGATCTGTGCAGAATTTAAATACAAAAAAATAAACTAACTTATATGCAAATGCAAGTGAACTGTCCTAATCAATAGCTTCTATTATTGGACAAGAACATGTTAATTTGACTAAGCCCAATTACGCTCTATTCTATAGGTACAGAAATTCTTGTTTAGGGTGTTCAGACCTAATTAATTACCTAGCTCAAGCAAATTAATTAGAGCAATCAATAGGTAGCTCACGAAATCCGTGTGAAACAAAGAAAAATAAGGCGATGAAAACAAAATCAGTGAGATCCCCCAAGTGCACCGGCACTTGGCGAAATAGACCCCGCAACAAATGAAAGTTCGTTTACAAGGGTTCAAATGCTAGAAATAAATAAAAAAAGTTTATTTTTTTTGGTCTCCTTCAATTCTTCTCCTCCTCCTCTCATGCTATCCTGCGGCTCGGTGAATAATCAAGCCGCCTCTGCTTTGATTGGGTGCTTCTGCTCTCCTATGATCGCCTCCTTCACTCTGTGTGCCCTCACAAGAAAAAGAAAAGAGAGAATGTGTAAGAAACACAATTATCAAATATGAATAAGAAGAATGAAATAAATAAAGTGAATATGAACAATGGAATTAATGATGAAAAATATAAACAAATATTTACAACCAAGAATAGCAGGTCAAAAGAAAAACCCAACCACCATGTGTGGCTGGAGTTGAGAGATCGTAGAGGACAGAACGCGAACGTAGAGAGATCGAGAAAATGAGATGAAAAATCAGAATCGAAGGTAGATCAAATAGTGATGGGAGTTCTTAGATTACAAAAAAATGACAATGAAATAAAAAATGCGAAAAATAAAACTACGATTAACCTAAGTTAAAACAAGAAAAAGAAAGACGGATCTCACCTTAGGAGCGTAAAAGACCGTGATCACCTCGACGAAGGATGACTCGTTGTCACCAGACGGCTCGGAGGCTAGGCACCCTTTTGCGACAAGATAGCTCTAGGAGAATAGGCTCCTCTTACCAAAGATTGATCAAGTTGAAATGATGGAGTTGGAGCCATATTAATAGATAAAGAATGGAGTTTGAATTTTTAAAAATTTTAATGAAAATAAGAGACAAGAGAAAAAAAATTGAAATGAGATAAAGTTAAAATTATCTAAAAAAATTTATTTTTTTTGTAATTTCATCACTTAATTAAATTGAATAAAAAATGTTAATTTTTTTATGGTGATTATTTAAGAATATCAACTATTTACATATACTATATACATATGGTATATTATATACATAGTTAAATAAGAAAATTAGTTTTTTTGGTTTTTTAGTTTTAGAATTTTTATTTTTTATTTTTTATTTTTATTTTAAATAATTAGTAAAAATATTTACAAATATATACAAATACAATATGTACAAATAAAGAGTAAAATTGCACAAACCACCCCAGAAAATCAACTTTTCAACCATAACTCCAAAAATTATGAAACCAAAGCCATTTTAAAAATAATTTAATTTAAAATAAAATGAAAGTGAGTGTGGTTCAATTTGAGTTCATATGGAGCCAGAATTGGTCTTTCAATTACCGCTTAATGGCTTTTTCCAAGTGTGGTTGCTTTTATTTTGTACATGATTTAATTTTGGAAAGATTTTTATTATTTAGGATACATTTTTATTTACAACTTTTGTTTTGAACATTATTTTCTTTGAGGTCAATTTATGTACAAATATAATAGTGTAAGTATGCAAATATAATAGTGTAATTATACAAATATATACAACATACATTATTTTTTGGATTTTTTTGATTAAGGACCCTATCTCCCCCTACTTTATTCACGGTCGATCAGGTCAAGTCTTGACCTTCTTTCAGGGTTCAGGTCAGCCTGTATCTATTACATATATACGGTCTTCTTTTTTCTTTTCTTTATTTTTTATTTTGTTCTTTTCTTTATTTTCCTTTCTTTCTTTTTTTATTTATTTTAGGTTAAAATAATAAGTGTACAATATTTACACACAGATGCAAGTTAGTAAGAATATGGAGTTAGTATTATATACATGTGTTTTATAAGCTATTTTATGCTAAAATAAATGAATAAACATGATGAAATGCAGATTCATCATCTGTATATAATACATATTCCTTACTCTATTTTATTTAATATGAATTTCACCGTAAATAAAGATGTTTTCTTATTGGAACTTGTACATAAAAATCTATTGTACATATTAAAAATAATTGCAAGAAGAACTATTGTACAATTTGTAAATAACAATACATTGAAAAAGCCACAAAACTCAACTTGTCAGATCAATATCTTCTTCACAAAACTCAAAATGAAGCAGACGCACCTTTATTGTACTCAAATTTAAATAGTCTTTAAATGAACGTGGTTTTGTTAAAATTAGAATTAAGTTGTGGAATGTGGCTTCTTGGGGTGTTATTGTATATTATACCTATGTATATTGTATGTATATTTATTTTCCTTGTATTTTTGTATACATTGTATTTTTAACTACTTGTATATATTGTATTTGACTAATATAAAATACAAATAAAAACCACAAAACCAAAAATAAGCAAAAACAAAATCATGTATATATTATATATATCACTATGTAGATTGTAAAATGCCCATATTTATTTATCCTAATAAATTATTCCATAAAAATAAAATAAAAATATCATTAAAATCCTTGTTTAATATTGTAAAATAATAAATTATAAAATTATATATAGGTAAAAATAATATATTTAAAATCACGGTGTTATATATATAAGTATATATACTTGTGAATAACATGTCTAGCGTATTTTTATCTGTGCATATAGTTTATTTAATTCACTAAAAATAACCATAAATAAGCTAATTTAATTATTAACACTATTTTAAAATTTGTTTCTATTTAAATTTAATTTATTCCTTTATTTTAATGGTATTTCTTGTTTTCTATTTTTATCTTATTGCGGACGCGCTTTGATAGTTGAGACAGGCCTGTTGTCCCAGGTCAACTATCCAATCAGTGACTTTGCCTGCGTTCTTCGCTCACTGACCATGTTTCTCTGATTTCTCCTGCACGCTCTGGTCATTAACGCCCTCCACTTTCTTCTCCAATCATTCATCCCTAATAACCACCTCCATCACTAGATCACTAATCACTCCTTTCACGCCTCGGTTTGCGGGCATTTTGAATTTCAAATCTCGTCGGACTCACGCCCATATATAGTTTCAGAATCCCATTTATTCTGGTTGATTTGTTTTTCTTGAACTCTTGCGCCCGAAGTTGATTTCTTGAGGCAAAGCGAGTTTACACCTATCTTTGCCCATGTCTAGGAGTGTATGAGAGCGCTGGGAGGACACGATCCGATCACGTGGTTGGAGCTTCACCGCGATCCGTTTCTTTTTTCTACGCTGCAGATCGAGGTGATTCACCTTCGTTTCTCCACCGTAGGTAACATAGTTCTTTTTCATTGTGATTTAGCTTTTAATTTTGCTTTGCCATTTTGTTATTAGGTTTAAATCAAATCTCCTCCGTTGGAGCTCCGTTCTGCAAGATCGGAGCTCCTTGATCCTTCATTTTCACTCTCCGACCTACGCATCACCTCCCCCAAACCGTCTTCATTCCTCCATCCATGCATGCCCCCCAGATCATCACTAGATCTGGATTTCAGTCTCTTTCCAACCACAGTCACCGGAGACATCCATTCACCCCCCCCCCCCCACTTTGCTTCTTTTTTGCAAATAAAGATAGCTAGAGTTTTGCCTTTGAGCAGCGGATTCACTTACAGGAAGAGGACTACAAGAAGATGGGGATCAAGCACCTGGAGTTTGAGCTACACCTGCAGTATACTTTGGACTCCTAGGTCAGAGATCCTTCATCATCGGATTTCAAAGCCATATCCCTTTGTTGCGGGAGAACCTCATAGACCTTCAGAGACCCTCAGGAGACGATTTTGGTGGAGATCTAGCGAGATCCTCTCTATCGAACCCCGCTAGAGCTAGCCTTCAAGCGAGTTCTTCCAGGTACCTAGTCATCGTCCGATCAAGAATAGAGATGCTAGATTCAATCTGGGCTATTCAAGAAGCCCCAATTGTTCGTCGTCGATCAGATCCTCCAGATTGGATCTAAGACATCCGCGTGCGTCGAGCTGAACCGTTAGATCAAGCTAAGGATCAAATCTCCACCATCCAATATGCCGTGGGAATTGGTAGAACTTTTATTCTCCAGCACCTGCACTAATTTATTTTGCAAATAAGACCTTAAAAGGACAAGTGCCGCATTGTATGTTTTAAACAATGGCATTAAGGCCCTCGTTATTTTTGTTATTCTCATCTTAGTCATGTTTGAATTGAAATGCATCCAACGCCATGATATTGTGGAGTTTTTGCAATAAGGGACTTGTACTTCTCTATTATTGTTTACCTCCCTAAAATAAAATAATTGCATAAATTTCGTGCCATCGTGACTCACGTGTGCTGGTTTGTGCCATTCATGGAAAATTGCACCTTTGCCCTCGTAGTTCTTATTTTGTTATTACTCTTATCTATTAAATAAACATTATGCATTTTATTCCCTTTGAAGCAAACTTTTATTTTATTTGTAAATTTGAATTAATAAATAACAAATCTTCATTAAAAATCCAAAAAATCATTTTAGGTTCCTGCTAATTCAATTTATCTTCATTAGTTTTTATTTTGCATTTTATTAAATTCAATTTTTTTAACAAATCAAAAACATCAAAAGTATCTCTTATTTACGTTAGAAAATAAATAGATATTAGAAAAATCCTTTGAAAAATCTAAAAAATATTGTCTGCATGTCTTTATTTGTTTTAATTTTTTCTAAACTCCATCTTCTGATTACTTATAAAAATCAAAAAAATTACAAAATACTAAAAACACCCAAAATTTCATATTAAATCACAGAAATTCAAAAAAAATCACAAAATTTCTTTCTTGAAAGTTTGAAAAATCTTCTTTATTTCTATATAAATACTTTGTATTTTTTATTTCATTTCCTATTTTAAAATATCAAAAACTTTCGCATTGTTTTCTACTTACTAATTTCTTTATTTGTAATTATTTTAAAAGCCCCTAAAAAATCTAAAAATTCTCAAAAAAATTACAAAAATAATAGAAAAATATTAAAAACCTAAAAAAAATAATTTGAATTTTATGTTTATTTTTTCATATAAAAATATACAAGAACTTTATGCTCTTTTTCTTTGTTTTTATTCTATTTCTGTGTTTACTTTATTTTATTGAAAATTTAAAAATTTGTAAAATAAAAAATAGAAAAAAATAAAATAGAAAAAATATAAAATTTAAATATTTGTAAAAAATAAAAAGACAAAAAATTCCACAAAACAAAGAGTAGTGTGCATAGAACTCCTTTTATTTCATTGATTTTTCATTGATTAAATAACCATAGGGATTTGTAGACTCCCTGAGTTCGATCCTGTATGCTATACAAGTAAATAAATAGCATTTAGATTCCTTGCTCACATTTATTCTTTTATTGTTGGCTTGATTAAGTTATTTAGAATACTAATGTTTTTTGTTGAGGTTATCATTGGGTTGCGACGACACTTGTGCATATTCCACATTTCCTTTCTTTCTCTTAATAATTGAAAGCAATTGAAAATTTTTCGATCAACACATTCACAATGTGTGAGTGTGTTATAAGCAATGCGAGTTATTATTTGACAAATTAAGCTAAAAACCTTTTGAGTGTTCGTCAACTGGTCCAATTGGATCTAAACCCCTTAAGTTCTCAAGACCAGTTTTCCTCGATAATGATCATAAGCCATGAACATTACATTATTGAACTTGATTGGCTCAAGAGAATTTGAGTCAAAATTTTAGGATATTTAAAGATGTTAAACTGCTCTTATCAAGGACGCTATCTAGTGTATCTCGACGATTTTCATCTTCATCATGTAATAGCAAGAACCTAAAAAATATGCAAACATGGGGAGTGACCACCTCTCCCGGTCAATTTGATCGCTATGACAAATGACAATTGTTCTGATAGGTATTAACATGAGATCATCGTCTTCGTCCAACTTAAATTCCCACTTCGCTATAGTAAATCCCCGTCATCAAAGAAAATAAAATAATTTTTATCAATTAATAAGCAAAACCAAATTTGACTCAGATCTCTAGAGGTAATTCCTGAGAAGACCTAACCAACTTTGGATCTAAACAGATTTCAAACAGAGGGCAATGGAAGCTCATGAATTCGCTTGTAACTCAGATTGTTGCACAATCCTTTTGCTTTTGTGATAGAATGATTAGGTGTGCTTAAAAAGAATGGGTACAAACGGCATGATAAAACACACAGGAGTACATAGAAAAAGAATTGCTGTAGGTTAGTGCTGAAATAATCGCTCTATATATATAAAATGGTGCTGTACAAATGAATACAAACACGGTGAAGGACACCGCGCTTTAGAATAAATAATTGGCTGCAAATTGCAAGTGCCTGAAATCACTCGCCATTAGCTGCCCGAGTGCAGAGCGTTGCTTTTTCCGGGAAGAAATAGCGGCAGATAGGAGAATATCCGTTTGGATGGCCAATCCGTGATCCATCCAACATATCCACATGCACGCCAACGCAATATGATCTGGATGTGTCCCATATCCAGCTATGGCTTTGGCACGCAATATGTTATATGGTACACACCTTAAGCACAAATTAGTAACAAGCATCGTCTCATCAGCCGCTACGATCTTCTTCTCTCACTTTGTGATCTTCTTAGTTGTCCCCTTCAGGGCAGATACCTGAAAATTAACCATACATAACTTGATTATCATCTCTTTATAGTTGAGCGTGCTCGCACAAATATATTTTTGTGTTTATATGTGTGCCTCGGTAACTACATCCGTAAATGTGTCCATAGACATGGGAAAGATGGAGTCTACTCTATCCCTTTATTTGTTTTTTTATAGAGACTTTGGGAAATTAACTTAGAATAGTACATTATGAAATTTCATTTAAACAGACATTTCAAACATTTTCATATGCATTAAGTCAATTTCAAAAGTTTTAAAATTGTTAAAATTTCATACACTTGATGGACGTGATATGAGTTTGGAATTGAATTATTTTTTAAGTTTTGAATGTACCCAAAAAAATATTAGAATTACAAGACCAGTTAAGCAGATTCAACGATAGGGAAGAGCGAGTAGAATTCCAGCAGAGCTGATTATTCAGAGGACCCAATACCATCGATAATTCGTTATATATTCATGAAATGAAACCTGCGGTCCTTGTGTATAGAATTCCATGGGAGGAATATATCTGTAGGTTAGAATGGATTTGATCTCGGCGTAGCTTTCAACACATGGGTCTTTCCCCGTTCGTACACTCAACATATCCTGATGTCGACGCGTTGGCCAATTTGACCCTCTAGAAGGAAGCCGCCCAACTTCTAGAAAACTCCAACCAAGTCGACGATGCGATATTTTCTAACTCCAATTATTAGGGATTTTTTATTTGTTTCCTTATTTTTTATTCTTATTTGTTGATTACATCGATCTTAACCTCTGTCTACTTGAAATCTGATACATATTTTATATATGGATTCGAATCAAAATGAACCAAGTTGATGGTGTTTGAAATCCTTGCTCGGGATGGTGGAGTCGCTGAGTTGCATTTTAACTATATATATGTTCCGATTTCTCTTGAGGATCGCAACATTTACCTCATGGGAGCAATTGCATAGAGGCAGACTTGACATGTCAGAAATATAGATCTTAAGGTTGACATCGAGCATGTAGCAGGAACTTCTTTTCACGGAACTGACACAATTAATTAGCTTGATCTTACTTGAGATGTTTTTGATACAAAAGTAGCAAAAGAAAAGTCCTCTCTGAAAATTCACTTTTTAAGCATGGAAGGATACTTTCTGTACATGTTTAATCGAACACAAGAAATCTAGATAGATGATTCGATAGGACTACACAAAAGAAAGTAGAGACAATACGAAGTTGAAATGATTTTCCATACATGATATAGGATCGATCAAGGGATAGATTAAAACGAGTTGAACTTTTGTACTCATGATAGATTAAAATATATCAAGTGATAATAGGATGCAAGATAATTAAAGTGTGCGCTTTACTTATCGGAAGGCGCTCCGATCTCCTTTATATTGTTTTTTGTAAAGCAGAAAGCTCATCTTACTTAGCATTGTCATTATACTTCAATTGGCCACTAAAAGTACAACTTAGGTGGCAACTTTATAGATTTCCAAGATGCAAAGTGCAAGTTGACAAGGTATTTCTGAAAGTGGACACCAAAATGGAGATGCTGGAAGGAAACCAAGAAGAAGATAGAAAAGCAAGTCCTCCCCTCTGGATAAAGCAACAAACGAGCAGTAGTTGTCACTCAGGATATAATCTATTCGTTTGTTGATAAGATTCTCAAACGGAAGATATTGGAAATCTGATCAAGGAGTCCTGGTTGCCGATTTCTAATTATTAGAGAGAGAGAGAGAGAGACGAAGGAAAAGTCCTCTTGGAATGATATGAGCGGAGTTAGGACACTCTTGCCCGCCCATTTCCTCGCGCAGATGAGTTGTCTTGGATACGTTCGGAATTCCATCCAACGCGAGAGAGAGAGAGAGTGTTGGGTATATATTATCTTCGGTGTCTCTTTATAATATGTATGTATGTAAAAGATCCTCAACTCAAGTTAGATTTTAAACCGACTCCAAACTGATATATATTCAAATTTGTCTCAGAAATCGAAAGGCTATAGCCACGTAATAACATATAAGTTCAGTTTTAACAACATCGATCGGACCGGAAAATACCGAAGAATTTCCTGGGAATCCTACACCCCACCCCCTGAAAATGGTATGAGGTATGGCACTGCAAACATACTTGAAACGACAGAATTGCAACGACGGAATAGATAACTTACAGCTTCGAGGTCGATTCTGTAGACCAAGAGCTTCCTCCTCTCCCTGCAGCTTGTCCTGTAAGCCACCACCGCGTGCGCCACAGCCAGTAACGCCGAGCTAACCATCACCGCCTCCGCAGCCTCGCCCCTCCCCCACCGCACGCTGAACACCGCAGCTTTGCCCACCACGTACCCCACGGAACCCATACAGCATGCTATGGCGACCCCAAGGTACGGCCCTCGCGACCTCCCGGGTCCATCGCAAAGCGCGTAAACACCTGCAAAAACGTCGAATACCGATTCCATCCAATCACTCAAACCATGCTGAGTATATTTACATGGATAATCTGTTTTGTAGATTCCGGGTGATTCTTACAGATGATGATGAGGGATCGGGTGATGGAGATGAGGGGAACATCGACCAGCGTCGTCTTGAAGTCGAACGCGCGGAGGTGGTGTACGAAAGCATCTAAAGAGAGCGGGGAGACGAGGGAGTGGAAGAGAGCGCAAGGAAGGGTGATGTCGAGGAGGGCGACGAGAAGGGGCGGCGCGGAGAATAGGAGGAGCGAGCTGAGCATGGCGAGGAGGAAGAAGAGGGTCTTGACGGCACGCCACGCGCGTCGCCACGGGGCTACGAGGATGGCCTTCTTCTCCATGTCTTGCTTGAGCTATGGGTCGGATGGAGTGACGTGACGAGGGAGGGATATTTTAGCCAGGGAGACGCCAGGGATGACGAGGGTCGGATGATCAGAGAACTCATCGACGGTTTGGATTGCACGGGAGGGCAAAGATGTTTCCTCCTTCTTTTCAGGGGTAAACGGCCGTGATTGACCAAGCGAGGAAATTTCAACGTTAAGTTCCTCTGGAAGGAAGCTAAGGGCTTTGTAAACGTCACTGCGATTAGACCATTGAAATTTGATTAGGCAGTGCAGTAGAAGGTTCCCTATAAACGTACCCGGAAAATGCTTGACGTTCCATCATGGATGAATTGGTTATTGCTTCCTCTTTTCCTTCTTTCCTTCCATTTCTCTATCTTGGCGAAATAAGGGTGTCTACTTCTGTTTCTCCTATGTTTTAAGCATGATATCTATACTTATACACTATATTATGTGAATTATTTACTTTGATGTCAAGTCAAATTTCTCACACGGTGATCTCCACTGTAACAACATATACTCTCTCTCTTTACACTTGTTTCGTGTCCTCCTGCTGGTATATATTTATATACTAGTGCAAGCCCCGTACAATGCATGAGCAATTGTTGAAGATAACAAAAATAAATTACATTAATGTACTTAGAAACTAAAAGACAACAAATATCATTTAATCAATACTATTCTCATGGTCATCGGTCAATTGAGACATTCTTTTCAAAAGAAAACTAATAGGTAATCAACATTTCTCACATATATTCGTAAATGCGAGAAGAGAATAGTCAAATCCGTTTCCCCCATCTTATCCATCAGGTGATCGTCATCAACCTGTCGCACATTGAACTACATTGATAAGTCCCAAAGGTTCACGAAAGCGTCAAACTCTGACGACTCCCTGCTATCCCATAAGTCAAACAACCATTATAACCCATCGATCGCATATTGGCGGGGAAGCTGCTAAAGACACTCCCCACTAAAAAATCACTTCTCGATGAAGCCGATGAACCGATCCTCAGATGTCGGAATGAATTCATGATGTTTTTTACAAGGGACCCACATTGGATGGGGGGACTGATGGATCATAGGCTAGCTCAGAGATAATGGCGGTGATGTAGAAGTTGTAGGGATCGGCGACGTGATGAGAGTGGAATTAAGCGAGGATGAAGTTAGGAGGGACTTTGGAAAGAATGGTTTCAGGGATAGTTGAAGATGATAACGATGATGATATCGTGCCAGTAAGCAATCGTAAGAGTCCACGACAACTCGTGAGCTATTTTGATTGCTGTCAGATGGGACGAGACCATGTGAAGCTTCTCTAGTATGTGGGCGAAGCGCGCACGCTTGCAATAGTTGATTCGGTCTTATACGACTGAGTCTGACATCTCTAAAGATGACTTAAAGATCAACATCAGTTCAAAGCATAATCAACAAATAATAACTTTGATTACTTAAATGTTTAATTATTTCTCTATAACAATTCATATCCTTGGATCTAATGCATTAAAAATGAGAGAAAATTAGAACGTGCTTAACTTGAGATGATAGATAATTAGAAGATGCGAGTAAATAAATCATAAATACCATTTTTTAAGAAAGTTGCAATAAAAATAGATTGCCAGTAATTTCAAGGATCGAGCGGTGTTACCTGGGGGTTGAAGCCTACATTGGAAGACCCGTGAGCAAGATTGCAGGCGTCCCGCTTCTTGCAAGAGCCCTTGCATCGGAGTAGGAAATGCCCAAGTAAAGGTACTTCATTGGGTCCCTACAATAGGCCTTCACACCAGGATGGGTGTAGGGGTAGTCAGTTCAGTCGTGGGAGTGGGTGTGTGTGCAGCAGCACACCGTGAACTTGTGCATGAGGAAGTTTTCTAAGGCAAGTATCTTCTTCCTTATATAGGGTTTGAAAACAAGGTAGACTTGAAAAGGGGCATAGATACTAGGGGTGCACATGGATCGAATAAAATCCGTAATCCAATCCAATCCATTGTCATTGGATTGGATCTGTTTGGATTTATAAGTTTAATGGATTGGATCAGATTGAAATTTTACAAATCCGTTCATTTATGGATTGGATCAGGTTATTGTCAAAATCCAATCCGATCCAATCTGTTAATCCATTAATAAATAATAATATATAGTACTTTATTTATTCTCAATAAAGCATATTATATAGTAAATTTTATTTGAAAGCTATGTGTAAATATCCAAGCTAGTCTCTTTATGACTTAAACCTATTCCAATTTAAGTTTTACCACACACAACTTGATGGAAAACCCCTTATCTCACCATACTAGTCGGTTTAGAAAAAAATAATACCTGCCCACTGATGAACGTCAAATTTGCTTCTTTAAGAATGAATAATAATCGTAGTATAGGAGGTGAATTTCGGTCGATCAAAAGCCACAAACTTTGAATGTTGTGGAGTATTTTTATTTGACAAGTCTACCAAGGTCGAACACAGTGAACGGTGATTCTTAGTTACGTGGTCTTAAATCAAATTAAAATAATTAATTAATGTTTGATTTAATTTCTGTGTCAGAAAATGTACAATGCAATGAGATGCAATTAGATGTAAAAATACATAGACAACAGTTCAGCACAGGATCTAAGATTAAGATTTCTGCTCCAAAATTTGTTAATTGATAACATCCAAATTTATCAAAGATCAAAAGCTATAGTTCAAGAGAAATAATCAGAGTGTCAATATGTTATGTGCTCTGTTGAAAATTTCTTTTAATTTCCCTATAAATTATTCCTCAATCTATCAACATTATCTTCGAAAAATACAAGGGAAATAATATCTCAATCTTCCTTTTTAAAGCTCCTGTACAGATTAAATCCTCAATAAATCATTATTAAATAATGTATGAGGAATTATTTCACCAACTTTTCTCAATGGAGTCCCGGCATAAAGATCATCAAATCCTCTACAGCACAACTATGTCAAAATTTAACCTGCATGTCAACTGAGATCCTTGAATAATAATTACCAATAAACAGCCTCAAATCCATCCATAAACTATGCTAAATGGTAGAGCATGAAAATAGCTTCAAAATGACATATTATATGCTCAAAATAGAGTTCGTATGAAAAAGATATGCTAAAATGAAATTCCAGAGACTAAAATGTAAATAAAATAAAGTTTTTTTAGAAAGGTCCCTAGACGGTTTTATCTGTAATTTCTCAAATCTGGAGGGGCCTCCTACAATTTACCCGTGCTGCGATTTACCGAGATGGGGAGACGTGCTGACCACATAGGAATCACTTGAATAGGAGCTGTCGAATGACTGGCAATGGTGTGATTCTGATTCACTACAGAGTTGAGGATGTCTCCATAATTATCCCAAGCATTTGCATATCGTGACGCATCTATTGAATGTAATGTTGAGATGAGTCTGGCCCTTTCAGTCTGATGGTGAGCATAGTCCCAACTCCTCCTTGCCTCTCCTTCCTGAATTCGAAAGCTTCGAAAGCAGAGAACTATCCAAATGGGTGCAGCTGGAGTTCGGTCAATGCCTACGGCTCCTCCAATATGTAGTTAGCTTGCAGTCTGAATCCCAAGATGGCGTAGATCGGGGAAGGTGGTGGAATGGGTCCAAGAAAGGCCGCACCACCTCCAGATTTTTACGTCGTAGAGGAGTTGCTGCTACATGGGGTTTCTCACGAACGGCTCGAGCAGATGAGATCCAGGAGGTGTCTCAACCGTGTGGTGGTGTTGATGTGCTGCGAGCACTCCCTGCAATTGAATAGATATGGTCTCGATTCATATGAATCGAATCACAGTTTTCACAGAATAACAATATTTCGTAATTGCATAACGGCGATCTGAATCCCAGCCTCTAGTACTTTAAGCAAACAGTGGGGTGAGCAAATCAAATTTTATCTTACTGATGGGATTTCTCAAACTTGGTTCAAATCATGCTAAATGAACACCATTCCCACAAACTATTCCGAATTCACCACGATATCGTATGATACATTATTAAGGCTGCTGGTGAATGAACAAATAATCCTTTAGAAAGCAAGAAGTGGATACATGTCTTTGCATCGTAATGAACGTCAAATTCGCTTCTTTAATAATAGATAATTGTAGTATAGGAGGCAAATTCGGTTCGTCAAAAACCACAGACCTTTGAATGATGTGGAATATTTTTACTTGGCAAGTCTACCAAGGTCGAACACAGACTTAATATATTTATCGAATTTCGATTCATGAAGCACATTGCAAATTAATTTCAGTTTCAGGTCCATATCAAGAACTATGCTATTTACAAAGCAATGTTATGATGTATGCATTCTTTTAATTAAATTTTATGCAAGTTAAAGTGATGGATGAGCAAATATGCAAGAGAATTTATATGCAGATCAAATACTACAATTAAACCCTAAAAATTATTAGCAACATAATAGAAATGGAAATCAGTGTCGTATTAATCACCACATTAAAAACATCCACAAATCACAACAAGAACAATGATAGTAGGGTCCTCATCTTTAACATAAAAATCCACTTCAAATAAAAACAGTAGAAATTGAGAAAATTAAACATGTTAAGATGTCGAGGACAAAACAAGGATCAAAACGACACTAAAATCATGCAATTTGGACCTACGATGCTCAAGTTTTGCTAAAAACAATGCAGGGGCATAATTGTAATAAAAATACAAGGAAAATAAATGTGAAATATTGCATTTAGGTCCCTGTAGGGACCTAAATGCAAATAATAAAAACCACCTAGGCCCATGTGAAATTTTTCCATGTGTAGGGGCCTTTTTGCAATTTTTAAAAAGTTTGAGGGCCTCCCTGTAAAATACCCAGGCACGCACATGAAGCACATGCCTGGGGACCTGGATGCAAATATCAAAAGAACCGAGGTCTGGCCTGCAATTTTCCTAGCTCCTCACGTGCAAAGCACGCGAGGGCTAGGCTCGGAAGGGAGCCTCTGGTTCGGGGCTACGTGGCAACAGTTGGGAGCTCAGGTCGAGGTTCGGGGGACCCGAGCCTATAGCTTCGGCTGGAGGGTCGGCATGCTACGCGTCTTCATCTTGGCCATCCGATCCAGATGATCGGACGGTAACTGTAGTTTCGTCCTCCTCCGTAGGTCACTGGAGAAGGCGAGGCTCCGGCGACCTGCCTTCAGCTCTGCCCCGCCTCTCGAGGGCTTCTGGTGGTCGTGGAAGCTCTCTGGAGGTCTGGCGGAGGAGGTGGAGCAATGACGAGCTCCACGATGGATCAGAAGTGACGCTCGGTGAAGCCTCACCGGAGGCGAGGAGCTCGAAGGTGCTCCGATGCTAACTTCGACCATTTAAGATCCTTTAGGTGTTAGTCGATAGCCGAAGCTTGTGCAAATGCGTGTGAGTGAGGTGAGGCTAGTGGGAGGGCCAGGGAGCCGACGAGAGCGGTGGCCAGTGGCTTCTTCGCCGGCGGAGCAGGAGAAGAAGGGAATTGGAGCGGGGGAGGGTCTGGAGAAGGGAGAGGGGGTCCGCGTGAGTGACTGATGGATGGCAAAGCTTAGGGTGTGGTTTGGTGAGGGTGACGGTGATGATAGGCGGAGGATTAATCCGGAGACGGTGAAAGGAAAATCACCTCGCCGGAGCGAGGAGTTTGCGGAGGAGGTAGCTTGGGCTGAGGCTCAAGGAGCCTCGAGTCGTCGCCCAGCGAGGTCAGTCGGGCCTCAGTGCTCGGCAGCTGCCAGAGGAGCCTCTACTCGGTGGAGGAAAGCCGAGGGTCGACACCAGGCTCAACCCATCGTCGTCTCGACGTTCCGCCCCTCCGCTGTCACTGGAGGGGCGGAGGAATTTAGTGTTAAACACAATAATGGTGGATGACGGTCTCAGGCGATGGGGGATGGCTTAAATAGGCAGAGATCGGTCGGCAGTTACATGATGATGGAGGTTTTTTCGACGGAGGTTTTAATGGTGAAGCATTGATGGGTGAGGATGTTATGTAGGTTGCGCGAAGGAGGCGGGGGAGTGGGCTGTGAGTGGGAGGCGTTATGAGCGAGAGGGATGGCCGGAGTTGCCTTCCAAAATAGGAAGGGGGTGATAGGTTGGTGTGGAAAAACGGCTAGGGCGGGGGTTATGCGAGGTAGAAGATGACCTCCTGACCATTGGATCTAGGGATCCAAGGGCTAGGATCTGAGCGCGGGTGGTCAGCGAGGATTAGATCCATCGATCTGAACGAACGGATGAGATGTGCGCGTTGATGAGCGATTAAGATGAAGAGCGGGGGTCCATCCAAGGGTAAGGGGTGAAGGGGTGACGTGGAGCGTTGTCGACCGTAGGATGAAAGTGGAATCGGGCGGCTGAGATGAAGGGTAGACGTGGAGCAATGAGGGACGTTGGATGGAACTAGAATCAGAGGGTTGTGATTTAGGCGCTGAATAGCGGTTGGGATTTAATCTCGAGATGGATTTGACGGTTGAGAGGTGGAGCGGTGATGGTCAACTGAGATGGAACAGATCAGATGGTCAGGCAAACACCGGGTGGCAGAAGGAGAGGCGGCCACGTGGTCGGCCGAGAGGGCGTCACGTGGCTCAATCAGAAAAAATCAGAAAATAAATACAAAGATAAATAAAAAATAAATAGTTAGAAGCCGAATTAGGACAAAGTCAAAACATGAAAGTTGCTCGTCTCGACGAGATCTACAACTTTTATGTTGGTCAAAAAGCCAAAAGAGGTCATTTGTACAAAACATATTTTTTGGGGTATTTTTAGGGGGATAAAAATACTGGCTTTTTGTCTTTGATTTTTTTGTAATTTTTTTAGGCTTTTCAAAGGTCAGTGATTTATAGACAATTATTCTACCTAATTTTTAGGGGTTTTGAAGATAAAATAAATACAAGAAAAATAATGAAAAATTAAATATAATAACTTAATGGTAAATTATACACAATATAATACAGGATAAAAATAAAAAATTAATCGTGATTTTATTGGATTAATTAAGACATGGGTTTTAATTAGCAGCTTTTAGCATGATGAATACGAGATTCATCATACCCCTATACTTAAACCATGCTCATCCTCGAGTATCTAAAGAATGAAGGAGTCAGATTAATTCCTGACAGTGCGCGTGAAAAATTCAAGGCTCAATCTTTCGAAGACCCTTAATTTAAGAGATCCTAAAATTCCGGATTTATCCAAGCCTTAGTCAGAAGGAATTCAACTTCTCTGATTATCAGACTCTCTTTTTGTATATAGAATATAAGGATATGACATTAAGTTTACTGCATTTCATGAGAGCCGAGTCAAAGCATCACTCAAAGTTCCAGTCCCAAAGACTCTCCTCTAGACCTAATCCTCAATACTAGGGAATAAGTCTATTCTTGCTTCAGTCAACCGTCTCATTAGTTTGTCAGACTTGGAATGTTGATGGATGGCCAGATGATGGAAGTAATGAAATTGTATCTATTTTTCTCACCCACACTTTGGAACAAGGGGCCTCTTGAGTGCCTTTTTACTCAACACATGTAAATTTTAATATTGTTGATCAATGTGTCCGTCAAAAGAGTTGGAGTCGTCTGCACTTGTTTTTCTGGGAGTACACCGGGGTGTGTCTTTTCTGAGTATCTAAGATACCTTCGACACCCAGACTTGAATCGCTTACGATGCAGGGTCCTTTTTGTGGTGTCAGCCCGACTCCTTGGTCCTAATTAGCGCTTGGTCCAAGTGGACACTTAAAAAATGTTTGGGAGCGCTCGCCATTGGTGGAAGCTCATTTGTAATTTGACTTTGGTCTTTAGAGCTTTTTCTTTGACATTTCATTTCTTTTGTTGGCTAGCTCCACTGCTTTTATCAAAAATTGGCGCACACTGATCAACAATTTCCATTAAGTTTCATCACACCCTAGTACATAGGTAAATATCAAAGAGATAGCATATGAATCTTGTTCACATACTGGCTAGGGTTTTGCTGACACTCAGGTTTTCTGAAGCCTTCATTAACTTTTTCCCATCCTCGAATATCATTAGATCGGGTCTAAACTCAAATCTATGGAGTTCCTCAAGTGATATCTCAACTCAACTCATCAATCATGCAGTTGTGGACGTGACTGTGCTGATCATATTTTCTAGAAGGTAGAGATGAAGAGTGCAATATAGCACTCAAATCTTTCAAACTAGGGAAGTGTGGATATTTAAGTCTTTAAAAACCCTAATGGCTAAGGTATGTTAACTCAGACTCTCAAGATCACAGAAATCCAGTGTCCTCAAAATCCTCAAGCCTTGAGTGAGTGTGAATGTGTCAGGATTACACCAACTCCTTAGGTTAGTGATTTTTTTGTGTGATTTTTGTCTTTTGCAGATTTTTATGGGTTTTAATTTTTTATTCTTTGGAGAGACAATGACTGGCCCATGCTCAAATAAAAGTATCCACTCTCAGCCAGTATGGGTGTAAGTACGGGCCGAGACCCGTGTTACTTGAGGACGGGGCCAAATGCGATGTCCTCTAAACTACCCACTCTGCTAAAGGAGACCGAGGTTCCCTCACTGAAAATGTCTGCTAAGCCTAGTAGTCAGAATCAAATTCCAAGAAAGATTTTTAATTTTTAATTTATACACTTTTTTTTGAAAAGGAATATTTGCAAAAATTAATCCCTCAATTTTTAATAAACAAATTTTACAAGGTTTTTTTACAACACTTAGTCCACAAGTTTACCAAAACCCAGCCCAAAAATAAAATTTAAAAAGTTTTAAAAAAACGCGAGCTAAGGCTAAAGTAAATATACAGTAATATACGATATACCCCCTATACTCAAATTTTGCTATGTCCTCATAGCACAAGTTCCATGAAGCCAAGGATCGATTCAAATATCAAGTGATATAGCGGAACTGAGGAGGAGGGTCCCCCTATACTTAGGCCAAAATTAGACTAAGTACAAGAAGACAGAGCGAGGGAGGAATGAGCAGGCAGGTCCCCCCTATACTTAGGCTACAAATAGCCTAAGTAAGGTCTGAATTAGGGGGGTGTTCTATGATACAAGGGTGAGGGGGAGGGGGTTCGTGAAATACACACACACACATAGAGTGAAATATACAGGGGAAGATGGTTGGGGTGAGTGTGTATGTGCAAGTGTAGGTGTGTGCGTGTGGGGGGGAGGGTAGATCATCTGGTGATCTACTTTTTTTTGTACAACATGAAAAACTGGAAATAAATATGCATATGCATTTTTTTACAATATACAATGCAATTTGACTGATAAAAATCCTCAAATTCCTTCACAATGTCTTTTGCGACCTCTTCAGCGGAAGCTCCCGACTTTACGCCTCCATGAGGATTAAGCGTCCTCAATCATCATGGGCCCTGCCACAAAAGATAAATGTTAGAAAACTTAGAGAAATTAAATCAGCAACTATGATGCAAAGAAATGATGCATGAAATGAGGACCTAAAAATTTTGAAATTATTCAACAAATAAAATCAGAATTCAATTATTAAACTAAGCCGCGTCCCCGGCAACAACGCCATTTGATGAACGTCAAATTTGCCTCTTTAAGAATGAATAATAATCGTAGTATAGGAGGTGAATTTTGGTCGATCAAAAACCACAAACTTTGAATGTTGTGGAGTATTTTTACTTGGCAAGTCTACCAAGGTCGAACACAGGGAACGATGATTTTAGTTGCATGGTCTTAAATCAAATTAAATAATTAATTAATGTTTGATTTAATTTCTGTGTTAGAAAATGTACAATGCAATGAGATGCAATCAGATGTAAAAATACATAGATAACAGTTCAGCACAGGATCTAAAATTAAGATTTCTTCTCTAAAATTTGTTAATTGATAACATCCAAATTTATCACAGATCAAAAGCTATAGTTCAAGAGAAATAATCAGAGTGTCAATATGTTCTGTGCTCTGTTGAAAATTTCTTTTAGTTTCCCTGTAAATTATTCCTCAATCGATAAACATTATCTTCGAAAAATACAAGGGAAATAATTTCTCAATCTTCCTTTTTAAAGATCCTACACATATTAAATCCTCAATAAATAATTACTAAATAATACGTGAGGAATTATTTCACAAACTTTTCTCAATGGAGTCCCTGCATAAAGATCATCAATTCCTCTACAGCACAACTATGTCAAAATTTAACATGCATGTCAACTGAGATCCTCGAATAATAATTACCAACAAACAACCTCAGATCCATCCATAAACTATGCCAAATGGTAGAGCATGAAAATAGCTTCAAAATGACATATTATATGCTCAAAATAGAGTTCGTATGAAAAAGATATGCTAAAATGAAATTCTAGGGACTAAAATGTAAATAAAATAAAATTTTTTTAAAAGGTCCCTGAAGGGGCTTATCTGTAATTTCTCAAATCTGGAGGGGCCTCCTACAATTTACCTATGCTACTATTTGCCGAGATGGGGTGACGTGCTGATCACATAGGAATCACTTGAATAGGAGTTGTCGAATGACTGGCAACGGTGTGATTGTGATTCACTACAGAGTTGAGGATGTCTCCATAATTAGCCCAAGCTTTTGCATATCTCGTGACACATCTATTGAATGTAATGTTGAGATGAGTCTGGCCCTTTCAATCCGATGGTGAGCGTAGTCCCAACTCCTCCTTGCATCTCCTTCCTGAATTCGAAAGCTTCAAAAGCAGAGAACTATCCAAATGGGTGCAGCTGGAGTTCGGTCGATGCCTACGGCTCCTCCAATATGTAGTTAGCTTGCAGTCTGAACCCCAAGATGGCGTAGATCAGGGAAGGTGGTGGAATGGGTCCAAGAAAGGCCGCACCACCTCCAGATTTTTACGTCGTAGAGGAGCTGCTGCTACTTGGGGTTTCTCACGAACGACTCGAGCAGATGAGATCCAGGAGGTGTCTCAACCGTGTGGTGGTGTCGATGTGCTGCGAGCACTCCCTGCAAGTGAATAGATATGGTCTCGATTCATATGAATCAAACCACAGTAATCACAGAGTAACAATAATTCGCAATTGCATAATGACGATCTGAATCCCAGCCTCTAGTACTTTAAGCAAATAGTGGGGTGAGCAAATCAAATTTTATCTTACTGATGGGATTTCTCAAACTTGGTTCAAATGATGCTAAATGAACGCCACACCCACAAACTATTCCGAATTCACCACGATATCGTATGATACATTATTAGAGTTGCTGGTGAATGAACATATAATCCTTTAGAAAGCAAGAAGTGGATACATGTCTTTGCATCGTGATGGTTTAACACTTTATAGAATATGAAAGATGGAGGACAATGAATCAAAATGCAAAGGTTGAATCCCAACTTAAATCAGGTCCTAGAAGTATTCTGGAAATGAGATGTCCGTAGGTTAAAATAATGAGAATATGTGAATGATGGCTAGGAGAATCACCGATTGGATGTGGATTAATTTCCACACCAACTTGTGAATACGGAGAGAATCAATTTCTGTTTAGGAATTACGTGCCAACTTTCCTCTTCTATTGTTGCGTGGATATCTGTTCTCTGAATTATGGTTCAATGGTTGAAAGTGGGTGCCTTTACTGTAACTGTAACAATGTCGGAGTGGAGTCTTCCTATTTATGTTGCAGGCGGTATCGGATATATAAACAAATTGGATTAATGGGGCATATTGCTCCTAACCGGGGTGCAAGATCTGGAGCCAGGCTCCAACGAGAACCAATGAAGGTTATGGTGGGATAGAAGAGAATGTGAAGAGTTTGTCGGTGGAGGTGGCGGCTTGCGAGTGGCGCGCAGGCAAGCGTGGCAAGGTTGAGTTTGGATATGGGGCGTACTGCCCAGGGGTCTGTCGGGGACATGGTGGAGAAAAGATGGGTGCGATTGGGAAAGCAGGGGAAAGGTTGAAAATAGAGGTAGAAGAAAAAGGCAGATTCACCTGGGATTGAGAAGTAGACGGGGGAAGGAAATGGGAGAAGTTTACCTGGAATTTGGTCGCTTGGATATACGGGAGCACGTAGGTGCCTCTATGTTATAGCCTCAAAATCTAGCGACGGGAGGATCGAAGCTCAACATCGGAGCCTGAAGCTCGCTGCTACGTGGAAGATAAGCCACGGATCTCGCCGGATATTTGTGAAAGAGCCGTCGTCGCGCTCAACGACGCACATCTTGCTGTCACCTTGGAGTAGCCGGAGGCTGCTAGCTCTCACTCCCTCTATTGCGGATATCTTGGAAGGCCGGTGAGGGGGAGGGTTTATTGGAGGAGGTGCGAGGGCGTTACAGGAGGAGGAACGTCTGTCGGTGGAGAGGGGTGTAACGGCGAGGAGTGATGACAAGGGGTTGTCGGCCGTGCATGGCGGAGACACAAGGGGAAGGAGGGGAAACGACTGGGGTGGGGGTTATGCGAGGTAGAAGATGACATCCGACCGTTGGATCTAGTGATCCAATGGCTAGGATGTGAGCGCGGGTGGTCGGCGAGGATTAGATCCATCGATCTGAATGAACGGATGAGATGTGCGCGTTGATGAGCGGTTAAGATGAAGAGCGGGGGTCCATCCAAGGGTGAGGGGTGAAGGGGTGACATGGAGCGTTGTCGACCATAGGATGAAAGTGGAATCGGACGGCTGAGATGAAGGGTAGACGTGGAGCAATGAGGGATGTTGGATGGAACGAGAATCAGAGGGCTGTGATTTAGGCGTTGAATAGCGGTTGGGATCTAATCTCGATATGGATCTGACGGTTGAGAGGTGGAGCAGCGATGGACAACTGAGATGGAACATATCGGACGGTCAGGCGAACGCCGGGTGGCAGAAGGAGAGGCGGCCACGTAGTCGGCCGAGAGGGCGCCACGTGACTCAATCAGAAAAAATCAGAACATAAATACAAAGATAAATAAAAAAGAAATAGTTAGAAGCCGAATTAGGAAAAAGTCAAAACATGAAAGTTGCTCGACCACGACGAGATCTGCAACTTTCATGTTGTTAAAAAGCCAAAAGAGGTCATTTGTACAAAACATATTTTTGGGGGTATTTTTAGAGGGATAAAAATACTGGCTTTTTATCTTTGATTTGTTTTATTAATTTTTTAGGATTTTCAAAGGTCAGTGATTTATAGACAATTATTCTACCTAATTTTTAGGGGTTTTTGAAGATAAAATAAATACAAGAAAAATAATGAAAAATTAAATATAATAATTTAATGGTAAATTATACACAATATAATATAGGATAAAAATAAAGAATTAAAGGTGATTTTATTGAATTAATTAAGATAGGGATTTTAATTAGCGACTTTAACATGATGAATACTAGATTCATCACCTGCAATGTCCTTCATGTCCTTCCAAATTTTCAGACGAATCAGACTTCTAAAAATAATAACACATAAACCTAAACCCACCATTACAAACAAAACACTCACCTGCGCCACACATATCTCCACCCTCAGATGCACACATATCTCCGCCGGATGTCGTCCTTGTCCTAGCTGTGCGCATACGCAGCCAGATCTTCTTTGCGCATGCACAGTTAGCTTGTTGTAGTTCATATTTGATATATACAAACTTGCAATTATATCCAAATTCAATATGATTCTTCTATGATTTCTACGGATCACAAGTATGCTATTTTTATTTAGTTATACAATGATCGATTGTAATAAATTCATAACAAGCATATATGTTTTTGCTTTTAAAAAAAATAAGTCAAACTGCTTTTTAAAAATTAAGTATTCTTTTCTTTACATTGATCCATATTCTTAATTTTAGAATCATGATTCGAACATCGAGTTTGACTATGCTACAAACTTAATCATAGATTAGGTGATCATTAAAAATCCGAACCAATCCGATCCAATCCGTAATCCGATGGATTGGATTGGATTGGATTGGATATGCATGTTGAATGGATTGGATTGGACTGGGAAAAATAAAAAATCCGTTATGTGTGGATTGGACACGGATTAAGCCAAAATCCGATCCAATCCGATCCACGTGCACCCCTAATAGATACATAATGGAATCGGGTCGAAGAGTATCATGTGCACGGTGGATCAATGGCAGAGATAGTAGAGGATAGAGCAGAGAGGTGATATGACAATGGAGGAAAATGGTTGAGTGCGGGTGGTGGGTGGTGGAAATGGAGCGAGTGCGGTGGAGAAGTAGGTACTCTGAAAATTGGTCTTAGCTAAAGGATTCCTCCAGGGAGGAGTCTGCCCCAACGAAGAGAAAACATGTATGCTTGAAGCCTAGGATTGGTGCAGAACATAGTTGGAATTTTTTGGGTTAAAATTAATGGAATGTCGGTGGACCCCCCTAGTTAAAAAATGTTATGTTATACTGCATGAACTATGCTTTGCGTCGAAGAGAAAGCCCTACTATCAATCCATATATATTGATCAAATTACTACACGATTGTCTTTTATATCTTATATCCATAACAAGTATTAAATTCATTTTTTAATGATCCATATAGGAATGGTTTTTCATTGAACTTTATAATTTTAACATTAGAATATATAACATCAACTCATCAAACGATTCATATAGTAATAACCCTCCATAATTTTCCTGGTCGCGGAAAAAAATAACAATAAATTGTCAATTTTCTCATTAATGTAGCTTATAGTGTCGAGATATCTTGTCCATCCCAATGAGATCCAATGGCCAGTATATAGCCCCTACCGCCTATTAATTATTACTATACACGGATGTCGTCCAAGCGGCTCTACATGTTTCTGGATTTTCATACATTTCTTATCGTTTGCTCTTCGGAGATTCCACACAGATAAATGTAATTCAGAACCCAAAAACTTTCCCACCAAGTGATGATAACTTCGTTATTTAATAGGGAATATATGCACGGTGAGGAAAAGTGTAAGGATCATATGTTGTAATACAATAAGTGTTGTATTACAGTGGGCGATCAGACAACTCTTGATAATCAAATTTTTCTTGCGATTGAAAGAGATGTCGATGTAGAGAACCACAAAAACAAAATTCGATTAATCAAACAAAAATCAATAAAATAGGAGAGAGAGAGAGAGAAGTGAATGAAGTGTCTCTCTCCTATTTTATCTACATTATTTTATTTAACAAGGTAACTGTCCTTGGGTCGAACTCGAGGAAGTAGAATAGCAATATTTCAATTCTTGAGAAGATGGGTTATTTTTGTGATTTTTTATTTCTTCTCAAGGAATGTTAGAAAACTCTTTTTTACTGATTTTAGATTTTTTTATTTTTTATATAATTTTTAATTTTCCTATTTTTATTTAATTTTCAAAGGATATTTTTCAAAATAATTTATCTATAATATAGTATGTTAAAGATAATAGGGGAATATATAATACTATATAGTAGAAAAATTGCTTGAGCGATGGACTCAAAATGGAGTCAAAATGCGAGGGATAAAATCTAGATGAAATCACGATTAAAATCCCTCAAAAATCAAAGCAAAATAAAATGTAGAAAATATCTCGATGATATAAAATGTCAAAGGTCCTCAAAATAGTGCAAAGTCTATTGTAGATGTAAAATCAACAAAAAAATATAAGTGATCTTTCAAGTAGGTCGCTGTTCAGGGATCTAAATGAATAAAGTCTCTGAAAATACACTTAGGTCCCTGTAAAGGGACCTTAATGTAATAAAAATAACTTTTGGAGGTGCGTTTGTAATTTAGAAAGCAACAGGGGCTTCTTTGATGTTTCTCCACCATTTGGAATTTAACTATTGAGATTAGAAGGTGGAGATATGATCTAGACCGTTTGCGGCTGCCGTGCATCGACAACCTGTAGGACCTGGCGATAGGGACTGTTCTTCCCCAAATCTCGAACAATGACGGAGTTGACTGGAATCGGCTATCGAATAGGCAGACTTTGGTTAGAGATAGGGCCGGAGAGGGGTCGCCTACCCCTCTCGAGCACTCCCGATGAGAGAGTTGGGCTGAAACGACCTGAAGAATAGTGAATTTGGGTTGCGAGTTTTCACTCGAAACCCTTCGCCACGAACGATCTTTGAAGGTCTGATTATGCAACTATGAAGCTCGGACTGGTTCCAGGAAGATGTTAGTTCAATTGCGGCACACCTGCATATGAAATATGACTCGATTCGGGGATGGAATCGGTCTAAATGTGACATAAATTTCTCACCACATAGAGTTCAAAAGAAATGAAAGAAAAATTATAATATAGCTTGAATTCGAGACGAATTGAAGGGGTTTTTAGGTAGACTCAAATCTAGGACTAAAGATGGTAATTAACTACGCTAATCAGGTCCTATAATGGCACAAGAAACGAGGAATTGGAGAATGAATGAAGGAGTACCTGGGGTTGGAAGGTATATGATTGTCCTGGTTGTCGCTCGATGAGACAGCTACTCGGAGCTCCATGTGCACGAGAGCATCGACATAAGGTTGATGGGGCCTTGGAACGTCTCCACTGACGGATCTTCTTCCATGCGGAGGCGCACCTAGGCGCTGTCACCACCGGAGGCGGTTGGAATGAAGCGGGGAAGGAGGAGGATCAACCAATTGGTTCTGGGTAGAGAAGAGTTAGTTGGCTCGAGTAACCTTTGGATCGATTTATAAGCCAATCGAGAGGTGGTTTGGTTAGATCTGATGGCAGGTTTGGAAGTATGTGATTTGGAGTAGAAGATAGATGGTTTAGATCGGGTGAGGGTGTAGGGATGATCATGGGAAAAGTCTAGAAGAAGGTCGGCTGCAACAACTGCAATTGCCTTGTTCTTGGAGAAGAAGCATTCGGGTGCTGACACGTGTCAACACCATGGTAGGTTGAAAATGAATAATATTATAAATTAAATATAAATTAGAAAATACCATTAATTAAATTAGGTATAAAAATAAAAGATGTAAATAATTAAATTATCTAATTTGTTCTAGAAGCTATTTATTTAAATAATAAATATAAATACTAATATATTATTAATAAATATGTTTATAAAATCTTAATAAATAGACTTTTGATTTTTAATTTAATAATTTAATAAATAACATAACATTTTTATATATTATTAATTATTAGGATAGTAAATAAAGTATGTGTGAAATTTTATGGATTTTAAATTATTAATTTAAATATATAATTAAATACGGGTATAAATTGCACAATAACTTCATCTATACATTAGGGTTTTTGATTTATTTAAAATATTAAATAGTATCAAAAAATTCTAAAATAAATTATGGTTTAAATACAAGATCAAGAAAACAATTAAAAATTATAAAATTAATAAAACTATAAATAATGCGATCTAAAGAAAATAAATAGCCTAGAAACCCAATTGTCATTAGGTTCCAAAACTGACTTTTTGCAAACAGACTCCGATTTTAGTGAAACTACCATCATTAATTAGAGAATATTATTTTACAAACTTTAAAGGTGAGTAGAGTTTAGAGTTTGTATGAGGAAGTTATGATTTTTGGAAGTTGAGAATTTCACAATTTAAAAGTTATATTTCTTTACATACATACAAGATAATATTTTTAACTTATTTTTATATTCTTTATATATTTTTAGAAATAATTAGGAAAAGTGTTTGATGAAAAATAACAAATGAATTAATTAAAGATCAATGATGATTTGATAATTACTTGATAAATAATGAAGAATGTCTGAAGTGAATAATTAATTATTTTTATAATTTTCTTTCCTTATCTCCCCCTACTTGTTTATTCGTCAACCACTCCATGCTGACTTGGTCTCAAGGATTATATTATATAAATATATCTTGCAACTATATTTATATTGTGTAAGTCATATTATGCATATATCATATCTACAATCTGCCTTCTTTTTGTTTTCTTTATTTTTACTCTTTTATTTATTTCATATTTTTGATGCGTAAAAATGCATTTTTATTCATGAATATTATTTTGATAAAAGATTGAAATTAATGGATATTTACATGTATTTGTTGAGGGCCTTTAGACAAAATGCAGACAAAATGTTAATGAATAATGGATTCATCAACTCCCTATACTTAAGCTTTGCTAGTCCTTTAGCAAACACTTATTTCAAAAATAAGGGAAAGAGAAAGAAAGTTAGAATGAATTTGTTTTCCTAAACCCATTCATGAGAATAAACAAAGGAACAAGCTTAATCAAGCCTAAAACAAGCATTTTCAGAGCCCTAACTAGGATTAAGATTTTAGTCTCAACAGTCCCATAGTTCCACAAATCCTTATTTAGGTTCATCTCAACATCCAACCCAGATCCACTCATCCATATCACTATATCTATCAACCCTTGAATTCAATTTGTACTGTGTGTGAATTTTGTTAGCTCTTCATGCTTACGGAAGCGAAGAAACCACCCATCCCAATAATACACTCCCATTGGTTCCTCATCCAGCTACTCTTTCCTCGAGGAGGAGGGTATTCCCTTCTAAGGTCAGGTCGTGATGTGTCCACAATCGAATTGAGTGAAAATGTAGAAGAATGAGAAGAGAACAAGAGTATGACTAGTGTAGTCACATCTCCTTGTGAAGCCAACTAGTGTAGATAAGTCTCCACTAAGATGTGCAGGCTTTTTGGTGGAAGCTTGGACCATTGCGATAATATTTATATTTGGTGGCTTCTTCTTTGAATTGGCTTTGCAATGTTGCTTGCACTTCATCAATGTTTTTGTGCCTCGACGGATGTAGCATCTTTTTATTTCGTCCATTTTTTGAGGTCTTGGAAAACTTTTGCTAGCATATCCTTCCCTAGTCCAAAGCATTATTTGAATCCCACAACTCCTGTCTTTAGACGTCCGTGCCACTAGACAAGGATAAAAATGCACCACTAAAATAGACCGCCCTTCGCCACTCCATGCAAGTCGAGCTAAGTACAAAGTGCATATGTCCAAAATTGGTTCATTGATGAAGAGTTAAACGGATGACACCAAGTGTTCTACTTAGTCACATTTAAGTTGACTTCCCAAACATGGTCTTATGGAACCCAAAGATCTAAGTCAATGATCTGAAGAGTCTAAATTCCAGTTCCTAACTAGGCTCCTTACAATGAAAGTTATAGGCCATAATTGAGCTCCATCCATTAGACTATTCCCAATCTTTAGTTTTAAAAATCAAACATATTCTGAAAAATGCTTATGCAAATGCAACCATGTCTTTGTGAAGTATATTTTTTGAATTTTACTTATTTTTGTGGATTTTAAGGATTTTGTAATTTTTATGAATTTTAGGACTTTACATTTTTATGGATTTTTAATTTTTTATTAACAAGTCTCTATACAAGAAATTACAAAATAAATTATCCAAATTTTATTTGGATTGGAAATTAATGTATTTTATAAATTTTATATACACCAAATTTTACAAGGATTAAATGATGGCCCCAGAATCAAGCGGTCTTGTGTTCCACACAAGGCGTGAACACAGTCGAAGTGTTGACCACTCAACATCGGATCTAATCAGCAATTAACCGACATAAAGAATAAATCAATTAAGTCCCAAAATTTGTGAATTAACATTTAACTCTACCACAAAATGCATAGTGAATAAGTATGTAGAGGTCGAACCACAGAGAACAATACAAAAATGAAGCAGCCTATGATGTTCATGTTCAACAGAATCATCCTTGTATGAATCCTATTTTTGTGGGTTTTTCTTTTTCTTTTTTTTCTTTTTTTTATTAATATATATATTGTTTAATATTCTATATTTATTTATATATATATAATTTATAGAATATAAATATATAAAGATAAACATCCATAAAGGGTATGTATAGAGTATATAATACATATATATAGATAGATTATATATGTTATATATATATTTTATATTTTGATTTTTTTAACTTTCAGATTTTTATAAATATATATATAAATATTTTAATTTTCTTTTTCAATCTTGGAATGCATATACAATGTAGTGAGAGGGGTGAAATAATATTTATAAAAATTTACAGAAAAGCTCAAAAATGCACAAATAAACTATTTTTGGCCTTTTTATAAATTTTTAATGTTTTTGTGACTTTTAGGCATTTTACAGAATCTTTTTGGTATTTTTAAAAGGGAAAATAAAAGAAAACAAGGACTTAAACTACTGGACAGAATTGAAATGAGGTCTAAAAATAGAAAATGACATCCAAAAATCCTCAAATTAATTTTAAATTATAGATAATAAAAGAAGGAAACTACATAAACTTAATTTATATTTTTTGGATTTTCTAGGATTTTTTAGATTTTTCTGAAGTTTTTAAGGGTTTTCTTATTTTTAGGTTTTTGTTTTGAGTTTTTTTATTGATTTTTGGACTGACACTAAAGTATGATAAAATAGACAATAGGTAATTTTTTTGGAATTTTTCGAGGTGATTTACTATTTTTTTGGTATTTTCTAAGCTAAACAGTAGATAAAATGCATGTTTTTGATTTTTAATAAATGCAAAATGCAACAAAAATAAAAACTAAAAATATGGCGTGCAAGAGCAAGCTAGCAGGAGCTTATATTAATTTTTGTAGAATTTTTCAAGTTAATATGATACATGAAATAAATGGAACAAGTAAGCACAAATATATGGTCTAGCAGGGGCATTTTTGCAAATAAAAATAAAGACAGGGGCTTTATTGCAAAAACACGAAAATATTACACTTGGTCTGCAATTTTAAGGGCTAAAATGAAATACAAAACCCTCCAGGGACCCCCGCGCAAAATAACCATCACATGGGACTACACGTGATCCACACCCACAGGGACCAAAAAGTAATTTCGAAAAGTTCAAGGTCCTCCACGCAAATTTTCACAAAAATATTACACTTGGAATCTAATTTTATGGAATAAAAATAAATATACAAACATGTAGGGGTGCTTGTGCAATTTAACCACCTCACATGGGACGACATGTGAGGTGACGTGGACTGGACCTCGAGGTAATATCATAAAGGTACAGGGAGGTCCATGCAAAATTTACACAATAAAATGAACTTCAACTTTTATTTACAGGGCTAAACAATAAATACAAAAAAGCTAGGGCTAAATAAGAAATTTACCCCTTGTTTAGGCGCTAACGGACGGCAATGAAGATCTCACTTGGACACGCGTCACACATCCGACGGCGGGTACCGGTTCGCCGATGAAGGGTTGAGATTAGATCAGCCTCGCTGATCTGACGATGATGGCCACGCTTCATCTGACGGTTCTCGTTCAATCTGGGGCGCTCCTCCTGATCAGACGGCGATGAAGGGGTCTGGAGGAACATGGGAGGAACTCACGCCGGGCGAGCTTCGATCTTGGAGCATGGGCTCCTTGGGGCCTCTTCCTCGCGTTTGAGGTGTTCGACTCGTAGCTGGAGGCGTCCTGCACCTGTCGGTGGTCTTCTCATGGCTCCTGGATGTCCAAGGAGGTCAGGCGAGGTCGGTGAAGGTCGGGACCTCCAGGAGCCTCTTCCTGAGTCAGATCGAGTCCCCAGGGGCTCGTTGCATTGTGGGACATGCATAGGAGGAACCAGGGGACCGAGGGCTTTCTCCTCAACCCGGGGATTTGAAGCTTTGGTGCAAAATGAGATGAGGCGGAGGAGCTCCGGCGATAAGCGGAGGTGGAGCTCTGATTCGCAAGGACTGGAGGTCCTTGGTTGAACAAAAGTGATCGATAGATGGAGAACGCGATGGGGAACGAAGTGAGGTGAATGGAGCGGTTGGAGACAGTGGGTATCATGGTGGAGAAGTCACCGGAGCGGAGCTCCGGCGAACTTCAATTTTCCTATTTTACGATGCGCTACTGATCTAAAAGCTAAACTAACAACGGAATTGAAATGCTAGAATTAAAATCTACCTAAAAAGCAAGAAAGGACAGCTATTATACCTGGGGTCCACCAGGGAGCAGGACGGACGCCGGAGCTCCGCCGCGTCAAAATTGATCCCTCCACCGGCCGCGTCGCATTGCTGAAATGCTCCCCCTGTCACGAGGAACCTCCCAGGAACTGAATCGAGGCTTTTGGGTGGATGGAAATTGGCCAAATTTGAGGAGGAGGTCGATGGCTCTTATTTATAGACAGACTGGTCGCCCTACTTGGCCCGCGTATTCCGGCGAGTACAATGATCATTTTCTCGATCCAACAAGCATGCATGATAGATGGATGATCCCTCTACAGATCTCGTGAAGGCGACGAGCGAGAACAAGGGACGAGATGCTCGGAAAAAATGGTGCAAGTCAAGGGATCAGCAAGGTTCAGAGGCGCCAGGTCCCGAAGGGACAGTTGACCAGAGGTCAACAAAGACTGGCTCCCCATTGGTCCACCTCGGCCGCAAACAGACAAAATAGGCTTATTTATTCGAAAATGATTTATTTAGCACAATAGATGATTTTATTTTTTTTGCTTATAAAAAAATGTTTATTAATTAATGTAGTATTTATTTATGATTTTTATTTAATTTTTTGATGTATTTTATTATGGTTTTTTTTAATAATGTATGTATGCTTGTATTTACATGTATTTTGTATATTTTATTTTTATTTACTTTATTTTATTTTATTATTTTATTGTCTTATTTTAAAAATTTATAATTTATTTTTGTGAGTGTGAGGGTATTTTTATTTAATTTTTATGAGTTGATTTTCATATTTAAATAAATTGGTACATATATATGTAGGTATACCTATAGGTAGTTTACCTATATTATATATATATACTTAATTTATTTAATGTATTTTCTTGGTTTTTACTTTGGATTTGTATTTTTAGTAAGTTATATGTAATATTTACATTATTATAAAAATATAGATGAATAATGAAATCCCCTTTTATTTTATATACATATAGATAGCATAGGTATTTTGTCTATGTATCTTATTGACTTATTTTATTTTACAAATTCTTTTTGGTTTTCTTTTAATATCAATATGTACACGTATTGTATACATTATTTACAAAATTCTAAAAATATAATTTTGTAAAAATAATGAATAATGAATAAATTGAATATTTTAATTAGGCAGATTGCACAATGAAGGCCAAAAACCTAACTTTTACAGATGAACTCCAAAAATTATGAAACCAAGTTTATTAAATAGTTCTTGGGAAGCTATATACAATTAAATGAGTTTGGGTGATTTGGAGTTTTTATTTGCAAGATATGGGTCTGTGAAGTTGAGATTTTGGCTTTTTATTCTGTATATAAAATGTACAATGAGTATTATTTTTACACAAACTCAATTTTGTATTTTTATTTACATTATTATCTACAACTTTCATGTACAAAGTTTTTTTATTTGATGAACAAATAATTATATACAAAATAGGTGTCAAAAATGCATAAATAAATGAATAAATAAATGAGGTATTTATTGTACTGTTGGCCGTTATCTCCCCCTACTTTATTTCTTGTCGACCAATTCCATGCTGGCCTTGGTTTCGGGGTTCGGGTCATAAAATATTTGCAATATTTTATTCCTTTTTCTTTTCTTCTCTTTATTCTATATTTTTGGCATTAAAAACCTTGTTCTATGTACAATGAATGCAACAAATAATGAATGCTTTTATGGACAAATTAATGCTATTGACATGCATTTGCTAGGGTTTTTAAGGCCAAAATGATAGAATAAAGGTGATGAAATGGAGATTCATCACCCCCCTATACTTGCCTTTGCTAGTCCCTAGCAAATACTTATGCAATAAGTACAAAAAGAATAAAGAAACGAAAAATGGACTTAAAGAAGGATAGAGTGAATAGGGGTGCTTTCTGTGCAATGTATGTCTTTACAAAATCTGAATTTGGAGCTTCTGTCAGACCTTGGGTGTAGACGTGTGTGGAACCTGGTCGGGAACCAGCTTTAATATATAACAGCCTTCGAGAGTCACAGAACTCGGTTCAACCCACCTCAATAGCTGGGTCAGAACTGGTCTACATCATACGCAAACCCTTATAACTATGAAGCTGACTTGTACAGTGTAAGTGATGATGGCTCTCCCCAACTGAAATGACAAAAGAACTGACTTCTCCAGAATGACAACCCAATGATTCCCCAATCCAATAGCTCTTTCCTCGAGGAGCAGGGTATTTCCTTCTAAGTTCAAGTGGCAACCAGCTCAAGAGGAGGGGGTGAAGAGAAGAATGGACGGTAGCCAGTGTAGCTACCTATCCTAGGATGCAAGACCAGTGTAGTCAAGTCATCCAGCTGCAGGCTCACATATTTGACTTTGGAACTCAAGCTTGCTTATTGGCTTTACAACATATGTACATACTTTGCAGGCATTTAATTTTTGTACATGCCTGACCATTTTTTTTCGACATACTTTTCACAGCAGCATTTACATAAGGAGTTTCTCCTCTTGAGCTAGTAGACTATCCCTCTTTTGAAGCTTTATTGCAACCCACAATCTCCTGTCGTTAGACCTTCTGGCTATTGGACCAGGTTGGGGTGCACTTCCCACCCTAGACGAGGATGAATGTTTCCACCCGTGTGCGTCTCAGACAGGCAAATCCAACCCCCTCACCACTCCAACTGAGTTGAGCCAAGTGAAAGGTGCAAGTGTCCAAGTTAGGTCACAGTCGGCAAGAGTCATGCGTGCGTCTCGAAAAGTTCTAGTTAATCAGTTGAGGTGACTTGAACCCAGCCCTGCTGTCTCAAAGAATTAAGTCTGCATAGACCTGAAGTACCTTAAACCTAGTTCCCATAAGGTTCCAGTGTAGTTAAGTGCAGTAATGTCTAACCAAGCTCCAATTTTAGACTTTATTGGACTGATTCAATCATCAAGCTCACTCAAAAAGAATATGAATGGTATGCTCATGCTATGCACAATGAATGATGCAATTTTTCACAAAGAATTTACAAGAATCCAAGAATCTTTTTACAAAAAGAATTTTTGCAAATAAAAAGCTTGACACATACAAAAAGTACATACAATTATTTACACGGGCTTGCCGCTTTATTTACAGAATGTATGGATCTTTAAAGACTTTACATATTCTAATGAAGTAATTTATTCAGATTGTATAGAAAGAATTTTATGTATTTTATTTACGATTTACAAGTATTTGTAATGATGCTTTTATTCCTCAGGTCTAGTTTGAAAATAATTTTTGCAAACTATAGTACACGATAATTTTTGCAATCATTTACACACATTTGAAAACTATTTTTGCAAAGATTTTTCACACTATGTATATACATTTTTCACAATAGTTTTGACAAACATTTTTCAAAAACATTTGCACATAGGTTTTTCAAATCCTTTATTCCACACAAAGAAAAAGTTTTTCAAACCAAGCAATTTTACACACGTTGAAAACATTTCACAGCAAATTTTCCAAACAGTTCACATTATTTTTCAAATCGTATTGTAAAGGTATTTAACCTGATTTATTAATCAGTATATAGAAAGAAAAACTGTATTTGCTGTACAACATGGTTTGGGCTCTTATAAGCTTTATTTGGGATGATTGCTTATTTTTGTATGAGAGATTTTTGTGCAGACTCCTCAGACTTATTCGAGAATCGTTTTCAAAAGATTTTTGAAAAACTATAGTCCAAAATAATTTTACAGCATGTACACGAATTTGAAAATGATTTTACAAAGGTTTTTCACACAGGATAGATAGATTTTTCAAAGCAATTTGACAACCAAATTTTTCCAATCATTTGCAAACTAATTTTTACACAATTTTATTTCACTCAAAGAAAAGAAATTTTACAAACGAAACTTATTTTACAAAGGTTGAATACTTGTACACACTATTTTACACGCAATTTTCAAATGATTTTTCAAAGAAATTTTTTTTGCATAAAACGCTTTTCCTGACTTATTAATCAGTAGACATACAAAGAGTCTGAGGAGCTCACAATCATCTTTTATTATTATATATATATTATTACTTTTTAGATTGAGGTGATGTTTTATTTTTCAGTATGAGTTATGGCTTATAGTATATACATGGTATATACGACCCCCCTATACTTAGCTGGAGCTATGTCCTCATAGGTCGAAGAGAAAAGCGAAGACATAACTCGTACTGAGTATAGACAGATCTAAAGAATATATGTGAATGAGAAATGAATGAATGAGAAGTTGACCGTCCCCCCTATACTTAGGATCAAATAATCCTAAGTATATCAGACTGTACAAAAAGCAGGGAGGGTCAAGGGTGGGAATACACAAATCGTACTCAGATTGTCTCCCCCTATACTTAGGGTAAGGTACTCCTAAGTATAGACAAGAAGAGGAGACAATGGAGAGGATCTAAATGAAATGAAAAACTTGAGGTGCACATCCCCCCTATACTTAGGACAAAGTACGTCCTAAGTATGGAAAACTATCTACAAGGGCGGCACCTTTTTGATACAAAAAGAAGATTAGAAAAAGAAAAGAAGAAAAGAAGAAAAGAAGAAAATCAGATAAACAGTTTTTGGGGTGCATCATCTGAATCTTCTGGTGCTGTCACTGTTGTGGATATGTCCTCATGGTGCACGAGCTGAATGGAGTCTACAACGGCCAAGAATGTATCTGGTTCGAGGTAAGGCTTCAGGAGTTGACCGTTGATGATGAATGGCTGTGCGTCAGGAGACAATTCTGATATAGCAATACTTCTATTGTCACGCACTTCACAAACTCGAAATGGCCCTGTTCACTTACTCTTTAATTTGCCCAGAAAGATCCGCAACTTTGCATCAAATAACCACACCTTCTGTCCAACATCAAAGGTCTTTCGTCTGATGTGCCGGTCATGCCAGCGTTTCACCTTCTCTTTGTACATCAATGTGTTATCGTATGCATAGTCTCGGAACTCCAAAAGTCTGTTCAGATCATCCTTTCTTTTCTGACCACTTTTGCGTAAGTCCAAATTGCAGCTGTTAATTGCCCATAAAGACTTGTGAATTAATTTGACGGGCAAATGGCACGGCTTCCCGTATACAAGACGATAGGGCGACATGCCCAAGGGAGACTTGTAGGTGGTTCTGTAAGCCCATAGGACCGAATCCAAGAGTTGGGACCAGTCTTTTCTGTTTGTCCTAACAAGTTTCTGCAGGATAGTCTTGATTTCTCTATTTGATAATTCTTTCATGCCATTGGTCTGAGGATGGTAAGGAGATGCGACACGATGATCGATGCCGTACTCCTTCGTCAATTTCTTGACCTCTTTGTTAATGAAATGGCTACCCTCGTCTGATATGAGAATTTTCGGTATCCCGAACTGCGAGATGATGTTCTTCTTCAGGAACTGACATACTGTTCGGTTGTCGGCGGCTCGAGCGAGGATAGCTTCAACCCAACGACTCACGTAGTCAACAGCAAGAAGGATGTGCTCAAAGCCTTGACTGTTAGGGAAAGGTACCATGAAGTCAATGCCACATGCATCGAAAACGTCTACTATCTGAATGATTTTTAGGGGCATCAAGTCTTTTGCAGTGAGTGTACCTTTCAATCTCTGACAGTGAATACATCGCTTGACAAATTCTGCTGCATCCTTAAATAAAGTGGGCCACCAGAACCCACACTGAAGTACTTTGGCTGCTGTACGATCTCCAGAGTGATGTCCACCAGATTCGAGCGAGTGACAATGCTCGAGGACACTAGATTGCTCCTCCTGAGGGATGCACCTGCACCAAATGCAATCCGCTCATTCCCTGAATAAAAGAGGATCCTCCCATTATTTGAATCGGATGGTCGACATGAATTTGTTCTTCTGATTCTTCCTCCAATCCGATGGTGTTACCCCAGAGGCGAGGTAATTGACTATATAAGCATACTAAGGAAGAGAATCCACTGCTAAGATTGATTCGTCAGGAAAGGTTTCTGTAATGGGTGCACTGTTCAGAGGAGGCTCGTGCTGCTCAATTCTGGAGAGATGGTCTGCTACCACATTCTGAACTCCAGGTTTGTCCTTACTTTCCAGATCAAATTCCTGGAGGAGAAGGATCCATCGAATCAGTCTCGGCTTGGCATCCTTCTTCTGCTGTAGGTACCGGATAGCAGAGTGGTCAGTAAAAATTGTGACTTTTGATCTAAGCAAATAGGATCTGAACTTCTCAAGGGCGAAAACCACAGCCAGCAACTCTTTCTCTGTCACTGTATAATTTCTCTGTGCTTCATCTAATGTTCTGCTGGCGTAGTGAATGGCATAGGGCGCTTTTTCTTTCCTTTGCCCAAGAACAACCCCGACTGCAAAGTCTGACGCATCGGTCATTATCTCAAAGGGAAGAGACCAGTCTGGCGGCTGTAGGATCGGAGCCTGAGTAATAAGCTCCTTCAGCTGGTTGAAAGCAAGGAGAACCTGCTGATCTACATTGAACTCAGTTTCCTTGCACAAAAGTTCTGTCAAAGGTCGGGCAATGCGGCTGAAATCCTTGATGAAGCGTCTGTAAAATCCCACATGTCCCAGGAATGACCTTACATTTTTCACTGTCTGAGGTGGCTGCAGATTTGCAATAACATCCACTTTCGTCGGGTCGACTTCCATGCCACGTTTGGAAACGACGTGACCCAGCACGATGCCTTCGATGACCATGAAGTGGCTCTTTTCCCATGAAAGCACTAAATTGACTTCCCGACACTTCTGAAGCACTCTGTCTAGGTTCTCAAGACAAGAATCAAAACTATCACCATAAATAGAGAAGTCATCCATGAACACCTCGAGAAAACTGCCTACCATCTCGACGAAGACTGCTAACATGCATCTCTGGAAGGTTGCAGGTGCATTGCATAATCCAAAGGGCATTCTCTTGAAGGCGTAGGTGCCAAACATGCAAGTGAAGGTAGTCTTCTCTTGATCTTCACGAGCGATTGCCACTTGGTTGTACCCGGAATACCCATCCAAAAAGCAGAAGAACTCCTTTCCTGCTAACCTTTCCAAAACTTGATCAATGAATGGCAAGGGGAAGTGGTCCTTCTTAGTTGCCGCATTAAGACGGCGGTAGTCAACACACACCCGCCAGGATGTTGGTACCCGAGTAGATATTTCCTCTCCTTTGTCATTTGTAACCACGGTAAGCCCGGATTTCTTTGGAACTACATGCAGTGGGCTTACCCATTTTGAGTCGGAGATGGGATAGATAAAGCATGCATCACACCATTTGGTTATCTCTTTCATGATGACGTCCCAGAGGTTAGGGTTCAGCCTTCTTTGGAATTCGCGGGATGACTTGGCATCTTCTTCCAGATAGATGTGGTGTGAACACAAAGCTGGATTTATCCCTTGGAGGTCTGATACACACCAACCAAGTGCCTTGCGGTTCTTTTCTAGAACCTCGAGAAGGCGAGATTCCTGATCTGGATTCAGCCTGCTGCTGATGATGACCGGATACATTTGTTCTTCACCCGCAAGGAAAGCATACTTCAGGCCTGCAGGAAGTGGCTTGAGTTCTGGTGTTGATCTGTCCAACTTGTTGGTCACTTCAGACACTATGCTGGTGGTGGGATGTACTTCCTTGAAGGGGCTACCATCCTCATCATTCTGTTGAGATCCCAGTGATGTGCCGAACGGTTCTACGCTAGGCTGATCGTGTTCGGTCTGGAGTGTTGATCAAAGAGATGCGCCTGCATCTGAGAATCTGTCTCCCAAGAATCATCGGAGCCTAGGGTAACTGTGCTTTCCAAGTCCTCCTCAAGTGTGAGGATTTCTTAGGTCCATGAATCATTCAACGACAAGGATGAATCTCTGATCTCTGCAATAAAGTCACAGTCTGCTTCAGATGCTGCATGGCTCTCATCAGTCGTGGCATTCGGCTCTCTGCTCATGTTTATAGTGATTTGCTTGGTGTTTGAGCTAAAAATGATTTTGCCGGACCCGTAATCAACCACGGTACTTGAAGTACATAAAAATGGTCGGCCAAGGATGATAGGGGTTTGGAGCAGGGGTGCTGGTGAGTCCATATCAAGGACTACAAAATCAGATGGAAACTGCATTTCCTGCACTTTAACTACAACGTCTTCCAAAAGATCCCGGGGCCGCTTAATGGATCGGTCAGCGAACTGAAGGATCATTCGTGTCTTCTTGAGCGGACCCAACCCAAATTCTTGCATTATAGATGATGGAAAAAGGTTGATGGAAGACCCACTATCGAGAAGAGTGCGTTCGAAGACCTGATCAAAGATCTCACAACTGATAAGAGGTGCTTCTGTGTCTTGCTTCTTCTGTGGGATGTTGCTGCTAGCTGCCACAGTGGCCATGGAGAGCATGTGATTTTCTACATCTCTGTGTCTGTTCTCCAGTGCTGGGCGATGCTTGTTGGTACATGCCTCCTTTAGTCCTTTCTTCACAGCTGGCATGTACTCTACGACCTTCAACAAGGGAATCTCAACAGTCAACTTGTCTAGTATTTCCACAACTCCTGGATCAGACAATGCCTTTTTTCGTTTTGCAATTTTTTTGGATTTTTCTATTGCATGAGGAAAAGGAATATATACATCTCTAGTAGGAAAAATAGAGTTCTTATTTACATCAACATCATCACCCATAGAATGTTGTACATCCGGACTACAAAAGGGAGTACAAACTATATCCTGGCATGCTGGTACTGAGGGATGAGCAAAAAGTATAGCGTTTGTAATAATATACTAGTTAAAGTTCAACATAGTAAAAAACAATGACTAGTTAAATAGGTGGCATTTGTTGGGATTTAAAAATGCTAAATAATGGTGACAATTCCCAAAACTATTTTTCATATGTAATAACATATATACACACATAATTGTCAAATAGAAAAAATATTTTTAGAGATTTTGAAGAGTTTTTATAATTTTATAGGATTTTAAAGCTCTTTAATTTTTAAAATTTTCGTTTTTCTATTTTAGGGATTTTGGTCTAAATCTATCAAATACTATAGACAATATACACTTTTTTTTTCTAATTTTTCAAAAAGTTTTATAATTTTTAGGTATTTTATAAATGAAATCGAGTTAAATGTGCTCTTTATTATTTTTAACAAATATGCAAAGTTCATAACACGCAAAATAGCGTGGAAAAGCATGCATCCAGGTACATTATCATATTTTTACATAATTTTTGGAGCACGGATGATATTTATAAAAATTAAATAATAATGCACAATAGTTGAATACTGATAGGGAATATTTACAAATATAAAAAGTTTACATGCATTCTAGAACCCTAAAAGATTTCTATGGGTGAATATGCAATTTAACCATGAATATTTAAATTAAAAGCACTTGGCAGTGGTGTATTTGTAATATACAAAAGTTCAAGGTCCTCTTTATAATGTTTATACAAAAATTAACACTAAATATACACATTTTTGGACTAAGTACAAATACAAAAATGCATAGGGTGTGGCTGCAAAAAGCCCACCTCACATGGTGAGCTGGCATAGACACCAATGTAATTACATAAAAAGGCAGGGGACTACATGCAAAATATCCACTATTATTTACATTTCAGAATGGAATTTAAATACTAAATAAAAATATACAAATATACGGGGTATTTGTGATATTTACCCATTATTACATGCCAAAGGCTATGGTGGTGCCTTGTAAGATACACATACTCGATCAACAGATGGGAGGGAGGCACCGTTTCATCTGATGTGAATGGACCAGATTAGATCAGGGCCTTGTTGGAGTTCCGACAACTTTGGAGGGGGGAGAAAGAACATGGAAGAACACCTTCATGTCCCCTCATTCTATCGTGCATTTCTCCTTGACTCAACCACCTAGGAGCTTGCTGGCGATTGCCTAGGCTTCTTGGAAGTGTTCCACGTCAAATAGCACAACCAAGAAGATCTGAGCCTCGTTGGGGAGAGGCATGGAGCTTGGGGGAAGAACGGGGTTCTTGAGCTTCTCTTCCTGTTGTGGAATCGAACCTACAAGGGTCCCTAGCATTACACACCTGTAGAGGAAAACTCAAGGGCTCGAGGCGAGTTGCCTCAAGCCAAAATGAAGCTGCTAGGCAAGGGGAATGAGCAATATTGAGGATATCCTATTCGTTGATCTACGAAGGACGAGGTTGGGTTGAAGTAGGGAAAAGATGCAGCATGCGATGGGGAAGAGAATGAACATGATAGATGGGTCGCATTGAGCATGAGTCATGGTGAAACATGGCCGGAGCAGTGAGCTCCAGCGATTCAAACTTGAAAATTACGCTAAACTAAGGACCTTTGCGTGAAATAAATGACAAGAATAAACTAACTAAGACTATATCTACCTAAAAATATAGAAAATGTGCAGCTCGAACTTGGTTTGCACCAAGGAGTAGATACCTCGTCAGAGCGACGCCTTGAACTGCCTCCTCTCATCCTAACTCCGCTCCAACACCGTGGGGTATTTCTCCTTTAATGGGAAGACATTCATGCACAAGGCATGGAAAATCGTGGCTCTAAGTGGGATCAAAATCGAATTTGGGGGAAGAAGGTATTATTTATAGATAAAAGTCCAGGCCTACTTGTGGATCAAATGGAGGCCAGCTCGAAGGAGATTGATGGGATCTAAAGATCTTGCGTTAATCACAAAGATCCCTTCTACAAGTTTTGGTCAAGGCTTAAAGTGATTGGATCCTTAGATCACAAGGGAAAATGGTGAAATTTGAGCGCTTGAGGTTCTGACAAGGGTCAGATGTGCCAAAGCAGTAGTTGACCGGAGTCAACAAAAGAATGGCTCTTGTTGGTCCACGTGGACCAACCAGAAAAATGCAAGGCAAAATTGCCTTATAAAATGAATAATAAACTGTAAATGTAATTATTAATTTGATTATAAAATGAAAATTATTTATTATTTTATATATATTTTATTCTCATTTTTATTTATTTTATGAGGCTATTTATGACAAGTTGTTATTTACATGTATAGTTATAGGTATATTTAACTATATATGTGTATTTTATTTTTATTTTTTATTTTATATTCTCTTATTTTATGTACTTAATTTATATATTTATAAATTACTTACACATACACAAATATATTTTTATTATACTTTTTAAATCATCTGTACACTTAATTATATATTGGTATATATTATATATGTATTAGTAGAGGTAATTCATCTATATAAATTATATTTTTTTATTTATTTTAGTTTATTTTAATAGTTTTCTTTAATTCTAATTATGTACATATAATATAAATAATATTACAGAAAATAAAAACAATATAAAATAGAAAATATAAAGAATAAGTGTAATGAATATTTTATTTAGGTGTATTGTACAATAGGGGTCCAAAACATAACTTTTGCATCTTAATTCCAAATTAAGTGAAACCACCATCATTAAATAGCTAATAAAAAGTTATATACAATTAAAAGAGATTTTGAGGTATTTTGATCTATATGGATAATATATGGGTATGAAAAGTTTGGGTTTTGGGATCTTATTCAAAGTGTAGAATGTACATTTTGTATTATTTTTGTATGAAATCAATTTTGTATTTTTCTTTGTATTTTTATCTACAACTTTCATGTTACAAAGTTTATTGATTTGAGGTGTAAATAATAAAGACTAAAATGGATCCCGAAATGAATTATTGGAGAATAAATACTTAGGATTTTTATTGTGTTTTTGACCCTCATGTCCCCCTACTTAATTCCTTGTCGACCTAGTCATCATGATTCCTAGGACTAAGGGTTTAGGGTCATAAATTACATTTCGAATTTTATTTCTTTTTTGTTTATTTTCTTTATTCTTTTATTTTGGCTTTAAATATAGTATTTTATAGAATATGTATACAATAAATAATGAATGTTAATTTTTGTATAATAATGATGTTTACAGGCATTTAACTAGGTAATGAAGGACATAATGAAAGAATAAAGGTGATTAAATGGATATTCATAAGATCATAATCAATGCTCTTCTGATCGAAGGCCAAGAATCTTGTCTGATGGAGGTTCTTGAACGAAATCGCAAGGAGATAGGATGGAAGATATCAGATCTCCATTGGATCAATCCATCCCTATGCTTGCATCACATCTACCTTGAAGATGATAGCATGCCCTCCCGTGAATTCTAGAAAAGACTGAATCCAAACCTTCGGGAGGTTGTCATGAGAGAAATTTAGAAATGGTGTGATGTGGGATTCATATATCCCATATTCAACAGTAAGTTGGTGAGTCCTACACACATAGTGCCCAAGAAGTTTAAGATTACCATTGTTACAAATGTAAAGGAGAGGAGATTCCGACCAGAATGCTAACCTCATGGCAAGTCTGTGTTGACTATAGAAGTTCGAACCTCGCCGCAAAGAAGGATCACTTTCCATAGTTATATCAACTGTGTCACTCTAGCTTTGACATGAACTAAACATGCTAACTAGAAGCTCCAAGTGTCAGGTAATCTCATCCAGCTTGTCCAGATGCTTCATCCTCGGTTCAATCACTTGTAATTTATCAAGCTCACGTAATCGCTTTTTGATGATATCTAATTGGATATGTAGTTTCCAATAATGGCCAAATCAACGTTGTCCACCCTATCCACATCATGAGATGTCGTTTTGACGGCCTTGTGGAGTGCTGAAGAAGAAGAAAATCTAGGATGCTCCTGGAATGCACATGAGATATAACGTTGCTGAACTCCTTGTGATCTCTTCAAATATCTGATATAGGACATCCTCATCCTAATTGAAATGGGAACCCCCACAAGCGGTGTCTACCAATCTCCAGTTTTCCAAGTCAAACCTTGAAAAAAATTCTGCACTAAGCTCGTCTTGGGTATATCATAATGGGGCACTTCTCCATCAAATATTTGAATCTTTCCCATGCCTCGTGAATAGGATATGGGATAACTGGGAGAAGTTGGATATCAAAGATCGCATCTGATTAAAACATCTTAGGGGATAGTACTTACTAAGAAAGGCAGATTTCAACTCATCCTAGGGCATGACAACCTTTCCTAAATGGTTATGCCAATATAGTGCTTTGTCCATCAAGCTGAACGGAAGGCTGTCATCTTCACTACCTCTAACGGGATGTTATGGTAATGGATAGTGCTACATATGCGATCAAACTTCTGGAGGTGAATATGTGGTTACTCGTGAATGTGTCCATGGAATATAGGGAGCAATAGAAGAATAGTGGGCTTTAGCTTGAAATGCCCATGAACTGTAGGTATCTGAATTCATGTCATAGTGTGTCATGCACTGGGTTATAGGGATCTCTTAGTGTAGGCTTGGGCTCCACTCTAGGTTGTTGCTGCTCAGCCTCCCCATTCCCACCTCCTCCCATCTGTCAATCCTCCTCTCTCCTCTCTTCTCTGTCGTTCCTCAGCTCTAAGATAGTGTTACGAATCTTGCCTGGATTTTGGCCTGCTCACTCAACTAGGCCTAGATTGCTTGCATAGATGCCAACATCATGGTGTTGATCCCATGTTGCTCAGCAGTCTAGTCTTTCCCTTTCAATCATGCCATCGAGTCCTCAGAATCAATGTCTATAAAAGTACCAGGCACTCGATCAGTCCTCAGAAAATATGGAGTCTCAAACGATAGTTCGAGATTGGGATCAATCTCAAATAAGGGATCTATTGGAGAAAGAAATGGTGATGTGGAGAAAGAAGTGAATTTGGGAAGCGAGTCATCCCTAATGGTTAAAATGACCGAACTAGAGTGTATAAAGATAATCTCATGAATTCAGAGCACAAAAGACTCCAATCCGACATCTTCGATGTCAAGAGGCAAGATGAGAGAACACATAGTCAAACGAGAACAAGAAGATGAGAAGAAATGCACGTTGTGCGTGGAAGGATCTCTACACTAGCAAACAAACACATTACAAACCCCTGATTCACCAACTGAGCATAATGTGAGGACCGTGAACGTTCGGTCAATTATCTTTTCAATTTTAAGTTTAGTGAATCTACAATAAGTTACTTACTACCAAGCACAAAGGGTGATGTCGCCCTATCGCCCAGCGTACATCCTCAAACCTCCCCAAACAATGGTACCATCTGCCCGGGCTGTCGCGTTATATCAGGCCCAAAGGGAGATAAGAGGCAGAGCAGACCAAAACGATTTTCTAAGGTCTGAGGCAAGTTCTTGCAGCTGCGACCATACACCGAATAGTAGTGTACAAGTGCTTATGGCTTAAGTCCAGGGATTTGGGCTCTATTCTTAAGGCAACGTCCTCACCCGCTCTGTCTGGAGGTAAGTACCTGCAAACAATGATGGGGTTCCTCTCCCAAAAGCAATGAATTTATCCTTACATTTAGTTTTAGGTCGAGTAGAAGTACTAGCCCCAATTTATTTGGTTATCACATTTTTTGGATTTTTTTCAAAGGAATGATCTAATGATTTTTCCATTTCCTTTATTTTCTAAGTGAGAAAAATAAGAGAGGAGATCGAAAAAGCTGATGCGATAGAAATCAATGATGCATGTAAGAGATAGAAGATGTGTACCTTAAGCCAGCAATCTAAATGTAAATGATCCTAGCTTAAAAGAAACGATATAAAATAAACTAATCTAAATGATTCAAGTGAAGCGTCCCTGCAGTAACTTCTATTAACATGTAAGCACTTGTTTATTTGATTAAGTCCAATGCTCTGCTCTACACTATAGGAACAAATATTCTTATTTAGGAGCTTTAGACCTAATTAATTACTTGGCTCAACCAAGAAAATAGAACCTACTTCTAAGGGATCGTGCACAAGAAAATTGTGAGAAAACAAATAAAAATAAAAGCGAGAAAACAAAAATCCAGGAGCTACCCCAAGTGCATCGACACTTGGTGAAACAGACCCAACAATCCAAAAAGTGTTGAATGTCCAAATAAAAACATAAAAAGAGGCAAGCATCTAAAAATTATTACAAGTTATATAAAAATAAAATGGGAAATAAAAGTCTAAATAAAACAAAAAGTAAAATTCTCCAAGAATCCTTCAAGTCTTCTGCTCCTCCTCTCTTATGCTCTCCTACAGCTCGATGAAGAAATGAGATTCCTCTGGTTCACTCGTGTGCCCCGACACGCCTAGGAATGCCACCCTTGCTCATCAGGCCCTCACAAGAAAGAGCAAACACAAGATAATGTCATATAATAGTTACGAAAAGAGATCGAAAATAAAAGAAAGAAGAAAATAGCAGAAAAAGAAGACAAGTGAAAAAGAAAAACAAAAATATATACACAAACCAAGAATAGCATGCAAAAAGAAGAACCTAGTTATCCTTGTCGTGCCTCCCCAGTAAGAACAACATTTTGTTGAAATAGTTCTTTTTATGTGGTTTGATTATTTAGTGGGGATATTCACATGGTGAACAGTCGTCGTAACCCAAAGAAAGTCTCAAACAAAAAATGTTGTAATTATCCAAACCATAAGCCAACAAAATAGAGGAATGTAAGTAAGAAAAATAAATTTGCTATTTATTTACCTATATAGAGTGCCTAATCAAATTCAAGGAGGCTATAAATAGTGAGGGTTATTTAAATCAAAAAAATCAATGAAATAAAATGACTCTTTTTATGGCTCAATTCATGGTCTTCTTAATGGCATTTTTAGCTTTTTTTATGGTTTTCTAATTTCTATTTTTAATAATTTTTAATTTTTCAAATGATTTTATATTTTTTATTTTTTAAGCAAACAAAAATAAAGAATATAAAAAGAATAAGGAAAATAAGATATTTCTATTTTAAAACAAGATAAAAGAAACCAGAAAATCAAATAAAAATATTCTTGGGTTTTTTGTTAATCTTTTACAATTATTGTGATTTTTAGAGAATTTCGAGATTTTTTATTTAAAAAATGAAAAATAGGAAAAATAATAAATATAAACAAGAGTTTTTGGGTTTTTCAAAATAAGAAATTAAAATTAGAAGCAGAGAAATATATTCAATAAGAAATTATATTTTTTCAAGATTTTCAGAAAGGTATTTTATGGAATTTTTAGGATTTTCTATGATTTTTTATGATTTTTTAGTGTTTTTATTATTTTGGGTTTGTATAAAGAACTTAAAGATGAGATTTATTTAGAAATTAAAACAAACAAAAAAACTGCAACTTTTTTACAGTTTTTCAAAGAGTTTTGATCATTTTTATTAATTAGTTATAGAAAATAGGGAAAATAGAGGAAATTTTGAGCTTATGTTTCTACGGAATTATTAGGAGAGATTAGATATATATATTAATTATAATTAATAGGAAATTAAAAAGTCTAGAGCACATGGACTAATTAGCATGGAAAATTATTTAATGGACTAAACACGAACAAAACCAGAAAGGGCAGCGACATCCCCTCAATTTTAACCTATAAGTCACATGTCGGTTCATTGGCATGGACCTTTGGTAATTATTTTAATTCAAGGGACCAAATAGTAACAAACAAATGGGGGCATATATTGCAATATCACCATAATGTCATGTGTGTTGCACATTTATCAATTCACAAAGGACTCAAGTGCAAATAAAATAGAAAATAAGGAAAAATGCAATGAACCAAGACACTATAACATGACACGTATCCCACTAGGGATTTATTTACAAAACAAAATAAAGACAAGGGCTTAGGTGCAAGTATTCACAAAGGACTCAAGTGCAAATAAAATAGAAAATAAAGACAGACGCTCGTGATCCGATCTGGAGCTAGAAGATCAATGACTAGAATTTGGGGCTCACTGACAGTGCGAATACAATCTGGTAGTCTTCGTCCTTGATCCAACAGACATAAGGGAGCCAAGAAGAATTCATAATAAGGAGGTATCTGATTACTTTCAATCTACCCTATATCGGCCAATCTAGGTCAATAGCTCTTCTTGTTGGTCGGTATAGCTTCCTACAGTACTTCTCTGTCAATTTGATGTGATTTGAAGGCTTGATGATGATGGATCTCCAAGTTGGGAGTCCAGGTGTTATACAGGTGTAGCTCAATCTCCAAGTGATCAATCCTTGTCTAGATGCAGCCCTTGCCCTACAAGTGAATCCTCTGCTTGGAGATGATACTCTAGCTAGCTTTATTAGAGAAAAAGAAGCAGGAAATAGGGGTGAGTGATTGAATCTGGAGAAGGTGATCAGAATGGGAGTCGCAAACCAGATCCGGTGATGATCTGGGGGACCAGACGCGGGAAGAAGAATGAAGAAGGTTTAATGGATGTGCAGCGGTTGTCGATAGTGACTATGGATGATTAGAGAGCCCAAATCATGCATATCGGAGCTCAGGTGAGATGATGATAAGAATTACACTGACAAGGAAATTAAAATGCAAAATGAAAGACTCAATTGAAAGAGATTAATGAAGGTATAGTGACTATAGATGGATGAAAGTTTTCGTACCTTCACTCCAATTGTGTCTGATTGGGATAGACATCCTGGTGGAACTCTGATGACATGATTGGATCTCATCTCCAAAGCCAAATCAAGCTCTCCCGATCGTAGATGCTCAGCAATATCACTATCTCGTTCTTTGGAAACCTATCTCAAGCATGAAAAGTGATGGAAATGGATCAAATTGGAAGATGGATCAGGAGGGAGTACTTATAGGTGTTGAGTTGAGTGAAATTTCAATCGAGATAAGTGCACATATCAAGGTTAATTAATCAAAATTATTAAGTGGGTGATCTTGGTAGTCACTCAGGCAATCAAAGTGAAAGAGGGATCGAGTTGGATGGATGATCAGATCGGTTGGGAAAATGGGGAAATAGGTCCAGCAAGACACATTATCGGGTGGGGTAGGAAGATAGAGAGCTGACCCGGGTCAATGGACCCAAATGAGGCAATAGGATCCCAGTCTAAATAGGGCAAAATCTAGAAAATGACAAAACATGAAAAATGTAAAATAAATTGAAAATAATCATGAAAATGAACTTAAATTAAATAATTATCTTGATAAAAATGTTGGTAACTAAATAAGATTAATTTAGGTGATTTTTAATAAATTAAATAAGTTAAATAATAAGGTTAAAATAAATAGTAACCATTATTCGTAGGTATTTTTACCTATATACACAACACTATGATATTTAATTTTTTATTTTTACATATAAACACATATTTAATATTGTATTTATTTACAACATTTTTCACTGATTTTAAAATATTTTTATTTTATTTTTCTGAGATAAATTATTAGGTTAAATAAATAGTTATAGTTACTATATACATAGTGGTATATGTACAATATATATGCTATTTTATTTTATTATATTTAAATTTTGATTTTGTAATTTTATTGGCATTTTTCTTGGCTAATATACAATATTTACAATTATTTTAAAATATATAAACAAATAAAAGAATATATTCATACCAAATATAATATAGGCACAATATACAATACACTCCAAAAAGTCACATTTTACATCTTAACTTTGATTTTCATGAAACCACATTCATTTTGAAGCTTATTTTATTTAGAGTGCAATAAATGTGAGTTTGCTTTATATTGAGTTTTAATGGAGAAGATAAGAGTCTGGCAAGTTTGACTTTGCGGCTTTTTTTCAAAATGTCATTATTTACACTATGTACAATGTCCATGGAGAGCATGTGTCTTACAATTATTGAGTTTTAATGGAGAAGATAAGTGTCTTGCTTCTTCTGTGGGAGGTTGCTGCTAGCTGCCACAGTGGCCACAGTTTTAATGGTTTCTACATCTCTGTGTCCGTTCTCCAGTGCTGGGCGATGCTTGTTGGTACATGCCTCCTTTAGTCCTTTCTTCACAGCTGGCATGTACTCTACGGCCTTCAACAAGGGAATCTCAACAGTCAACTTGTCTAGTATTTCCACAACTCCTGGATCAGACAATGCCTTTTTTCGTTTTGCAATTTTTTTGGATTTTTCTATTGCATGAGGAAAAGGAATATGTACATCTCTAGTAGGAAAAATAGAGTTCTTATTTACATCAACATCATCACCCATAGAATGTTGTACATCCGGACTACAAAAGGGAGTACAAACTATATCCTGGCATGCTGGTACTGAGGGATGAGCAAAAAGTATAGCGTTTGCTCCGTCGGCTGGCGAGGAATCGGCTGCTGCTGGCGGCTCCTCCAAGGCGGGCGCGGCTTCGCTTCGGCTGCAAGCTTCTTTTTTTGTTTTTGATTTTGCTGATTTTTTTGTATTTTTGGCTGGGACTGGTGGTATTGCACGATGGCTGGAATGGCTTCTCCTTCTTCTTCCTCCTCACCTGCCCATGTAGCTGGCATGACTGATGCGGAAGATGACGATCCACCAGTTTCTTTATTCACCCCATTCTTGGTGGCAGGCGGAGGCAAGGCCCTACCGCTCCTGAGAGTAACAACATTAGTATAAACAATAATATCATTTTCAGACACGGACAAGACATCACATTCTACCTGCTCTTTGTTTTTGAGGTTATTGGGGTTGGCCTCGACCTGAGATGGAATGGTAGTTCTAGTTGCGGTCAGGTCGTCAAGCCTCTTGGTCATTTCCGCCAGCCCTTTGACAAGTTGGGCCAGACAATCCATGGTAGGGTTCACAGGGGGTACCTTGGTGGGTTCAGCGTGCAGACCACGCTGCTGTTGCATGGATGGGTGCGGAGGTTGTTGCTGGTGGTGCCGGGACGGTGCAAGAAGTTGAAGTTGCTGATAAGAGGGGGGAGGATACTGCTGATACTGCTGAGGTGGGCAGCCACATACTGATGAAACGGCTGTGGATGGCAGTATTGCGGCTGCTGGTATGGCTGATTCTGCCTCCATTGATTTGCATACTGATGAGGCTGATGATGCTGCTGATGAGGCTGAGAGGACTGTCCAAAACGACCACCTTGAGGTTGGTGGTATTGCCGGTTGGCAAGTGGCTGACCCTGGGGTTGTCCCATAGGACGAGTCGGCTGTGCATCGTTGGTCCATACCCCGTTCACTTCCTAAATCAGGGGTGGCGATGGGAAAACTGGATCAGGTCCTGAAAGAAACTCTGGTTGGTACACAACCATCTGCTGCTGCGGCGGGCCCTGGTCGGGCGCCTGCACGTAGTACACGTGCTGGACTGCCGGTGGCTGCTGGCTCGGCTGAGGCTGATGCTGCAGTTGTTTCTCGTCCTTCTTCTCAGCTGGAGCTTCTGATGGTGTCGCCGACTGAACAGAGTTGATGGTGCCCACCAACAGTTCAAGGTACTTGTTGATCTGATCAAGCTTGTCTAAATTCTGAGTCCTTTTCTCGATCACAGCGAGTTTTTCGAGGTCCTGTGATCGCTTCTCAATGATGTCAACTTTAGAGAAATGGCCCCCAATGATACTGAGGTTGGAGATCTCATCTCTCTCTGCCTCTTTGGACGCTGCCATGTGTACTTATTTCTGGAAGATCTGGGCCTGTTTCTGATATGCCTTGGATGAAGAGAGGGCGGCCTCCCCTTCGGCCATTTCTTCGAATATCTGCCAGACTACGTCTTCATCCTTGTTAAAGTGCGAACCCCCACATGCTGCGTCAACGAGCCTTTGGCTCTCGATGTTCAGTCCCCCAAAGAAGTGCTGGACCAAGCTGGTCTTCGGAATCTCATGATGGGGACACTTCTCCTTCAGATCGGTGAATCTCTCCCATGCTTTGTGTACTGACTCATGGGCTCATTGGGAGAAATTACTGATTCGGGCTCGCATCTGGTTGAGCCGACCGAGAGGGTAATACTTATGCAGAAAAGCTGACTTCAGCTCCTCCCAGGTCGTCACAACCTTCCCCAGATGGTTGACCCAATAGAGGGCCTTGTCTTGTAAGCTGAAGGGGAACGACAACATTTTGACAATGTCCAGAGGGACATTGGGATAGTGAGTGGTGTGGCAAATACGTGAAAATTGCTGCAGGTGAATGCACGGCTCTTCACTAGTGTTTCCATGGAATGCTGGAAGTAGAGCAATGAACTGGGCTTCAGCTCAAAGTGAGCGTGTACCGGTGGAATGAGGATCCACTCGGTCATCTGGCTGTCTCCCGGATTGTACGTCTCTTTAAGTGTAGGCTTGGGTTGTGGTGGGAATTCTGGATCGTCATTGTTAGGCCCACCACCTCCTCCACCCCCACCTCCACCTCCACCTGCTCTTCTGCCTCCTCCTCCCTCGTCTCGGTTCATCATATCGTTCAACATATCTTGAAATGTTGTCTGCGTGAGACCCTGCTCGGTCAGCTGCTGTTGGATGGCCTGGATAGACGCCAGCAATTGTGCATTGACTTGATTCTGGTCTGGCACCTGTCCTTCTGGTTGGGGTGGCTGCTGATCCTTGCCCTTTCCTTGGGGAGCCATATCAGGGTCTGAGTCGGACGAAATGAACTCCGGAGTAGTCTCCAAGGCTTGCTCTGTCTTTTATCTGCAGAATGAGATAGTCCAAATCAGACCACTGGCAATTTTATTCAGCCGTCATGATGAAGCTGGAATTCAGGTCAACCCCAGCATGTTGTGAATGGAAAAGGATGTGGACTGTAATCGACTCCCATTCACAACGGCGAAAGCGGGACAACAGTGATCCCAGTTTATTAGGTGGTCAAGAGAAAGGTAGAAAACGAGGAGTCTGGAGATCGATCCGCAAAGTCTGGATCGGGTTCTCGGGAATCGCCTCAAATTTATTGGCGGAGTTGAGTCTATGGAATCGATGTGGGTGTCGACGAGGTCCCGACGGAAACCATCCATGGATCAACTTCGCGAAGCACAATAGAGGATAGGATATTGGAAGAAGGATACGATGGTCAACGAAGAATAAAAAGGAGTGTAAAACAGTAGAAAGGCTCGGGTGAGCAGGGTGGTTAAAAGGATAATGACACAACAAAATGTGCGCAAAGGCGCGGGACTCGATCTTTGAACCTTAATCTAGATCCATACAAACGCAATACAAAATTGGGTTCACCAACTCACGCCATGTGAAGCCGTGAAGGTTCGGCTATTTATTATCTTTTCATTTTTAGAGTTGTGATTTCAGGCATATCTTATTACAAGTCCTTAGTACGCTACCCTATAGGAGAGAGAGTACTGCCAGAAGAGTATCCCGTACTTGTCCTCCTCCTGTGTAACCTGTAGTCTGTACTTTTTGGAGTCCTTGTAACCCTTCCTGGATTCCTACTCAGCCAAAGAAATAGAGAGAGGAAGCCGATAGGCGAAACCAATACTTCGGTTCTCGCTCGCAACGGAATCACCCGTGAGTGTGCAAGAACCTACTCGGACGTAGGACAATGAGACAGACACCCCCGTGAAGGCGTGGCCTATGCTCAATACTTCGGACAGGGTCGATGCTCTACACAACAGAGAGTCATCATTGGTGACCAAGTCCTACTCGCCTACGTACGATAGAAGCGCCATTACTTTGGAAATCCAGGTGATACACAAGGTAGTTGCAGACTGGGTTTTTGGCTTTAATCCTTTGGGGGTCGCACTCGCTCAAGGGAGTAGGGTTTTGATCCCCCTCCAAGGTACCTGAAAACAATGAGGGCTTTATGAACCCGGTACAATGATAGTCCATTACAGATTTTAATTAAGGTCAAAGTTTATTTAGAAGTCCCCTTGTTTTAGTTTTTGGATTTTCACTTTTTTTGATTCTGTTTTCATACCAGTGCCTAACATTTTGTAGATTTTCATTTAAGTCCTAGGTGCTAAAAATCAGAGGGAGATAGCAGAAAAGCCGTGTAAGTGGTTCCATGATGGTAATCTCACCATTGAACCGAATGATGCATGCTGAGTTAGAAGAATTACAATGCATCCCGATTCTCTCCATGCGGTATGCAAAACATAATTTTTAAACCTATCTACATGTCGGTATGCAAGGTACAAAATCGCCCTAAACATTAGCTGTTATTAGCGTGAAGAACCATAAGTCGCTCATTTGTCTTTAACCTTAAAAGTCCGGTCTTGGCTCACCCCTCCTCTGCTCAACACACTTGAGTTTAGGAGATAGCGCTTTATGGGGCTCGCTGTGGCACAAGGGCTAAGAGACAAATGAACGGCTTGTTTAAGTTTGACTAGATCCATACGAAGTATACTATAGGAACATGCATTCTTATTAATGTTTGGACCTAGCTACCGGATCAAGAAACCTATATCTAGGGGCTCCAAGCACACAAAACAAAGTAAAATAAAGGCGGAAAGCTCAAAACTTCGGGAAACAAAGAAAAGAAAGCGATGGAAAACTCGAAAAACCGCAATGAGGCCCCCAGGTGAACAATCACCCGGGCACTGGACCTCATTGTGAAGAGTAGAGTCCTGTTAATTATTACATGCCAAAATTGCCTCTCTCTCACAATAAATTACAAAAATAGTCCTAATTGCTCTAGACCTATCTAACTCCCATCCCCTTGTATCCTTGGTGCTCTCTCCAGATGGTCATGAGGTGAAGACCACCCTCCTCCAAGCTCGGCTGCCTTGGCTCCCTAAGAAACCATCCTCGTATGGCGGGCCCTCGCAACAAAGTCACAAAGAGAATGAATCAGTATAGCTCAATCAATTAAATAAAGCAGGAAGAAATTAATCACAGTAAATAAATCAATCGAGCATAGTAATCAATTGCAAAATAAATAGCTGCTCACAAAATTAATGATACATCAATTTCTAAACAAGAATGACAAAATTAATAGGCTACGCTCATTGCTCCCCGGCAACGGCGCCATCTGATGGCCCCAGAATCGAGCGGTCTTGTGTTCCACATAAGGCGGGAATACAGTCGAAGTGTTGACCACTCAACATCGGATCTAATCAGCAATTAACCCACATTAAAGAATAAATCAATTAAGTCCCAAAATTTATGAATTAACATTTAACTCTACCACAAAATGCATAGTGAATAAGTATGTAGAGGTCGAACCACAGAGAGCAATACCAAAATGAAGCAGCCTATGATGTTCATGTTCAACAGAGTCATCCTTATATGAATCCTATTTTTGTGGGGTTTTCTTTTTCTTTTTCTTTTCTTTTTTTATTAATATATATTGTTTAATATTCTATATATATATAATTTATAGAATATAGATATATAAAGATATACACCCATAAAGGGTATGTATAGAGTATATAATACATATATATAGATAGATTATATATGTTATATATATATATTTATATTTTGATTTTTTTTAATTTTTAGATTTTTATAAATATATATATATATATATATTTAATTTTCTTTTTTAATCTTGGAATGTATATACAATGTAGTGAGAGGGGTGAAATAATATTTATAAAAATATACAAAAAAGCTCAAAAATGCAGAAATAAACTATTTTTGGTCTTTTTATAAATTTTTACTGCTTTTATGATTTTTAGGCATTTTTAAGAATCTTTTTGGTATTTTTAAAAGGGAAAATAAAGGAAAACATGGACTTAAACTACTGGACAGAATTGAAATGAGATCTAAAAATAGAAAATGACATCCAAAAATCCTCAAATTAATTTTAAATTATATAGATAATAAAAGAAGGAAACTACAGAAACTTAATTTGTATTTTCTGGATTTTTCTAGGATTTTTTAGATTTTTCTGAAGTTTTTAAGGGTTTTCTTATTTTTAGGGTTTTTGTTTTGAGTTTTTTTGTAATTTTTGGACTGACACTAAAGTATGATAAAATAGACAATAGGTAATTATTTTGTAATTTTTCGAGGTGATTTACTATTTTTTGGTGTTTTCTAAGCTAGAAAGTAGATAAAATGCATGTTTTTGATTTTTAATAAATGCAAAAATGCAACAAAAACAAAAACTAAAATTATGACGTGCAAGAGCAAGCTAGCAGGAGCTTATATTAATTTTTGTAGAATTTTTCAAGTTAATATGATGCATGAAATAAATGGAACAAGTAAGCACAAATATATGGCCTGGCAGGGGCATTTTTGATATATAATAAAGACATGGGCTTTAGTGCAAAAACACCAAAAATATTACACTTGGTCTGCAATTTTAAGGGCTAAAATGAAATACAAAACCCGCCAGGGACCCCTGCACAAAATAACCATCACGTGGGACTACACGTGATACACACCCACATGGACCAAAAAGTAATTTCGAAAAGTTCAAGGTCCTCCATGCAAATTTTCATAAAAATATTACACTTGGAATTTAATTTTATGGACTAAAAATAAATATACAAACATACAGGGGTGCTTGTGCAATTTAACCACCTCACGTGGGACGACACGTGAGGTGACGTGGACTGGACCTCGAGGTAATATCATAAAGGTACAGGGAGGTCCATGCAAAATTTACACAATAAAATTAACTTCAACTTTTATTTACAGGGCTAAACAATAAATACAAAAAGGCTGGGGCTAAATAAGAAATTTACCCCTTGTTTAGGCGCTAACGGACGACGATGAAGATCTCACTCGGACACGCGTCGCACATCCGACGGCGGGTACCGGTTCACCGATGAAGGGTTGAGATTAGACCAGCCTCGCTGATCTGACGATGATGGCCACGCTTCATATGACGGTTCTCGTTCAATCTAGGGCGCTCCTCTTGATCGGACGACGATGAAGGGGTCTGGAGGAACATGGGAGGAACTCGCGCCGGGCGAGCTTCATTCTTGGAGCATGGGCTCCTTGGGGCCTCTTCCTCACGTCTGAGGTGTTCGACTCGTAGCTGGAGGCGTCCCGCACCTGCCGGTGGTCTTCTCATGGCTCTTGGAGGTCCAAGGAGGTCAGGCGAGATCGGTGAAGGTCGGGACCTCCAGGAGCCTCTTCCTGAGTCAGATCGAGTCCCCAGGGGCTCGTTGCATCGTGGGACCTGCATAGGAAGAACCAGGGGACCGAGGGCTTTCTCCTCGACCCTGGGATTTGAAGCTTTGATGCAAAATGAGATGAGGCGGAGGAGCTCCAGCGATAGGCGGAGGTGGAGCTCCGATTCGCAAGGACTGGAGGTCCTTGGTTTAACAAAAGTGATCGATAGATGGAGAACGCGATGGGGAACGAAGTGAGGTGAATGGTGCAGTCGGAGACAATGGGTATCACGGTGGAGAAGTCGCCGGAGCGGAGCTCCGGCGAACTTTGATTTTCCTATTTTACGATGCGCTATTGATCTAAAATCTAAACTAACAACGGAATTGAAATGCTAGAATTAAAATCTACCTAAAAAGCAAGAAAGGACAGCTCTTATACCTGGGGGCCACCAGGGAGCAGGACGGACGCCGGAGCTCCGGTGCGTCAAAATTGATCCCTCCTCCGGCCGCGTCGCGTTGCTGAAATGCTCCCCCTGTCACGAGGAACCTCTCAGGAACTGAATCGAGGCTTTTGGGTGGATGGAAATTGGCCAAATTTGAGGAGGAGGTCGAGGGCTCTTATTTATAGACAGACTGGTCGCCCTACTTGGCCCGCGTATTCCGGCGAGTACAATGATCGTTTTCTCGATCCAACAAGCATGCATGATAGATGGATGATCCCTCTACAGATCTCATCAAGGGATCAACAAGGTTCAGAGGCGCCAGGTCCCGATGGGACAGTTGACCAGAGGTCAACAAAGGCTGGCTCCCCATTGGTCCACCTCGGCCGCAAACGGACAAAATATGCTTATTTATTCGAAAATGATTTATTTAGCATAATAGATGATTTTAATATTTTTTGCTTATAAAGTAAAAAATGTTTATTAATTAATGTAGTATTTATTTATGATTTTTATTTAATTTTTTGATGTATTTTATTATGGTTTTTATTTTAATAATGTATGTATGCATGTATTTACATGTATTTTGTATATTTTATTTTTATTTAGTTTATTTTATTTTATTGTTTTATTGTCTTATTTTATAAATTTTTAATTTATTTTTATGAGTGTGAGGGTATTTTTATTTAATTTTTATGAGTTGATTTTCATATTTAAATAAATAGGTACATATATATGTAGGTATACTTATAGGTAGTTTACCTATATTTTATATATACTTAATTTATTTAATGTATTTTCTTGGTTTTTACTTTGGATTTGTATTTTTAATAAGTTATATGTAATATTTAAATTATTATAAAAATATAGATGAATAATGAAATCCCCTTTTATTTTATATACATATAGATAGCATAGGTATTTTGTCTATGTATCTTATATCTTATTTTATTTTACAACTTCTTTTTGGTTTTCTTTTAATTTCAATATGTACAAGTATTGTATACATTATTTACAAAATTCTAAAAATATAATTTTGTAAAAATAATGAATAATGAATAAATTGAATATTTTAATCAGGCAGATTGCACAATGAAGGCCAAAAACCTAACTTTTACAGATGAACTCCAAAAATTGTGAAACCAAGTTTATTAAATAGTTCTTGGGAAGCTATATACAATTAAAGGTGAGTTTGGGTGATTTGGAGTTTTTATTTGCAAGATATGGGTCTGTGAAGTTGAGATTTTGGCTTTTTATTATGTGTATAAAATGTACACTGAGTATATTTTCACACAAACTCAATTTTGTATTTTTATTTACATTATTATCTACAACTTTCCTGTACAAAGTTTCTTTATTTGATGAATGAATAATTATATACAAAATAGGTGTCAAAAATGCATAAATAAATGAATAAATAAATGAGGTATTTATTGTACTGTTGGCCCTTATCTCCCCCTACTTTATTCCTTGTCGACCAATTCCATGCTAACCTTGGTCTCGGGGTTCGTGTCATAAAATATTTGCAATATTTTATTCCTTTTTCTTTTCTTCTCTTTATTCTATATTTTTGGCATTAAAAACCTTGTTCTATGTACAATAAATGCAACAAATAATGAATGCTTTTATGGACAAATTAATGCTATTTACACGCATTTGCTGGGGTTTTTAAGGCCAAAATGATAGAATAAAGGTGGTGAAATGGAGATTCACCAGTCCTCATGGAGTCGAAAGAGAAAAAAGAGGACATAACTCGTGCTAAGTAAAAGTGGGAGAAAAGGAATAAAAGAATAGAAGTCAGTCGACCCCCCTATACTAACGATCAGGTCATCGTAAATATAGTGGATAAGAAAAATGAGGTGACTGAGGAAAATGAATATACAAATGAAGAAACAAAAGAAATAAATGAAAATGAAATCAACGAAATCACTCGTTCCCTCCTATACTTAGGATAAGGCATCCCAAGTATAGAAAAGAATGTGGTCAAAAATTAGGAACCGATGATTAGTGTAAAAGAAAGGAAAATAAAAGAAAGTAAAAAGAACAAAATCGAAAAGCATAAATATTGGACATGCAAGCCCACGGCAAGCCATTATGCAATAAATATTATTACAAATATCATTCCCTGATCTGAAATAAAGAATAAAAATTTTGCATGATAGGTCCCTTAGTACAATTAGAGTTATGTAACATGGCCATTTTAATGATCATACAGTTGTTGATTCAATTATTGAATATAGAGACTAGTGCTTGGATGAATATCTAAAGAGTTAGATTGATGACTCATCAAGTACCGTCGAATGATTATTAAGAGATGATCTCCAGCCTGAGAAGGAGATGACAATCCTTTCTCTAAAGGTTGATATCTAACCGACCTCTTGATGCAGGTCCCCAGCATAGGAATTGAGATTCAAAGGTGATAGATAAGTTAGGTCAAAGAGTTGACTTAACGAGATCGAGATAACCAAAGTCCTATGTCGTATGTTGTCACGAAATAGGCACGTATCCTCTAACCGGAGACAGATGTGTTACTATATGTCTGAGTATGTACATTTGGCAGACCAATAGGTTGATGACCTAACCAAGGTCTATACACCGACACGTTGGTGTGCATGCAAGGGCATATGAGTAATACAATATCTCAAAGGGATCATACAGGTTCATTACTGAACCGGAAGACATGATCTCACTCATGAGATATTGGGAAGAATCAAATTCTGTGCACGGTTGTCTCGCTTTGGAAGTTTGACTGAATTTGTAGGTTTGATATATGCTTTTGGAAAGTATATGATCAACACCTGGGTATGATATATGCTTTTGAAAAGTATATGATCGATACCAACTCCCAATAATCAAATGAGAAACTTTATGATAAAATCCTGAAGTAGACAGTGTAAAATTGACTTGTTATACTACTTCGGTTCCTTCTGAGTCTTCCAATATGCAGGATGTACATGTATTAGGAATACCTGAGGGTGATGTGATCATAAACGATTATATAACCATGACGCTTCCATTCATAGGGAGTGATAAAACGGGTCGGGATTTTAGTAACTCCCCTCTGTAGAGAAGTAATCTGATCTTGGTCCAAATGTTGGAAATTGATCTGAATGTGATTCAGATGCAATGAGAAGATTAGATTTGCGGTCTTGATTTAATCAAGAATTTAAGGGAGGTTCGCAGGATCTGGATTTGAGATGTGATCTCCATATCCAAGTCATTATACATGGAATAATACAATCGCCCTGTCCTTATCTCCAAGTATCCGTGGAGAAAGCGCATTATCCTTGAAAGAGTTCATGAATAATTTCATTGTTGATATATGTATCTGAGCATTGAGAAAATTGAAATGTACATGTGATTTAGTTATCATGAATAATATGAATTTGATTCATATTATAAAGAGAGTTATGGTAGTTAATTAAATGTGATTTAATTATCAAAGATGTCAATAATGTGAATGTGATTCATATTATTTGGGCACATGAGTATAGAGATCCAAGATGATTAAATCTGATTTAAATATCATGGTTACGAATAATGTGGATATCACTATCCAAATTATTCATATATATTATAAATGTGATTTATAATGTAGTAGAGAGAGCATATTATGATTTACATTTGTTTATTAACTATTGATGTGAATTTGATTCACATTGGATAATTAATTGAAAATGTAAATCACATTTAATTTTGGGTTGTGAATGTTATTCACAATTTTCCAATGGCATGATTTCAATATTCATAAAATAATTATGAATTATTTTTGTTGAATAATTTACAACAAGTGTTGTAAATCTTGGAGATTTCCATGGAATAATGTAATCGCATGAGATTACATGAGATTCCCACCAACTCTCATATTATGGAAGGAGGCAATCTTTATTTCATAATCTCCATGCTTGATTGATTTAATTTGGGATTGAACTATATTGATTTTTCAATATAAATTTAATTTTGATTAAATCAATTGTTGTTGTGTTTTTAGCAACAAGATCATAGCCATTAAAAAAACACAAATCAATATGAGCCATTGGATTTGTGTTGTCCATGGATTGAGATCTATGGATCCCAAAATATTATAAAAGGAGAGGCAACCCCTTTTCTCTTCTTTACACACACACAATAACAACAACTTATTTCTCTCTCTCTCTCTCACTCTCTACACATCCTCTCTTTCTCTCTCGTTGCGGCCGTCCACCATGGAAGCCCTGGAGAGAGTATCCATCATCGCAGCCTCGTCATTATGTTGCTGCATCATTTGCTAATGGATCCCCGTATCCTTTGATACACCTCGCTCATGAAGAAGATGTCGTATCTCGTGTGACGAGATCAGGAGATTCGTCGCTTGGATCACGAACATGATTTGCGAGGAGCACACGTTTCATCAACGCGCTAGCAAGCATCTCCTCCGTCAGATTGGACTTGAGACATGAATTCTCTTCGTTTAGAGACTCGATCACAAACACGCGTCAAGAGTTAACCCTAATAATTGTTTGTGGTTTAGAAGAAACGATTCGAGAAGTGTTCTTGGATCATGTGGTTTCATCGCATGAAAAATTTTTAAATTTCGCTGCCTCGAGCAACTAGTGCGACTAGTCGCTCCCGATCGCATACGATGCAGTCCTCATGCTTCCATGATGCGCTTAAGGATATTACAATATCCTTCATGTGGTATTAGTGTCATAGGTCGGAGGTTTCAGATACAATCCATAAACCTAGGACGACTTGGGCTCATTAGGGTTTGCGATTTTTTTATCGCATTTCATTTGCGCATCCCTATTTTGTGAATTTTTTCGAACCTATTTAAATTGGTTAAAAAAATTCTTACTCGTATTATGTTCTCCACTAAATAAGGAAACCATGGGATTTGAGTTTGCGTGATTTGGAATCGTTGTACTCAAGTTATGATCATTTTAGTAAACATGTTGCGAATCTTGACGTAATTAAGGAGTTAATTACTGTGTTAAAATGCCTAGAAATGCATGCAAATCACTTAGGTTCTATAGTAAGTTAAATTAGTAAACTTTGGAAACTCATTTTGCGTAATTTGGATTTAAATTCTTTGAAATATGTTGATTTTAGTAAGTAAGTGTCACTGTTGGAAATTACTTTCCTAATCAAGAACCTTGTGATTGTCATTTAATCAAAGTTTACTCATTTAAATGGTTTAATTTCCTAGAATAATTATGAATAAATTTTGTGAAATATTTGATGATTATTATTTCCTTAAATGACATTGCCTTAACCAATAATTGATTAGATATAATCTAGATCACAATTGGTTACTCAATCTACTTTCCAACAAACAAAGTTGCTTGAATAGGATTGGGAATTTGTTTAGCAAATTTCCTTATAATCAAAATGGTTTTGATTATTTCTACATGGTATAACTTCGATTGAAAAACCGATTATCATCTCAAGTACCATATGATCAATTTGGCATTATCCTAACCCGAGGCGGATATGGTATCTAGTTCAGGAGGTCTGGGGTAGCCAGTTGCACCGTGTGCAGTCTGTCCCACTCCCGTCGGTACTGGCCATGACAACAGGTAGGGAGGGGATAATGTTGGAGAGATCATTATGTATTTTCTAATTATTAAAATCCGCAATAATATGTATTTGAGATAATACCATATTTCGACTAATAGTAAAGAATGTCTATTGGATATTAATTGGATCATTAATTTAATATAATTAGATTAATTGGAATCCAATTAAAATTAAAATACTCTATTATGAATATAGTTCTTATTTCCCTTGGAATAATTAATTATTAGCATATGATTCATAATAAATAATTAGAATTTGAACAAAATATGGAGGATCGCATAAGTAACATCCATGGTCTCCTATTAAGGCGAAGGGTTCCGTCACCAGGGATTGTATGTAGGAGACTCCTATCCGAAGTGACAGTTCCTGCATACAAGCACATCTGGATCGGGCTCTTTGCTTCTCGAAAGAGTAAGGCCATATGCGTAGTGACCCCAATATCGGATCCTCATATTATTTGGGCGATATTGGATTGCGTATAGCGAGTTCTAATCTTGTTGATGGTTGGTTTAATTAATGACGGGGCAACATAACCTTAGGGTGGTGGGCCCGGGTGTTAAAGATCGAATTGGGAATGCAAGTTGGACTTGCAAGGCGGAATGTGTTCCCGCTTCTTTTTATCCGAGTTACAGTTTCTCATATTATCGAGATGTGACGAAGATAAGGATGAAGATCCCATATCTTGCTTGAGATATAATGGTAAGTATATCTTTTACATTGAAAATGATTACGGGAATGAACTTTCATTGTTGACAAGGCAGGACAACTTTGATATAAAAATTCCTAAATCAAAGTAAAATATGCATATATATATTTATATTTATATTTCTTTATGCAAAATTTCTTATTTTAGATAATCCTTCATTAAGCCCTTCAATACTATGCTCAATAATAACTAGTAAAATATCATAGATTGGATCCATGATCAAGATATTGTACTTGCAGTTGGATACATATTGTGTGTGGTTGCAATGTGCAAGTTTTCTCATAATAATGAGGAATGACAATTATATAGACAATATGTCTACATCCCTAGGGTTTGTATGTCTCTATAGTCTTGATCTCCCATCGAATGTACTTTGGAAGTGACATGTCGATGATGATCGTAATTGTCAAATAATCCTTACAAAATCTAAGAAGATGTTCTTACATACATATGTGCTGTCCACATTTAATCATGAATGACATGGTTCACTACATCATGCAGAATGGTGGCACCACAAGATATGATGTATTCAAAAATATTTGAGTACACACCTGAACCTAACTCTTTAAGAGTTAAGATGTATGTAGATATGATGAGTGTCATCATTCTACTATTTATACTTTAGTCATTCATGAAGCTTCATAATATTCATATTGCATGAATTTAATGAAGCATGTATAAATGTTGAAGTACTCTTATATTGAAATTGTTTGAATTCGACATAAGAGATCCATTGTCTTAAGCAATATTTGTTTACAGATGAAGAGAGTGCAGTGGAAGCATGGGTTGGACCCAAGCGAGAAGGAAAGTCAAAGAGTTGACTTTACTTTTGTGACTTCCATATGACATCCAAATAGTTGGATGAATGCCAATACTGCAATAAGCCAATGTACTGATAGTGTGACTATCTAGTCTATCTAGGATCCTTAGAGAAGAATCCAGATGGTGCATCTGAATAATCAACATCTACATATAATCATTGAAATTGACTTTCTTATTTGATAAGATCAAAGTTTAATAATTTTATCTCATTCTTCTAATAACACTTGTAATTGGTTGCATATGTATTAGCAGACTCTAAAATTTCATCTTATAGTTTAGTAGTCGTCCACATGGATATTGATGCAATTGTTGCAACAATCTCTATTGGATTGATAGATTTCATATTTTCAGTGGGAGAGCCCTTAGTCTTGGAGAATGTCTCTATGACCTAGATATTAGAATACACTCATTTTTATTTTCTAAATGTTGGAAATAAACATTAATTCCATAATAGACCTATCATAAAGAGTTATGATGGATATATTTTAGATAGTAATTTACCATATAGAGGACTCTATTAAATTAGAAAATTAATGAATGGTTCAATATCATTTCTTATACGGAAAATTAAACCTTATAAGATCAATAGGAGGATGATTATCATTTGATAATGATCTGACATCAAGTCTTGGACATACGCCTATTGATGAGATCAATAGATAAGTAAGAAATGAAACTTTAGAGTGTCTAAAACTTCAAATCTTACATGCGAATATTGTATTCAAAAGTAGAAAATGTCCAATGTGCCATTCTCTAGGAATGGTGTTAGATACCGAGGTATTCAAGATCTCATAGATATTGATGTATGTGGATCATTTGTATCATTATAATAATTTATGATATGTGATATCATTCGATGATTATTTTTTTATATGAGATTTCTTCCCTTCATCTTAGAAAGCTTTGAAATGTTCAAAGATTTCACAATTTTTGTTTAGAATCAAAGTTTGAATGAAGATGAAATGAATTTGATCTAACCTAGGTGGCTTGTACCTATTAGATGAATTCAAAGGAATACCTTATGGAGATATGAATGTCATTCCTATCTCAATCCTCCTAATGCACCTAAACTCAAGAGAGTTGTAGGGAGATACAATTGGATCATGTGCGACATGATTTAATGATAAATCTTAGCTTAATTACCTCTTAGTTTCAAGGTATATATATGTAGTAGAGACTACGATAAATATCCTTAATAAAGTTTCATGCAATTAAGCTGGAATCTAGCACAAGAGGGTGCTACTTCATTATGTAAATAAAGGATAGTATTAAATACCTACTTTATGACCTTGAGATTCTTAAAAGATCTAATCTCTAAGGATATGATTCTTAGGATGACTCTCTTCAGAATCAAGATGAAAATGAAGTGAAGGAACTCATTTAGTCTTGAGAAGATAATGAGGCACCTGAAATTAGAAACTAAAAGGACAATTAAAGATGAAACACTAATACCACTTCAAATGAGTTTGAGGATGGATTCCATGTGTCAGAGAAATATGACAATAATCGAACTTCATGAGATGAAGCTTCTAAAGATCATAACATGGAAAGATGGATGTCAGCAATAAAGTCTAAAATAGACTTCGTATACAAGTGTTGTATATGGACCCTTTGAGGATCCACATAGAAGGGTAAAGCATGTTAGGTGTAAATGGATCTTTAAGAGAAAGAGTGAACCTGATGAGAAGGTAGAGAACTTCAAAGCACGGTTCGTATCCACAAGATACACACTGAAGAGAAGACATCGCTTGCGATTAGACTTGCTCTTTTGTGACCATGATTAAAACCATCGTGATATTGCTAACTATAGCTATACAACTTGACTTTTTTCATCTTCAAGATAAAAGTCAATATTGCATTCCACTAAGAATACCTCTCTTAGGATATTTATATGAAATAGCCCCAGGGCTTCATAGATGAGGAAAGCAAGGTGTGTAAGCTGAAGAACTCCATCGATGGACTCAAATAAGCTTCTTGTAGTTGGAACATAAGATTTGATGAAATTATAAATGTTATGATCTCAGATAGAAACTTGATGAACCGTGTGAAGCTTATTGGGAGTACCATTGTGTTCATCATGCTAAATGTAGATAACATCCGAATCATAATAATAAGTGTTTTATAGACTAGCTATTCCATACCTTTAAATATGATATCAAGGATACCTCTTAGATATTAGTTCTGAAGCTATTTAGAAGCAAAGAGAAGAGGGTATTAGGAGCGTAACATTAGTAGTACATGATGGACATATTCCATTTTTTTAGAAAATTACAAGAAAGGCTTCTTTCCCTCAAGATATGGTACTGACCTATCTAAAGGGATAACACCTCAAGGAGTTGAGGAAGTAAATGCTAAAACTGCTTGCCCTTGTGCATCATTTACGAGAAGCTGAGTGTATGCTAAATGTGTACAAAAGCCATGTGCTTGCCTTGCAGTGGGAGTAGTAAACTGTTACTAATCCTACTATGGAGATAAAAACACTTGGTTTTAGTAATAACTATATCTTCAAAGATAACACGACTTTAGAGATAGCGATCTCTAAATTTTATCTTCAAGAAATTATGACTTTATAGATAGTGATCTAAAAGAACTTAATTGCAGATACCTAAGGAGATAGAGATCTCCAGGAATAAGGGTATTCTAATAAGGATGTTGAAAAATACAAAATGGTTATAATAATAATTATTGAGTTGTAGTGTCAAGGACACTATAACTAAACAAGATTGAGTATTGGTTGCATAAAATGCAACATTCGCATTGGATGCATGCACTGTAATGGGGGATATGCAAGTTTCGTAAAAGTACTTAACGTAGTCTCTTAGGAACAGAGTGACTGAATAGCTTAACTAGCTAATTTTCTAAATAACCTATGATTGTCACATGAGTGTGGGTTTAAATGATTAGCCTGTTAATGGCTCTTTGGACTAGTGGGAGATTGTTGGTCATGCGAGCCCACAACGAGCCATTATGCAATAATTGTTTTTCAAATATCATTCCCTGATCTGAATGAAGAATAAAAAATTTGCATAATAGGTCCTTAAGTACAATTAGGGTTATGTACCATGGCCATCTTTATGATCATACAACTGTTGATTCAATTATTGAATCATAGAGGCCGGTGCTTGGATGAATATCTAAAGAGTTAGGTTGGGGACTCATCAAGTACCGTCAAATGATTTATTAAGAGATGATCTCCAACCAGAGAAGGAGATGTTTTTAACGTCCTAGAAATTCCAACTTTTTCCATAATATTAAAACATATACGATACTCAAAGGAGCATCTCGTCGCAAGATTTCCAACGAGACCAAGATTGCCTGAATCCGAGTTCGTATGAGGAAGTTATGCCATTTTAGTGAACTATGGTCAGGGACGATTATGGAAGGTAGACCCACGGGTTTGCACCTTATTGCATACGTTGGAGATATTTTGAGGCATAATTTCACCTCAAAAATGACAACCTTATTTCCTGTTCTTCAATTTTGAATGGTCTTTAAAACCACATTGATCTCCTTCCCTTCTCACCCTTCTCCAAATTGTGTCTTCTTTCTTCTTCCCTAGAGATACAAGAGGAAGAGCTTCTTCCCTTTGGCGTGCCACGAAGCTCCGAAGCTTCGTTATAAGGAGAGGAGGAAGAACATCGCTGCAAGGGAAAGGTGCACAAGGTTTAAGTCATTGACCGCGTGCACAGATCAAAGGTTCTCGTTTGGTAAGGGATCTTGACATCCTCCTTTTGTTGTTGGTACCTCATGTTTCATGGCTCGTCAAACTATTTCCACACCCTTTTCATATGCAAATCGAGATGATGAATCATCTTGTCCTAAGGGTTTATATTAAACTATTTCAAGGTATCACAATCTGATGATCATTTGTTTTATCTGTCAAGGATAATTGAAAATATCTAAAGGCATGGTTATATTTTTTATATATATAGAAAATGCATGCATATGACATAAACCATTCACCTATTTTTTTCCTTTTGATAATAATTTCCGTTAAATGGATTATATATCATGAAGTACGTTGATTGGTTTTTGAGATGTTGGTTACTCGATCATTATTCTTTTAGTGTTTGCACATCGATGGTCAATGACATAACGTCTTTGGTCCCTGACGATTCCATGTAAGATTTTCGAAATCTTTATTGATCGAAGACTCTAGTAATGAAAATAATTAATGTTGTTTCCTTATTTATAAACTAGTCGTATTTAAGTAGATGAAATTTAAGGTAGTATATGCTTTAGTGGTATAGATGTAATATGTGCAGACACTCGATAATTATTCCATATATGTCAATTGAATTCTGTGGTTGAAATTGTAAACTCTTTTTGTAACGTTAATATAGAGCCATAATTGCATGAGATTAGATGTCGTCAAACCATGTAGGCCTTGTTATTAAAGGATACAACCTTGTACGCTAATCAGTATTACTATATAATAAGATTTCTTTGACACGGCCTTTCATTGCCTAATTTCTTAAATTGCATGTTTCTTTCATGTACACATTAAAGAACAACAAATTAAGCTTAAATAATTAATGTATTTATAGTTTATTTGATAACGTCCACTTACATGATTGTCTTGAAATATAGATGACTTGCATTGGTCTTTTCATAGTTTGGACTTATACAGCCTTCTCAAATAAATTATAGAAAAAATATACTCTTTTGTGGTGTTTACACCAAGGATTAAGGTGCTTAAATTATCATAACATGCTCTTTATCCCACAGTTGAAGGTAGTGATCTTCAGTTGGCTTGTTGCGAGGTTTAAATAGCGATTTTCCTAAATAGTGATTGAATAAGTGATTATCAAAATAAGATATGATTAGTACGTGATGAGATGTTCAGCGATTTTTCTTCTTTAACAATCAAGATGAGAGGAATCTATTGTGTGACGGGTCCAAAATTTGCTTCATTAAAGATGTTGTAATTTTGATCATGCGTAAAATTAATGTGTGATTTTGTCATTCGTTGTAGGCGGCAATCGGAATCGGTCAAGAAAATAACCACGAATATTTAATTAATTTTTAATTAAGTGGTTTTATGTTTATTTTACTTGGGCAAGTCCCACTGTCGAACACAAGGAGGCAAAGGAACAACCTTGAATTATGTCTATCAAAATTCATGCACGGTTTTTGACGCACTCTTTTTTTGTAATTTTTTATGCAATTTTGGCCTATTTTGGGGACTAAATTGTCAACTACATTCAAATGATGTCCGAAAAATATGAAACTTGGCCATGATGCAAAAATATGATGAAATGAATGCATTGCAATTTTTTTGGAATTTTTTGAGGTAATATGAATTTTTTATGAATATTTAAATACAACAGAATGAATTTCAATATTTAATTATGATAAATATTAAACCTACTTATTTTCGAGGAATAAAATTATCTAAGATCTATCACTAGGTGATGGATCTCAGAAAAATCCTAAACCTTGAAAATGTGAGATGTAATACCTATAAAAAATTATACACTGAAATATGCAAAAGATTTTTACAGGGCAAACTATGCATGCAAACGCAATTCTTTTTGGGCACAATGTCAAGTACAATTAATTCTACAATATGTGATTTTTCGGGAAGTTTTAGATAATGGTTAATCAAATACAAATTTCAAAGCACAAACTGGGCAAAATATGCAATTTTCCACAAAATATTTAAGTATTAATTAACCATCAATCACAAAAATGTCCACAATATATCGAAATGTAGAGAATTAATTGAGGAACACAATGCTATTTTTGGATAAATAAAATATGCAATGTACGAGTCTAGAATAATAAGGGAACACATGGGTGAAAGTGCAATTACAATAAATATAACAAATAAAAAGTTGCAGTAGAGGAACTTAGGTGCAATTACCAGGATGTATTGGGGATACTTCTACAATTTGTCCAAGGTGTCACGTGCGGTGCACGCGACCCTTGGTCGACGGGGGCAGATGCGTAAATATGAAGAAGGCTAAGGGCGCCGGTGCAATTTTCTGTGGTTTGGATAGAGGCTTGAAGAGGTCCTCCTCCACCTCCTCTACCATCGCAATAGGAAGATAATGAGAAGGTTCCGGAATTCTTGAGAAACACAAGCCCCGAGGAGGCAGAGAGGTGGTTGAAGCGAGTAGAGATGGTCTTTCATATCATACATGTGCCAGATGAAGAGAAGGTAATCCTCGCTACTTACTCCTTAGCTGGATATGCTGAGGAATGGTGGACCTCTATGGAGCCACATATTGCAACACCGGCTACTTGGGAGTCATTTACTGAGGCCTTCTGGGGGCATTTCTACTGGAATACTGGATAGAGCAGAGGCGCGTGGAGTTTGCGCTACTCGAGCAAGGGAACAGAACCGTGACTGCTTATCTAAACAAATTTACAGAGTTGCTGAAGTATGCTGCTAGCACTGTGCCAACTGAGTCTGACAAGGTGTTCAAGTTCTTCCGTGGCCTTTGCAAGGAGATTCGTGAGAGATTGGTCAATGAAGGAAGTGATTGATGCTGCTGCTCGGGTAGAGCGAGACTTACATGAGAGTAAATCAGTACAAATAAGATCGAACTTTTCTGGTAGGACAGCTCACAATAACAGGGTAGGGGCACGCGCAGGACAATGCTTCCACCCTCACCGCTCTGGGATGTCAACTTGGTTTACTCACAGAGGAGCTCCTACCTTGGGGCAAGCACTTTCTGAGCCACCAGGGACATCTCACCCGATATTGAGTACTGTTACAAATGCTCGTGTGAAGGATCGGGTCTACTATCGATGCAATCAGAAAGGTCATATCCAGTTCAATTGTCCCTTGGGAACTTCACAGTCTGGAGTTGTAGTACGAAGAGGACGCCCCCAGCAACGTGGGCCGGCCTTACATCTCGGGGAGGTAGGGGATAACCTTACCAGACTCGGAGCACGACAGGCTCAAGTAGACCACAAAGAAGGGGACAGTTGATTGCTATTACTAACGGACAAGCTCACGCCTCAGGATCGGTAGTGCGAGGTATGATTTCTGTAGGCGACTTTACAGCCCATGCTCTCTTTGACCCTGGTGCATCACATTCTTTCGTATTGTTGAGCTTTGCGAGTATCTTAGGCCGAGAGCCTACCACAGTTGCAGACCCTTATCTTATTAAGGGACCTAGAGGTCAGTTGATTATTGTCCACCAGGTGTTTCCTGATTGTTCGATTATATCGGAGGTTATATGCTAGAAGCATACCTATTACTCCTACAGATGGAAGACTTTGATGTTATTCTTGGTATAGATTGGCTCGAGAATAATCATGCATGCCTTGATTGCTTCCAGAAACAAATCATTTTCAAGATTCCTGATTTACAGGAATTCGTATTTGATGGGAGTACCTCCTCTGGGGGAGTAGTATGCTTATCAGCATTGCAAGCACATCGTTTGCTTGATCAGGGGTGTGAGGGATACATTGCCCATGTCATTGGGGATCAAGTGCAGCACAAGGAGTTCTCTAATGTAGAAATTGTTAAGAACTTTCTACATGTTATTCCAGATGAATTGCCTGGACTTCCTTGACAAGGGGAAGTAGAGTTTGAATTAACTCTTATTCAGGGAACTCAATCAATTTCTATTGCACCATACTAGATGGAAGCTGAATTGTAAGAACATAACGTGTAGTTGCAAGAATTATTGGAGAAGGGCTTCATACGCCCCAATACATATCCATGGGGGGCACCCGTCCTATTTGTTAAAAAGAAGGATGGATCTATGCGCATGCGTATAGATTACCGATAATTAAATTAGGTGACGATCAAGAATTGTTATCCATTGCCTCGGATTGATGACCTCTTTGACCAACTACAGGGGTCATCTATCTTCTCCAAGATTGATCTTCGGTCAGGTTATCATTAGCTGCGAATTAAAGATGTTGATTTACTTAAGTCTGCATTTCGGACTAGGTACGGACATTATGATTTCATGGTAATGCCCTTTGGCCTGACAAATGCCCCAGCTGCTTTCATAAATATGATGAATCGGGTGTTCAAGCAATTTCTTGATAACTTTGTGGTGGTCTTCATCGACGATGTCCTTATTTACTCGAGCGATGAGGAGCAACACCGAATACATTTACAAGCAGTGCTAGAGACACTAAGGAAACACAAGCTATATGCAAAGTATAATTAGTGTGAGTTCTGGCTTCGACAAGTGGCATTCTTAGGCCACATCATCTCAGATGCAGGAGTTGCTATGGATCCTGCAAAGATTGAAGCAGTTCTTAACTAGGTACAACCAAAGAACGTGTCAGAGGTCCGTAGTTTTCTTGGCTTAGCCGGATATTACAAAAGATTCGTGAATGGGTTTTCTCAGATTACCCTTCCCCTTACTCAGCTGACCAAGAAGGAGACCATGTACACTTGGACAGACAAGTGTGAGGAAAGCTTCCAGACGTTGAAGGATAAACTTACTACAACTCCCATCTTAGTGATTCCGTCAGGAATTGACGGATTTACATTATACACCGATGCATCAAAGGATGGATTGGGTGCCATTTTGATGCAACATGGCAAAGTTGTTGCGTATGCATCTCGTCAGTTGAAACCTCATGAGAAGAATTACCCAGCCCATGATATGGAGCTTGCAGCAGTTGTTTTTGCTCTCAAGATGTGGAGGCACTATCTATATGGGGTGGCTTTGGAGATCTTCACAGATCATAAGAGTCTTAAGCATTTGTTTGATCAGAAAGTGCTAATATAAGGCAACAACGGTGGATGGAGCTCTTGAAGGATTATGAATGCACTATATCATATCACCCTGGAAAGGCAAATGTGGTAGCAGATGCACTAGTCGTAGACCACACTCGAGTGAATCATATCTCCAGCTCAAGACATGGGATATCCTCGACTCTTTTAGTGAGTGGCGCCCCTTCCAGAGTAGTCAAGAGACAGTTATTTCCCTCCCCTTTCCGTCCTGAACTAATAGAGAGGATCATTCAAGGATAGCTTGCAGATGAGAGTCTATAGAGGCTCAAGGACAAATCCCTTGCAGGGATTTTGGTTGGTTTTTCATATGAAGATGGTGTGCTACAAAATGGCAACTAGTTGTGTGTTCCGGCAGATATGGAACTAAGAAATGAGATCATGCGCGAGGCACATAGCTCTCGATTATCGATACATCCTAGTGGCACCAAGATGTATAAGGATTTAAAGAAAAATTTCTGGTGGAAGCAAATGAGAAGAGTGATGAACCTCAGATCTACCCCTTTAATGTGTCGAATTGACGGTTTCATTGCAGTCGGGTAAATCCGTATAAATAAGAAATAACTGCACAAATCGAATAATTAACGAATGAGTGTATGCGCGATTTTATGTTTGTTTAGCCTGGGCAAGCTCCAGGGTCGACTCAAGGAGGCAAAGGAACAACTTGGGGTCAAGTTGGGGGGATTAGATTGCTATTTTCCAAGTGGGATTTTTTTTAATTTTTTTATTCAATAAAATGCCAAATGCAATGATGCGAATGAACTAGGTTATTAAGAAAACCAACAACTTAGCCAAAATTAATTTTAATGTGAAATTAGTTTAAATTGACCAAAATGTATTTTTCCTGTAAACCTAATCCATTGATTAATGCAAAATGGATTGTTTTGTAATTTTTGGGTTTAAAATGCATAAATGACAAAAGCAAACTTCTTTATGGTTTTTATGTAATTTTGCATGCAAATGATATGCAAAAAATATGAAGAAATTACTGGAAGTGAAATATGATGAAATGAAGCTAGGATAATTTTTTTAGAATTTTCTGACCCTTTATACTTTTTTTATGAATTTTTTTACTGAAAACAGAGCGACTGCGGGTATTTAATTCCTAATAAATCCACAAAATAAAATTATCTAGAGAATGAATTATCTCAAATAGATATTTCAATAAGAAATCCAGAGAGTTGAAATTTCTCAAAAATACTCTTCGTGTATTTAATTAAAAATCATTTACAGAAATCATCCTAGAATTTATTTTATGCAAACAATAACTCCAATTTCGATGAAACTTGGACAATAATTAAAGCACATTTAGAGGCGTCATCTACAATTTTTTCGCAATTTTTAGAGCAAAAAAGTAGGTTTGTGCGAATTTCAAAGCTTAAATGAGTAAAATATCATTGATTTTCAATCTCTAAATTTTAATAAAATATCTACTGCTCACAAAAATGCAAATAAATAGCCACGAGATAAAGAATTAGTTGCTCTACAACATGCTATATTTCATAAAATAAATGATGCTAGTTTCAGGTCCAAATGTTCATGCGAAGTCAGTGGTATCAATGCAATACAAAAAATGAAAGTTAATAAAGAAAAAGCGCACAGGGACCTGTTTGCAATTTCAAAAACTTGAGAGGGCAAAAATGTGAATTTCACAATAAAAATAAAGAAAACCTCTGCTTATTCTTCTCCTGCAAGTAACGTGCAGATGGGCATGGGCGGCTAGGGTGGCACGGTCGACGGCGGCGTGCGCGAGCGACTCAAGGCGGATAGCAGGGGCGGAGGGCCATGCAAAGGTGGGGCACCGCCGTTGGCGTGCGGCAAGGGGCCATGGCAGGACGCATGGCAGGCGGGCGAGGTCGATGGTGGGCGCTGGACTACGGCGAGCGGAACTGGCGGGGGAGGACGACGGTGCGCGGAGCACGAGGGGATGCGTGGTGCGGAGGGACATCAGCCTCTCACAGGGGCGGTGACGGCTTCTGATAGGAGTGACTGTGCGTGGAGTGTGGGGATTGGGAGCGGGCGAAGCGCGTTCACATGCGGTCTGAGGACGGCCAACGGCCTGGAGCTACGCGAGGGGAGGTGCGCAACCAGGAGGTGGTTGCTGGCGTGCGAGGAGGAGCGCGACAGGTCAGGGCAGCTACTCATGGCCGCGCTGGTGGGTGGCAGGGCTGGCGGCAACAACGGCGAGGACGACCCGAAGGGCAGCGCAGCCTGGAACGCAGGCGGAGGCATGCGCACTATGGCTGGGCGGCCTGGGCAAAGGGCCGCGTGGTGGACGAGTGGTTGCAGTGGTGCCACATGGATGGAGGGGGCGACGCATTGCAGAGGAGGAGCGCGGCAGGCTAGAGTTTAAGCGTGGGGCAACACCTGCGGTGGGGCTCTCCGGTGGAGAAGGAGGCGTCGCCGCCGGAGATGGAAGGATCCTGTTTCTTTTTTTGTATTTTTTTGATGTATTTTTTTTTGCTTTTTTGTTGTAAACAAGAAAATAGATGTGGAAATAAAAATGGTGGTGATGGTGTTGATAGCGATGATTTTGTGATGATAAAAAAAATTTGTTAGATAAAAAAATGAAAAGATAAGATAGGAAAATATACATGTGTGGTCACCGAAGATGGAGCTGCGATGTGCGGCTCTCGTCGTCCTGGCCTCGATCCGATTTGGTGATCAAAAATTGGAGAAGCTCCGTGAGCTTGGCTGGCAGCTGCTACGCGGAGATTAACCGCGGATCTCGCCTTGAAGTTGTCGTTGCTCGACCCGTCTCCTAAAACTGTCACCTGAAGGTTAAAGGGGCTCGACCTCACTTCTCTCAAAAACGACGGATGATTAACAATGGAGGCAGAGATGAGAATATAAAGAGGATGAGGAAGTTGGGAACGAGATGGAGAGAGTGGAGTAGTGGGGAGTTATTTGCTTGGATGTAAGACAAGTAAGGAGAGAAGAGGTAAAAGAGAGATAAAATAAACAAAATAATAAAATAAAATAGTAGGCTACTAAAAAAATTAAAATAGTAATAATAAAAGAATAATAATAAATCCGAAAATAATGAAATAAATCCGAAATAATAATAAAAAAGGGGTGACATGTAGCGGCTCCAGGAGCTACCACATGTCGCTCCTAGAAAATTCAAAAATTAAATATAAAGAAAAATCGAAAAGAAATAACAAAAGGGGTTAAATGAAAAATTGGTCAACACAAAATTGCTCTTCTACAACTTTTATGAAGGGTCGAAAATCAAAAGAAGTCATCTGTACAATTTTTTTTGTGGGTGGTACCTCGTAGATATAAAATACCGCATTTTATCTTTTGTAATTTTTTTGTCAATTTTAAAAGAGAAAAATCAAAATAAAGTTAGAAAAAAATATGAAACGAATATTTATAACTTAATCAATTTTTTTATTTTTAATAATTAAGAAAATAAAATGATAAAATGAAGGGCAAAACGGTCAATATGTACAATATGCAAAAGGTGCCCAAAACCCATGTTTTGCATACGAGCTCCGATTTTAATGAAATTGGTCTTGTTTTGAAGGTATTTGAATGTATATTACTTTAAAATAAGTAGACCTAAATCAGATGTTGTATGATAGAGATATGTACATTCTAAGGTCTAAGGTCTTCAACTGGTTTTGGGGTTTTATTGGGTAATTTTACAAGTTAGTAATTTTTTGATATTTTTCTTTAATTAGTGTTAGTAATATGTACACTATAGAGTTGATTTTATTGGATTCGGAGTTAGTATAAAATATATACAAATAGGGTATTTTTAGCTAATATACATGTCAATATTTACAAGTGAAATTGGGTTCTTATTTAATGCAAATATGAATGCTAAAATTCAGATATTATGCTTTCATGCATGAATGCTAATTATGCATGATAAGGGGAAATATGCTGCTATTTACTCGGGAACAAAGCTCTATTTTCAACTTTTAGATTGATGAATTACATATTCATCAACCCCCTATATTGAAACATTGCTCGTCCCCGAGCAACTAAAATGAAATGCAAGAGTAAAATGAGATTGGTTTCCATACCAAGGTTATGAACAAAAGTTGAAATTGGAGTTTGACTTGACCTTTGGATTAATTGTGTGGAGGAACCTTATTGGGATCTGAACTTAAGACCTAACAGACTTCAAGTTCCACAAGTCTTCTATTCAAGACTCATCAATAGTCAGGTCAGAACAAGTCCTCAAACGCAAATTTCTAATGACTATGATTCTCACTTGTACTGTGTAAGTGTAAAATAGCTCTCCACATCAGAAATGGTTAGAAGCAACCTCCTCTAACAAAGTAACTCTAATTCCCTGGTCCAGTAACTCTTTCCTCGAGGAGCGGGGTATTCCCTTCTAAGTTCAAGTGCGACCAGCTCAAGAGGAGGGGGTAGAGAAAAGAATGGACGGTATCCAGTGTAGCTACCTATCTCGGGATGCTTGACCAGTGTAGCCAAGTCATCCACCTGCATACTCTTTACTAATATAATACTCCGACAGGTGTTTTATTTTCACTTTAACTTGTCTTATTTTTTGGAGTTTTTGCATTTTTCTCTCTTCATTTTTTCCTTTTTTTGAACTATATACAAGGTGCAACATGTACATCAAGTGTTTTCCCTCTTGAGCCAGTAGACTATCCCTCTTTTGAAGCATTGTTGTAACCCACAGCTTCCCGTCCTTAGACGTCAACACTACCAGACTAGGTTGAGATGCACTACCCTCCTAGAGGAGGACGAATGTTTCAACCCGTGCGCTACTCCAAGTTAAAGGATTCTACCTCCTCACCACCTCATCAATGAAGAGCTACGTGCATTGTGCTTGTCCAAGTTAGGTCATTATCTAAAATAATCATGCGTATGCACGAGATATTCTACTTAGACTAATCAAGATGACATGTGAACATAGACTTGCGGACTCAAAGAATTAAGTCACTTGACCTGAGAAATCTTAACTCCAGTTCCTATAAGGTTCCTCTGAAATTATGTGGATTAAGGTCAAATTAAGTCCCTCCTCAACATCTACTCATAACTTGGTTCAGAACCCACTAGCTTTTCACCTTGCATATGCAAGATATGCATATGATATGGTATGTAGACGAATGAAATGCAAGACTCTTTTTCTTTTTCTTTTTTGGAATGCAAAGATGATATGCAAGAGTAAATAAGAAGCCTATTTTTTGTTTTTTTTGTTGTGTTTTTTTTCAAAATATTGGTATACCTCCTATGTTACAACAATTTACAAGAGTTTTACAAGTGTTATACAAGTATACATGTACAATTTTTTTTAAATTTTTTTTAACAAAAGGTTTACAAGTATTATACAAGTAATTTTTTCCAATTTTTTCCCACCTGTAATTTATACAAAAAATACATGAAAATACGTGAAAGTACGAGCTATGGGTAAAGTATATATGTAATATATACACGTCCCCCTATACTTAGTGTGTGCTATGTCTTCGGAGCACGAAAAGCGAGAAAAAAAGACATAGCTCGTGCTAAACTTAGGAGATCTAAAATAACAAAAAGCATAGAAGTCGCTCTGCCCCCCTATACATAGGCTCTGGCAGCCTAAGTATAGAAGAAGATCAAAAATGGGGCGGGCGAGGTTAGGAGGGGAAATGGAGGAGTATATACGTGGTGGGCATCGGTTCCCCCCTATACGTAGGATCTGGTCAGCTTAAGTATAGGACAAGAGTGAGTGTATGAACCGATGGGATCTGGAGAATATACAACGAATGGTGAAGAGACTCGGGTCCCTGTCCCCCTATACTTAGGATCTGTCATCCTAAGTATAGCCATAAAATGAAATGGTATGGAGCTGGGGTGAGTGATTTGAATCACTAGGGTGGGAGGGAAAGAAAATATATACAAGGAGGATTGAGAATATACATGGATCAGGAAGGTATGTGATGAACCTTCTTGCGGGCGCGAGGAGGTGGGTAATATACAAGTGTGTCACTGTTGGAATCATCCTCAGATGAATAGTAGTGTGGTGAAGGGATCATCCAACGCGGGTCAACACATGGTTTCTTGCTTAGATAAGGCTTGAGAACAGCCGAACTGAGCTCACTCATATAAAACACCTTATCCGGACCCGATGAGGATTCCTCTGAAAATTCCTTCTCCGGAATGTTGAAGGAAATTTTCTTGGTCGGTTTTCTAGAACCTGAATCATGGAGAGGGAGATGAGAGCGACGCGCCTTGAGAGGTTCGGGGGAACACCTTGAGGAATCAATTCTCAACTTCCTCTCACTAGAAAGCCGACTAGAAGAGGGAGCAACCGTGTTTTTATGTGGAGTCAATGTAATCGTGGTTGTTTTCTTTGAAGGTCCGGGATATGGTGCAGTGCTGACCATGGGTTCCTCATCAGACGAGTCACCATATAGATTGGAATATTCCTGAAGGGTAATCACACGTCTCGAGAAAGTGCTAGTGATCTTAGTTGGCTTGGCATTATTAGGCTCTTGTTTTAGATCACCGAAATGATGAAGGCAATCCACAAAGGTCGTGTCTGACTCAATGATAGCTTCTGATCGTGAGTCCTCCATAGAAGCTGTCACGGTGGTGGTGCAAGTAGTTGATGAAGTGGAGGTGTGGGGAGTCTCTGATCCAACGGTCATCTGGACAATCGGTCTCTCAGGTGTAGTATAGAGGTGGGACTCATCTTGCTCTCGATGGTCACGACTGTCAGCGGATGTGTGGGTCACCTTAGAGTAAAGTTTATCAAAGAATAGATGAGGTCGAAGCGCTCACAATGTTGTAAAATCGATCTCCCGAATCTTGTAATCTATAGTCGCCTTAGCTAAGGCTAAGAACGACTTCCTGAGAATAATCAGAGACTGGGTAAACTCTCCTCGGTGCTCGATGTCAATGATCGTGAAGTCCACCTCGAGTAGAGCACCTTGGAAAGTAACGATGACTGAAATGTTTCCTCTCAACCGTTTGATAGATCGATCAGCCAGCTGAACGATCTGTCTTGACTTTTTGATTGGCCTGAGTTTGAGCTTGTCAAACACAGAGGTCGGGAAGATATTTATTAGCGAGTCATCATCGATTCTTGCATGGGTAAATATGGTGTCTTTGATTTCACATTCAACTCGGGGTAACAGCTTCACTCTGTGGCTCTTGGTCTTTCTCCCCATCACTAAGGAGGTGGCACTAGATACTATGTGTCTTTTCGTCCTTGCCCTCTTATTACCCAACCTCTTTGGCATTAATTTACTTCTCATAAATCGTTTGAGGTCAGGAAAGTGATCTACGACCTTTATTAAGGGAAGATTAAAAATCAATTCTTCATTGAGTGCTTCCCTTAGGGTAGGATCCAATTTTTTCATGTCTTTTTCATTTTCTATTTTTATGGATTTTTCTGATTTTTTGATGTTTTTGGTCTTCTTGGGATTTTCAATTTTTTTGGTGTTTTTGGTGGATGAATGATTAGACTCTAGATTGGAAGGCAAGGGGTTAGTAGAAGAGGGAGATAGAATGGACTCTAGCCGTACATGATGTGTGGGTTCCCAAATGTTCGCATTGTTTTCAACCTCAAAACTACTCATGTCCTTTTCCACTTTCATTCCCAAGCTGGCAGAAATTGAGTGCAATATTTCCATGACATCTCTCAACTTGTTATCTAATGTTTCATTTTTCTCAATAAGTCTGGAAATGTCATCCTCCAAAATATTATCATGATAAATCATGGGAGAGTTCTGCTCAATTGGAGGAGATTGCTGAAATGTTGGGGTCTCATACTCAACATACCTAGACTCTGGCATGTAATGCTGGGTCGAGTAAGGGCTATCCAAATGATAAATATTGGTTGGATCCTCATATGATGAAACAGGGACTGATAAGTCTAGCTCATGAGTCCAATCTTATGAATGTATAGGCTCTCCGAATGAAGGCTGGTTAATGGAAGCTTGATCACTAATTTCAATCAAGTCTGGGAAATCATGATGTATATGCCTCTCCATTCGAGTTGTTTGATCGACCATGTTATGCCCTAAGGTCAAGTTGGGATGCGTATATGTAAATTGTTGTGTGGTCCCTACTTGAGGTGAGCATGAAGTATGTGGGGGATTAAATTTTGCCAATCATCTATCTCAGCAGTGGCTTGCTCTTCATTCGATTCTTTGATTCGTGTAAGCTCTCGAGAATAAAAACAGTCAGCCCAAGATGGAAGTGGATTCGGAGTGTTGGAATATGGAGTAGGTTAGAAATGCGAAGAAGTGGAGAAGTCAGTCGGAGTTCTAACTTCATACTCGGGTTGAGGTGGAGCCGACCACGGGTAAGGGTCTCCCGTGGGTGGCGGAGGATACATGGAAGAAGGTGAAGGTGAAGATGAACGGTATATGGTCGAGAAGGAATGACCAGAGGTCTCAGGGTATCGGGGCCAATATCCCAACATCTTGAAGAGTAAATGATGAAGGTTGAGGTAGAAAACATACGATTACACTGGATAACACACATGGACAAACATAAAGACAAGCCAAGAGCAAACCCCGAGTTCACACTCAACATTGCGGAGGACCTGAAATCGAGTCCAATTAATCTGGTTAATTTTAAGTATGATTTTTCAAGCAAGATAGCACGGATTTACGCGGCCTATAGGGAAGCCGGCTCAAAGCTGGATGCGTCTTCCCAAGTTGATGGATTCACCTTTCACCTAAGATACCGCCGGTCTTTCCTTTCTTCGCTTCTATCCCAAGTTGATGGATTCAAAGACCTGCCCCTATTTACCTGCAAGCAGGCAGAGACTGACAAGGCCAGAACTTAACCAAGGGGGTTACTGGCAACTTGTCGCGAAGTACCACAATTTCGCCCCTATCTACCTGAGACAGGCGGAGGCTACATGGTACTAGTCAGTGAACCTAAATAATTCAACTTGTGATATTTGCTAGGATTAGTCGGAACATGATATGGAAGGTGGGGATTTAGGCTCTGCCTTAAGGTGTTCACACACACTCAAGTGCCCTCACTCAGCCTGAAAACAAGGTCGGGGATTCATCTCCCGTAAGCAGAATTTCCGATTTTATTGAAAAATTTTTTTGTCAAAAATGTTAGCAGTCCTGATTTTAAGTTAAGTTATCACTTGTTTAGTCCAATCCACACATCACGCCTATCTTCTAGTTCCAATTTCCTTTTACTTATGTTTGAAAACCAAGAGAGAGAAATCAAGAAAAGCCGATGCACGAAAAATAATGATGCTTATGCTGAGTGAAGAATACTTACAGTGATCCCTTCGCTTTATGTAGGATGCAAAATAGTATTGAAAACTTTTATACTACATGCAAATGCAGACGACAAAATCTGCTCCTAGACAAGCAGTTCTATTAGCGAGTGAAGCACATGTTGATTTGACTAGATCTGCGGTCTAGGTGCATCTTTTAAGTGAAGTGTGGGTCCTAATGAATTACGAGCACAAGCAAATCCTACAGTGGCTCGAGGAGCCACTAGTGCATGCCTATTCTAAAGATTTAATCCACACAGCACACGGAGACACTGTTCCACTATATTTACACACGCGAGAACCCAAATAGGAACCGCTGTAAATGCAGACACTTTTTTTATAAATTAACAAAAATAAAATCTTTTTGGCATCTCAACAGCCGACTTGATCCCCGAATCTTCAGCCTCCAATGCACTTCGAGATGCGTTGACTTCAAGAAATCCGCTCCAAGTTCACTGGGCCCTCGCACAAAAAGATACAAAAAATGTAAGAGAGGGAGAAATAAATTAAAAAATTGAAAAAATGGAATAATTACAAGTTGGTTCGGTGATCAGACTACCCGAGAGAGTGGAAAACGTAAATCTAATTTTCTAAAGTGATCCTAAACAGTTTGCCTCCTCGTCTTCGAGAGAAGTGAGGTCGAGCGAAGTGAGGTCGTGCCCCTTTACTCTTCAGGTGACAGCTGTAGGAGACGACTCGAGCGATGATATCCTCAAGGCGAGATCCGCGGTTAATCTCCGCGTAGTGAGATGCCAGCCAAGCTGACGGAGCTTCTCAGATTTTTGATCGCCAAATTGGATCGAGTCCACGACGACGAGAGCCGCACATCGCAGCTCCACGTTCGGTGACCACACATGTATATTTTCCTATCTTATCTTTTCATTTTTTATATGACATTTTTTTTTGTTTATCATCACAAATTCATCACTATCAACACCATCATTTTTATTTCCACATCTATTTTCTTGTTTACAAAAAAAGCCAAAAAATACGTATAAAATACAAAAAAAGAAACAGGATCCTTCCATCTCCGGTGGCGACGCCTCCTTCTCCACCGGAGCGCCCCACCGTCGGCATCACCCCGCACTTCAACTCCAGCCTGCTGTGCTCCTCCTTCGCAACGCGCCACCCGCTCCAGCCACATGGCGACGCTGCATCCACTCGTCCGCCACGCGACCCTTTGCCCAGGCCGCCCAGCCCCTGCGCGCACGCCTCCACCCACGTTCCAGGCCGCGCTTTCCTTCACGTCGTCCTTGTCGCTATCGCCGCCAGCCCCACCACCCACCAGCACGGCCACGAGCAGCTGCCCCGGCCTGCCGCGCTCCTCGTCGCAAGCCAACAACCTCACCCTGGTTGCGCACCTCCCCTCGTGCAGCTCCAGGTCGTTGGCCATCCTCAGGCCGCGCGTGACCACGCTCCGCCCGCTCCCAATCCCCCCTCTCTGCGCACAGCCGCCCCTATCAGAAGCCGTCGCCACCCCTGTGAGAGGCCACTGTCCCTCCACGCCGTGCGTCCCGTCACGCTCCGCGCGCCGTCATCCTCCCCCACCAGTTCCGCCCGCCATCGACCTCGCCTGCCAGCCACACGTCTTGTCACGACTCCTTGCCACACGCCAACGGCGGTGCCCCACCTTCGCCTGGCAGTGTGCTCCGCCCCCGCTCTCCGCCTTGAACTGCCCGCTTACGCCGCCGTCGACCGTGCCGCACTAGTCGCCCATGCCCATCTGTGCGTTACTTGCGGGAGAAGAATAAACAGTGGTTTATTTTTTTATTATGAAATTTGCATTTTCACCCTCTCAAGTTTTTGAAATTGCAAACAGGACCCTGTGCACTTTTTCTTTATTAACTTTCATTTTCTATATTGCATTGATACCTCTGACTTCGCATGAACAATTGGACCTGAAAATAGCATCATTTATTTAATGAAAAATAGCATGTTGTTGAGCAACTAATTCTTTATCTTGCTATTTATGTGCATTTTTGTGAGCAGTAGATATTTTACTAAAAATCAAAGATTGAAAATCAGTGATATTTTACTCATTTAAGCTCAGAAATTCGCAAAAACCTATTTTTTGCTCTAAAAATTGTATGTAAATTACAGATGATGCCCCTAAATGTGCTTTAAATATTGTCCAAGTTTCATCGAAATTAGAGTTGTTGTTTGCATAAAATAAATTTGAGGGTGATTTCTGTAATTGATTTTTATTAAAATCCATGAAGAATAATTTTGAGAAATTTCAACTCTCCTGTATTTCTTATTGAAATATCTATTTGAGACAAATCATTCTTTGGATAATTTTATTTTGTGGATTTATTAGGAATTAAATACCTGCAGTCGCTCTGTTTTTAGTAAAAAAATTCATAAAAATTATAATGTGTTAGAAAATTATAAAAAAATTATCCTAGCTTCATTTCATCATATTTCACCTTCAATAATTTTTCATATTTTTTTTGCATATTATTTGCATGCAAAATTGCATAAAAACCCTAAAGAAGTTTGCATTTATCATTTGTGCATTTTAAACAAAAAATTACAAAAAAACCATTTTGCATTAATCATTGGATTAGGTTTACAGGAAAAATACAATTTGGTCAATTTGGACTAATTTCACATTAAAATTAATTTTGGCTAAGTTGTTGGTTTTCTTAATAACCTAGTTCATTCACATAATTGCTTTTTGGCATTTTATTTCATAAAAAAATTAAAAAAATCCCTCTAACTTGATCCCGAGTTGTTCCTTTGCCTCCTTGAGTCGACCCTGGGGCTTGCCTAGGCTAAACAAACATAAAATCATGCGTACACTCATTCGTTAATTATTCGATTTGTGTGGTTATTTTTGATCGATCCAGATTTACCCGACTGCAACAAAACCGTCAATTCGACACATTAAAAGGGTAGATCCGAGGTTCATCAAATGGCGCCATTGCCGAGGAGGAGTGCGTCAGGTTGGAGTTGAATAGGAACGAAAAGGCCCAAATTCTTTTATAGAAGCAATCAAATCAAATTTAGCCTGATCGATCTCATCTGAATCAGGGTGAATAGGAACGAACTCATCAGTGGAAATAGTTGAATGATGTCGGGTGTCTATCGTGTAAATTCCGCAGATGTCATCAATGCATCTCCACATACCAGAAGGGGGAACTCCAAGGTCTATGATTTCCGAGTCTTCCTCCTTCAAGAGGAATTGTTGGGTTTCATTATTATCCAACATATAACAAGAATCTATGATATTATCATTGAGATCAAATTCCTTGGGGTTGGCTAACACGGGCGGGATCTCATGGGATGCGGGTCTCTGGTCAGTAGTGGGTGTAGTGATCAACACATTGCTCCCTACATCAGAACGGAAGCGAGTGTCTCCTAAACCATAATCAATAATGGCTCCCGCAGTGGCGAGATAAGGCCGTCCCAGGATTATTTGAGGGTGTTCCATAGGGGTGGAGGTCTCCAAGGGCATTACAACAAAATCCGAAGTGAAATTCGTGCCCTGAATAAGAATGACATTGTTTTCAAAAATACCCTTCAGCCTCTTGATAGATCCATCAGCAAATTGAACTATCATCTTGGTTTTCTTGAGAATCCCACGATGAAGAGACTGTACCATAGAGAAGGGTATTATATTGATTGATGAACCGCTGTCAAGAAGAGCGTTATCACAAGAATAGTCAAATATAAAGCAACTCACAAGAGGTGTGTCGGTTTTCCCTTTCTTATATTACGGACGGTGAGAGATGGCGTAGGCAGTGGCCATAGTCAAGATGTGACGCTCATATTTTCTCCTTCGCTTTCTATTCTTGTCTTGAGGAGTAGACAAATCTGTCATGGCCTATTGAAGTGGAGCTTTAATGATCTCATGAAGGGTGGCTACCACTTCGGGTTTAGTCAGCATTTTTTTTAATTTTTGAACCTCATCCATACAAGGGAGGAGGTCGGAATCAACATTTACACGAGGATTGCCAAGAGCAATCTGTATAATGGAATCCTCGGGGTCAAGATTGGGACATGATGTGAATAGATGTGTAGGTAAATGATTGGGCATTTGGGTCCTCCCCTCACAAAATGAATCAATAATGTGTCTCCCAGAATCTTTTTGATTTTTAAAATTTTCTCATTTTTTGTATTTTGGGTGATTGCAAGCTCTCAAGATTATCCTCAAGTGATTCCATATCCTCAAATAGTGGAGCAGCGTTCTGGCTCTCATTTATGTTAAATAGATTGCTAATCCTCGAATTCATATGCTCTATCATTTGGTTCAATGTCTTAAGTGTGGAAATCATGAAAGGCGACTTCAGAATCCCTGGATCAGGTGGGTTGAATGATGGTGGGTTAAAATTAAAGTCCTCCGATTCCTGAAATAATGGGTTAGGCGAATATGCACAAAAATCAGGAGGAAAGTCCTCCTGGAAAAAGGAAGGTGGATCATTTGGAGAGTACGAGGTATCCGCGAAGATCGGATTAAAATAACTCCAGTCTTCCATCTTCGAAACAAAAGACTATATCGGGAGAGCACGAGTGGTCAAGTCAAAAGATATGGAGAAAACGGCGCAAATGCACAGAAGGATCGAGTATGCACACAAGCAATAAAACACAATACAAACCCCCAGTTCACCAACTCAACTGAAAGTGAAGACCGTGAAGGTTCGATCACTTATATTGTCAATTTTAGAGTTTGGTGAGAATACAATATATCAGAGCGGTTAAAAGCGAGCTATTAGGAACCCAATGCCCTTAGGAGACTGGCCCAATCCCAAAGTTAGATCTTTCCCAACCAGTATGAATTGCGGACCGTTTACCGGCTACCCGATCAATTCAATCTGTTAAGGATGTCACATGCTGCTTTATCGGCTACCGGAGAGATCCTCACTGGAGAATGACTAACTCAAGATAGTAGGGTGAAAAGAGTTCGGGTGTGGCTCTATCCTAGTGTGCGGGTCGCTCTCTCGCTCAAGCAAACCGAACAATGAGGGGGTTACTCTCCCTAAAATAATGATTTTTCCTTGTATTGTTTTAGGGTCAAGTTTTCTTTAGCAGTCCCAGTTTTGGCAGTTATCACTTGGTTAAAAATATTTTCAAAGAATCACCTACCGAGTGTCCAATTTCCTTTTTAACTTATGTGTGTGAAAAAAGGAAGGAGATCGGAAATGCCAATGCACGATTAAAAACAATGATGCATGCAGGGGTTAGAGATGCGTACCTTGTCGCCAGCACTCTACATGCAAGCGATCCGCACAGAATTTAAATAAACTATCATATATGCAAATGCGAGTGAACCGTTCTAGATGATAGTTTCTATTAACAGGCAAGAATAAGTTAATTTGACTAAGTCCAAATTACCTCTACTCTATAGGCACAGAAATTTCTTGTTTAGGGTGTTTGGACCTAATTAATTACCTGGCTCAAGAAAGTGAATTAAAGCAACCAAGAGGTAGCTCACGAAATCCACGGGAAACAAAGAAAAATAAAGGCGATGAAAACAAAACCGGTGAGGTCCCCCAAGTGCACCGACACTTGGCGAAACAGACCCCACAACAAATGAGTGTCCTTTTACAGAGTTCAAATGGTAGAAAATAAAAACTCTCTCTCTCTCTCTCTTTTTCTTTTTTAAATTGTCTTTTTTCTTCTTCTCCTCTTCTCACGCTATCATGCGGCTTGGTGAAGAATCAAGCTGCCTCCTCGTCGCTTGGGTGCTTCAGCTCTCCGAGGATTGCCTCCATCGCTCCACGGGCCCTCGCAAGAAAAAGAAAAGAGAATGTGTAAGAAATACAATTATCAAATATGAGAGAAAAAATGAAACAAATGCAGTGATATGAACAATGAAGTGAATCGCAAAAATGTAAACAGATATTTACAACCAAGAATAGTGGGTCAAAAGAGAAACCTAACTACCCTCGCTGTGCCTCCCTGGCAACGATGCCATTTTGTTGACATGAAAAATTTGGGGTTTTTTAAATTTTTATTTTATATCCCCGACAATGGCAATGTCGTTTTGTTGTTAGCGATTCTTGAGGTGATCGGATAAATTATTGATAAAAAGGTTGTCATCGTTGTTATCCCCAAAATTTTGTGACAAACAAAAATAGTATTTTTTTTAATTTTTGCTATTTATTAACCTGTATAGTGGACATGGTAGAACTCAGGGAGGCTACAAATCCCGATGGTTATTCAATTAATCGAAAATATATTAAGAGAAAACAAGACTCTCTAAGGACAACTATCCTTCGTTTTTTATGATTTTTTATATTTTTAATTTTTTTAATTTTTTATCTAATTTTTTATATTTTTTGATTATCAAAATTTTAGTGATTTTGATTTTGCAATTTTTTTATTTTCAAAATAACATGAAGTAATACTCATAAGATTAAAAATACGCACACCAACTTTTTGTAATTTTTCAATTAATCAAAAATATTTAGAAAAATGCAAATAAAATATTTTTGGGTTTTAATAGTTTTGAAATATTTTTGAGAATTTTTGTTGAATTTTCAGATGTTTTTGTATTTTTAAAAAATAAAACAGTGGAAAAAAGTGAAAATGCGTACAACCTAAAGTAATTTCCAATTTAAAAATATTTTAATTGCCTAAAACTCCTGAAAATTATTTTTAGAGACAAACTAGAAGAAATTATCTACAAACAGAAACTGAAATCACAATTTTTGGATTTTCGTAGAATTTTCTGTGATTTTTACAAGATTTATGATGTTTTCCAGTTTTTTTGGGTTTTATAAACAGGTAATGCGTGAACATTGGTTACAAATTAAAAGACAATGAAATACAACTACTCCATTTTTTTGGAATTTTTGTAACAATATTTTTATTTTTATGAAATTCTGAGTTTCAGGAAGACAAAATGACACTGTTCTTGATTTTTTTAAAAATACCAAATGAAATCAAAATGCAATGAAAAATTTATGCTAAGAAAATAATCACATCAGGAGCATAGCATAATTTTTGCAAAATTTTGGGATCATAAATAACCCTTATTTCATTCAAAGAGAGCAAGCAAATTATTGTTCTGCAGTTCGGGGACTAAAGTGTAATTTCAAAAAGTTTTGCATTGAAAATAAATATAGAAATCCAACATAGGGAAGAATGCGCAATTTACCACTATATCATGTCCATGTCATGTGCTTGAGGCTCTAGCAGGGACTCGTTTGCAATTTTCGTGAAGCTCTTGGGCACAACTGTACTTTTTTCAAATTAAATTGATCTGGCAGGGACTCTTTCGTAGTTTCTGAAACTTTCAAGGCTGAAGATGCAATTGTCCCTTTTTAATCAAAAACCCCCAACCCTAGATGTGTTCTTCATTTAAACACTAGGGGCAAGAGGGGAGCCCCTTGCTTCTTCTCCACACAAGAGGGGCGACGATCGACAGTTGACGCGGTGGAGGAACTCGAAGGTTGAGGCGCAGGGCGGCGAAGGAGCACCACGCGGTGGTCGGTCTGCGGCAGAGAGGGGGCGCTCGGAGGACAGCGGCGAGGAAGGGAGGCCACGACACCGGGGTGGCGCGGGCACCTGGAGGGCGGCCGCCAGTCGTCGGTGCGCGCGGGGCCACGACGATTGACGGCGGGCGGTGCAGGTCTGCTGGATGGAGGAGGTCGACCCGGTAAAGAGTGGAGGTCGCGGCGGGCAGCGCGGGGGCGCCTGGAGCGAGTTGCGGGCTGGGCGGCGCACCACCGAGCGCGACATCGCGTGGATGCGGAGGGGCGGCCACGCGACTGTGGAGAGGAGGTCGTCGTGTGGGCGGCACCTGAACCGCTGGAAGGCAGTGATGATCCGCGGGCGGTGGGTGTGATGACCCGCCTTACCTGTTGTATTATTATTATTATTATTATTAATTTTTTTGTTTGTAATGTAAAGAGTGAATAATATTTTTTTTTTATTTTTTTTTGTAAATCCGAAAAATAAGAAAAGAAAGGGAGAAAGAAATTTCTTTTTTTATTTTTTATTTTTATATGATCCTGCAAAACAAACGTTAGAGAACAAAAAGAAAGAAATGTTTTTTTTATTTATTTACAAATCGGAAAAATGAACGAAGATTTGACGACATGAGGGATTTGAATCTGATCTCCGACCACCGTACACGGCCGGAGTTGAGAGATCGTGGACGATAGTAATAGAACGTGTAGAGATCGAGAAAGTGAGATGAAAAATCGAGTCGGTGGCGGTATAAATCGTTGTGGATTTTAAGATCTAAATAAATAAAAAATTGACAACAAGATAAAAAATACGAGAAATAACTATGATTAACCTAGATAAAAATAAGAAAAATATGGATCTCACCTTAGGAGCGGACGGCTTGGAGACTAGGCAACTTCATCTACAAAATTTTCTTCTTAGATCGGGCTCCTCTCTCTAAAAATTGTTCCCGTTGAAATGAGGGAGAAGGAGCCATATAAATAGAAATGATAGAATGAAATTTGAATTTTCCAAATTTTTTTGTATAAAGATAGATAAAAATTGAAATGAATTTTTGAATTTTTTCGATGAAAGAGAAATGAAAATTGAAATGAATTTTTGAATTTTTTTTCTTGAAAGAAATAAGAGAGATGAAATTTGAAAAGAGGCAAAGATAAAAAGAGATAAAAGTATTTACACAATTATGTTTTTTTTTGAATTTTCGTCGCTTTATTTATTCGAATTAAAAAATGTTAATTTTTTTATTTTTATGGTGATTAATTAAAAATAGCAACTATATAGATATATGACATTTTATACAAGGGTAAATGAGGAAATTAGTTTTTTTGTTTTAAAAATTTTATTATTTTATTATTTTTATTTTTATTTTAAATAATTATTAAAAAATATTTACAAATATATACAAATACAATATGCACAAAATACATGGGAAAATTGCACAAACCACCCCAGAATATCGACTTTTCAACCGTAACTCCAAAAATTATGAAAATACAACTATTTTAAAGATAATTCAATTTCAAATCTAATGGAAGTGATATTGATTCAATTTGAGATCATATGGAGTCGGAATTGGTCTTTCAATTAGTGCTTAATGGCTTTTTCCAAGTGTGGCTACTTTTATTCTGTACATGATTTAATTGTGCAATTATTTTTATTAATTAGAACACATTTTTATTTACAGCTTTGGTTTTGGAAGTTATTTTATTTGAGTTCAATTAAGGTGCAAATAAATTAGTGTCAGTTTTATACAGATATACACAGAACAAGTGAGAAGTATTTACAATAACACATACATTTTTTTGGATTTTCTGCTTAAGGACCCTATCTCCCCCTACTTTATTCCTGGTCAATCAGGTCAAGTCTTGACCTTCTCTCGGGGTTCAGGTCAACCTGTATACAGTCTTTCTTTTTTTATTTTATTTTCTTTATTTTCCCTTTATTTATTTATTTATTTTAGGTTAAAATTAGTAAGAAGTGTACAATATTTACACACAGATGCAAGTTAGTAAGAATATGGAGTTAGTGTTATATGTAGGTGTTTTATAAGGGATTTTAAGCTAAAATAAATGAATAAGGATGAAGAATCGCAGATTCATCATTAGGTCAAAGAGTTGATTTAACGAGATCGAGATAACCAAAGTCCGATATCGTATGTTGTCACGACATAGACATACATCCTCTTATTGGAGATAGATGTGTTACTATATGTTTGAGTATGTATATTTGGCAGACCCATAGGTCGATGACCAAACCAAGGTCTATACACCGACACGCTGGTGTGCATGCAAGGGCATATGAGGAATACAATCTCTCAAAGGGATCATACATGTTCATTACTGAACCGGAAGACGTGAGCTCACTCATGAGATATTGGGAAGAATCATATTCTGTGCACGATCATCTCATTTTAGAAGCTTGACTGAATTTTGTAGGTTTGATATATGCTTTTGGAAAGTATATGATCAACACTAGGTATGATATATGCTTTTGGAAAGTATATGATTGATACCAACTCCCAATAATCAAATGAGAAACTTTATGATAAAACCCAGAAGTAGACATGTAAAATTGATCTAATACTTCAGGTTTGTTTTGGGTCTTCCAGTATGTAGGATGTACAAGTATTAGGAATACCTGAGGGTGATGTGATCATAAACGATTGTATAAACATGACGCTTCCATTCCTAGGGAGTGATGAAATGGGTCTGGATTTTAGTGACTCCTCTTAATACAGATGTAATATGATATTGGTCCAAATGTTGGACATTGATCTGTGTGATTCAGATTCAACGAGAATTAGATTTACGGTCTTGATTTAATAAAGCATCTATGGGAGGTTCGCAAGATCTGGATTTGAGATGTGATCTCAATATCCAAGTCACTATACGTGGAATAATATTATGGCCCTGTCCTTATCTCTAAGTATCCGCGGAGAAAGCGCATTATCCTTGAAAGAGCTCATTTCATTGTTGATATATGTATCCGAGCATTGAGAAAATTGATTTTATGTGATTTAGTTATTATGAATAATATGAATTTGAATCATATTATAAGGAGAGTTATCATAGATAATTAAATATGATTTCATTATCAAAGATGTGAATAATTTGAATGTGATTCATATTATTTGGTACATGAGAATAGAGATCCAAGATGATTAAATGTGATTTAATTATCATGGATATGAATAATGTGGACAGCACTATCCAAATTATTCATATATATTATATATATGATTTATAATGTATTAGAGAGAGCATATTATGATTTATATTTGTTGATTAATTATTGACGTGAATTGGATTCACATTGGATAATCAATTGAAAAATCACATTTTATTTTGGGCTTTGAATGTGATTCACAATTTTCCAGTGGCATGATTGCAATGTTCACAAAATAATGATGAAATTACTTTTGTTGAATAATTTACAACAAGTGTTGTTTTAAATCTTAGAGATTTCTATGGAATAATGTAATCTCATGATATTACAGAGATTGCCACCAACTCCCATATTATGGAAGCGCAATCTTCATTCCATAATCTACATGCTTGATTGATTTAATTTGGTATGGAATTATTTTGATTTTTCAATATATGTATATATATAATTTTAATTAAGTCAATTGTTGTTGTGTTTTTAGCAACACGATAATAGCCGTTAAAAGAAACACAAATCAATGTGAGCCATAGGATTTGTGTTGTCCATGGATTGAGATCCATGGATCCTAAAATATTATAAATATAGAGGCACCCCCTTTGCTCTTCTTTACACACACACAATAACAACAACTTCTCTCTCTCTCTCTCTCTAATTCTCTACACGTCCTCTCTTTCTCTCTCATTGTGGCCGACCACCATTAAAAGCCCTAGATAGAGTATCCATCGCAGCAATGTCATCGTTATGCTTGCGCATTGTTTGCTCATGGATCCTTGTCTCCTTAGATGTACCTCGCTCGTGAATAGGACATTGTATCTTATGTGACGAGATCTGGAGATTCGTCGCTTTGATCATCAACATGGATTGCGAGGAGCACATGTTTCATCAACACGCTCGCAAGTGTCTCCTTCGTCGGATCGGACTTGAGACAGGAGCTCTCTTCGTTTAGAGACTCGATTGCAACCATGCTTCAAGAGGTAACCCTAATATTTGTTTGTGGCTTAGATGAAATGATTCGAGAAGTGTTCTTTGATCATGTGGTTTCATCACACGAAAACTTTTTAAATTCCGCTGCCTCGAGCAACTAGTGCGACTAGTTGCTCCCGATCGCATACGATGCGATCCTCACGCTTCCGTGATGTGCTTAAGGATATTACAATATACTTCATCAATCCCCCTATACTTTGGATCTGGTATCCTAAGCATATAAATGAGCAAAAAAATGGGGACGATTGTGGAATATGAAGAATATACAAGTGGTGTACTCTAGAAAACTGAAAGGCTCACAGGTCTCTATACATGATGAAATGAAGTGGAAGAGTAGTCATGCATCCTGTACAATGTAGATCATCTCAACCTGGGTCGTACTGAGTCATCTGATGTGCTCACGTGTACTGATCCTTGGCTGAACAAGTAGAGCTGCCTTTGTAAGTGCTCTGTACGTGGCGCAGGTCTCTCTACTGAAAAATGCGTATCTAGAATTGGACTATAGAAGGTGTCTATATGTGTATCCATAACACCATCTGACTCTCTACGTTGAATAGACTGAATGATCTGTGAAATATAATCAGCTGACTCTCATACTGGAATATGTGTACTCTCAATCTGCAGCACTGAGATGTCTTCTGTAACTGACTGCTCATCTGGATCTGATTTGAACTCTGTATCCATATGTGAACAGACATCTGAGAAACTAGGCACCCTGTGATTTACCCCATCATCGTGTAGGATATTGTTGGTATAAAATAAATGCTCTCTAGATCAAGAGACTGCAACTCATATATGTGTTGACACTCCTCTACAAGACTGGTGTCCTCAGAAGTGAATGACAATACTGGTCAGGAACTGCTACATCCTTTCGCCATCTCAGTATGTATCTCTCCACTATCTGTGTGAAATGGTACTCTCCCAACATCATAGTCAAAGAGTGCTCTCGCTGTTTGCAAGAACGGTCTCCTGAGAATGATTGGAGCAATGTATAACTGCATAGGGCACGCCATATCTAGGATAGTAAAGTCTACTGAAAATTGCAATCCCTTAATAGTAATGATAATGTTCCTCAACACACCTCTAGATCTCTTTAATGATCGATATGCAAACTGAAGTATTGTTCATAACTTGTAAAGACCTATCCTGACTTTATAAAGCAAAGATGATGGAAGCAAATTAATTGGAACCATTATCTAAGAGAGTAGGATGGAATGCAACATCTGGCATGTGACATAGTGATCTCCAGAATCTCTCTTCTTCTTAGGTACCCTATTCTAAATAGCACATGAAATCTCCTTGGTCAATACATGTTTCTCAACTCGTGATCTCCTTTTCCTACATGTTGTGTATTTGTTCCTCAACTGATTCTTGAGCGTAGAAAAATGATCCAAGGCATCATGGAGTGGAATCTTCAGAAAAATGTGATCTTTTAAGAAACGATCTGTTTTTGAAGTGATGATGAATCTACGATTCTAATTCTTTATTCTTTTATTTTAGCCACATCTTTTATAAAAACACCTGTGAATATGTGTAAATCCAATAAATTGCCATTGTATATACTATTGTTAATAATGAATAATTAACACCTTTTTCCAAAAATAAAAGAATAAAGAGGAAAAGAAAAGGGAAAGAAGGATGTAATTATGTAATAAGTATAGACTGACCCAAACCTTGAGAGAAGATAAATTATTGACCTAATCGACAATGAATAAAGTGAGTGAGAGAGGGTCATTGTATATTCATCACTATGCATCCTACGTACATATCACTTCTTCTATTTTATTCATAAATAAAAAGACCTCAAATTAAATTATTTTCTTAATATAACTTGTAAATAAAAATGGTTTCTAATAATAAAATGATTGAAAAATAATTTCATATACATAATACAAATAATACCACTCATAAAAAGCCACAAAATAAGAACTTAATAGATCAATTCCAACTTCATATGAACTCATATTCTTTTAAAATCACCTTTATTGAACTATAAATTGAATTATCTTTAAAATGAGGGTTTTCATAAATTTTGGAGTTGTGACATGAAAATTGGCTTTTTGGGTGAATTGTATAGTCACAAAGTACCTATACTTATAAATATATGTATTTAATTATTTCAATTTATACTTTGTACCTATTGTATTTTAAACACTTGCACATACTCTTAACAATAAAATAAAAATAAAATAATAGAAAACACAAAATGAAACAAAAATAAAATTAAAAGTTCATTGTACAAAAGCCACACTTGTGTATATTGAATACAATATCTATTTATTAAATACTTTATTCAATTTGAAAAAAAATCAAGTAAAAATCATTTCAAGATCCTTATTTTTTTTAGAAAATAAAAAATAAAATAAAGAATTTTGATGTAAAATTAATAAAAGAAAAAAAGAAAAAAAGGTATACTATACATTTGTATAATATCATATATTGTATATATGGTATATACAATTTTATAAAAATAAATAAAAATCATAGAAAATTAGTTTGAAAAATAAAAAACATTTCTTATTTTATTCATTTTTCTATTTTGAATCCATCTGATTGAATTTATAAATCTTCGAATTCTGAGTCAACCCAGGTCTATTAACCTGGGTCAACCCCTCCTCTATGTCGGGTCCTGACCCGATTTGGCTCGTTAGAGCAAGTTCTCCCTATTTCTCAGTTCAACTTCGGCCATCGATAACCTTAAATTTTGGACCTTGGATTCCTCGAAGATCCATAATTCACATGGATCCCTAAGGTGGTCCGAATCATTCAAGGGTTTCGTGCATCCCTTCTATCTTTGCAGAACCTTGGAATGACATCTAAATACTCTCATTTGCCTTCCCTGCTCACTAGCTCGTCCCTCACACCACCCTATCCCATATCTACCTCCAAAAGAGGGACAAGCTTCCAAGGGACTCTTTTGGGGTCAGATTTTGTGGTTAATCAGCCGCATCTCAATCGTGGCCGGAGTACTCCTCCAGGAATAGCCTCCCAGGCCCACCGCGACTCAATCGAGGCTACTACCTCGCATCCACCTTCTCCTTAAGCCACTTAGCATCTCAGGAACCTCAGGTACCTACTCTTTCCTCTACATTTTACTGTTCACCTCAATTTCACCATTTCTTCCGATGTGTTGTCCTTAACTTCGACCATCACCACCGAAGCTCCATCCCTCGCCTCACCCGCATCGATAGGTTCCCTGACTCATCATCATCCTTCTCCCATGATCTTCCCCCCCTGAATCTTACTCATCAAAGCAATTAGGCTAGATGTCTACTCCCCCATACCCGACGAACGCCGACTTTCATTTGCCGCCATTTTCCTTCACTTTCCCTTGCAATAACCAGTTCAGAGCTACGCTCCTGAGTCCTATTACCCTTTGCAGGAGCTGGAGTATGCGAGGAGGCTCAATGTGAGCTTCATCGAAGATGGCGGAGCAACTCTAGGTGGATGACCTATGACTGAAGCTTCTGGTCATTCGCCGCTCATCCGAATCCACGAGACGATGCGGAGCACTATTACGAAAGTGATGGACCTCAAGATGATTTTATTAAGCCAAAAGATTGCCCTATACCGTCGATCGAAGTCCGCCGAGCACCTGCTCTTCCAACATCCTCTAGAGCCGTCAGATCATTAGCCTCGCGTCAAGAGGAGATTTCAACCATCCAACTGTGCCTTTTTTCTACGACGTCAGATTTGTTTCAATGAGATCTGACACATATGTCTTTGACATTCTCTGCACCGTTAGATCTGCCAAGCAACAATCATCTGGACTAGATGTCTAAGCCCCCACACGCATGCGCCGCATGTCATGCTGGGTATATTTCTTTTTTACCCTTCATTTTATTTTATTTAATTTTAGTACAATAAATGTAATTTTTAGTTAAAAACTTTTGCAAAAGGACCCTTTAGTTTTAATATTTACAGTTTAGTCCATCTAGGCTGCACTTATGTGTAGCTTCATGTGCTTTTTGATGTATTTGCAATATCTATCCTGAACTTTTGATCTGTTAGGAAATGGAATTAATGTTTTAAAAGTTATATTTATACCCCGGTGAATGTGAATCACGTGATGTGCGTCTGCTTCTTCTGGACAAATAGCATAGGGTCCCTTGCACTTTAAATAGTTGTTATTCTCCAGGCCCTAAAACTCAAAATATTTGTATATTGGTGCTTACTATACTGTTTTTTAATTGCATGTCTTTTTAATTCACAATAAATATTAATTTGTTGCCAAAAATTTCCATAAAATCACAGTAGTTTCCTGCTTTGTTGGGCTTGCTTGCGTTAATTTTTGGTTGCAAATTAACTAGTTTTAGTATTATTAAAAATTCAAAAACCTTAGAAAAAGCTCTTGTTTGTCATAGAAAATTCATAAAAAAATTGATTAGCTTCTGCAAAAAATTTTGTTGAAAAATACCTTATAAAAACCTAAAAAATTATAAAGTACTCAAAAACTAATAAAAATCATATAAAATAATTAAAAAATCCTAAAATTGCATTATAAGTTCTATTTGTAGAGATTTCTTCGAAGTTTTTACTAAAAATCACTTCCAGGTGTATTGAGCATTTTTTCTGTTTTTAAATTGAAAAATACCCCTGGTTGTGCACTATTTGTTTATTTCATCACTTTTTGATATCTAGAAAATCTCAAAAAATTATGGAAATTCCACAAAAAAATTCAAAAATACTATAAAATATTTAAAACCTAAAATTATTTTTACTTTATTTTTTTGAGTTTTTTTGACATATTTGAAAAATACAAAAATATTGCTTGTGTATTCTTTTATCCCTTGTTCATTGTTTCCTTATATTGAAAAATAAAAAAATTGAAAAATTAAAAACCACTAAAAAGACAATAAAAATCATTATATTTTCAAATTGACTACTTAATGTTTAATTGTTCTTAAGTTCGACCTTGGTTACTATACCAAGTTAATAAAAGTAGCAAAATCACTCATCTTCACTACTTGATTCATTAGTGGTTTGAATAATTTTCTTACTAGTTGCATTGATTGATTAGAGTCACAACGACAGCTTAATTCTACAGTTAACCCTAGTTGCTCTTTACGGTCATCAGAATGGCGCCGTTGCCGGGGAATACGACTGAGTAATTAGGATTAATTTTTGCTTATTTTTACTTCTATCTCTTATAATTGTTTCTAACCACCCTCTGTTTTGCTTTTTATGCGAGGGGCTGCTGGAGTACGACTTGGTTCGCTTTGGATGGACCGACATCCAAGGAGGAATAGAAGGAGTAGGAGACATTTTTATTAAATAGATTTATTGTAGTTTTTCTTTTGCAAAAACATTTGTAATAACTTAGACTCTTGGACTCTCTCTCTTGGACACATGGACATTTATTCAGTGTCTGCTTCACCGAGTGTCGGTGCACTCGGGGGACATCACCGAAATTTTTGTGTTTTTACGCATTTTATTTTTATTTGTTTTCGGAGGTTTTAGCCCCTAGACTTAGGTTTTATTTTGGTTGATCTCGGTAGAAGCTAAGGTCCAAACACCCTAATCAAGATTATTTGTTCCTATAGATCACGATTGGACTTATTCAAAATAAAAGGCTAATTTAATTGGATTAGAGACCATGTGCCATGAGTAGTCGTATACAACGCTTGCAGAACCCACTGTAGTGGGCATCGATCGACATCTAAGACCGTACTCAGGTCTATTTTCTGATTAATTAGCCCACTTCATCCTGTTAATAGAAGCTACTATCTTAGGGCAATTTCCTCGTGCATCATATAGATTAGTTTTAATTATTTTTTTGAATTATGCATGGATCAATCTACATGTAGACTACTTGAGTAAGGTACACATTTCTGACTTTGCATGCATCATTGTTTCATCGCACATCAGCTTCTACATCTTCCTCCTCCTGTTTTATTGGACATAAAATAAAAAGGAAATCAGATAATTCATTAGACGTTATTTTTATTCAGAAAAATACCTAAAAAGAGATAACCAATAAAATTAGGATTTCTAAAGCAAACTTGACATAAAACCAGACTTAACGACAAAAAAATTGTTTTGGGGAGAGTCCTTGTTTAATTTTACCTGATGGGAGTTCAGCAACCGCACACTAGGATAGAGCCACGCCTGAACTTTCTTGAGACTATTGGTTCAAACAAAACGCTTAGCTATTCTTCTGTGAGGATTTACAGGTAGCCCATAAACGGTCCATACTTCCTTAGAAAAGTGTGTGGTTTAGAGGACATTGTGTAAGGCTCCATCCTCAAGTAATGGGTAGCAGAAAACGGTCTGTACTTACACCTATACTGCCTGGAAAGAGGTGCAAGTAGTTGTAGTGAATCCGGGCCAACCTCTAGGGAGATTTAGGCTCCTAACAGCTCGCTAAAATCACTCTATAAAATTAGATTATCACCAAATGAAATTGACAAGATAAAAGATAAAGCTTTCACGATCATCACACAATGTTGAGTTGGTGAACCGGGGGTATGTTTTCTCATCCTGCTTTTAGTCCACATCTACTCTTCGTAAATCCCCACATCAAGATGATGGGTACGAGGCCTCTTAGGCTGCTTCTGACAGCACCACTTTCTAGTACTCCTCCCTGTTCATCTAGGGCAGCTTGAGAGAGCTCAGACCTGCTCTTTGGACTCGAATTCGTCTCCACCATGTTCCCCCTCGATCACCCTTCTTCCACTCTTGAGGTACATACAGAAAGGCTAGCACAACTCTACATTCATTTGACAGCTCCTGAGTTAGGGTCTTTTGCCTTTGCGGAGATTGGAGAGATGACCATCGTTGATAGAGCTGATGAGTAGCCTCAGACTTCATCATTTCTATTAGACTAGACCACCATCAATAACACATTGCTAGTTTCCCTGGAGACCATGCTGAGATAGATTTGAGACCAGGAAATCTTCATGGCAAATGTGAGGAGAGAGCTCAGTCATATGAGATTTTAGAGAGAAGAGCAAGAGATACCAACTAGTGGTAGAGAAATACCCAGCCAGGAGGGTCAAGTAGACGACATACACCGGGACGAGCTACGAGATCCATAGAGGACAACACGCACCATGAGGCAATTGCACAACCCGGGTGCAACCCTCACTCACTGTTGAATCCAGCTTCCCGTCATCCTGGGCGACTTGAAGCTTCGCCCCCAAACGATTTAGCTGTTGCCCAAATTTCATGGGCATGCCACGGAGGAGACCCACCTCCATCCTCAAGAATTCGAGATGATCCGCAACACCATCCATGATAGGTTGGTGAACAAGGACACCATTAAGATGATAGCCTTCCCGTTCTCCTTGGTTGATAGAGCAACCTACTAGCTGAAACACCTAGATAGGATTGTCACCCCTTGGGAGCAGCTCTAGGCCGAGTACGTGAACAAGTATTATCCACTAAACCGGATAATTGTAGCTAGAGCCATGATCAGTAACTCCTATATGATCCCTAATGAATAGTTCTATGAAGCATGGGATCGATTTCGAGAGCTCATTGATAGGTGTCCCCACCATGATATCAACAAGCCTAATCTCATCCAGAGTTTCTTCTGTGGGCTGACACTTGAGCAGTAGGGTCTAGTAAACAACTATTGTGGAGGTTTCTACCTCTCCAAAAATGAAGACTTGGTCTGGGCCATCTATGAGGAGATGGCTGAAAACTACTGACTAGTTAGAAAACCATCGATTAATTATCGTGAATTAATCATGTGCAAATAATGATGTGACATTTCGTTGAAGGTGGGTAATTGAAATCAATCAATAAAATACCACTTAAGTAGTTAATTCACATTTTAATTGGAGTGGTTATGTTTATTTTTCCTGGGCAAGTCCCAAGGCTGAACTTGAGGAGGGAAAGGAATGACCCTGGGTAATGTCTATCAAAGTTCGTGCACAATTTTCATGGCGGAATATTTTTTGTATTTTTGATGTAATTTTAGAATGCGAATGCATATGCACACCAATTTTAAGGAATACAAAAATTTATATCTACCAAACAAAGTCCAAAAATTATGAAACTTTGCCAAGATGTAAATAATGATGAAAAGAACACACTATAATTTTTCTGAATTTTTTGGATGCAGTATGAACATTTTATGAATTAATGAATATGGAACATGAGATTTTCATTAATTAATTATAATAAATATTAAATCTACTTATTTTTAGGAAATAAAAATATCTAAGATGTATCTCTAGGTGATCTATCTCAAAAAAATCCTAAACTTCAAAATTGTTGAATTCGATACCTATTAAAATGTATTTACTTAAATACATAAAATGATTCTTTATAGAGCAAATTATGATGCAAATGAAATTCCTTTTGGATACAATATAAAATACAATTAATGCTACTATCTGTGAATTATTGATAAATTTGAGAGTTATGGTTAATTAATTATGAATTTCTAAGATCGGAATGGGCAAAATATTCAATTTTACACAAGAATATTAATTATAATTAACCAAAGAGCATAAAAATATCACAAGCACACCACAATGTAGAGAATTAATTGAGAAACAAAATGCCAATTTTTGAATCATAAATATATGTCAAATTAAGGTTCGAAATTACAATAGAAATCAAGGTTCTTATTGTAATTACAATAAATAAAAAGATGTAGTGCAAGGGCCTAATAGAGATTACCTAATCCCCGAGGGGTATATCTGCAAGAGTTCCAGTAGTCACATGCTAAGCACGTAACTTCTGGGTCGGTGGGACTTGGATGGAAATAAGGGGACCTTAGGGGCTCTTCTGCAAAATTTCCAGTAGTCACATGCATGGCACGCAACCCTGGAATTGCTAGGACTTCAGCATGAATAGGGCAGAGCCCTTGGGGCATCTGCTCAAATGTTCCCTGAACACATGTACCTCTCACGTGTGTGGGGACCTCGGGTTTCCCACCCCGTATGTGCGGCCAAAGAAGCATCGCGTGCGACCAAGCGTCAGAGGGTAGCTGGAGATTGAAGTTGGAGGTGGCCGAGGCGCTTGAGGAGGACGGAGCTCTTCGAGGGTGATGACGGTGAAGCAGCACTGGCGTGGAAGCTATAAAGCCTCCAGGTGCGGTGGTGGTGCTCCTAAAGGTGCGAAAGAAGAGGATGGTCTTCTGCGGGAGGTAATGGAGTGGAGGTAGCAAGGCTGGAAGGGGGTCCTTATGTTGATTATGGCAGAGAGTATCCCCGATGAAGGCAGAGATCCTTGGAGGTCGATGTGAATGAGGCGGATGCATCGACGTAGAAATGGCGGTAGGTGTTGAGCACATGCAGAGTTGAAGTGGTGGATCACGTTGATGAATGACGAAGGATGGTGACTACTGTGGAGGAAGTCGATATGGGTCGAAGAAGAACGGAGGGGCGGCGTTGTCACCACCTACACCCTCCTTCTCCACTGGTGGTGATTGCTCAACGACTACAATGGCTAGATTAAGAAGATGTTGGCTCGGCGATGAGAATAGCAAGAGCTGAGTAGTAGGAGGGTCGAAGACGCTCTGCATTGAGGAATGATCCTCGGATCTCGTCGCTTGAAAGTAAAGGAGGGAGGCACTGTCATTGCCTTCCTCCTCGAGTTAGGTGTAACGACAGATGATTGATGAAGAAGTGGTGACGATGTTTAGGGACGAAGGTGTGGCTGGAGAAGGAAGGGAATCGGCAGCGAGTGAATAGGGTGATGGCGGTGCTGTCATTTGGAATGGAGATCGGGGATGAGATAGAAGATGGGGATTTGATTTAAAATCGAGTGGCGAGGATCAAGGGATTCAGATGGTGAGGAAGAAGGAAGGCGGAGAGAGGTAGTGGAAATAATTGTGGGGATGCGGCGGTGACCTCAAGGGGTCATCGACGGGCTGCGATTCTCAGTGGCAGAGCGGAATTGGAAAGGAGGAAGAAGAAGGTGAACAGGGGTTGTCTGATCGGCTAATATTGGACGACCCTAATGAAACTACATGTAATTTTTATTTTATTTTGTTATTTTTATTTTAAATAATACATACTATCTTTAATTAATTGATTTTTTTAATAAAACAAATGAAAAATAAAGGCCAAAATTGAGTGACATGTGGTTGCTCCAGGAGCTGCCACTGTCAACTGTAGAAAAATAAAAAAATAAAAAGAAAATAAAAATAAAAAAAGAAATATCAAACAACCTCGGATCGAAAAATTTGCTTCACAAATGTTGCTCATCTCGATGAGATCTACAATTTTATGAAGTGACCAAAACAAAAATAGGCCATTTATGCAAAGTGATATTTTTGTGGTATTTATATTTATATAAAATACCTAGATTTTTGGATTTTCTAATTTTTTATCATTTTTAAATAAGATTAAAATCGGTAAAAATTATGATAAAATCATAGATAAATATTTACATATTAATCTAATTTGTTTGGATTTTTAATAATTAAGAAAGTAAAGAAATAAATATAAAATACGAAAAAGAAGACCTTTATACAGATTGTTAGTGAACACTCGGACTCTGTCAATTTCTTTGATTTTGATCTTATTATAGATTTGGATTTTTGATCATTTTAATAAAGCTTTTGTCAAATAATATAAATAAAAAAATATTTAAATATGTTCTTCTAATTATAGGTCGAAATCGGGTAAAATACACAATGTACAAAAGAGACCCAAAACCTAACTTTCACATATAAGCTTCGATTCACTTGAACATGGTCTTGTTTTGAAGATAATTGAATGTACATTAGTTCAAAATGAAAAGGGTCAAATCAGACATTGTATGAGGAAGATATAAGCATTTTAGTTTAGAGATCCTGGAATTAGGGTTTGAGTTTCTGGTCCACTTATTTATCTTGGTGATTTTTTGTATTTTCATTTATTCTTGTTAGTAATATGTACACAATGGAGGTGTTTCAGGTGATTTGGAGTTAGCATGATTTAAGAAAAATCAGAGAAGTTAGCTTATTTTACAGTTCAATGGGCTGAGATTTTGGACTACTTATTTTATGCAATTATGCATGATAATTTGCCATTATTATTTACTTATGCATGAATGCTAATTTTGCAATATAATGGATAGAATGCAGATAAATTTTGGGGATCTGAGCTTAATTAAATACTTTTAGAGTGATGAATCTGAGATTCATCAACCCTCTATACTTAAATCATGCTCATCTTCGAGCATCTAAAGAAATACAATGAGGTAAAATGAGATTGGATTCCATACCAAGACCATGAGCAGGAGGTGAAAATGGAGCTAGACCCGACCTTTGGATTATTAGTTTGGCAAAACTTCTGTGAGAACTATGGTTCTAAAATCAACAACCTATAAGTTCTACACATCATTGTCACAATTTTGACTCAGAAGTCATCTTAGATCAATCCTACTCCCAAAGCATACCCCATGAATATTGAACAATTGACTCATGTATGTAAAACATTTTAGCTCTTCCCATCCAGAATGTTAGACTACCATGCAAACCTCTCCTCCAATAACTCATCCTCGGGGTGTCAGGTATTTCCTTCTAAGGTCTGATGTGCTATGTTCACAATCGACAAGGAAGAAATTGGAAGAAGAAAAGAACTGAAGGGTTGTAGTCACCTCTCCTTAGGAAGCTGGCTAGTTTAGCAAAGTCTCCACTAAGATCTGCAGGTTTTCTTGAAGCTTGGACCTTTTTGGTCAAATATTTGTTCGGTAGTTGGCTTCTTTTTGTTTGGAAATATGGTAGCTCTGCATGGATCTTGTTGCGCCCCTACGGTTAGAGTCTTTTTTTCGTACATGTTTTGGGGTCTTAAAAAAATTGTGCCCAGCTATCCATCCCTTTTCCGAAGCATTATTTCAACCCGTACTCCGGTCTTTAAATGTCCATGCTACTAGAAAAGAAACTCACATAGTCTTCCAATAGCCCGTCTGAGTTGAGCTAAGTGCATAGTACGTGAGTACAAACTAATTCCCCATTCACGAGTCGTACCCAGAATGAGGTGACCAGGTTAGACACTAAGAGTTAAACTATGCACATTATCATGCGAAACTCAAAGAATTAAGTCAAAGACCTGAAGCTTATAAAATCCTCTTTCTTGATGAAGTTCCTTTGAAAATTGGGTGGATTAAGATCACGTCCAGACCACTCTCGATTTCTGCTCATAACTCGATTCAGAACCCAAGTGCTTTTCATAGATGCATATGCATGTAATGCTGGACAAGGTACAAATGTATGGAATGTAGAATTTGTTTCTTTTTTTCCTTCTTTTTTTGTTTGATTTTTTAATGCAAGATGTTTTTTTGGTGCAAAAATAAATAAGAAGCCATTTTAAAATGATTTTGGTTGGATACACTCAGTGTTAGTTGCAAAACTCATTTTTTTGTGTTTTTTAAGTAAGTTACCTATCCCGTAAATACTTATAGACTTACGTGAAAGTATGAGCTATCGGTAAAATATATACACAGTATATATACACACCCCCTATATTGAGTGAGTGCTATGTCCTCAGAGTACAATAAGCGCAAAGAAGACCTAGCTTGCGCTAAGTGTAAGAGAGTGAAAAAAGGAAAAAATAAAAACAGAAGTCGGCTTGTCCCCATACTTAGTTTGTGAACAGATAAGTATAGAAGCATAGAGAAGATGAGGCAGGTAATGGGAGAAGTGGATGGAGAGAGTATATATAGTGGCATCGGTCCCCTTGTATTTTGGCTCTAGTTAGCCTAAGTACAGAAGAAGGGTGGAAATGGGGCAATCGCAAGAAGGATTGGATGTGGAGAGTGGTATATACATATGGCATCGGTCCCCCCTTATACGTAGGCCTTGGCCTAACTATAGGAAGAAGATGTACAAGGGGACCGATGGTATCGGGAGGAAGGGTTGCCAATGATTAAGGACTTTTTCGACAGATCTTTTTGTGAGCCTATGGTGGGAGATCATAATGATAGGAAGAAGATGAAGCAAATGATTCCCAACTATCATCGGAGTTATTTTAAAAAAATCATGCTGGAGAGTAGATGAAGTGTATGAATTAGATGATACCCAACCATCGTCAGAGTTATCCTCAGAGGAATAGTAATGGAAGGTGGAGGCACTCCAAATATTTTTGTTCTTAAGTTTGGGGTTAAGCTTTGCGTCCTCGGATGATGAATACTCTGAAGCACCAGTCTCAGTATGCTCATAAGAAATAATTCAGGTATATCTGATGAGACAAGGAGAATTGGCTTTGGACAAATAATAGTGAAAAGAAGGAATAGTCCAATGAGATTTGATATTTGGCTGCTTGCTGAGACAAGAATTTAGAGCTACCGAACTGAGTTCACTTTTGTAGATTACCTTGTTCAACCCTGATGAGGAATTATCAGAAGATTCCTTTTTCGAGAATGTCGAAGGTGACTTTCTTAGTTTGTTTATTAGGAAGGGTCAATTTGGTCCTTGTTGTCTGTGATGTGTTGACAATCGGATCCTCATTAGATGAACAACAATTATTGTATTCTTCTTTGGTCAGCGAACGTCTTGCGTATGTGTTCTCAGTTGGCATGACATTGGTGTATTCCTGTGTCAGATTTAGTTGATCTAGGTGGTCAGAGAAGATCATGTCTGACTCAGGGTAAGCCCATTCTCATGTTTCCTTAACACCATATAAAAAGTCATGTATCCGATGATCTTCCATAGGATTTGTCATGATAGTGGTAGAGGTTAAGGCAACAGGGAATGGGAGGATGGGATGAGACCTTGAACCAATGGTCTGCTTAACACCCGTTATCTCAGTTGTAGTAGCGGGGTAGGGCTCGTCTACCACTTAACGGTTACGGTTGTTGTCGGCTTTGTGGGTTACCTTATATCATGTTTCTTTAAATACCGATTGAGCTTGAAGTGCTCCTAATGTCGTGAAATTGATTTTCCGAGTCTCGCATTGAATAGTTGCCTTAGCCAAAGCTAAGAACGACTTCTTGAGATTTATTGGAGACTGGGTGAGTTCTCCTTGATGCTCAATATCAATGATCACGAAATCCACCTTGAGTGGAGCACCTTGGAATGTCATGATGACTGAAATGTTTCCTCTCGAAAGTTTTATAGATCGATCAGCCATTTGGACAATCTCTCTTGATTTCCGGATTGGACCGAGTTTGAGCTTCAAACACAGAGGTCGGGAGGATGTTGATCGGTGAGTCATCATCGATTCAGGCATGGGTGAATGTTGTGTCATTGATTCCACAGTCAAATCTAGGCATCTACTTTACTCTAAGGATCTTGGTCTTTCTTCTCATCATTAAAGAGGTGGCCATGGACAATATATTTCTTTCGATCTTTGTTCTCTTCCTGCTCGACTTTTTTGGTATTAATTTACTATTTATAAATATTTCCAGGTTGGGGAAGTGTCCAATGGTCTGATTTAAGGGATGTTCAAAAGTGGATCTTCTATTCAATGCTTCCCTTATAGTAGGATCCAAATTTTTCAAATCTTCTCAACTTTCATTTTAAATGGTTTTTTCTTTTTTATTCAATTTTTTGAGTGTTTTTTAATTTTTGAAATTTTTAGTCTTTTTAGTGTGGTGTGTAAATGAGTTGTTTTTCATATATAAGGAGGAATTGAGATATGTTGAGTCAGAATCATCCCTGAGGGATTAGTATGCAGAGATGTCGTTATTAGAGTCATCCCTAGGGTGTATAGAGTTTGTGGTCTTCTGAGTATTCTATGGAATTTCAACTTTAGATCCAATCATTTTACCTTCCATTTCCATACCCGAGCTACCATAAAATGAAATTAGTCGGTCGGTGAAATTTCTAAATTTATCCTCAATTAATACATATCTCTTAACTATCCTCGAAATGTTATCCTCCAAAAATTTTCATTACAAATCATGGGATCAGTCTATTCAATTAGATACTGCTGAGATCTCAAGGTTTCATACTCAACATACCGTGACTCCAGCATGTAATGCTGGGTTGAGTAAAGTCCATTTCCTTGATCATGATTGAACAGATCCTCATATCGTGGAATCATACAAGGTTCATCAGTGTTGATACCATCAATCAAGTCCTCTGTATGTGCAGGCTGTCCGAAGGAGTGATATGCAGGTTGGTCAATAGGGCCAATCCAATACAGATGATCATGATGTGTGGGCCTAACCATTTCGTTTGATTGGTCCAACGTGTTATTCCCTAAGGTCCAATCCGGATGTGGTTCTAAAAATGGTTGACCTATCCCAACATTATGATGAGGAAAGAATGGAGTCGATTGAAACTATTGTCTTAGCCAGTCTCTGGTCTCAACAATTGTACATTTTTCAAATGGTTTGGCGAGAACTAGGGAATAAGATGAGTTAGCTCAGGATGAAGTCTCATAATGTATAGAACATGGCGGGGGAGGGGGGGGGGAATATGAAGAAGGAGAGAATTCGATTGGATGATCAGAGTAATATGGATTGGAATTTATAGAGTTGGATGGATTCGTCCGAGGGCGAGAGTCTCCCGTGAAGGTTGGAGGGTGTCTGGAGGAAGAGGGTTTAGATGATTTGGGTTTGACCGAGAATAATTCATTTTCAAAGTAATCATCTGATGGGTTTAAATGATTTGGGTTTGAATGAGAAGAATTTATTTTCATAAGCCATATATGATGGATTCTCCGAGTAATGTCCCGATATCTTCAAATAAGGTGGATGTGCTAACATAATGGATCTTAGTTAAAGTTATTTTAAGTTCACGAGATACTCAATGGAAGAAACCCCAAAAAAAATTTATCGAGGAGAGCGATGGCACAAGTGTGCATTTTTTTATTCGAGTTCAGTTCATGTGCAACGACAAAAACACAATACAAACCCCATGTTCACCAACTCACATAATGAAGGCCGCAAGTGTTCATCCAATTATCTTTTCAATTTTAATTGGTGATAAAATCAATATTGGAAAAGAAATAGCGAGTTGTTAGGTGGTGGGAATTTTCTTAAAGACTGACCCAAATTCTTACAACTAGTTGCACATACTTTCAGCCAGTATGGGTGTAAGTACAGACTGTTAAACACGTACCTGTTATTTAAGATGGAGCCTTAGATAGTGTCCTTTAAACCACCCACTCTACTACGGAAATTTGGACCGTTTACCAGCTACCTGTATTTCTTCACTGAGAAGTAGCTAATCATTTTTATAGAATCAGTAGTCTGAATGAAGATTATGGAGGTGGGCTCTAGCCTTAAGTGTCATCTCTCACTTACTCAAATAGATAAATGAGTCCAAGGACGGGGTTGTTCTCCCGTAAAAATTCTTGATTTTATGGGTTAATAAAAGTCGACCTTGTTTAACAGTCCCAATTTTAATTAGGCGATCACTAAAAAATTAGGTGTGCACAAATGCACGTATACCATCCAGTACCAATTTCCATTAAAATTTACACGAGAAAGAACGAGGGAGAAAATTCAAGAAAAGCTGATGCACGTGGAAAACGATGATGTATGCTCAGTTAGAAGACTTATAGTGATTCTTCGCAATCTCCTTATAGGATGCAATACAAGAATTGAAAATTATTTTATATGAAAGCAATCCGAAAAAATGGCTCCTAGCAGATAGTTCTATTAGTCGGGAAGAATTGGTTTAATTTTTTACTAAGTTGAATGATCTATAAGTGCGTCTCCATTAAGTGCCATGTGGTCCTAGGTTCTATGAACAGAAGCAATAAAATCCTAGAAGATCTAATAGATGTATGTGCAAGTCTAACCTACGAGCCACTCAAGTGGGGCCCAACCCTCACCGGAGAGTGAAACAAGCCATAACAAACCACAGAAAAAGTGTTTAGGTCTTGTTACACATGGGAGAGTCCAAAAAGACACTGTTGCAAATGAGCAATTAATTACAAGAATTAAAATTGCAGAAATTAAAATCCAAGACTCTACACTCTCTCACGACTCGACTTGATCTTAATTTTAATGCAGATTGGTGGTCAGTGAAGATGCGTTGGTTTTGTAAGAAACCGCTCCACATACGTCGGGTACCTCACACGAAAAATATGAGAGAGTGTAAAAGAGTGATACAAATGTTAAGCAAAAATAAAAGACAGAAAATAAATGTTGAAAATAAAATAATTAAAATAAATACAGGAAGAAAAATATGGAAAATGTACAGTGTTGAGGTTCGGGGTTTAGACTACCCGAAAATGTTAAAAACCTAGTACTAATTTTTTGGACAAAACCTAAGACGTTTGCCTCCCCGTCAATGGTGCCATCTCACTAGTCCGAACTACCCTCTTTAATTGGTCTGAATAATTAATCGTGTGAAAATAATGATATGTCATTTCGTTGTAGGTGGGTAATCGGAATCAATCAAGAAAATACCATGTAATTAGTTAATTCAAATATTAATAGGAGTGGTTATGTTTATTTAGCTTGAGCAAGTCCTAGGGTCGAACATGAGGAGACAAAGGAACAACCTAGGTTAATGTCCATCAAAGTTCGTGCATGATTTTTGAGGCGGAATATTTTCTGTATTTTTGATGCAATTTCAGGATGCAAATGCATGCCAATTTTAAGGACTAGAAAATTGATATCTATTAAATGAGGTCCAAAAATTATGAAACTTAGCCGAGATGTAAATAATGATAAAATGAACATTTTTTTTTGGAATTTTTGGATGTAGTATGAATATTTTATGATTTAACAATGCAAAACATGATATTTTTAATAATTAATTATAATAAATATTAAATCTACTTATTTTCAGGAAAAAAATTATCTGAGATATATCACTAGGTGATCTATCTCAGAAAAATCTTAAACGCTAAAAATGTTGAAAATTCAATACCTATAAATTTAATTCAATACCTATTAAAAATTAATTACTGAAATAATGAAAATGGTTTTTATAGAGCAAAATATGCATGAAAATGCAATTCTCTTTGAGCACAATGTAAAATATAATTAATTCCACTATCCATGATTTTTAGGAATTTTTGGAGTTATGGTTAATTAATTAGAAATTTCTAAGCTCAGAATGGGCAAAATATGCAACTTTACACAAGAATATAAATTATAAATTAACCAAAGAGCATAAAAATATCTTAATCATGCCATAATGTAGAGAAGTAATTTTGAAACAAAATGCCAATATTTGAATATGACGTCAAATTGAGGTTAAAAATTACAAGAGAAATAAGGGTTCTAATTGCAATTACAATAAATAAAAAGATGCAGTGTAAGGGCTTAATAGAAATTACCTAAACCCCACGGGGTATATCTGCAAAATTTCTAGTAGTTACGTGCTAAGCACATGACTTCTGGGTCGGGGGGACTTAGTTGTAAGTATAGGGACCTCCAGGGGCTCTTCTACAAAATTTCCAATGGTCACGTGCATGGCATGTGACCTTGGAGTGTCTAGGCTTTGGTGTTAATATGGTAGAGCTCCTGGGGCGTTTGTGCAAATGTTCCCCAAACGCACGTGCCTCTCACGTGCAAGGGGGGGGGGGAGGTGCTCGAGTTTCCCGCTCGATGGTGTGCGGCCGGAGATGCATCCGTGTGGCCAAGCATAATAGGGCAGTTGTAGATTGAACGTAGAGGAGGTCGAGGCCCTTGAAGAGGACGAAGCTCCTAGTAGGTGACAACGGCAAAGAAACGCTTGTATGGAGGCTATGGAGCCTCCAGGTGCGGTGATGGTGCTCCTAAATGTTCGAAGGCGGAGGATGGTCTCCTACGGGAGGCGATGGATCAGAGGTGGAAAGGCTGGAAGGGGGTCCTTATGTTGACGACTACGGAGAGGATCCCCAGTGAAGGTAGAGATCACTGGAGGTTGATGCGGACGAGGCAGATGCGTCGGTGTAGACACGACTGGATGTGTCGAGCATAGGTGGTGTTGAAGTGGTGGATCGCATTTTGAACATCGGAGGACGGTGGTTACTGTGGATGAAGTGGATAAGGGTCAAAGAAGAATGGAGGGGCAACATTGTGACCACCTACGCTCTCCTTCTCCACTGATGGCGATGGCTCAACGACTACGATGGCCGGAGCAAGAAGATGTTGGCTCGACGATGAGAATAGCCTGAGTTGAGTAACAGAAGTGTCGAAGACGCTTTGCAACGATGAATGATCCTCGGATCTCGTCGCTTGTACTTGGGAGAGGGAGGCAATGTCACCACCTCCCACCTTAAGTTAGGTGTAACAACAGATGATAGATGAAGGAGCGACGGTGAGGTTTTAATAAGGATGGAAGGAGTAGCTGGAGAAGGAAGGGAATTGGCAGCGAGGAATTTTGGTGATGGCGGCGCTGCTATTTGGAATGGAGATCGAGGGCGAGATCAAAGATGGGGATTTATTATGAAATCGAGTGGCGTGGATCAGGGGATTCGATTGGTGGCAAAGAAGGAAGGCGGTGAGAGGCAGTGGAGATAATCACGGGGAAGGTGACGGTGAGATCGAGGAGTGATCGATGGTCACCGATTCTCGGTGGCAAAGCAGAATTTGCAAGGGGGAAGAAGAAGGCGCACAAGGGTTGTCTAATCGGTTGAGATCGAACAACCCTAATGCGTCCACGTGTAATTTTTATCTTTTTATTTTTTCTTTTTAATTAATTAATATTTTTTAATTAGTTGATTTGTGTCTAAAATAAATGAAAATAATTGCCAAAATTGAGTGACACGTGGCGGCTCCAGGAGCTGCCATGTGTCAAATCAAGAAAAAACAAAAATAAAAAGAAAAGAAAAAATAAAAAGAAATAACAAATGACCTCGATCGAAATATTTTCTTCACAAAAGTTGCTAGTCTCGATGAGATCTATAACTTTCATGAAGAGAACAAAACCAAAATAGGTCATTTATGCAAAATGATATTTTTGGGGTATTTTATATACATAGAATATATGTATAAACCCTTCCTTCTAATTTGTTTATCATTTTTAAATAAGATAAAAATCGAGAAAAAAATATGATAAAATAAAAGATAAATATTTACATATTAATTTTTTTTGAATTTTTAATATTTAAGAAAGTGAAGAAATAAAAATAAATTACGAAAAAGAGGACCTTTGTACAGACCGTCAGTGAAAACTCGGACTCTGTTAACTTCTTTGATTTTGATCTTTTTTTTAGATTTAGATTTTTTGTATTTTAATAAAACTTTTACCAAAGAATATAACAAAATTTGGTAAAATGCACAATGTACAAAAGAGACCCAAAACCCAACTTTCACATATGAGCTCTGATTCCCTTGAAGTCTTGTTTTGAAGGTAATTGAATGTACATTAGTTCAAAAGTGAGTAGGATCAAATCAAACATTGTATAAGGAAGATATCAACATTTTAGTTTAAAGATCATGGAATTAGGGTTTGAGTTTCTGGTCTATTTATTTATGTTAGTGATTTTTTTGTATTTTTCATTTATTCTTGTTACTAATATATACATAATGGAGGTGGTTTCAGTTGATTCAAAGTTAGCATGAATTAAGCATAAATTAAGGAATTTAGCTTATTTTACAGGTCAAATGGGTTGAGATTTTTGGCTCCTTATTTTATGCACTTATGCACGATAAAATTCTATTATTATTTACTTATGCATGAATGCTAATTATGCAATATAATGGATAGAATGTAGATGAATTTTGCGGATTTGAGCTTAGTTAATCACTTTAGAGTGATGAATATGAGATTCATCAACTACATCGTCATGTACCAGACCCGGGTTTACAATCATGGGAAGCCTCCCAACCAGGCTGCTTCATACTAGAGGATAGCACGCATTGAGGCTGATCCTTCTTCCTCTTTTGCAGTAGTAGCATTAGTAGAGCCTTCAGCTGCCGGTATGCGTATCATCAGCCAGAAACTGGACTGGATGGAGATTATCAAGAAGAAGATGTACTAGAGCCTCGACAAGCTCAATAGGATTGATGAGCTGGCCCAAACAATGACTGACCTGAAGACTCAAATCACGTGTCTCCAAGAGGCACGGACTACTTCGAAGCCACATTCAAGGTCATGGTCTGATCCAGGGAGCGGTAGTCTCAGCCCTCTGTCTCGTACCGTCAGGTCCATCACATTTAGGCAGATCCTATTCAGTCGCTTCCGTAGTACTAGTTGCCACCACCACCTTCTTCATATACTCAGTTGGTGGTGTATCGTCCAAATCAGCCCTTGACGTCCCTTCCCCCTCTAGTCCATGAGCGACAGGAGCCGTTGATGAAACTCAATGAGATTTGGTACTCCCAGTGCCAACAATAGCCCAAGATTCATCATGACCACCCATGCTTCCGATGGTCAACTGAAGGTGCTTCATCCCAGCAGCAGCCTTCAGTATAGGTAGGGCAGGGCACCCAACAACAACAGCCCCAGTACTCGCAGTAGCCACAGCATGGTCCTCGACCCTTATACGAGGGTCAACAGTAGAGGCAACAACAACCTCATCAGCAGTACTCACATCCCCCTCCTCACTCGTACCAACAGCAAAAGCAACAGAGATAGCCTCATTTTAAGCGAGGCAACCTGCCCGATCCTCACACACACTCGTATGAGAACCCAATGTTACATGATCTTGCTCAAATGATGTATGAGCAACTAGCTGCCTTCAAGCGAGAGATGGACGAATTCCGACAAGAAGTGAGGGAAATAATAAAGGGCAAGGCTACCATACCTGAATAGATTGAACCTAACCCTAACAATATGAAGAGAAAGTCTGAGCAGGTATATTATATAAAGACCACCTCTCCTAGAGATATTCTGCATGACATTCATTATTTATTTGATGCTGATTTTGTGACATTTAGGAGTGGTAGGAAGCCAGCTGGTGGGGACTCATCTAGGCGACATCCCGATGCAGATTCTAGGGCACTATATGGAGTCGATAGCGGTGTTGATGTCGCTAATCATGATGATGACGGTGGCATTGAAGCTTCCAAGGATGATGATCCAGACAACAGTGTTGATGCTGTCGTATCTCCAGTTGTTTTAGATGGTGGTGCTGATGCCATAAAATTTCCAGATGCCAGGCAAGAGCAGGGTACTGATGCCACTAGTTCAGATGTTGTCGGTGGTACTGATGCCATCAAAAGTCAGACAATTGTTTTGTCCTCTCCTGTACCTGAATATATTTTTAGAAAAATACAAAATATGTAAAAACTTCAAAAATAAAAAATATGAATAAAGGAAAGGTTTCTGCATCTCCTTAGGATCCATTTGTTAAGATTGATGATGTTTGCATGGATTCCAGCATTATGAATACTCAGAAACCCACTCCTGACCCTCATTCTTCTGAGGAGGGTCCCTTTGTGCTCTTACCTCAAGCACTCCGCTTAGGTAAGGGCCCTACAACAGAAAATCCAAAAAAGAAACAACAGATAGAGTTCAACGAGAAGATGATAGACCGATTCCATATCCAGCTGACTCTTCAGGAGTCACTTGAGCATATCCCTTTTTTTGAGAAGAACCTAAGAGAGAAGACCATCGTCCGAAGGAAGAAAGAAGAACTCACAATGCAGAAATCAATGTGCTCAATTGTGCCACTTGTTTCGCCATCCAGAACCGATTGCCAGCCTAGAGACCTAATGCAGGAGCTCCTATATCGAATGCCACATCTATGAGCAACGATTCGATCAGACTCTATTAGACAACAGATCCTCAATTAACCTCCTTCTAACTGCCTTACTCAACTGATTCAAGTTTTGCCCTCTTAGACAGAGCAAGACAGTTCTTCAGTTTGCATATCGATCTATCAAGAGGCCAAATTGGTTATTAAAAGATGTTGACGTCACAAATCAGGGTCTGAAATTCCCCATGGACTGTATTGTGTTGGATATGGAGATCCCTGAATACATGACTGATATTCCCATTATTTTAGGATGACCTTTCTTGGCCACAACCAAGGCAGTGCCCAATCATGATAGCGGTAAGGTATACTTTCGCGTTGAGAGTGAGAGTATACAAATAGATACGATTGAGGAATTGAGGGCCAAATATTCAACTTGATCCAGACAAAGTTCAACGCAGATGATAGATTCATAGCTAGGCGTCCACCATGAGTGTGATTTTGTGATTACTGATGATGAAGCCATTTGGAAAGATCAGATTTCACGAGCTCTGGCCACATCTTCAGAGACTGTAGAGCCACAGATGCCAGCAGATGAGAGTTCGAAGAGCACACTCATGACACATGACACCTTAGAGGCTAGTGGTGGTGATTTGACTAGCGAAGCAAAATATATTTCTTGTGATTCTGATTCAGATCCCTCGAGCTCATACACCAATTTTGATTTGCCGGATTTCAATGATTATTTACCATGTCTGATTTCCACAGAGCCTACAGCTAGAGCAGTGATTGAGTCAGTAGAATTGATAGATATACCAACAGGGCCTTCTTCGTCAGATTTATTGATTCAATGAGAGTTCTCTCATGTAGATTTGGTAGCCTTCACTCATACTTTTCAGAAGCCAGATCTGCCAGCTCCCACATGCCCTGAGCTGAAGACCTTACCGTAAATCATGAAGTATAGATTCCTTGTGGCTGAGCCAGAAATGTCCCCAGTCATTATCTCAACGGATTTGACTGATGACCAAGAATCTCGTTTGATGGACGCTCTTGAAAGAGATCACAAGTAAATCGAATTGATTGTAGCTGATCTCCTGGGGATAAGTCTGGCCATGTGCTCCCATCACATATATCTTGAAGATGACGCCAAGCCATCACGTGAGTTTCAGCCTAGGCTGAACCCGAATCTTTGAGATGTAGTCAAAAAGCAAATATCTAAGTGGTGGAGTGTCGATTTTATCTACTCCATCTTTGACTCCAAATGGGCTAGATGGTTACAAGTGGTACCCAAGAAGACGTGTATCACTATAGTTGTGAATGAGTCTGAAGAGGAGATAGCTACCTGATACCCACTTCTTGGAGGGTCTGTGTGGACTAGAGACAATTGAATAAGGCCACAAAGAAGGATCCCTTCCCGCTACCATTTATTGATCAGATCATTGAGAGATTAGTTGGGAAGAGTCATTGTTGCTTTCTTGACAGGTACATGGGGTATAATTAGGTTGCCATTGCGTCCGAAGACCAGGAGAAAACAACGTTCACCTATCCATTCAGAACGTATGGTTTTAGACGGATGCCCTTTGGACTATGTAATGCCACAACTACAGTACAAAGGTGAATGCTTTCCATCTTCTCGAACATGGTGGGCAACTGTTTGGAGGTCTTCATGGATGACGTTTCAATCTACAGTGATGGGTTTGATGCTTGTCTTGCTTGCCTAGACCGAGTACTTCAACACTGCATTGAGGTCCACCTAGTCTTATCTTGGGAGAAGAGTCATTTTATGATGACTCAAGAGTCAGTCCTTGGTCACATCATCTCTGACTGGGGTATGGAGGTTGATCCGAGCAAGATGGATATCATCAAGAAGTTCACTCCACCGTCCAATTTGAGACAATTGCGGTCTTTTCTGGGGCATATTGGTTTCTACCGATGGTTCATACAGGACATCAGTTGGATTGCCGGACTGTTAACTTATTTGCTCATGAAAGACACTGAGTTCCATGTAGATGATAAGTGTCTTTCCTCTCTTGAGACTCTCAAGAACTTGGTTGTTCAAGCTCTTGTCCTTCAGCTACCTAATTGGTCTCTCCCATTCGAGATCATGACAGATGATTCTGATTTTACCGTAGGGGCTGTGCTTGGATAGAGGAGGGATAATGTGCCATTTGCCATACACTACTCTAAACGGACTTTGGATGCCGCTCAGCAAACTACACTGTTACTGGGAATGAGATTCTAACTGTAGTATTTTCTTTGGATAAGTTTTAATCTTATATTCTTGGATCTAGAGTGACTACTTATACATATCACACCGCCATCGGATACCTAATGGCCAAGAACGAAGCCAAAGACAGATTAACTTGATGAATCCTACTACTCCAGGAATTTGATATTGAGATTAAGGATAAACCTGGAGTCAAGAATGTGGTGGCGGATCATCTTTCCTGATTAGAGCATCTTGAGGATTTTGATACAACCACACCTATCACTAAGACATTCCTAGATGAAGTGATTCTGGATATCACCTTCCTCCCAGTGTACGCTGACTTTGTGAACTATCTTGTTGTCAAGAAAGTTCCACAAGGTTGATTCAAGCATCGACTTGATACTTTCCTCATGAAGGTCAAGTCATATCATTGGGAGGATCCCACCCTTTACCACGAAGGGGGGATAGTATCTGGCATCGGTGTATTCCTCGGGAGGAGCACCATAGCATCCTCACCTATTGCCACAAGCTTGAGGCAGGAGGACATATCTTTGGTAGACAGACAATGCAGAAGATTCTCCAATCTAGCCTTTGGTTTCCTACCCTCTTTAAGGATTCAGATGAATTTGTGAAGAGATGTTCTAACTATCAGAGGATGGGCACTTGCGGAAAGAGATAGATGATGTCGATGAAACCAATTAAATTCTGTGAGGTTTTTTATGTATGGGGCATTGATTTCATGTGTCCATTCCCTAAGTATTAGGGATTTGAATACATTTTGTTGGCTATTGATTATGTGAATCGTTGGGTTGAGGCCATCCCTGGATGAGTCGCAGATGCAAAGATTATTTGTAAGTTTTTGAGGAAAAATATCATCTCACGGTTCGGGCTGCCTAGAGTCTTGATTTCTGACAGGGGGAATCATTTTATTAACGATAAGTTATGGGCCCTTACTAATAAGTTCAACATTGACCATAGAGTTGTCATGCCATATCTTCCATAGAAGAATGGTATTGCTGAGGTTTCAAATAGGGAGGTTAAGACTATTTTGTAGAAGGTTGTCTGCCTAGACCGAAAGGATTGGTAACAACTTTTCGACTTGGTCTTGTGGGCCTATAGGACCTCCTTCAAGACATGTTTGGGTACATCTCCTTTCCGACTCGTTTATGGCAAGCCATTCCACTTTCCTGTGGAGATCAAGCACAAGACACTCTAGGACGTTACTGAGATATTATTGGATCTGGAGAGTACAAGAGATCAGAGGAGAGCAGAATTGGCAGCCCTGGAGGAATTGAGATATACAACCTTCTCAAGTAGACTACAATATATGGACATGGTAAAGATATGGCATGATTACCACACCAGCCATGAGAAGTTTGAGCCGAACCAGAGAGTATGGTTATTTGATGCAAGGATGAGATTATTTCTAGGGAAATTACAGAGTAAATGGAAAGGACCATACTTGGTCAGAAAGGTGCACGATAATGGTAACATTGACTAATCTGAGTTGTCTTTTTAGCCCACCTTTCGAGTCAATGGTCAGTGCCTGAAGCCATATCTTGATCATGATCCTATGACCGTTGATGTTGCCCCTATTCATTTTGTATGAGATGTGTCCTTTGATTCAAATCATTTGCATCTCATACCTGATTTTCACTTATGCTTCGCAGCTGTATAGATCCATGCTGTCTATATCATTCATTCATTCATTCATTTTGTTTAATACCCCATATCCATCTTATGAGTATGCTATACTTAGGATGCACTTTATCCTAAGTATAGGGGGTATTAGACCTGTGACTATTCATTTTTTCCATTACCTCTATTCTTGCTGCCTATACTTTGGGATATCTTACTCGATGTATAGGGGAGGTAATGTCTGTACATTCTACTCCTCGGTTTTCCCCTTTTGTGTACAATCTTCTACACTTAAGATTACTTGATCCTATGTATGGGGTGGATCATCGACTTCTATTGATTTTATTCTTTCATTCTTTTTAGTTGTTGTTGTATAGGATTCTTTTCACTTCTCTGTACTCAACATGAGTTATGTCTTCCTTCACCACTCTCTGATCACTCTGAGGACATCGTTCGAGATAAGTATAGGGGGGTGTCGTATATATTGTATATATACGTTATCCATAACTCGTACTTTGTGTATGTCAATAATATGACTATTATTTATATAAAATTGGAATAAAAAGGTTTTGAAAAATGGTTTCAAAAATGCCTTGTAAAAATTGTTTGTAAAACCTTTTGCAAAAAATATTTTTGTACCAATTTTGTAAAAATGTTTTGTTTGCAAAAGATTTGTAAATTATTTTCTATATCAAAATTAAATATATTACACAAAATTTTTGAAATTTGTATGAAAATGAAATGTTTTCAAAAAAAGTTTTTAAAATTTTTAAATGTTTGTAAAAATAGCTTTGAAAATCATTTGAAAAATATTTTGAAAAATGTTTACAAAATTGTTTTGTCACATGAGAAATAACTTATGGGGTATGGAAACCACTTTTATATGTGTGTACATTACCAACCATAATTTACCCCTAAATTCTTTGTATATAAACATTCTAAAAAAAGCTGAATTAAAATCCATTTGTATATAAAACCTGTAACACACCCATTTCTAAATATGTATACATCTTTATGAAAACTTTTTTTTTTACTTTTTCAAAAATACCTAAAAACTTGAAAAATCAAAAAATTCCATAAAAATTACATATCTTGAAAAATACCCACCAAAAAGAGTTTTTGTAAATGTTTGCATGTGTGTTCTTCAGAATCTTTATTAACATTTAAACTAGTCTGGAATAAAATTTAAGAATGGAGCTTGGTTAAGACCTTAATCCACTTAACTTCTGAAGAACCTTATAGGATTTGGGATTAAGACTTTTCTGGTCTATAGAGACTTAATTCTTTGAGTCAACTAGGCTATAATCACATGTCATCTTGATCAGCCTAAGTAAAACTTTTAACAACGCACACATGATTCTCAGAGACAATGTCTTGAATTGGACACACACCTTACACATAGCTCAACATAGACGAGGTGGTGAGGAGGCAGAATCCTTTGGCTTGGAGTAGCATACATGTGTAGTAGCATTGAGGTCTAATGACAGGATGTCGTGGGTTGTAATAAAGCTTCAAAAGAGGGATAGTCTACTGACTCAAGAAGAAAAACTCCGTATTTACATGCTGCACCTTGTAGAATATGTTGTATATATGCCATAAAAAAATGTGTGTGCAAAAATACAATACTACAAAAATGGGGACATGCCTGATTGAAAATTAAATGTCGGTTAGAGTATATATAGTGAATAAGAAAAACTTATGTATTCCACCATCTCATCTCAAGGAAGCTTGCAGCTGGAAACTTAGCTGCACTAGTTATGCTCCAAAGGATAAGTGGATACACTGGCCACAATCCATTAACTCATATTCCCATCTTCTTGAATTGATTGTACTTGAATGTAGAAGGGAATGCCCCGCTCCTCGAGGAAAGAGTTGTTAGACTGGGGGATTAGAGTTAACCTTGTTGAGGGAGGCAGTTTCTTCGCCATTTCTGAGGTGTTGAACTACATATCACTTGCACAATACAAGGAAAGATTCATAGTCTTCAGAGTTTGTGTATGTAGCCTTGTTCTGACCTGGTTATTAAGGATACCTAACCACAGAATTGTGGAACTTGATGGCTGGTTAGTCTTAAACCTGTTTCCCAATAAGGTTCCATGAAATTAATAATCCAAAGATCTGACCATGCTCCATACTCCAATTTTATGAAGATAAGTTAAAATATCATATTTGTTTCTTCCCTTTTCTTTTCTTTTTATTTCACTTCTTTTTCAAGTAAGTGTTTTCTAAGTGACTAGCAAAGGCAAAGTATAGGAGGATGATGACTATACAATTCTCATTCTTTATTATTTTATTTTAGCCATATCTTTTAGCAAAAACACCTACAAATATGTGTAAATCCAATAAATTACTATTGTACATACTATTGTTAATAATGAATAACTAACACCTTTTTTCCAAAAATAAAAGAATAAAGAGGAAAAGAAAAAGGAAAGAAGGATGTAATTATGTAATAAGTACCGACTGACCCAAACCTGAGAGAAGGTCAATTATTGACCTGATTGATAAGGAATAAAGTGGGGGGAGATAGGATCCTTGAATATTCATCACTATGCATCCTTTGTACACATCACTTCTCATATTTTATTCATCAATAAAAGACTTCACAATAAGTTATTTTATTAATATAACTCGTAAATAAAAATGTTTTGTAATAATAAAAATGATCGACAAATAATTTGATGTACATAATACAAATAATATCACTCAAGAAAAGCCACAAACTAAGAACTTAACAGATCAATTACGGATCCATATGAACTCAAATTCTTCCACAATCACCTTTATTGAAATATAAATTAAATTATCATTCAAATGAGGGCAGTTCCATAAATTTTGGAGTTGTGAAGTAAAAATTGGCTTTTTGGGTGCATTGTATAGTCACAGAGTACCTATACTTGTAAATATCTGTCTTTAATTATTTTAATGGGTACTTTGGGCCTATTTTATTTTAAACACTTGTGCATACTCTTAATAATAAAATAAAAATAAAATAAAATAATTTAGAAAACACAAAATCAAATAAAAATAAAATCGAAAGTTCATTGTACAAAAGCCACACATGTGTATATTGAATACAATATCTGTTTATTTAATACTTTTATTCAATTTGAAAAAATAAAGTAAAACTCATTTAATGATCCTATTTTGTAAATAAATAAAATAAAAAATAAATGATTTTTATGTAAAGTTAGTAAAATAAAATAAAAGAATAAAATATATAGGTATACTATACCTTTATATATTACCATATACTGTATATAGGGTATATAGAATTTTATAAAAATAATTAAAAATCATAGAAAATTAATTTTAAAAATAACAAACATTTCTTATTTTATTCATTTTTTATTTACTATTTTTTATTTAATTTGTAAATCCTCAAATTCTGATTGGTCAACATGGGTCTGTTGACCCGGGTCCACCCCTCCTCCAAGTGGGGTCCCGACCTGATTTAGATTGCCATAGACACTTCTCCCTATTTCTCTGTTCAACTCTGGCCTCCTATTACCTTAGGATTCGGACCTCAGATGCCTCGAAGATTCATAATTCACTCGGATACCTAAGTTTGTCTGAATAATTCTATGGCTACATGATTACCTTCGATCTTTCTGGAACCTTGGAATGCCCGATAAATACTATCCTATGCCTTCCTTGCTCACTAGCTCGTCCCTCGTGCAACCCTATCCCCTAGATACCTCCAGAAGAGTGACATGCTTCCAGAGGATTCTTTTGGATTCAGAGTTTGTGTTTGATCAGCTGTAGCTCACTCGTGGCTGGAGTACTCCACCACGAATAGTCTCCAGGTCCGCCCCAACCTGATCGAGGCCACTACCTAGCCTCCCCCTTCGCCTGAAGCCACTGAGCATCTCATGAACATCAGATATCCATCTTTCTTTTTATTTCATTGTTCACCTTGATTTCTCCATTTCTTCCGCCATGCAGTCCTTAGCTGTGAAACCTCGTATATTCTTTTTTTTCCCAAAAGATCTTGAGCATTGTTGACATTCAAAAAATTCAAATAGTCAATTTATTTCATTGATCTCATCAAGATCTTTCCAACGAGCCCAAGAATGTCCAATTCCGACATTCCTAGCTCAAGTTATCGTTGTTTTAAGTATTATCGTCGGGACCCATATATGGATCCAAACCGTATCCGAATTGAGATCCAATTTCACCTCTCCTTCTATAAATTGGAGATGGTAGGATACTCTCTCAAAGCCCTAGCCACCACCATCCTTCCCTCTCGTTGAAGCACCCCCACTTTGGCTAGTTTAGTCGTCGAAGGGCCACCCTCGACATCGGAGAAGGTGCTCTGATCAAAGATCCACGACCACCAACGCGTCGGAGAGCTCGAGGTCATAGTGATGCATGCCTCCGCACTGTAATCAAGCGACGAAAATACCATTTCCGTGTGGGAGGAGATCCCGAGGGAACATCCTCGGAGGTAACGATAAATACCCCCCGCTTGCTGTTGGTTTCCACACACTTTTGTCCCTATATTCTTGAACATCTCTAGAGCCCTATGCGTTTCTCGTACCATGATTACAAAATTATCATTGCTGTAATATTTCACGAACTATATTTCATCAATAATATTAGCTTAATTTTTTTCTTTAGTATCTTGATACAAAGACAAATAAAACAAGATACTCATAAGGAAGTTTTCTCCCTCCTCGTTGTTGATGTCACACGATGGTGGATCTTAAGTTTGGAGCATTTTTTAAATCGTAGGTGTTTTTTTTATACCATGATATTGTGTACAGCCCCCTCCCCTTTCTCTTATGATGTTCTTACGATTACTAATCCTATGTTTTTTAGCATCATTAGAGACATAAGCACATCTTTAGGCAATGGTTCGTAAATAGCTATTCATGGGGTAGCACTTAAATAATTTGTTTTTGTTTATTGAAAAAAGCTTAACGGGTTAAGTTGTTTATCTCTAATTTCAAGCTCAAATACAATATAGAGAGCAAACGATGTGTTTTATGATCAAGTATTATCATGTGTTTTCAAGTTTCTTCTCCGTTCATATCCGAGATGTTTAATTGGTTGAGGTTCTGAATTCTCATACATCAGGCCATACATTGGTCTTAATAATGATATAAAAGTAAACTTAAGAATTAGTATAAGTGCGCAGGTATGAAAGGTGAAAATATGTGCCTTGAGATTATTAGATGGTGATTAATTTCATAACACATTAATGTCACCATGCACAAAACTTCTTGACATTTATTGGGTATAATTTGTAATTATAACCATAGTCCTTATCAGGCATTCAATGTGCCAACTGCTACAAGTCTTTTACAATTACAACAAACTCATGTTAAGCATGTTTAAGTTTTAATATGTCTGTTAGTTTTAATCAAAAGCCATTAGCTATCGTCAATATTATTATTTTTAGCTCTACATAGAAGATATGTAGTATATTAAATTATCCACTTTTGTCGAACATTTTTATTATTTTGAAATTAAGTGTTATTTACACAATGCGGTATCTACACAAATATGATTGATGGATTATGTATATGATAAGAGGATGTAATGGTTTATAATATACATGACGTGCTCATCAAAATTACTTTCTATTGAGTTATGAGGTGCGAATACTAAAATTAAATAATCAAATCTATACATGTTTATAAATAATATAATTAATACACGTGTTAGGGATCCAACTACTTTATATAAACCCTCATGTCATTATCCTTTAATATTTATAGTATGCACTGTTTATTATACGACAAGGTTACAGTAAACCCTTTTGTGTCAAATTTTATCGTATCATTGACGATTAATACGTAGTGAAAATGATGTTTTATGTTGACGAAATAGGTAAAGAATAGTTGAATTTATAACCGTTATTAGTTATTCTTAGGGTTATTAAAGATCACAGGTTATGTTCTCGAGCTATGTTTTTACCCAAACATTGTTGAGGTTTTGTATTTTCATCTCATGGGTTAGAAATAATGCTAACTGGGTAGATGGAGTTAGGTGCCACAAGGGATTGGTCATGCACCCTTGAGCCTCAGGGAGATGCCTTGAAGGTCGCGACCCCAACAGACAAGTTGGGTGATGCGTTGCACCTAGCAGGCCAGTAACATCCGGAGTAGCTCGACGGAGTAGGCAGATGATGTGGTTGGCATTCTTGGTTTCGCACTTATTCACGATATTAGGACTCGGAATAGAATTAGATGTGGCCGCATCAAATTATATTTCAAGTAACAATATTGTGAGAGGTGTTCCGGGATGTGGTTTGAAGTTAGAGATTTGGGTTTTGAACTTTCTTGCTCCGATCGAAATGTGATTCTTGAGAGTTACTCGTGATGAACATAAAGTTTCCGCGAAGTAGAGGCATGTGAGTCGAGTACTTACGTATGCTAAATTAATGCCAGAATTGTGTCATGATCGAATATCTGAAATATGTATTTGTATATCACCGAGAATTCAAATTAACGGATAGAAATATAAAGACCAACACGGTAGTCCTCAAACAATGATTATATTAATAGATGAAATTTGCGACCTTGTAACCCCTTGTAAGTTAGAATAATACGGTAGATACTAGTTTCTACAATATATGCAAAAGTCACTATATAGGATCAAGTTCACATGCCTTACTACTTCTACATTAGTTATTATAATATTTATCTCGTAATTGGGCAATTGCTCATAACGTTACCCTCGTGTGAACCCAACAGGTGTACCTTAGCAACAACCACAATAGTGGCGGCCTTTTGAGGAGATCAGACTTCCTACGTCGTATTTTCACCAGACAGGGTGCGTCCTACTTAGAGTAATTTATTTATTTCTACATTATTTCATTTTCTATTTGAGAGACAATGTAATGCGATTTTTGGAGAACTTCTTCTGCAAATTTATAATTATATGTTGTATCTCATTTTGTGTGGACATGGAATTGGCGATTATTATAAATGAGAATAGATATTACATTTCTTTCCATTTCATATTATTCTCCCATTGTTGTTTATATTTCAAATGTTAATCAAATATGCATAAGATGGTTTGCTGAGTATCGTAGATCATGGGCATATTTGGACTGTAGATCTGACGCTATCATCCCATCGGTTTCGATAGCCGGAGGGACTGGCGTCACTTATGGTATCATAGCCCGATACTCCATTCTCTCACTTGCATATTAGAATATCAATGGGATTTGAAATATAAATAAAGCGACAAAATCTTCTGACTTTGGAATTTGTTAAGGAGAATAATTCAAGTCGTGTTTAATGTGTCCATTGTCACATAACCATGTAACTAATTTCTAATATAATGATTCTACAGGGGAATCATGCCGCCTCGTGTTGACCCTGATGTTCCACAGCAGTTGACCATACTAGTTCAGGCGTGCAGGATATACAACAGCATAAGGAAGTATTGGAGCAAAGGCTCCTTCAGCTGGATGATGCCTCGTATCAGCCCTCTTGTGATGAGGAGTACAATGTTCATCCTTCAGTGTCTCTGGACCCGGATGGATCAGAGGACTAGTAAGCATTGCAAAAACATTAGACGACCTACGAAGCATATCAAAGGTCTAAGGTGCCACAATTCTTTGGTACCGGCACACCAGATGAGGCTGAACTATGGATGGATCACGTATCCAAGGTCTTACGGATGATCCATGCTCCTAAAGAGTCTTGTCTTACATTTATGGAATTTTCACTAGCAGGTATGCTGAACGTTGGTGGTACGCCACCAAGGAACATCTGGAGGATCCCATAACATGGGAAATATTTCTTGACGAGTTCCGTAGCTAGTTCTATCCTGATCACTAAATTGAGGGTTGGAGGAGATTGTTTGTTAAGCTGAAGCAGGGGTCAATGACGGCCCAAGAATACCTCATTCAATACATTGAACTCTCCCACCACTCACCAACGACTACTGCTTTCTCTGAGGAGAATTTACAAAAGTTTATCCGAGGATTGTGTGATGATGTGTAACACCAGCTGTCTGCATTGGATTTCACTTCCATCAAGGAGGTAGCTGCTAAAGCTACCAAGATGGAGGAAACTCAGAGTCGGCTTCAAGAGGGTCTATCACATTTCCAGCCACATCAGTCAGGGAGATTTACTCGCCGAGATTTCTACAAAGCTCATAGAGAGCATCGTTTCCACCCAGTGGCGACCACCCCTACCGTTAGCATGTTTGCTCCTTCACCTACTTTGGGGAAGGGCCTGGCGAGTTGCGGTACTACTTCCTTCCGCTCTTCTACACACTTCCAGAGTCATAAGACGGGAGGTGCTAGCCATGTCTCAGAAGGCTCCTTTTCTCAGCCAAGAGATCGTAGGTGTTTTCACTGCCAGTAGCTGGGCCATTTAAAGGCCAAGTGCCCCTTACTTGCCAACAGCTCAGGTGGCCATCAACCAAGTGTACGACCAAATTTCTCATCTGCACAGTCACATGGATCATCTTCCCGTCGTGGAGGTCGAGCCTTTCAACGTCCTCCACCACGACCAACCTTCAGTGTTGCTGGTTCTAATGCCCCGCCACGACCTCAAGGACAGTTGAATGCAATCACACAGGAGCAGGCCCACGCCTCAGGAGCTGTAGAGCGAGGTATGATTTCAGTGCATGGTATATCCTTACATGCCTTTTTTAATTCGGTAGCTACACAATCTTTTATAGCACATCGATTAGTATCCAAGTTAGATAAAGAACCAGTCTGTGTTTCATCTCCTTACTACATCAAGGGCCCAGGGGGCCAATTATTCATAGTGTGACAAGCAGTGGAGAATGTAGCAGTGCATATTGGTGGGCACCTAATGCCCACATATCTTTTACTCATTCACTTAGTATGGATTAGCTCGAGCAACATCACACATACCTTTATTGCTTCGAGAAGACGGTAGTGTTCCGTCTCTCAGGAATACCTACCTTTCAGTTTGATGGATGTACCCCAGATAGTGAGGTCTCGTATGTATCGTCATTGAAGGCCCAACACTTGCTTGATCAGGGTTTCATAGGTTTTCTCGCCTATGTCGTGGAGTTACCTGCCTAGGATCGCATTATTGAAGATGTCAAAGTTGTGCAGGATTTTCCTGACATATTTCCATAAGAGTTACCTAGACCCACCAGCGAGGGAGATCAAGTTCGAGATCACAATGATACCTGATACACAACCCTCCTCCATCCCTCCATATCGAATGGCACCAGCCGAACTCAAGGAGCTCAAAGTACAACTGCATGAGTTGTTGGAAAAGGGATTTATCCCTCCCAGTACATCACCTTGGGGAGTACCTGTCCTATCCGTAAAGAAGAAGAACAGATCTATGTGATTGTACATCAACTACAAGCAATTGAATAAAAGGACGGTAAAGAACCGTTATCCACTTACATGAATAGATGATCTTTTCGATCAGTTGCAAGGAACAGTGGTATTCTCAAAGATTGACCAATGATCTGATTATCACCAATTGAGAATTAAGGACACAGATGTGCTTAAATATGCTTTTTGCACCTTTGATACGACCACTATGAGTTTGTGGTCATGCCGTTTGGACTCACGAATGCACCTGCCGTGTTCATGGACATGATGAACATAATTTTCCGTCCATACTTAGATCGTTTTTTGGTGGTGTTCATTGATGATATCTTGATCTACTTACATGATGAGCATGAACATGAGCAACATCTTCATACTATTCTTGAGACACTCAGAGAACACAAGTTATATGCAAAATACAGTAAGTGTGAGTTTTGTCTTACCGAAGTAGCTTTCCTCGGTCATGTAATTTCAGGAGAAGGTGTGGTAGTTGATCCAGCCAAGATAGAGGCAGTAATATCCTAGGAGTAGCCCAAGACAATTATCGAGATACGTAGTTTCTTAGGCCTTGCCGGCTACTACAAGCGTTTTGTTAGGGGCTTCTCACAGCTAGCCCTTCCACTTACTCATCTAACACAGAAAGATGTCCCCTTCATTTGGAACGACAAGTGCGAGCTGAGCTTTCGTACATTGAAGGAGAGACTGACTAGTGCTCAGATTCTCACCCTTCCTTCAGGCACCTTAGACTTTACGGTGTATACTAATGCATCAAAGGAGTGTTTAGGAGTAGTATTGATGCAACGTGGTCATGTCAAGGCATATGCATCACAACAACTAAAGAACCATAAACGGAACTGCCCTACTCATCACTTGGAGCTGACAGCTATAGTCTTCGCATTGAAGATATGGCGTCACTATTTATATGGGGTCATGTTTGAGATTTCTATAGATCAGAAGAGTCTTAGATATATCTTTGACTAGCGAGAGTTGAATATGAGGAAAAGATGATAGATGGAGCTGTTGGAAGATTATTATTGCACAATCTCTTACCATCCCGGTAAGGGGAATGTAGTAACGGATGCCCTGAGTAGGAGAACACATACCGAGGGCACCACAGTATGGCTACATACTTGGGATATGCTCATGGCACTCAGTGAGTGGAACCCCTTTTATAGTACTACAGAAGCCGTAACTATACCTGCTAAGTACAACGGATTATAGGACAGGATTGTGCATGGTCAATAGACAGATCAGAAATTACAAGACTTGTTCCATCGATGTCTGAAGGAGGAGTTTGATGGATTCAGAGTTGTGTGTGCATCTTATGGAAGGGAGGCCGTATCTGTGTCCTTGATGATGATGAGTTAAGGAGAGACATCCTAGATGAGGCTCACTGTTCTAGATTATCTATCCATCCAGGAAGCACCAAGATGTATAGAGAGCTCTGTCAGCACTTCTGGTGGGGGAAGATGAAGAGAGATGTTGCAGAACATGTTAGCCATTGCCTTACGTGTCAATTGGTGAAGGCATAGCACAAGCATCCTCTTGGCTTGTTATAATCACTTCCTATTCCGTTGTCGAAATGGGAGAGTATCTCTATGGATTTCGTGACGTCCTTACCTTGTACAGTTGGTGGATATGATGCTATTTGGGGTATTATGACCGACTAACCAAGTATGCACATTTCATTCCAGTAAACATGACTTGCACTCCAGTAGATCTGGCCAAATTATATATTCAGCATGTTATTCGCTTGCATGGGATCCCCAAGGAGGTCATATCAGATAGAGACTCTCATTTCACGTCACATTATTGGGGAGAATTCATGAAGGCCCTAAAAACTGAACTGTCTTAGTTCAACATATCATCTGTAGAAAGATGGACAATCAAGAGAGGATAATTCAGATTCTTGAGGACCGACTCTGAGCATGTGCCATTGAGTGGCAATGATCTTGGAAGGATCACCTTCCTTTGGTGGAGTTCACTTACAACAACAGCTACCATGCTAGTATTGCATGGCACCTTTTGAGGCATTGTATGGGTGGAGATGCACCACTCCCTTGTGTTGGCAGGAAGTGGATGACAAATACATTTATTCCACTCAGATATTCGATGATACAACAAGAGTCGTAGAAACGACTAGGAATAAATTATTGACTGCATAGAGCCGTTAGAAGAGTTACGCTGATCAGAGGCGTCACGACCTGAATTTTGAGGTCGAAGATTTCATATTCTTGAAGGTATCCTTAATGAATGGTATTCAAAGATTTGGTGTCAAGGGTAAGCTAGCACCACGGTTCGTTGGCCCTTTTGATATTTTGGCTCGTATTGGGAAGGTAGCATACCGAGTAGCACTTCCCCCTCACTTGACAAGCATCCATGATATATTCCATGTGTCAAACCTTTAGAAGTATATTCGAGACACTTGGCATGTGATTAGCTATGAGGAAATCACGATTGAACCGAATTTGTCTTTCCCTGATGCACCCATGCAGATTTTAGACCAGACAGTCAAAAAATTGCGACGGAAAGACATCCCTTTGATCAAGGTGTTGTGGCAAAGTCGGAATGTTGAGGACGCCACATGGGAGCCTGAGGCTAATATATGACAGAAATACCCTTACTTTTTAAAGGTATAATCACGAAACCCTATTTCATTTCTCTTTAAGATTTTGATGGGTTTCGTTCCCTTTAAGATTTTTATGCCTAAATCTAGGTCGCATTCAAAATATATACGTTAAATTCTACGTTTCGAGGATGAGAATTTCTTTAAGATTTTTATGATGTGAAACCCCGTATATTCTTTTTTTTCTTTTTAAAAAATCTGGAGCATTGTTGACATTCAAAAAAATTCAAATAGTCAATCCATTTCGTAGATCTCATTGAGATCTTTCCAACGAGCCTAAGAACATCCAATTCCGACATTCCTAGCTCAAGTTATTATTGTTTTAAATATTATAATCGCGACCCATATATGGATCCGAATCAGATCCTAATTGAAATCAATTTAACCTCTCCTTCTATAAATAGGAGATGATTAGGCTACTCTCGCAAAGCCCTAGCCACCAACATGCTTTCCTCTCATTGGAGCACCCCTGCCTTGCCTAGTTTAGTCGTCGGAGTGCCGCCGTCGACATCGGAGAAGGTGCTCCGATCAAAGATCCACGACCACCAATGCGTAGGAGTGCTCGAGGTCACCGTGGTAAATGCCTCTGCACTGCAATCAAGCGACGAAAATACCACTTTCCGTACAAGAGGAGATCCCGAGGGAACATCCTCGGAGGTAACGATAAATACCCCCCTCTTGTTGTTGGTTTCCACACACTTTTGTCCTATATTCTTGAACATCTCTAGAGACCTAATGCGTTTCTTGTAGCATGATTAATATATTATCATTTCTGTAATATTTCACGAACTATATTTCATCAATAATCTTAGCTTCATTTTTTTGTTAGTGTCTTGATACAAAGACAAATAAAACAAGATACTCGTAAGGAAGTTTTTCTCCTCCTCGTTGTTGATGTCACACAATGGTGGATCTTAAGTTTGGAGTATTTTTTTAAATTGTAGGTGTTTTTTTATGGCATGAAATTGTGTATGCCCCCCTCCCTTTCTCTTATGATGTTATTGCGATTACTAATCCTATGCTTTTTTAGCAACATTAGAGACATAAGCACATCTTTAGGTTATGGTTTGTAAATTGCTATTCATGGGGTAGCACTTAAAGTTTTTTTTTGTTTATTGAAAAATGCTTAATGGATTAAGTTGTTTATCTTATTTCAAGATCAAATACAATAAATAGAACAAATGATGTGTTTTACGATGAAGTATTATAATGTGTTTTCAAGTTTCTTCTCCGTTCATATCCGAGATGTTTAATTGGTTGAGGCTTTCTGAATTCTCATACATCAGGCCACATGTTGGTCTTAATAATGATATAAATGTAAACTTAAGATTAGTATAAGTACAACAGGTATGAAAGGTGAAAAATATGTGCCATGTGATTATTGGATGATGATTAATTTCATAACACATTAATGTCACCATGCACATAACTTCTTGACGTTTATTGAGTATAATTTACAATTATAACCACAGTCCTTATCAGGCATTCAACGTGCCAACTGCTACAAGTATTTTACAATTCCAGCAAACGTATGTTAATCATATTTAAGTTTTCATATGTCTGTTAGTTTTAATCAAAATCCATTAACTATCGTTAATATTATTATTTTTAGCTCTACGTAGAAGATATGTAATATATTAAATTATCCACTTTTGTCGATCATTTTTATTATTTTAAAATTAAGTGTTATACGGTATCTACACAAATATGATTGATGGATTATGTATATGCTAAGAGGATGTAATGGTTTATAATATACGTGACGTTCTCATCAAAATGACTTCCTATTGAGTTATGAGGTGCGGACACTTCAATTAAATGATCAAATCTAAACATTTATATAAATAATATAATTAATATATGTGTTAGGGATCCGACTAGTTTATATAAACCCTCATGTCATTATTCTTTAATATATATAGTATTCACTGTTATTATACGACAAGGTTATAGTAAACCATTCGGCGTCAAAGTTTATCGTATCGTTGATGATTAATACGTCGTGAAAGTGATGCTTTATATTGATGAAATCGGTAAAGAATAGTTGAATTTATAACCGTTATTAGTTATTCTTAGTGTTTTAAAGATCACAGGTTTTGTTCTCGAGCTATGTTTGCGCCCAAAGTTAAGCAAATAAATACATCGATTAACAACTTTGTTTAGAAAAAGAAACAATCATAGCCTGAGTAAACCAATGAGAAACCCCACCATATCGTTATGCATGAGATATTTGTTGAGGTTTTGTATTTTCATCTCATGGGTTAGATCTAATGCTAACTGGGTAGATGGAGTTAGGTGCCACAAGGGATTGGTCATGCACCCTTGAGCCTCGGGGAGATGCCTTGAAGGCCGTGACTCCAACAGACAAGTTGGGTGACGCGTTGCACCTAGCAGGCCAGTAACATCCGAAATAGCTCGACGGAGTAGGCAGATAATGCAGTTGGCATTCTTGGTTTCACACTTATACAAGATATTAGGACTCAGAATAAAATAGATGTGGCCGCATCAAAATCTATTTCAAGTAACAATATTGTGAGAGTGTTCTGGAATGTGGTTTGAAGTTGGAGATTTGGGTTTTCGAACTTTTCTTGCTCCGATCAAAAAGTGGTTCTTGAGAGTTACTCATGATGAATATAAAGTTTCTACGAACTGGAGGCCTGTGAGTCGAGTACTTGCGTGTGCTAAATTAATGCCAGAATTGTGTCATGATCGTATATATGAAATATGTATTTGTATATTATCGAGAAATCAAATTAACGGATAGAATATAAAGACCGACATGGTAGTCCTCAAACAATGACTATAATAATAGATGAAATTTGCGACCTTGTTAACCCCTTGTATGTTAGAATAATACAATAGATCCTAGTTTCTACAATATATGCAAAAGTCACAAGATAGAATCAAGTTCACATGCCTTACTACTTCTACATTAGTTTATTATAATGTTTTCTCGTTAATGGACAATTGCTCATAACATTACCCTTGTGTGAACCCAACATGTGTACATTAGCAACAACCACAATAGTAGCGACCTATTGAGGAGATCAGACTTCCTACATCATACTTGCACCAGACATGGTGCGTCCTACTTAGAGTAATTTATTTATTTCTGCATTATTTCATTTTCTATTTGTGAGACAATGTAATGAGATTTTTGGAGAACTTCTTCTGCAAATTTATAATTATATGTTGTATCTTATTTTATGTGGATATGGACTTGACGATTATTATAAATGAGAATGGATATTACATTTCTTTCATTTCATATTATTCTCCCATTGGTGTTTATTTTTCAAATGTTGATCAAATATGCATAAGATGGTTTGCTGAGTATCGTAGATCATGGGCATATTTGGACCGTAGGTCCAACGCTCTCGTCCCATCGGTTTTGATAGCCGGAGGGACGGGGCATCACATTATCTCTGACCATCGCCACCGAAGCTCCATGCCTCGCCTCACCTGCATCGATAGGTTCAACGTCTCCTTTATCTTCCTTCTTCCGTGACCTGACCCCTTGAATCTCACTCATTGGAGCGAAATTTTGGCTAGACGTCTACTCCCCCATACCCGCCGAGCGTCTACTTTCATTCTCCACCATTTTCCTTCTCTTTTCCTTGCAATAACCAGACCGGAGCTATGCCCCCGAGTCCTATAACTTTTGCAGGAGCTGGAGCCCGCGAGGAGGCTCAATCTGACCTTCATCGGAGCCACTCCCAGTGGATGACCTCTAACTGGTGCTTCTGGTCGTCACCGCCTCATCCAAACGTACTAGACGACGTGGAGCACTATTACAAAGGTGTTGGACCTCAGGATGCTTCAATCAAACTAGCTGATTGCCTTATACCGTAGAACGAATTCTGCCATCCACATGTTCTCGCCGCATCCTCCAGAACCATCAGATCACTAGCCTCGCATCTAGAAGATATCTCTATTGTCCAACCGTGCCTTTTTCTGTGACATCACATCTGATTTCGAGCAAATCTGACACATACATCTCTGAAATTCTCTACGTCGTTGGATCTGCTGAGCAATGGTCATCTGGACCGTACGTCTGAGCCCCCACACGCATGCGCACATGTCCATGCTGTGTATATTTGCTTTTTACCCCGTGTTTTGTTTTATTTCATTTTAGTATAATAAACATAATCTATAGTAAAATACTTCTGCAAAAAGAACCTTGTATTTTTAATATTTGCATTTTAGTCCAACTGAGGTTACAATCATGTCTAGCTTCACGCGTTTTTTGGTGTATTTGTAGTATCTGTCCTGAACTTCATATCTGTTAAGGAATGAAATTAATGGTTTAAAAATTGCATTTATACCCTTATGAATGTGAATCACGCGTTGTGTGTCTGCTTCTTTTGGACAAATTGCATAGTATCCCTTGCACTTTAAAATAGTTGTTATTCTCCAAACCGTAAAACTCAAGAAATTAGCAGATTGGTCCTTACTACTAGCATTTTAATTGCTTTTCTTTTTAATTCACAATAAATATTATTTTGTTGCTAAAAAATTCCATAAATCATAGTATCTTCTGGTTTGTTATGCTTGCTTGCGTTAATTTTGGTTGCAAGTTGATTAGTTTTAGTATTAATAAAAATTCAAAAATTGAAAAAATGCTCCTGTTTATTAGAGAATATTCTTAAAAATTCAAAACAAAATAAAAATTCCATAAAAATCCCATAGTTATCTTCTATCACCTTTTAGATTCTGTCAAAAAATTATTGAAAAATACCTTATTAAAACATAAAATTTTGTAAAATACTCTAAAACTTATAAAAATCATATAAAATCAAAAAATCCTATAATTGCATTTAAGTTTTTGTTTGTTGATATTTTTTCATAGTTTTTTATAACAATTACTTCCAGGTGTTTTAGATTTTATTTATTTTTAAATTGTAAAATATCCCTTGGTGTACACTATTTGTTTATTTCATCAGTTTTAGATGTCTAGACAATCACAAAAACATCTGAAAATGCCCTACAAATTTAAAAAACACTATAAAATATTTAAAACCCAAAAATATTTTTACTTTATTTTTCTAAATATTTTTGACATTATAAAAAATAAAAAATGCTTTTGTATACTTTTATCCCTTGTTCATAGTTTCCTTATATTGAAAAATAAAAAATTTGAAAAATTGAAAACCACTAAAAAAGCCTATAAAAATCGTTAGATTTTTGAATGGACTACTTAGTGTTAAATTGTGCTCCTTGAGTTCGACCCTTATAGCTATACAAGGTTAATAAAAGTAGCAAAACCGCTCATCTTCGCTGCTTGATTCGTTAGTGGTTTGAATAATTTTCTCATTAATTGATTAGGGTTACAACGACAACTTAATTTTACACTTGACCCTAGTTGGTCTTTGTGGTCATCAAGTGACAACATTCTTTTTGGTTTTTTTTTCCTTTTCCATACAAAGCATCGAGAAAAGGAATAATCTCAGGAACAACAAAATTCTTTTTATTTTCATATAAAGTGGAATCAACATGTACATCGAGAGTCTCAGAAATATGTACAAAACTCTCTAAAATGGGGGTATAAAAATCTGTATCGGGAGTATCTGCATTTTCTGGCATGGTATCATCATCTGACTCACCCGTGTCCAGGTCAACTATCGCTGCATCACTAACCTCTCTCGGATCATCAAGCTAGACATCGTGTCGATCCTCATAATCATGGTGGTCCTCTTCCTTAACATCATAATGTGTGTCATCATGGATTGTCTCTCATTCTTCATCATGTACCCTCTTCTCCTCTTGATTAGGTGCTCGTGGTGATCTACCGCTCCTGAGATGAATGAAGTTAGATAAAATTTCAGGAAAAGAGATCGTACCTGTGGTGGTGTCTACCTTATCTGAATGCCTCATCTTGTTGTTCGGATTCATCTGAGGCTGGGCTAGGAGAGTGGTATTGGGCACGGTTAACTCATCCAAACAATGGTAAACCTGCTCCATCTTTGTCCTATGCGCTGTCTACAGCGTGCTCAACATGTCCATGATCTAGTTGAGTGACAGGGCCTATGAAGACATCTCAGACTCAGTGTGGTGTCCCTGGTTGTCTCTCTCCTACATAAGAGTGTGCTTCTATGGTGTGTAACGTTGAGGAGATCTCTATGGTGTGAAGGAAGATTGTTGTTGTTGCTGGTACTGATATAGTTGTGAATGTATAGCAGGAAACTGATGTGAACGTGGTCTCTGATATGCATGCTGGTGAGACTGTTGCTGCGTGTAATGCAGGAGGTGCTGGAAATGTGGACGTCCATGCTGCGGATGACTATAATGCCGTTGTTGGTGGTGATGCACGCTATGAGAAGTAAAGTGTGGTGAAGGATAAACCGGAGCATACCATATCACGTTGATCTAAAGAGTAGCATGAGAATCAACATCAACATCTCTTACGCTAGTGATCTGACTCGGGGTGCCAATGGATGGGTCCTCATACCAATCAATCTGTGCAGTCTCAGTATTTTGTACCGGCTTGCTCTGATCAAATTGAATCTAATGGGTGAGAGGAGAGGGTAAAGATCTCCAAAAATGCTGAGAAGTAGAAGAAGGATTGCAAGATTGTTGGTACCGAAGGTGCAACTCGGTCACCTTTTTTGTTAGATCGCTCAACTGCTGAGGAAGTGATGAGAGTTTCACCAACTCTCGCATCGACTACTATTCTTGGATTTGATTCCTAATCACATCGACTAATGTAAGCTTCTAACTAATAAATCCCATGTCATACTGTGAATCAGACTCAGAAACCTGCATCTTCTTCTGATGATCTCGATGGTATGGTGGCCATGGGCCCTTCTGGAATGCTCGAATGGAAATGACAATGCATGAATTCTCAACCATCCACTCAAAGATGGACCAAACTGACTCGACATCCCTATTCAGATAACTTCTGCCACATGCGGTGCTCACTAAGCCCTAGATATCCGGATGGAGTCCTCCAAAATAATTATGCACAAGCACCTTCAATGGTATCTCATGTTGAGGGCATCTCTTTATCAAATCCTTGAATCCGTCCCATGCCTCATAAAATTATTCATGTGGTAATTGTGTGAATTGGAGATCTAACTCCTCATCATGTCCGTCCATCCCAGAGGAAAATATTTACACAAGAATGTGGACTTCAGATCGTCCCATGTTGAAATCTCCCTTCCCAAGTGACTCAACCAGTAGAGTGCCTTATTTGTTAAGGCAAAGGGGAAGGACTTGAGGCTTACGGCCTTCTGCATAACTCTTGGATAGCAAGACATACCACAAAACATCTTGAATTGGTGTAATAAGGTAAATGTCTCCTCTGTAGTCTTAACATAGTACTTGGGAAGCAAAGAAATGAAGGACAGTCTCAACTCATATGACCCTTGATTCGGTGGTAGTCGAATCCAATGGTGTAACATCCTAGCTCCTGGGTCATACTCATCTTGCAAAGTAGTGGTAACCATGACAGACGGTGGTGGGTTCTCGTCTCCTGCTCTCAGCGTCATGAATGATCGCAGTTCTCAGCTCGTTCTGGACTCTACACTGATATCTGATCCGTAAACTCATCTTATGTAGTATACCTAAAATCCCCTCAATAATATCCAAATCTAGATCCGGTCTACCATCTGAATGTCTCTCATCAATCTGTCTATCCTCAACAACTCTGTCCTCAACTGGTCCCTTCCCTCTAGCCATGATCTTCGAATTCTCTAGGAAGGAAAAAGTCTCATAAGGACATAGTGAAAAACATGCAGGAGAAATAGACGAAAATTTGAGGCGGGGTCTGCCTCAACTGAACGGCAAGGAGGCGAGGGAGTCTGGGTCTGACTCTCCTCATGACTAAATGGGTCCGACTTGAGATGATGGTCACCCGAGTCTATGAAGACATACGATGAATGGTGGATCGTCGAAAGCTCACTAAGTCTGAGCAAAAAATCCATCTAGTCATCATCTTCAATGTCAAAAGGAAGTCCGGGAGAGAGCACGAAGTCATGTCAAGAACATGAGTTTGAAGGCGTATAAGACGCGGAATAATGCACAACTCATATACAAACACAATGCAAACCCCATATTCGCGATCTGCATATGGTGGAGACTGTAAGAGTTCAATCTTTTATCTTTTCAATTTTATTTTGGTGATCAATCAATTGTATTAAGCAAACTCACAGAGGGTGTCGCCCTGTTGCCCAACGTACACGCTCACATCCCCCCAAACAGTGGTACCATCTACCTGGGCTGCCAGGTTATATAAGGCCCAAAGTTGACTGCAAGGAATGAGTACACCAAAATGACCTTCTATGGTCGGAGGCAATTGCTTACAGTTGCAACCATGCATCGAAAAGTGATGCACAAGTACATGAGGCACAAGTCCAGGGACTTTTGGCTCTAATCCTTAAGGGTACGTCCTCACCACTCTATCTAGAGTTGTACCTAAATATATTGAGGGGTTTAGTCTCCCAATACAAATTTGGTCCAGGTATTTTTTTATTTTTGTCAAGTTTTTATAAGAGTTTTTTTAGGGTTTTCCCTTTCTTTGGATATTTTCAAAAATATCTAACATGATGTCAGATCTTTTTTAGTTCTAAAAAATACGTCTCACGAAGGGAGAATCATTGAATGGGATAGAAAACAATGATGCATGCAGAGATAGAGATCCTACCTTGCGCCAACAGTCTCCATGCAAGTGATCTGCATAGAAATTGTAAACCTAGTCTAATTCGTGCAAAAGTGATCAAAATCGAATCTTAAACTAGCGACTCTAGCATAAGAATGAATTTCTTTTTCAAATCAGTGAATTACGTCTAAGTATGGATGAGGGAGATATGTTTTACTTATAGTCATCCAATCAAACAAGCATGCAAATCTAAGCTCCACGAAATCACCTGAAACAAAGAAAAATCGGTAAAAACCAAAACCCACTGTGAGGTCCCCCAAGTGCATTGGCACCTGGTGAAACATACCCCAAAAAAATAGTGTAAAGTCCAGCCTACAAGTCAAGATGTCCTTAGTAAACCCCTTCTACAAAAAGTCAAAACGATCAAGAACCCCTTCCTCTCTCACAAAATTAGAAAAATGAGCAAACACCATCTCTCACAAAAAAAAACAAAATTGTGAAAATAATTACTACAGTTGCTTTCTCTCTCTGCCTCTGTAACCAGCTCGTATAGAACAAGCTGATATCTGTGCTCCTAGCTGAGTTGGTTTCCTAAGAAATCGGCTAGTCCAACAGTCCGTGCAAAAATCGTGAACAAACACAACAAAAAATCGAGAAAATCGTAAAAAATCAAGAAAACCGAAGAAAAAAATCAAGAAAAACGATATAACTCAAAAAGTTGTAAGAAAAATCAATAGAAAATCGAGAAAAAAAGAAAACTCGAGAAAAATCAGAAAATGAGAAGAAATAAAAATCGTTAAAATTATGATCAAAAATTGAAATATGGTTAATGCTTCCCTGACAATGGCACCATTTTGATAATTAAATTTTGCCTATGGTTGAAGGAGATGACGGTGTAGAGAACCGCAAAAATAAAATTCGATTAATCAAATAAAAATCAATAAAATAGGAGAGAGAGAGAAGTAAATAAAGCGGTTCTCTCCTATTTTATCTACACTATTTTATTTCCCCAAATCTCGAACAACGACAGAGTTTGCTGGAATCAGTGGTCGAATCTATGGTCTTTGGTCGGAGACAGGGCCAGAGAGGATTCTCCTACCTCTCTCGAGCACTCTTGTTGAGAGAGTTGGGCTGAAGCAGCCTAAAGAAGAGTGAATTTGGGTTGCAAGTTTTCACTCGAAACCCTCTGCCATGATCTTTGAAGGTCTGATTCTAAAACTATGATGCTCGGATTGGTTTCAGGAAGATGTTTTTTCAATTATGGCAAACCTACATATGAAATACGACTCGATTCAGGGATGGAACTAGTCTAAATGTGATGCAAATTTCATGCCACACAGACTTCCAAAGAAATGAATAGAAAATTTTGGAATTTAGATTGAAGTCGAGATGAATTAAAGGGGGTTTTGTTTCAACACAAATCTTGGGGAAAAGATGGTGATTAACTACGCTAATCAGGTCCTAAAATGATGCAGGAAATAAGGAATTGGGAAATGGATGAAAGAGTACCTAGGGTTGGAAGGTATATGACCGTCTTGGTTGCCACTCAATGAGATGACTACTCGGAGCTCTACGCGCTCGACGGCAGCAATGCATGGTTGATGCGGCCTTGGAACATCTCCATCGACAGATCTTCTTGCACACGGAGGTGCACCTCGACGCTGTCACCATCGGAGGTAGCTGGAATGAAGCGGGGAAGGAGAAGGATCGACCGGTTGGTTATGGGTAAAGGAGAGTTCATTGGCTTGAGCCAACTTTTGGTCGATTTATCAGACAATTGAGAGGTGGTTAGGTTAGATCAAATGACGGGCGTGGAAGTAGGTGGTTAGAAGTAGAAGATAGATGGTTTAGATCGGGTGAGGATGTTAGGATGATCGCGAGAAAAAGCCTGGAAGAAGACCGGTTGCAACAACTGCAACAGTCTTGTTCTTGGAATATAATTAATCTTATAAATTAAATATAAAATAGCAAATACTGTTAATTAAATGAGGTATAAAAAAAGTTGTAAAATTATAATATTAATAAACATGTTTATAAAATACTTAATAAATAGACATTTGATTTTTATTTTAATAATATAATAATAACATAACATTTTTATATTTTAATAATTATTAGATAGTAAATAATGTATGTGTGAAATTATGTGGTTTTTAATAAATTAATTTAAATATATAAATAAATAGGGGTATAAATTGCACAGTTCAATTTCATCAATAAATTAGGCTTTTTTATTAATTTAAAATATTAAAAAGTGTTAAAAATTCTTAGATAAATTATGGTTGAAATAAAAGATCAATAAAATAATTAAAAATTATAAAATTAATAAAACTATTAATAATGTTTTTAAAGAAAATAAATAACCCAGAAACCCAGTTGTCAATATGTCCCAAAACTGACTTTTTGCAAACAGACTTCGATTTTAGTGAAATCACCTCCATTAATTAGAGAATATTATTTTATGAATTTAAGAGGTAAGTAGAGTGAAATTGGATTTCATATGAGGATGTTATGATGTTCGGAAGTTGATAATTTGACAATTTAAAAGGTGCATTTCTTAAAATGTAGATTTCTTGACATATATACAAAATAATATTTTTAACTTATTTTTATATTTTTCTATATATTTTTAGAAATAATTAGGAAAAGAGTTTGGTAAAAAATATATACATATGAATTAACCAAAAATCAATAAAGATTTGATAATTATTTGATAAATAATATACAATGTGTGAAGTGAATAAGTAATTATTTTTATGGTTTTTTCCTTATCTCCCCCTACTTGCTTGTTTATTGACCAATCCATGCTGACTTCATCTCGAGGATTAGATTATATAAATATATCCTACAGCTATATTTATATTGTATAAGTCACATTGTACATATATACATATCTACAATTTGCCTTCTTTTTGTTTTCTTTATTTTTACTCATTTATTTATTTGCAGATTTTTGATGCGTAAAACTGCAATTTTATTCATGAATATGGTTTTGATAAAAGATGGAAATTAATGGCTATTTACATGTTTTTGTTAAGGGCTTTAATACAAAATGCAAACAAAATGTTAATGAATCATGGATTCATCAACCCTCATAGGGGGCCCTCTATACGCAACCACTTAGGAGGGTCATCCAATCCCGATCGGACAATCCACTATAATACAACACCTGTTGTATTACAATAGACAATCCATTCCTGAAAAGACCCATTAGGGAGTTGCTCTCCTCTTCCCATTTCTAGTGCTCTGCTCTTCCCACACAGTCATAGTCATTCCCCTAGTGTGAGATCACACAAGTATATCTCTCCGACCTCTCGAATAACCCTGAGGCCACTCCAACTGCCACAGTCGCGATTGGAATTGGCAACAACTCCCTCACATCGATAGCATCTAAATTTGAGAGCAGGGGTGGTGGAGTAGCAGGGACTCCTACAGAGGAATTTAGGCAGAGAAGTCCTCAAGAGAGGGGTCATCCCCGATGGGGAGGATAGGAGGCATGTGCATTTGGGTCTAGTGTTTGTGTGGGTGGTGCAAAGGGTAGAGGCATGGGGTGGTGGGGGTAAAGATATAAACGGAATTTTGTGGAACAAAATTAATGGAATGCCGATGACACATCCTGTGTAAAAGATGTTATGGATGGATATGTAGAGATATGTAAGTATCATCATATTTTCATCATATTACATCGACTAAAAACATTCTAAATATCTCTACTGGTTTTTTAACCCACTAGTCCATTTCTTATCATTTTTTACTATTCAATTAAATGGAATCCAATATATATATTTATTATATATATGCCCATTTTAAAATCCAATCATCATGGTTTTCTTATATTATCCATTAATTTCAAAATATACCCACTTTTCCATCCCCTTTCTCATACATGATAAATGACAAAGGATGTAGGAATCTACATGATGTTGGAGGCAATCGTCCGAGTATTGTAGCAATTGGCAACTCATGCAAGGTGCCCCCCAACCTCCCCATACAAACAACAACAACAAAAGGGGACACTCACAACCGTGGAGAAGGCAGTTGGGAAAGACACTAGGCATCACCTCCACCCTACCCTGTGGTTACTAGACATCATCACTGAAATATGGAATCTAAAAGATGTAGATTGAAATTTATTCACTATGTGTTACAGAAATATATAATATTTAGCAAATATTTTGCTAAATCAATGTTAGTTCAGCATGTGAACTAGAAAATGTAACACAACAATTTTTGCATTCAGAAATTATAACTTTTAGGTAAATGATTTCTAAAGGAATTTCTTATATTCGTAATGAATAGAAGAGAAAGATCAAGGTTACCTTTGAAATGAGAGTTTCTACTAAAGAGACCTACCAAATAAAGGCTGATTTGCAGATATCTCTCTCGTAGGCGTGGAGACAAATTGCTTTGCTTCCTATGATCCTAGACGTCCACCATTATAATAAGAAGAGGAGTGTGAGAGATGAAGACTCTCATGACTCTTCTCTGTCTCAAGAGGCATGGAATTCTAAGAGACCATGCTCTCCAAAATTGTTGCAGAAGATATGCTCTCCTTTTATACTTACAACACATGCCCCATGTGTGGTGTTATTGTCCCTTGGATTTTCAATCAAGGGCTCAGAGCAAGTTATACTTCAATAAGGATTATCACTCTTTTTATCTTCAATTAATATTAACTAATTAACAATAAATAAGCAACAACTTTTGAGTCTTAATTCAATTAGAGACTCAACAACTTGGTGCAACAATGTACATCATTGTACACGTCCAAGATTAACCATAATTAGCTGAATTTATTTCCTTTTTATCCATTAATTACTTATCTTGATAATCCTATTATCAATATTGTATAAATTATAGAAATAATCCTTAAACTTATGAATCATATTCATGAGCACAAGAAATAAATGTAAAATCATTTTACAACTACAAAATTAATGTGAATTAAATTCACATAATTTCATGCATTAGAATATTATGCAAATCATATTTACATAAATATTTATATAACTCATATCCATAGAAATATTTATTATTTTGAATCATTATTCACATTAATTAATGAGATATATTTGTGAATCTTATTCATAAAATTGTCCTTATAAAATAATGCAATAATAACTATTATTATTACTATACTGGCACCAATAGGTATGTGTCCTAATCCATTTAGGACTCATGAGATGAAAATGTAGATGCTTGGAGATAATTTCAGGGAGATCATACTATCCATTTACAGGGACTTGAAATAAGGATATCAATCCAATTTCAAGTTTTATAACATTCTAGAAAAATCTGTCACCTATTGATGTTGAGCTTGAGCTATAAAACTTTACACTCTTAGTGAGCTCAACAAAATGCATCACATTCTCCATGAGCTGGAGAAAGTGTTGGTGAGTTGAATCCATCTTCTTTGAGCATTTATAATCACAGTCAAAACCATTTGTGGCTTATAAATGAGTTGAAGGATATTGTATACTTTCATTTCCATGATCATTTTTATTTCCATTATTTGGACAATGAAATTGGAATTGGAAATTGGATTTATATGAGTGATTTAATCCAATTAAATCTCAACTCATCTAGCGAAATGGAGCTAATAAAATCCATCATGTTTCATCACTCCCTCGGAATGAAAGTATCATGGTAGATAATCTATACAATAGAATTTACCATGAGCATTCCCAATACTCATTTACCCTTGACACTGGAATACTTCGATAAATCTGAAGTTCAAACCTTGGTTTAACTATCTTCTTCGGAATATATCAAAAGATTTCTCATTTGGTAATTGTATGACCATATTAATCATATACTTTTCAAAAGTATATATTAACATCTAAAATTCATTTCTTATTTCATAAACAAGATGACTATGCATGTAATTCATTTTGATAAAAAAATCATCTCATGAGCGAGCTCTATCTCCCAATTAACAACTATGAACTTGTATGATTCAGTAGAGAGATAATACATCTCATGTGACTTCAAATGCATACCAATGCAACGGTATATGGACCTTGGAGAGGTCACCAACCTATTGATCTGTAAAATGTGCAAACTATGGCATATAAATGTATATCATTCTCATGCCAAAGGATGTATGCATAATCGTGACAGTTATGATTCAAGACTTAGTTTATCTCAACCACATCAAGTTAATTCTTTGACTTGATTAATCCAACACTTCTGAATCTGCATTCCTGTGCAGATGACCCGCATTAAGAAGTCGGTTGGAAATCAATCTTTAGAGAAAGATTGCCATCTCCTTCTTAGGCTGGAGATCTATATTGAATATCACATGTTTGAATTCAGTTGTATCCTCCAAGATGCATGGTATTCAATATGGTCATGGTACATAACCCTAATGGTACAAAGGGACCTTAATAGTAAAGTGCATTCAAATTCATTCATTTCATTTCAGATGGACATGATAAGATAATAAGTTTTATTCCACTAATGGGTCACCAAGCACTTAGAAGTCCAACAGTCTCCAACTAGCCCTCAAAGCCATTCATGTACAAATATCAACTACATATTAGTTGTGTTAGTCATCGACTATTTGTCAAATAGCTGGGTAAACTAATTAGTCACTCTGTCAATGACGACTATGCGATGTTCTAGTACAAACTTGCTTACCAAGTGTACACTAACTACATCCAATGTTGTTGCCACATCTTACGCATCCAATACTTTACCGCATCCAATACTTTACTTTGTTTAAACAACCACATTGTCAAGCTTCTTTCTATTCTTAGATCACAGATCACTACTATCTGACAAAATTAAGAACCCTTAAGTTGACGTCCTATCATCCATATCGGACGAGAAATCTGAATCAGTGTACCATAAGACTTGGAGATCATTATCTCCATAAAAAAAGAAATAGTCCTGAGTTATTCTTGTACACATAGCTCATCTGGATTTTGCACGAAATCATAACTCTTTATGGTTTCATAGAATCGTATGTTCCAACTACGAGAAGCATGTTTGAGTCCATAGATGAATTTCTTGAGCTTGAACACTCTTCCTTCCTCAATTGTGAAGCCCTAGGACTAGTCCTTATAGATATGTTCTTCAGTGTATCCATTGAGAAAAGTTATCTTGACATCCAACTGTCAGATGTCATAGTCTAGCTGTGCAGCTATAGCAAGCATTGCTTTGATGGATTTAATCATGGCCACATAAGAGAATGTATCATTGTATCTGATGTCTTCTCTTTGTGTGTAACCCTTGGGTAGGAGTCGTGCTTTGAAGGTTTCTACCTTCCAATCAAGTCCCCTCTTTCTCTTGAATATCCATTTGCACCCAATGGTTTTGACCCCTTCAGGTAGATCTTCGAGGGTCCAAACACCATTCTTATGTATGGAGTCTATCTAATACTTCATTGCTAGCATTCATCTATTGATGTTGTGATCACTGAAAAGCATGAGGAACGGGGTACCAAAGTACGATCTCGGAAGGCCTACGGTGTCTGACAAGTCAGATCTGACAATCGCTGTGTTGGCCACTCTCATGTCACACGGTACCCGGATTAGGTGGAAATTTCAATAATTAACCTGCAGTGATAATCAAACAATGGAAATAAGAGATAAAATTTATTATACTCTTCAAAAATGTGTATAATAGACAAGTAGTAGGGGTCAAACCAAAGAGAGAGTACACGAGGTAAAGCAAAGGTGAATAGTCTACAAAGGAGATTTTTCTTTTTTTTTTGAAGTGTTCTTGTGTGTTTTAATTTATATGTATTTTTATGTTTTTAATTATATATATTTTTAATTTTTAATTTTTAAATAAAATATAAATTAATATATATAATAAAGACATATTATAGATAAGGGATAGAAAAGAGGTGTTTTTCGATTTTTAAAATATAGTGAGGAAACTAAAAATTCTCGAATATATTAATTTAGGGTTTTATAACATTTTTCTCTATTTTGGTTATTTATGGGTAATTTCTTATAATTTTTGTGGGTTTCTAAATAAGGAAATACACTAAATAATCAAAACAAAAAATCTAGAAACTTAAATTGGTCTTAATAAATATCTGCCAAATTAGATTGAGCCCAAAATCAATTTTCCTAAATACTTGAAAATATAAAAAAACCTAGGAACTCAAAACCTAGTTTTGTGATTTTAATGAACTTTTGTAAAATTTTCTATGTTCTGTAATTTTTAAGAGTTTTTCTTAGTGAATTTTTCAAAATATTTTAAATTTTTTTATTGATTTTTAATTGCTAAATAGGAAAAATGCAATGTTTTGATTTTTTATAAATTGGAGAATAATTTTAATTGTCTTTTGAAAAATATATGTGATAAAATATGATTCCAGAACTTAAGATTATTTTCCTATAATTTTTAGTTGTAAAATGATATATTTTACACATAAAATACAAGTACAAATTAAATTAGAAATAGAGGGACATGGTTGCAATTTTTAAGAATTTTCAAAGCATTTTATAACACCTCAACAAAATCTAGTGTTATTCAGGAATTTTTCACACAATAAAAATATAATACACACTGGTGGGGGTATAAATACAAATATTAGTAATAATAGGACCAAGTGTACAAATTAATCAAAATAGTTTCTACTGATATCCGAAGTTACTAGACCAGATAATAACACACAACCCGGAATGGGTCCACACAAAATACCCTCCCCCTTACACACACAGGCACGTGCGGTGACATGGCTTTGGACTAAAGTGCATATAAAAGAAGTTGGGGGTCCAATGTTCAAATATTTACATAAATAATACTACTGCAAAAAAAAGTTTAATATTAAATAATAAATACAAAAGGCAGGGGTGTAAGTTGCAAAATACCCACAATTGTGTGCGATGGCGGACGATTGAGACCAATTCACTTATCCACGTGGTGCAAGTGGAACAACAGATATCATTTTGAGGATGGAGAGCGGAAATTAGATCCCACCCTCTGATTTGACGACTCCTAGACGATCAATCAAACGACACATGTTCGACCTGAGCTTTGTGCTTTATACAATGGTCAGGAGGTGTCCTAAAAGAACAAGGAAGAAGCCTTGCGTGGACGTGCTCTGATCCAAGATATCTCCTGGCTATTTAGCCTCCCTAGCTGTTGGTGTGCTCAAAATGATCCTAGGTCAGTCCATAGTTATCTGAGGACTCAAATGGGTCCAGACCTAAGCAGTGGAGGTATGGAAGTTCGATGAAGCTCGAGGACCTAGAGCTCTTATTATGGGCTCAATCTTGTGTAGGACATGAGATCCCACGACGAGCCATTATGCAATAACAATTATTGCAAATATCATTCCCTGATGTGAAATGAAGAATAACTAATATGCATAGTAGGTCCCTAAGTACAATTAGGGTAATGTACCATGGCCATCTTAATGATCATACAACTGTTGATTCAATTGTTGAATCATATAGAGGCAGGTACTTGGATGAATATCTAAAGAGATAGATTGAGGACTCATCACACATCATCAAATGATTGTTAAGATGATCTCCAGCTTGAGTAGGAGATGGCAATCCTTTCTCTATAGGTTGATATTTAATCGACCTCTTGATATAGGTCCTCTACATAGGAGTAGAGATGTGGAGGTGTTAGATAAGTTTGGTCAAACAGTTGACTTAACAAGATCAAGATAACCAAAGATCTATGTTATATGCTTTCACAACATAGACACACATCCTTTGACCGGAGACAGATGTGCTACTATATGTCTGAGTATGTACATTTTGCAGACCATAGGTTGATGACCTGATCAAAGTCTATACACTGGTGTGCTGGTGTGTATACAAAGGCATATGAGTAATAGGATCTCTTAAAGGGATCAAACACATACATTTACTGAATCGGAAGACATGAGCTCACTCATGACATATTGGGAATCAAATTCCATGCACGGTTGTCTCTCTTTGGAAGCATGACTAAATTTGTTGGTTTGATATATGATTTTGGAAAGTATATGATAAATATATGGGTATTATATACGCTTTTGAAAAGTATATGATCGATACTGACTCCCAATGATCGAAGAAAACTTAATAATAAAACCCTGAAGAATACAGACTAAATAGATCTAAACCTTCTAGTTTATTCTAGGTCTTCCAGTATGTAGGATGTATACATATTATGAATATTTAAGGGTGATGTGATAATAAACGATTGTATAACCATGACACTTGCATTCCTAGGAGTGATGAAACGAGTCTAGATTTTAGTGACTCCTCTCAGTAGAGAAGTGATCTGATCTTGGTCCGACTTTTGGACATTGATCTGAATGTGATTTAGACGCAATGAGAAAATTAAATTTGCAATTTTTATTTAATCAAACATATATGAGAGGTTCATAAGATCTGGATTTGAGATTTGATTCCAATATCCAAGTCACTGTACGTGGAACATACAATCACCATGTCCTTATCTCCATGTATCCGCGGAGAAAGTGCATTGTTCTTGAAGGAGTTCAAGAACAATATCATTGTTGATAATGTATTCAAACATTGTGAAATGGATAACTAAATGTGATTTAATTATCATGAATGATATGAATTTGATTCATATTATTTGGCCATATAATGAGATTTATCTAATATGATCAAATGTAATTTAATTATCAAAGATATATATAATGTAAATGTGATTCATGTTATTTGGGCACAAGAGAATATAGATCCAAGATGATTAAATATGATTTTATTATCAATGATATTATTAATTTGGATATCACTATCCACGATAATCATGGATATCATTAATATGATTTATAATATGGTGGAGATATTTAATTGTAAATAGAACTTACAAATTATATGTTGTTATGAATGAGATTCACAATAAACAACTAATTTACATATTTTGTTGGATATATGAATATGATTCATATATTTTAATGGCATTAAAGATAGTTTTCAGAAATTTGACTTGGAATTATTTTTGTGAAGATAAATGAAATAATAGTTATTGCATACTAATTAATTTATATATGTAGATAAATGAAGACTTAATCCCTTTATGATGGTCGTTCGTCGTGACTTGTTCAAGAGGGGGGACGCCCATCATATTTATAGTAAAGAGATTAGGTATTCACATTATCTATGTATATTGATTTAATTTTAAAATAAATTGATTATTATGTTGAAAAGGATATAGTTAATTTATTTTAAACTAATTGTTGTTGTATTTTTGGAGTAACAAATTGTGGCCATTGATTAATATTCTTTTAATCTACATTGTAGATTAAGAGAGCACATGGATTGAGATCCATATGAATCCAACTAGTATAAAAGGAAGGGTAGAGCTTGCCTTTGAGGATACACATAATTCCAAGAGGAATTAAACTTCTCAATGTCTTTCTCTCTACATGCCAAGTCTCTCTCTCTCTCTCATTGTGGCTGTCCCCATGGAGCCCTAGAGAGAGTTGCCATCGCTGCCGCATAGTTATTACGCTGCCGAATTGTTTGCTCTTGGATCTCTATCTCCTTCGATGCGCCTCGCTCATGAAGAAGATGTCGGATCTTGTGAGACTAGATCAGGAAATTTGCTGCTTGGATCATCATCATTGATTGCGAGGAGTACACGTCTCATCAATGCGCTTGCAAGCATCTCCTCCATTGGATCGGACTTGAGACATGAGGCTTTTTCGTTTAGAGACTTGATCACAACCGCACTTCAAGAGGTAAACCTAATACTTGTTTGTGGTTTGGATGAAATGATCTGAGCAATGTTCTTGGATCATGTGGCTTCATCGTTTGAAAAATTTTAAATTCCGTTGGTCGATCCCGATCGCATATGACGCGATCCTCACGCATCTGTGATGCGCTTACAGATCTTCCCATACCCTTCAAGTGGTATCAAAGCCATATGTCTGGTGTTTTAAATACGATCCATAAACATAAGATGACATGGGCACTTTAGGGATTGTGAAATTTTATCGCATTTTGTTCACGTAGCACATTTTTATCTTTTTTTTCTACCATGTTTAATAGTATTTAAACACTAAATTATCATTGAATGATGTTCTACATTAAATAAGTAAATCGTGAGACTTGAGTTTTGCATGATTCGGAATCCGATTGCTCAAGTTATGACCATATTAGTGAACATGTATCCACTGTTTCGGGGATGGCGAATCTTGATGTATACGGTTTTGAAACCTAAAATTCATGCAAATCACTTGGGTTCTATAGTAAATAAAATTATAAAACTAAAAAAACTTAGTTTTCTTGATTTGGATTTAAATTGATTAAGCAATGTTAATTTTAGTAAGTGATGATCATTGTTGAAAATTACTTTCCTAATCAAGAACCTTGTGATTACCATTCCATTAAATTAATCGAAATTAAACGTTAATTTCCTGAAATAATTATTGATGAATATTTGTGAAATATATAAATATGATGATTATTTCCTTGAATGACATTGAATTAACAAAAAATGATAAGATAATTGATCTTGGTCACATTGGTTACAACAATTCCGATAAATAAAGTAGATTGAATAGGATCGGGGATTTGTTTAGAAAATCTCCTTATAATATTAATAAAAAATAATTTGTTAAATATTATATGGTATAACTTTGGTTGAAAGACCTATTATCATCTCAAATACAAAATAATCAATTCGCATTATCCTGACCTAAGGCGGATATGGTTTTTAGTTAGGGACAGCTGGGTAGCATGTTGCTCCATGAGCGGTCCGTCCCACTCCTGTCGGTACTGTCCATGACAACGAGTAAGGAAAGGATAATGCTTGAAGTGATCATGATGTATTTTTCTAATTATTAAAATTCAAATAGTACGTATTTTGAGATTATGCCATCCTTCAAGTAACAATTAAAAATTATTTGTTGGTTGATTGATTGGATTAATAATTAATTAAATATAATTTAATTAATTAGATCCAACTAAAATTAAAACACTCTATTATCAACAGAGTTATTATTTCCCTTGGAAGAATTAATTATGTGAATATGATTCATAATAATTAATTGGAATTTGAACATGATATGGAGGATCACATAATTGACAACCATGATCTTCCGTCAAGGCGAACGGTTCCGTCACCAGGGATTGTTTAAAGGAGATGCATGTCTGAAGTGACAACTCTTGCATACAAGCGCATCTGGATCGGGCTCTTTGCTTCTCGAAAGAATAAGTTCGTACGCATAGTGACCCCAATATATGGTCCTCATATTATTGGGGTGATATTTTCATAGCGAGTTCTAATCCTATTGATGGTTGGTTCAATTAATGATGGGTCAACATCACCTTAGGGGTGGTGGGCTTAGGTGTTAAAGACCGAATTGGGAATGTAAGTAGGACTTAAGGAGGAATGTGTTCCCGCTTCTTTTTATCTGAGTTACAGGTTCTCATATTATTGTGATGTAAGAAAGATAAGAAATGAGATCCCAGATCTTGCTTGATATATAATGGTAAGTATATCTCTTACATTGAAAGTGGTTAAGAGAATGAACTTTCAGTGTTGACAATGCAAGACAACTTTGATACAAAAAACTCCAAAATCAAAGTAATATATATATGTGCAAATTTCTCATTTCAGATAATCATCATTAAACCCACTCATTACTATACTCAATGATAACTAGTAAAATTACATGGCTTTGATCCATAATCAAGATATTGTACTTGCAATTGGACACATAATGTATGCGGTTGCAATATGCAAGTTCCCCATAAGAATGAGGAATGACAATTAAATAGACAATAGGACAATGACCTAGGGTTTGTATGTCTCTATAGTCTTGATCTCTCATCGAGTGAGCTTTGGAAGTATCATGTCGATGATGATAGTAATTATCAAATAATCCTTATAAAATCTAAGAATATGTTTTGGCATTCATATGGGCACCCAACATTTAATCACGTATGACATGGTTCACTGCATGATGTAGAGTAGTAGCTTGATAAGAGATGATGTACTCAAAATGTTTCAGTACTTGCGTGAACCAAAAGTCCTTAAGAGTTAATATGGATGTAGATACGATGAGTGTCATTATTCTATTGTCTATACTTAGTTCATTAATGGAGCTTCATAATATTCATATTATATGAATTGAATGAAGCATGTATAACTGTTAAAATAATATTATTTTGAAATCCTTTGAATTCAACATAAGAGATCCTTTATCTTAGCAAATGGTTGTTTATAGATGAAAGGAGTGCAGTGGAAGCATGGGTCAGACCCAAGTTAGAACGAAAGTCAAAGAGTTGACTATACTGCTATGATTTGCACACATAACAAGCTGATGTGTTGATAGTATGACTATCAAGTCTATCTAGGATCCTTAGATAAGGACTCGGATAATGCATCATAATAATCTACATATACATATAATCATTGAAATTGACTTTCTTATTGGATTAGATTATAAGTCTAATAATTGTATCTATTTTTCTAATAACACTTGCAATTGGTTTCATATGTTTACAAGACTGGAGATTTTATCTTATTATTTAATAGTCATCCACATGGATATTGATGCATGTGTTACAACAATCCCTATTGGATTGATAGACTTCATGATTTTAGTGGGATAGACCTTAGTCTTAGAGAATGTCTCTATGACCTAGATATTATAATTCACTCATTATTTTTTTCTAAATGTTGGAAATAAACATGAATTCTGGAACAAACCTATTATAAAGAGTTATGATGGATATATTTCAGATAGTAATCTAACATCTGGAGGACTATACCAAACTAGAAATTAATGAATGGTTAATTAACATTTGTAATACTCAAAACTAAATCTTTTAAAGATCAATAAGAGGATGAAGATCATTTGACAATGATATGGAATCAAGCCTTGGACATTTGTCTGTGGATGAGATCAATAGACCACTAAGAGATGAAACTTTAGATTGTCTGATATTTCAATTCATACATACTTGTGAATATTGTATTCAAAGTAAAATGTCCAATACACCCTTCTCTGAGAATGGTATAAGACGTCAAGGTATTCAAGATCTCATACATATTGATTTGTGGATCATCTATATCATAATAAACATTATGGATATGTGATATCTATTAATGATTATTTGTGATATGATATTTCTTCCCTTCAGCTTAGAAAGCTCAAATTTTTGTTTAGAATCAAAGTTTGAAGGAAGATCAAATGAATTTTACCTATCCTAGGTATCAAGTACCTATTGGATGAATTCGAGGAATAACTAATGGATATATGAATATCATTCATATCTCACTCCTCCTTATACACCTAAACTCAATAGAGTTGTAGTAAGATACAATTGGATCATGTGTGCCATGATTTGATTAATGATGAATCTTAGCATAATTACCTCTTATATATTGTAGAAACTACAATATATAAGGTTCAATGCAAGTAAGCTGGAATATAGCACTAGAGAGTGCTGCTTCATTAGGAAAATGAAGGATGGTTTTTGATGCATGCTTTATGACCTTGAGATTCTTATAAGATTTCATCTCTATGGATATGACCTTAGAGGGTGACTTTTCTTGAGAATTAAGATGAAAATGAAGTAAAGGAACTCATTGAATCTTAAAAAGATAATAAGGCTTATGAATCGGAAACTAAAAGGACAATTAAAGATGAAACAGTCATACCTGTTCAAATGAGTTTGAGATTGGATTCCATGTGTCAGTAAAGTCTGACAATGATTTTACTTCATGTGATGAAGCTTCTGAATATCATGACATGGAAAGATGGATGTTAGCAATAAATTCTAAAGTAGACTTCATATACAAGTTTTGTATATAGACCCTCGAGGATCCACTTATAAGGGTAAGACCTGTTAGGTGTAAATGGATCTTCAAGAGAAAGAGGGAACCTGCTGAGAAGGTTGGGACCTTTAAAGCACAGTTCGTATCCTCAAGATACACACAAAAAGAAGACATCGCTTGCGATGATACTTTCTTTCTAGTCACATTGCTTAAACCTATCAAAATATTACTAACTATAGCCACACAACTTGACATCTATAAGATGGAAGTCAACATTCCATTCATTTATGAATAATTCTATGAGGATATTCACATGAAGTAGCCCCATGGCTTCATGGTTGAGGAAAGCAAGGTACGCAAGATGAAGAACTCCATCTATGGACTCAAATAAGTTTCTTGTAGTTGGAACATTGGATTTGATGAAATTATAAATTTTATGATTTTAGATAAAATCTTTATGAACCGCATGAAGCTTAGTGGGAGTTCCATTGTGTTCATCGTGATAAATGTAGTTAATATCCTAATCATTTAAAATGATATAAGGATAATAATAATAAGTGTTTTTCCACATTTTGATAAATGATCTCAAGAATACATTTTAGATCATAGTTCTGAAGTTGTTCAGAAGCAAAGAAAAGAGGATATTGGGACTGTCACATTAGTGGTACACCTTGGACATATTCTATTTTTTTGGAAAATTCCAAGAAAGTCTTCTTTCCCTTAAGATATGGTACCGACCTATCTAAAAAGGGATATCACCTCAGAGAGTTGAGTATGTGAATCCCAAAGCTATATTCCCTAGTGCACCAGCTCTAGGAAGCTCAGTGCATGCTAGATGTGTACAAAATGCGGATGTCTATGATGCAGCGGGAGTAATAAACTATTACTAATTCTACTATGGAGATAAAACACTTGATTGTAGTAATAGCACTATCTTCAAAGAAGACAAGATTTTTTGAGATAGTGATCTCAAAGTATTATCTTCAAGAGCCTAAGACTTTATATTATAGTGATCTAAATGGTCTTAATTGCAGATACCTTAGGAGATAGAGATCTCTGGGAATAAATATATTCTGATAAGGATGATAGAAATTACATACTGCTTATAACGATTATTGAATTGTAGCGTTAAAAATACTATAATTAACAAGATCGAGTATTGGTTGCATAAGATGCAACATTCGCATTTGACGTGAGCACTATTACTCGGAGATATGCAAGTGCCGTAAAAAGACTTGGCAAAGTCTCTCGGGAATAGAGTAACTGATAATCTTTGAATCAATAAATCATGACCATTGATTAATAAACTTTTAATCTACACTGTAGATTAATATCACACATGGATTGAGATACATATGCATCCTATTAGTACTAAAGGAAGGGTAGCCCTTGCCCTTGAGGATACACACCAAAAGGAATTAAACTCTCTCCATTTCTCTCTCAACACACAAAGTCTCTCTCTCTCTCTCATTGTGGTCGTCCAACATGGAGCCCTAGAGAGTGGCCATCGTCGCCACATCGTTGTTATGCTGCCGGATTATTTACCCATGGATGTTCGTCTCCGTCGGTGCGCTTTGATCGTGAAGAAGACATAGGATCTTGTGAGATGAGATCAGGAGATTCACTTCTTGGATCATCAACATGGATTGCGAGGAGCACACATCTCATCAATATGCTCGCAAGTGTCTCCTCCATTGGACTGGACTTGAGACAGGAGGTCTCTTCGTTTAGAGACATGATCGCAACCACGATTCAAGAGGTAAACCTAATACTTTTTTGTGGTTTAGATGAAATGATCTGAGAAGTGTTCTTGGATAATGCGGTTTCATTGTTTGAAAATTTTTAAATTTTGTTGCCTCGAGCCACTAGTGCGACTGGTCACTCTCGATAGCATATGATGTGATCCTCATGCTTCTGTGATGCACTTCAGGATCTTCCCATTTCCTTCATCATGCCCCAAGAAGGGTCCTATTTGATTCTTTCCTACACAGGAACACTCCAGGGTCGAGGGTATTGCTCCTTGGCCCGTTAAATTCTAAAAAATAAGGGGAAATGGGTGTGACGGAGGTGCTCCGATGAAGGGTGAAGAATGAGCACTAATCTCACTGATCTGTGCAAGATCCGGGGTTGATGGTGGATTTATATGATAGAGGATGAAGGGGCTAAGTGCGAGGATGATCGGGACGTCGGGAAATGGTCAAGAACATGCAGACAGATGCTAGAGTCTAGAGCTCTAGAGAACTTCAATTTTTTAAGCTAAAATAGACAGAATTAAAAGGAATAGAATGCAAATCCAAACTACTACTATTCTTAGGAATTAAAAGGAATAAGAAAAAGTAAACTCACCAGCCTGATGTCGTCGGGAGCAGAGAGCCGTCAGAGGTGCTCCAGTGATGGTATGAATCACATACCCTTTCCTGCTCCACGCCATTGATTGATTGGGGAGCTCTTTCTGTTATTAGGGATCACACTCAAGGTCATATCCTTGGGTTACGGCAGATGGAATGAATTTAAAATAAAAAATGATATAAAGAGAGATTTTATACAAGCTGCTTGAAAGGGGTCTTCGATTAGGGTTTTCACGCAAATCAAAGGTTGACTTGGGTCGATCTTTGATTTTCGCATGCTAATGATTATGCGAAGGATTTTTGTGAAGGAATCAAGTAGTGATTAGGCTTGATTCAAGACCTAAAAATTGGCAAAAGATGTAAGAACGTGGCTTGGACCAGTCCATAGAGGGGGCAGTGCAGTTGACTGGTGTCAATGGTCGCCGCCTCCTCATTGGTCCACATCAGCCACTAATGACAAAATAGAAATGAAAATAGAATGAAAAGGAAAATTAAATAGAAAATAATTTTAATAAATAAAACTTAAAGCATGAAAGTTGTTTCTTATTTTATGTTCTATTTTTAAATGATTTTTATTTATTTTTATCAGCTAATTTATTGCATGTTAATTTTTACAAGTGTAATTATAGGTATTTATACCTATGTTATATATATATATTTAATTTTGATTTCATATTCTAATATTTATATCCTATTTACATATTTTATTGATATTGTAATTAAATACATATTTATAGATTTTTATTTTATTTTATGACTTTATTTGTATACTTAAATAATTACGGGTATTTACATATAGGTATGGTATACCTATATATTTTATTCTAATATTTATTTTAATGCATTTTTAATAGTTTTTATTTTTTTATATTTTTCTGTATATTTCAAATAATTCTTACCAATATTCAAAAACATAAAAAGAGTAAAAATATAAAAAATAAATAAAATGAATAAAATGTATATGTATATAGTACATTGGGACTCAAAAAGCTATTGTTTGTATCTTAGTTCTATTTTTAATGAACCCACCTTCACTAGATAGATAATTTAATTTAGAGTACAATAAAGGTGAGTTTGGTCAATTCTGAGTTCATTTGGAGAAGATATGGATATGTGAAGTTATGTTTAAGGCTTTTTATCTCTATGTCCCAGTTGCACAATGGTTTATTTTTATCTGCAATTACTTTTGTGTTTTTATATACTATTTTCAAGCAAAAATCAATGTGTTAAACCGTGCAAGTTAGATATATTTACATGTATTTATCTAGAGATTTTAAAGACAAAATATAAGAATATAGTGAAAGAATGGGTATTCATATCCCCTCCATATACTTACCTTTGCTAGTACTTAGCAAGAACTTGTTAGGAAAATAAGTTGTGCAAAAGAGAAAATAAAGAAAAGAAAAATAAAGAAAGTAGAATGATTATGACTTTTAAACTTATCTTCACAAATTGAAGTTTGGAGCTCAGTTAAGACCTTTAGATTGCTAATATGTTCGGAACCATATTCAGGTTAGGAATTGTGACTCAACAACCTTTAGATTCTATGTTACTATATTCAATTCAACTCGATAGCCTTGTCATACCTATTTCTTCAGACATATACTCTTGTAACCTTGAAATGACAGGTACCATGTGTGTGAACTACATTAACTCTTCCTAAATAAATAGCTGAACTATTAAATGGTCTCCTTGACGAGTCCGAAATTTGTTGTGTTAAAAAGATGTGTTTATTTGTTCATGTGTAAAAATGATTTTGTCGTTTCATTGTAAGAGGCAATCGGAATTGGTCAAGAAAATAACCATAATTATTTCGTCAATTTTTAATCGTGTGGTTTTATGTTTATTTTACTTAGGCATGTCTTAAGGTCGAACACAAGGAGGCAAAGGAACAACCTAGAATTATGTCAATCAAGATTCGTGCGTGGTTTTCAAGGCGGTCTTTTTTTTGGAATTCTTAATGCAATAAAGGATGCAAAAATGCAGTTTCAGCCTATTTTAGGGACTGAAGTGCAAATTACGCTCAAATGATGTTCGAAAAATATGAAACTCGGCCAAGATGTAAATTATGATGAAAAAATGCACTGTATTTTTTTTGGAATTTTTGAATGCAATATGAATTTTTTTAATGAAGTTTTTAATGCAAACAAAGTGAATTTCAATATTTAATTATAATAAATATGAAATCAAATTATTTTCAAGGAAAAAAATTATCTAATATCTATCACTAGGTAATTGATCTCTAAAAAATCTTAAACATTAAAAATACAAGATTCAATACCTATTAAAAATCAAACATTGAAATATACAAAATGATTTTTACAAGGCATTTTATGCATGCAAATGTGTTCTTTTTTGGCACAATGTCAAGCATAATTAATTCTACGATATGTGATTTTTCGGAATTTTTAGAGCAATGGTTAATCAAATAAAAAATTTAAGAGCATGAAATGGGCAAAATACACAATTTTCCGCAAAATAATTTATTATTAATTAACCATCAATCACAAAATTATCCACAATATGTCAAAATGTAGAGAATTAGTTGAGAAATAGAATGCCATTTTTTGATAACTACAATGATGAAATATAGAGATCCAAAACTGAAGGGGATTATAGGGGTATTGATGCAATAATTTAAAATAAATAAAATGCAAAGGAGGAACTTAGATGTAATTACCAATAAGCAGGGGAAAGAGTGCAAAATTACCACTAGGTCATGTGCCAAGCACGTGACCTGTCGGTGGGGGCCTGCGTGCAATATGGACGAGGTCGGGGCAGGTCTCTGTAAATAAGCCAGCGGGTCAAGTGCTGCTCGGTGACGTAGTGCTAACGTCCCCCCAGGACGCACATGGGCGGGGGTCTCGGGCCTGCCCCTGGCGGCGCGGCTGTGGAGAAGTGGTGAGGGTGGGAGGTCGTCGATGCACCTGTTGAGGGCTGGCGTGGCGTTGATCGGTGGAAGGGCGGTCCGACAAGGGCGGAGAATGTGTTGATGTGGAGGTCCGGCGACCCTGGTTAGGCAGAGGAAGGCCGGTCCAAGGCGGTGGGGGCCGGCATGAAGCGGCGGAGGAGGGCCTCTCCTGGAGGTTGGTGGGTCGGAGGTTGGCGGAGTTGCTCGACCAAGGCGCAGTTGTTGAAGATGGGGGTCGTTGATGTCGAAGAAGGAGGACGTTGGCGGTGGCGCGGGTCGAAGAGGACGATTGTCAGAGGTTGAGGGCGAAGCCCCTGGTGATTGATGATGTTGGAGGCGAGGTTGTCGGAGTCGTAGGCTCGACGGGCAAAAGCTGGAGCAGGGCAGCTGGAGCGATGTGATCGCTGCTACAACGGCCACGGGAGGGGGGGGGGTGGGGGGATCTCACTAGAGACGGGGAGGTAGGCTGTCACCACCACTTTCTTTGGTGCTAACAATGGATGCTGGATTCGACGGCGGTGGTTTTTCTTACATAAAAGAGGGATGGGTGACCGATGATGGAATGTCGGTTGACGAAGTTTGATTGGGAATCGAGGATCGATTGTGATGAAGCATCAAGGTAAATCGGGAAGGTGGTGATGGATTCGAGATCGAAGGAGATGTGGGAGGGTGGCGGCCAGCGATCGAGAGATGTGATTGAGAAGAAATCGCAGCGGAGATGGCGCAGGTGACGGGCAGTCCAATCGGGAAAGGGGACGGTGAAATAAAAGGAGGGAGATGACACACAACGGTCGTCCGATTGGTCGAGATCGGATGGCCTTGATTAAGCCACGTGGCGGTGAGAGGAGATGAGGCGCACGTGCTTGGCGCGTGCCTGGGAGGCACATTCCTGTCACGTGCGCGGTCTTTTTATTTTTTAAAACGGATTAATGCCACCAAAAATGGCTAACACGTGGCGTCTCCAGGAGCTGCCACGTGTCAGCACCACAAAATTTGTAAAATAAAGATTTTGTATAATTAAAAAGTAATAGCAAATCGCCTCGGATGAAGAAGTTTCTTCATGAAAACTGCTTGTCTTGATGAGATCTACAACATTCATGAAGACATCAAAACCGAAATTGATCAAATGCACAAAGTGATTTTTTTGGGATATCCCATGTACATAGAATACCTTGATTTTTGGGTTTTATATTTTTTGTATTTTTTAAACCAGATAAAAATCTGGAAAAAAATATGGTAGAATAAAAGATAAATATTTACATATTAATCTATTTTTTTGGATTTTTGATAATTATGAAAAAGAAGAAATAAAATAAAATAAGAAAAAGATCAATTTTGTACAGCCGGTTAGTGAGGACTCAGACCCAATTTGTTTCTTTAATTTTGAGCTCAATTTTGATTTGGATTTTTACGTATTTTAATAAAACTTTATCAAAGAAGACAAATGAAAAAGAAATAAAATAAAATAGGTTAATTACGTACATAAAATAATAGGACAAAAACCACTAAAATACAAAATGTACGAAAGAGGCCCGAAACACAAGTTTCACATATGAGCTCCGAATCACTTGAACTTGGTCTTGTTTGAAGGGAATTGAATGTACGTTAGTTCAAAAGTACGTAGGATTAAAACAGACATTGGATGGGGAAGATATGAGGATTTTAGTCTGAAAATCCTAAGACTAGGGTTTGGGTTTTCGGTCCACTTATTTGGGTTAGTGTTTTTTTTGTATTTTTCATTTACTCTTGTTAGTGATATGTACACAGTGGAAGTGGTTTTGGGTCATTCATAGTTAGCATGAATTAGTTAAAAAAAAGGAAGTTAGGCTATTTACATGTCATTTTTTGCTGGGATTTTTGGCTTCTTATTTTGTGTAGATAAAATCCAATTCTTATGAAAACATGCATGAATGCTAATTATGCAGAATAGATGCAGAAATGCTGTTGATTTTGAGGGATTTGAGCTTAATTAATGAGATTTAGAGTGATGAATCTGGGATTCATCATCCCTCTATACTTAAACCATGCTCGTCCCTGAGCATCAAAAAGAAATGCCATGAGGTGAAATGAGATTGGGTTCCATCCCAAGACCATGAGCTGAAGGTGAAAATGAAACTAGACTCGACCTTTGGATTATTAGTTTGGCGGGACTTCTGTGAGACTTATAATTTCAAAATCAACAGCCTTCATGTTCTACACATCATTGTCACAGTTTTAGCTCAGAAGTCATCTTATATCAATCCTCTTCCCTAAGCATACCCTATGAACATTGAACAATCGACTCATGTGTGTGAAAGGTTTTTAGCTCTTCCCATCCAGAATACTGGACTACCAAGGTCCTCTTCTCTCCAGTAACTCATCCTCGGGAGTCAGGTAGTTTCTTCTAAGGTCTGTCACTCTGTGTTAACAATCGAATTGGGGGAGATGTTAGGAGAAGGAGAAAAGAATTGGAGGATGGCCAGTGTAGTCACCTCTCCTTGTGAAGCTGGACAGTGTAGGCGAGTCTCTGATGAATCCACGTTTCATCATCTTTATTCTATCATTTTGGCCTTAAAAACCCTAGTAAATGCGTGTAAATAGGCGTAATATAGGCATTTTAGCATTCATGCATATGTGTATAAATATTGTATAAAATGCGGTTTTTAAAGCCAAAATTATAGAATAAAGAAAAGAAAAGAAAAAGAATAAAATATTGTAAATATTTTATGACCCGAAACCCCGAGACCTAGGCATCTTGATGAATAGGTCGACAAGGAATAAAGTAGGGGGAGATAAGGGCCAAAATACAGATAAAATACCTATACATTCTATTCATTCTTTCATTTTGGGACCTATTTTTGGTTCCACTTCTTATACATCAAATAAAGAAACTTTGTACATGAAAGTTGTAGATAATTTAATAAAGAAAAATACAAAATTGATTTCACAGAAAAATAGTGTACAGATAAAAAGTTATGGTCTGAATAAAAATCCAGAATGCCAACTTCCCAGACCCGTATCTCACAAATAAAAACTCCAAATGCAGCGTACTCACCTTTAATTGTATATAGAAGAAAATAATCTATCCAATGGTGGTGGTTTCGCATTTGGCGGAGCTACGGTTTGAAAGTTGACTTTTGGACCCTCATTGTATACTTGTACATATTAAAATATTCAATTTATTATTTATTTATTATTTTTATAATTTTATATTTTTATAATGTTGTAAATAATACTTATAATAATTATGTGCATTAAAATCAGAATAAAAACATAAATAAAATACAAATAAAAATACTTGTATATATTATAATACATAGGTATAATACATATAGCTATACCTATACAAATAACACTTTCATTTTATTAAGTGTATAAAATATATCAGAAAATTAAAATAAAAATATATTTGTGTATATAAAAGTATTTTATAATTTTAGAAAATAAAAACCAGAATAAAATAAATTAAAAATACCTAAATAAAATACTTAAATATATAGATATAGATACCTATAGGGGTATAAATGCAAACTTGTAAAAGTAAGTCTCATAAAAATAAATAAAAATCTCCATAAAATAATTTATAAAAAAATAAACATTTCTTATTTTTTAACCATAATTTAAATAAATCATTTTCTATTTTTTATTGAATTTCTTAGCATTTTTGCCAAGGCTTTTTCTGGTTGGTCCACGTGGACCAACCAGAGCTCGTCCTTGGTTGACCTCGGTCAACTCTCTGACCGAGGTCTGGCTATTGTCAGAATGTATTTTCCTTGGACTTTGAGGATTTTTCCAGACCAAATCTTTCACCGTTTGGCCTCGGTTTCTTCACGACTTTTGAAGATCTATGATCCACCTAGCTCGCCCATGCATCATTTTGGCATTTTGACCAAAGATTCGCCCGTGACACGCCCTTGAACATCGCGCCTCGTCAACCCTTCAAAAGAGGACCCCCGACTTCGATTTGAATTTTGATCCCTCTTCCACCATCCTTTACCGAACCCTAGGGAATCCTTCGAGTCCTTGGTGACAGCAGCGACTCAAGGAGCCCGTTTGCGTGAAGATCGGCGTTGAATCGAGGTTGATCCATTCACTCGCCGGAGCTCCGCCTCAAGGTCTGACCCTCGTCTCCGGTGAGCCTCCCTCCTTTCTCTTTGCATTTTCTTGTAGCTTAGACTTAGATTAGTCTAGTATCACAACAGTTTTTAGAGAGGTTGTGTATTTTGCCGAGAATCCTTCCTTGATTTCACAGCGGAGCTCCGCTCCGCCTCCGCCTTCCGGCCATTCCACTACACCGCATCCGCCCCGATCACCATCATCTCGTTCCTCCTCGCTCCCTCTCGCTCCGCCGCACCTTCATCCAAGCTGATCTCGCTCAGATCAGCATATCTGTGAGTCCTTCTCCACCGCTCGCCGGACTCATTTCGCCCCGACGCATTAGCCATCCATCTCACCCCTAAACTACCCCAGTCGTGTCGCATTTGTTTTCCGCGTCTAACCCTGCAGAGAGGAGCCAAGGAGAAGGCTCAATCGAGCCTCATCGTTCCAGGGAAGACGTCCCCAGGCCACCTTCGTCGTCTGAGCACATCAGAGCTTCCCAAGCCCATCTGATCCATTCCATCGACGCGGAGGACCCCCAGGACCATTTTGCCCTAGGTCCTGGGCTGGAGGAGGCCGTGTGTCGGCCGGAATCACCGATCGAAGCCACCTGCGGCCGGTGTTCTTGGAGATCATCCAGGCGCCGTCGGATCTGGCTTGTTCGTGGCGTGCTTCAGCTGCCGTTGGATCACGTGCACCTTCAGCCGTCCGATCGTCAAGCAGCATCTAATCGTGGCCATCCACGAGCGAACCGTCATCGACTATTCTGGAGCGGCCACGTGGCTTAAGTGAGGCACCATCCACCGTCCGCCAGCGCCCCAGCGCAGGCCGTCCGATCGAGACTTCAAGACTTGATCTTAGCCGTTATAACCCAAGGGGTATCGCTCCCTCCGCGCGCCGACACGTGTCCCCTGGAGAATCAACAGCCGTCGGATCGCCAAGGTCTGGGATTTTTGCACATTAAGCCCGACCGTTTTTGCAATTCGTATTTAGTTCTAAATCTTTCATCTGCTGTAGTTTTATTTCTGTAACATTTGCAACACGGCCCCCCTAACTTTTTGTATTCACATTTGTGCCCCTGCCTGGGCGCGTGCAACGCACGTGCGTCAGGGGGATTTTGCAAAGGGCACCTCTGCATCTTTGGCTGTTGTTCTTTAGTCCACAGAATATTTAATCCAGTAGTATTTTTGTGTGAAAATTTCAGGCGTGCCCCTTATTATTTTATCTATTTGCATAAATGCCCCTGGCCGTGTGTAGTTTCTTGCTGTAGTCTCTATTTTTATGCATGCATCTATAAAACCCCAAAAAATCCTCAAAAATCAGATTAAGCTCCTGTTGCATAGTAGTTCATCATCATATTTTTATTTTTAGTAATTATTGCATTTTATTATTTATAAAAATTCAAAAATAGCCATTTTCAGCACTGTTTGCATTAGAAAATCACTAAAAAAATATAAAAACACTCCAGAAAAATTCCAAAAAAATATATTTTGTGTCTTTTAGTTTGTTTTAACTCCCAGCCAAAAATCATTAAAAATCTCATAAGAAAAACACTAAAAATTTAAAAAACACTCAAAAACTTCAAAAAAAATATAAAAAACAGTAGAAAAATCCAAAAATAGCAAACTCAGTTCCTGTTTGTTCTTTATTTTGTCCTTTTTATTGGAAAAATAGTGTGAAAAATTTTGGTTGCTGTTTGTTAATTTTAACTTGCACTTTTGTCACAGCCAGCCCTATTTCCACTGTTTAGCCCTATTTCAGTAATTAAAAATACCAAAGACACCTAGAAAAATCCCCAAAAATCACAAAAACAGTAGAAAACCCTAAAAATACCAAAAACATTTTATTTCTGAATTTTTGAGTATTTTTGTGCATTTTTATAAATGTTTTAGTTTGTCTTTTATTACTTTGCCTTTACTTTCCAATATTGAAAAAGGATAAAAAAAATAATATAAAATATAAAATATAAAAATCAGAAAATTAAAAATCAAATACAAAATTAAAAAAAAATAAAAAAAATATATAAAAATCAAAAACCCACAAAAATTTTAGATTGGCTAAGTAGCTTGTTAGACCTAGGTTTGGATTTTTATCCGTGCTTTACACCTTTGCTCCTTGTGTTCGACCCCTACTTGCTTGCCATTGTACATTTGTAGTAGGGTATAATAAATTTTAATCCTTGCTATTCATTCTCTGATTGATTGTGTGGGTTAATTGTTGAAGACCGAGGAAGTTTGAGCAGTCGCATCAGCGACAGTGAGTCTGACTCGTCAGACCGCTATTTAGCGGCTCTCGCATTCTCGCTTTTCAGTCTCCACCATGATCTGTAGGTTTTCTTAAAGCTTGGACCTTTTTGGTCAGATATTTATTTATTATAATGCTTCTTTGTATTTGGAATTTTTGGTGGTTCTGTTTGGATCTTGTTGTGCCCCTACGGATATAGAATCTTTTTGTTTCCTTACATTTTTTGGGGTCTTAGAAAAAATTGTGCCCAGCCGTCCATCCCTTTTCCAAAGCTTTATTTCAACCCGTACTCCGGTCTTCAGATTTCCACGCTACCAGAAAAGAAACTCACACAGTCTTCCAACATCCCGTCTGAGTTGAGCTAAGTGCGAAGTGCGTGAGTACAAATTATTTCCCTATTCCAGAGTCATACCCAGAATGGAGAGACCAGGTTAGACACTAAGAGTCAAACGCTGCACATTGTCATGTGGAACTCAAAGAATTAAGTCAAAGACATGAAGTTTCCAAAATCCTATTTCTTGGTGATGTTCCTCTGAAAATTAGGTGGATTAGGGTCAAGTCCAGACCACTCTCGGTTTCTGCTCATACCTCGGTTCAGAACCCAAAGACTTTTCACAGATGCAAATGAATGCTGGATGAAGTGCAGGTGTGTGAAATGTAGAGACATATTTTATTCTTTTTTTCTTTTTTTATGCAAGGGATTTTTGGTTGGTTTTTTTATGCAAAACTGAATAAGAAGCCATTTTTTAAAAAAAAATTGGGCACAGTCAGTGTTAGTAGCAAAACTCTTTTTCTTTTTGTTTTATTTTGTTTTTTTAAATTAATTACCCATCCGGTAAATACATATAAACTTACACAAAAGTACAAGATATGGGTAAAATATAAACATAGTATATATACAGACCCCCTATACATAGCGAGTGTTATGTCCTCATAGCACAAGAAGCGTAAAGAAGACATAGCTCGTGCTAAGCATAAGAGAGTGAAAAAGAAAAAGAAAAAGATGGATCAAAAAGCCCCCTATACTTAGGCTGTGAACAGTCTAGGTATTGAAGAAGAGCGAAAAAATGAGGTGGTCGAGATATGTGGATGAAGAGAGTATACACAAATGGGCATCGGTTCCCCCTATACTTAGGCTCTGGTCAGCCTAGGTATAGAAGAATGGTGGACATGGAGTGATCCTGAGAAGGAGTGTGATGAGGGAAATGGTATATACAGATGGCATCGGTCCCCCCTATACTTAGGTCCTGTCCTAAGTAGAGGAAGAGCTGTACAAAGAGACCGATGTGATTGGGAGGGAGGGTTGGTAGCTGACGATTAAGGCGGTTTTCGGCTGATCTTTTTGTGAGCCTGCGGTGGGAGATCGTAATGATGAGAAGGAGATGAAGCATATGATTCCCAACTATAATCTGAATTATCCTCAGAAAAATCATGATGGATCGTAGATGAAGCATTTGAGTCAAATGAAAGGTATCCATCATCAGAGTTATCCTTAGAGGAATAGTATTTGAAAGTGGACATACTCCAAATATTCTGGTCTTTTTATTTCTTCAGTTGTTTCCTCAGAATACATTCCTTCTTGGGATCAAGTGGTATGTTCTCGGATGAATACTCTGAAGCACCTGTCTCAGTCAGCTCATAAAAGATAATTCCAGTGTATTTGAAGAGGGTCAGAGCATCAGCTTTTGACGAATAATAGTGAGGAACGGGAGTCGTCCAACGGGAGTCAAATATTGGATCCTTGTGAAGATATGGTTTTAAAACTGCTGAACAGACCTCACTCATGTAGATTACCTTATCCGGACCAGATGAGGGATTATCAGCTGATTCCTCTTCCGGAAGGTCAAAGGTGACTTTCTTTTTCTTGTTTCGTGAAGGTGTCGTTCCACTGAAATATCTAGATGAATAACCATTGGAATTCTTCTCCTTGGTCGGTGTTCGTCCTGCACGTTTGTTCTTAGTCTTCTTAATGTTGGTGCACTCTCGATTTGGGATGATTTGGTCAAGGTATTCGGAGTAGGTTACCCCAGGGTGAGACCATGCATATGTCTCAGGATCATAGAAGAAAATTTTTTTTATTTTGAGATGCGCGGCAATTGAAATACTGGGAAGAGTCTTTGCATGCTCGTTCGCAATTAATTTGATGTTGGAGCATTCCTGTGTCGAGTTGATGTAATCCTTGTAGTCAGAGTAGGTTGACCCAGGGTGTGCCCAAGCATAAGTCTCTGGATCATATGATTCATATACATGATTCACCATGGTGAGAGCGATTGGGAATGGAGCAGGGGGAGATTCTCTAAACCAAAAGTCTCATCAACAACCGTTATCTCTTGGGTAGCTGCGAGGAAGGGCTCTTCTACCGTTTCATGGTTACGGTTGTTGGGGACTTCGTGGGTTGCCTCTGAACATCGTGGTTCCTCAATGATTGGGTTAGATCGAAGTGCTTCCAATGCCGTAAAATTGATTTCCTGAGTCTCACACTCAATAATTGCCTTAGCCAATGCCAAGAATGGCCTTCCGAGAATAATTGGAGACTGGGTGAATTCTCCTTGATGCTCAATATTAATGATTGTGAATTCTACTTTGAGCGGAGCACCTTGGAATTTCATGATGACAGAAATGATTCCTCTCGGCCGCTTTATTGATCGGTCAGCCAATTGAACAATCTCTCGTATCTTCCTGATTGGTCCGAGTTTGAGTTCGTGAAATAAAGAGGTCGGGAGGATATTGATCGGTGAATCGTCATCAATTCGAGCGTGGGTGAAATTTGTGTCTTTGATTACACAGTCAAATCTGGGTAACCGTTTCACTATGCGGCTCTTGGTTTTTCTCCTCAATACAAAGGAGGAGGCCATTGATAAGATATGTCTTTCGGTCTTTGATCTTATCCTACCCGACTTTTTAATCATTAATTTATCCATTACAAACCCTTTAAGGTCAGGGAAGTGTTCAATGGCCTTTATAAAGGGAAGTTCAAAAATCAATCTTTTCTCCAGTGCTTCCCGTAAAGGAGGATCCAAATTTTTCAGATCTTCTTCACTCTCAATTTTTCGGGATTTTTGATTTTTTGTGTATTTTTTAATAGTCCAATTTTTTTGGTACTTTTTGTGTGTGTGGTGATATGGTGTGTTCCTCAGATGAACAGGGGCTTTGATGTTCAGAGTAAATGTCAGAGGCATAGTCATTCCTAGGGGAGTAATATGCAGAGGTGTCGATGTCAGAATCGTTCCTAGGTTTCTGAATATCCTCAAAATTTTCAGCATGAGATCCAATAATTTCCTCATTCATTTTTATATCTGAGCTCCTAGAGAGTGAAATTAATCGATCGACAAATTTTTGAAATCTATTCCCCATTGATTTGAATCTTTTATTTATCCTCGAAATATCATCCTCAAAATTCTATTCATGACCAATCATGGGAGCAGTCCGTTGGTGCTCAATAATTTCATCTTCCATTTTCCTATATGTGCTGAGAGGAGAGTTTCTCTGAATATCCGATATATGATCATTGTTTTCTGAAATTTTTCTTCTAAAAATTATGGAAGGAGGCTGCTCAGTTGAAGGATTTTGCGGGAATGTGTAGGTCTCGTACTCAACATGCCGTGACTCGGGCATGTAATCCTGGTCTTAGTAGAGTCTACTTCCATGGTCATGATTGATCGTATCCTCGAATAATGGAGTCATACAGAGTATATATGTGTCAATATCATCAGTTTGGTCCTCTGTATCTATAGGCTTATCAAATGAGTGATATTCAAGTTGGTCAATAGGGATTTTATCGTTGCGGTCAATCCAACTCTCATGATCATTAAGTGCGGGTCTCTCCATCTGGTTTTGGTTTCTCGGCCAATCATGAGATTTAAAAGTAATTTGATCTTGCATTGATTCATTTGCGAGAAATCAAGAATAAGACGGTTCAGTCCATGATGGGAATTTGTCATGTGTGGTTGAATTGTTCGAGGAGGAATCCAATGAGGGTGCATGCTGCATTCATCTGCGGGTGAAAGTCTCCCGCAAATGTTTGAGAATTATTGAACAGAGAGGATTTTAGTTGATTTGGGCCTAACCGAGACAAATTCATTTTCATAGTATAGCTCTAATGGATTTTCAGATAAATATTCGGCCATTTTTGAAAGAGCTGATAGGAATGATGGGTTGGGTATGCAATGATTTTTATGATCTAGATCCGGAGAGTTTTTGAACAAAATCTCGATGATGAGGTTTAAATCAAGAAAGGAGAGAGATGATTGCACGAGATAGTCAAAAGAAATTTTATCAAATGTATGTCTTTTGATCTTTGATATCGGTTCACACACACCAATGCAAACACAAATCAAACTCCCAGTTCAACAACACACACAATGAAGCCTTAAGAGTTCGGCTATTATCTTTTTCAATTTTAATTGGTGATCAGACAATCTTGGAAAGAATTTAGCGAGCAGTTAGGTGCCTGAAATTTCGTAATGACTGGCCCGAATTCTTACGACCAGTTACACCTACTTTCAGCCAGTATAGGAGTAAATACGGACCGTAGAACGACTACCCGTTACTTGTGGACGGAGCCTTATGCAATGTCCTCTAAACCACCCACTCTGCTAAGGAAATCCGGACCGTTTACCGGCTACCAGTATATCCTCATTGAGAAGTAGCTAACCATTTTTGGTAGAATTAGTAGTCAATATGAAAATTCGGGTTTAGGCTCTATCCTTAAGTGTCGTCTCTCGCTCACTTAGAAAAATAAAAACATCAAAGGTCGGGGTTGCTCTCCCACAAAAATTCTTGATTTTATGGGTTATTTAGAGTCAGATATATTTAGCAGTCCCAATTTTAATAAGGCGATCACTGAAGAATTAAATGAGCACAAATGCACGTCTACCGTCTAGTCCTAATTTCCTTTAGAATTATGTGATAAAATAAGAGGGAGAAATTTGGGAAAAGCCGATGCACGCGAGAAACTATGATGAATGTTCAATTAGAAGACTTACAGTGAATCCTCGCAATCTCCATGTGGGATGCAATACAGAATTAAAAAATTTAGTCTATATGAATGCAAGCCGATGACAAACCGCACCTAGTAGAAAGTTCTATTAGCAAGAAAGAATTGAGTTAAATTTGGCTAAATTGAGCGATCTAATATGTGTCTTAATTAAAGTGCAGTGTGGCCTTAGATCTTGCGAGCACAATCAAAAATTTAAAATGCTTTAAAAGTCGTATGTGCAGGTCTATCCTAAGAACCACTCAAGTCGGGCCCCATCCTCACCGGAGAGTGAAAATGGCCACGACACACCACAAGAATAGTTCAAGGTCTTTTTATACACGCGAGAGTCCAAACGGACACCGTTGTAAATGAGCAATTAATTACAGAAATTTAAAAGTTTGCAGAAATTAAAATCCTAAACTCTACGCACTCTCACGACTTGACTCTATCTTAAATTAATTGCGGCTTTTTCGGAAGTCGGTGAAGATGCTTCGATTCCAAAAAAACCGCTCCATGTACGCCAGGTACCTCCAAGAAAAATAAAAGAGATAATGTAAGAGAGTGACTCAAAAATAAATTAAAAATAAAATAAGAGAAATAAATGCTGAAAAATAAAATAAAATAAATGCCGGAAAAAATGAATTTTACAAAGAACAATTCAGGGGTTAGACTACCCGAATGAAGAAACCCGAACGAAAAATTTTCAAAACACAAAACTAAGCTGTTTGCCTCCCCAGCAACGACGCCATCTAACGAGTCTGAAATTTACTGTGTTAAAAAAAATGTGTTTATTTATTCGTGCGTAAAAATGATTTTGTCGTTTCATTGTAGGCGGCAATCGGAATCGGCCAAGAAATTAACCACAATTATTTCGTCAATTTTCAATCGTGTGGTTTTATGTTTATTTTACTTGGGCAAGTCCCAAGGTCAAACACAAGGAGGGAAAGGAACAACCTAGAATTATGTCTATCAAGATTCATGCGGTTTTCGAGGTGGTCTTTTGTTTTGGAATTTTTAATGCAATAAAGGATGCAAAAATACAATTTCGGCTTATTTTAGGGACTAAAATGAAAATTACGCTCAAATGATGTCCGAAAAATATGAAACTAGGCTAAGATGCAAATTATGATGAAATGAATGCATTATATTTTTTTGGAATTTTTGGATGCAATATGAAATTTTTTATGAATTTTTAAATGTGAACAAAGTGGATTTCAATATTTAATTATAATAAATAATAATCAAATTATTTTCAAGGAATAAAATTATCTAAGATCTATCACTAGGTAATTGATCTCAAAAAATCCTAACCTCAAAAATACAAGATTCAATACCTATTAAAAATCAAATATTGAAATATGCAAAATGATTTTTATATGGCAATCTATGCATGAGCACAAATAATTCTACAATATGTGATTTTTTCGGGAATTTTTAAAGCAATGGTTAATCAAATAAAAAATTCCAGAGCATGAAATGGACAAAATACGCAATTTTCTGTAAAATAATTAATAATTAATTAACCATCAAACACAATATTATCCACAATATGTCAAAATGTAGAGAATTATTTGAGGAACAGAATGCCAATTTTTGATAAATAAAATTTTGAAATATAGAGGTCCAAAACTGAAGGGGATTATAGGGGTATTGATGCAATAATTTAAAAAAAATAAAATGCAAAGGAGGAACTTAGATGTAATCACCAATAATTAGGGGGCAAGAGTGCAAAATTGCCACCTGGTCACGTGCCAAGCACGTGACCTGATCGCTGGGCGCCTACGTGTAATATGGAGGAGATGTGGGGAGATCTTTGTAAATAACCCATCAGGTCACGTGCGCAGCATGTGACCCCCAGTGACGTAGTGCTGACGTCCCCCCGGGCGCACGTGCCTCACACGTGCGTGGGTGTCTTGGGCCTGCCCCCGGATGTGCGGTTGTGGAGAAGTGGCGAGGGTGGGAGGCCGGCGATGCTCCTATTGAGGGCTGGCGTGGCATTGACCGGTGGAGGAGCGGTTCGACAAGGGTAGAGGATGTGTTGCTGCGGAGGTCCGACGACCCTGGTGAGGCGGCGAGAGGGGATGAGGCGCACATGCGTGGCACGTGTCTGGGAGCCACGTGTCTAGCACATGCGCGGTCTTTTATTTTTTTTATTTTTTTATAAAAATGGATAAAAATACCCCCAAAAATGGCTGACACGTGGCGGATCCAGGAGCCACGTGTCAGCACCACAAAATTTGTAAAAAAGATTTTGTAAAATCAAAAATAAATAGCAAATTGCCTCAGATCGAAAAAGTTTCTTCACAAAAATTGCTCATCTCGATGTGATCTACAGCATTCATGAAGACATCAAAACCAAAATCGATGAAATGCACAAAGTGATATTTTTGGGGTATCCCATGTACATAGAATACCTTGATTTTTGGGTTTTATATTTTTTTGTCATTTTTAAGCCAGATAAAAATCCGAAAAAAATATGGTAAATAAAAGAAAGATATTTACATATTAATATATTTTTTTATTTTTATTAATTAAGAAAAAGAAGAAATAAAATAAAATAAGAAATAGATCAATTTTGTACAGCCAGATAGTGAGGACTCGGACCCAATTTGTTTCTTTGATTTTAAGCTCAATTTGGATTTGGATTTTTGCGCATTTTAATAAAACTTTCATCAAAGAAGACAAATGAAAAAGAAATGAACTAAAATAGGTTAATTATGTACATAAAATAATAGGTCAAAAACCGCTAAAATACAAAATGTACAAAAGAGGCCCAAAACCCAACTTTCACATGTGAGCTCCGAATCACTTGAACTTGGTCGTGTTTTGAAGGTAATTGAATGTACATTAGTTCAAAAGTGAGTAGGATTAAAACGGACACTGGATGGGGAAGATTTGAGGATTTTAGTGTGAAAATCCTGAGTCTAGGGGGTTTGGGTTTTTGGTCCACTTGTTTGGGTTAGTGTTGTTTTGTATTTTTCATTTATTCCTGTTAGTGATATGTACACAGTGGAAGTGGTTTTGGATAATTCTGAGTTAGCATGAATTAGTTAAAAACAGGGAAGTTAGGCTATTACAGGACATTTTTGGCTGGGATTTTTGGCTTCTTATTTTGTGCAGATAAAATGCAATCTTATGAAAACATGCATGAATGCTAATTATTCAGAATAGATGTAGAAATGCTGTTGATTTTGAGGGATTTGAGCTTAATTAATGAGATTTAGAGTGATGAATCTGACATTCATCACTCCTCCTCTGGTATCTCATCCTTGAGGAAATGAATATTTCCCTATAAGTTCAGGTGTATGCTAGTGCACAACGAATAAGGGAGAAACATGAAGAAACAGAAAAGAAGTGGAGATGGACCAGTGTCGTCGCATTTCATTGTGGAGCTCGGTTAGTGTAAATAAGTCTTCACCAAGAAGCAGACCTCTTTTGGGATCTCAAAGTTTTTGGAATTTTTGGTATAGGCTTCTTTTTGGTATGTCTTTTGTGGTATTGCACTACATTCTTGTTTTTGCCCAGACGGATATAGAATCTTTTATTCCGCCTAATTTCAGGGTCTTAAAAAACTTATGCTAGCAGATCATTCCTCATCTAAAGCTTTATTTCAATCCATTCTCCAGTCATTAGGTGTCCATGCTACCCTAAGAACAATAGATTTGAAGTACTGGTTTTGACAGTCCTAAGAATGGTTACTTAACCACCCTTGATAAAATAGCATAGTATCGTCGAAACTCAGACTCCAAGATCTTTCAACAAGGCATCATGGTTGAGCTACATGCTGAGTGTGAAACTCAAGTCAAGCCATTTCCCTCAAGAGTCGTATGGGTGACATGAAAGGTTCTAGTTAGTCGCATTGAATCGACTCATGAAAACAATGTCATAAAACCTAAATAATTATGTCAACGTGACCTGAAGTGTCCCAATTCTAGTCCTTAACAGGTTTCTCAAAATTAAGTGGATTAAGGTCTATAACAAACCCCAATCTTCATGTTTTATTTAGACATGTTCAATTTTCAAAATCATTCAGAAAAATGCAATGCAAGAAATTTTTTGTGAAACAATTTTTTTATTTTGAACTTCATATGGATTTTTCAAAAGTTTTGCAAATTTTTATGTGATTTTGAAAACATTTTTAAATTTTTAGGCATTTTGGAATTTTTCAGTTTTAATGAGATTTTAGAAAAGAGTTAGTGAATTAGTGGCATTCCTAGTTCACAAGGATTCTGAATAGGGTATTTTTGTGCAAGTGATGTGCATATTTTATATGAATGTATTCTTTATACTTGATTTGTCATATATACATACCGAATCTATTTGTCATATTTATTGAAAATACCTAAGTATGAGTTATGACAAACATATATAAATACCCCCTATACTTAGCTCGAACTATGTCCTCATAGTGATCAAAGAGCAGAAAGGAAGATATAACTCGTGCTGAATATAGAATAGCGTAAACTATAACAACTCAAAGATGTGAAATCAATCATCCACTCTATAGTTAGGATTAACTAATCCTATGTATAACAGACTGTGCACAAAGCAAGGATGATCGACGATTAGAATTTATGAAATCATCGACTTGGTCTGTCTCCCCTATACTTAGGGCATTTCTACCCTAAGTATAGAAAAGAAATATCAAAAAATTAGTGTATAAATGCCCTAAGTATAGAAAAAAAATATCAAAAAATTTATAGACATGTGAGGGATCAAAGAATGAGCACTCGAGTCACTCATCCACCCTTTACTTACGATCTAGTCAACAGAACTATAGCCTTGATAAAAGGGATGAATGAATAACTAGAAGAAATATATGAAAGGAGGGAAAGAAAAGAAGAAAAGAGATATTTTTGGATTTTTTAGGTTTTTGATCCCTTGCCTCCTTGGAGCACTTATTGGAATACCAAACTGATGGAGTCGACGACGAATGGAAAATTACCACGTTCAATGCATGGCTTCAATAACTGTCTATTGACTACAAATGATTGTACGTTATATGACAACCCCTGATATCATAATGCTACCATTGTCACACAAATTTTTCATAATGAACGGTCTTAACCATTTGCTTTTCAGTTTGTCAAGAAACAATTTTAACTTTACATCGAAAAACCACACCCTCTAATTTGGCTCGAAATTCTTTCTTCTGATGTGCTTATCGTGCCATTTCTTGACTTTTTCCTTGTACATAAGGCTATTATCGTATGCATAGTCTCTGAATTATAATAGTCTATTAAGATCAAAGCGTTCAGTTTCTACCGGCTTTTTCTATATCCAAATTGCATATACTGACCACCCACCAAGATTTCTGAATTAGTTCAATGGGCAAGTCGCATGGCCTACCATATACTAAGTGATAGGGAGACATTACCAAAGGAGACTTGTACGCCATTCGATAAGCCCATAGAACTGAATTAAGAAATTAGAACCATTTCTTTCTATCAGTATGCATAAAGGTTCTGTAGAATAGTTATGATCTTCCTATCAGAACATTCAACTAACCCATTAGTCTGTGGGTGGTAAGGAGATGCGATGAAGTGTTCAATGCCATACACCTTTCTCAGCTTCTTGGCTTCTTTATTGATAAAGTGTCTACTACCACCTGATACAAGGATCTTCAGAATTTTGAACTGCAAGAGGATATTGTCTTTGAGGAAGCCACACACAATGCGTCTGTCTATGGCTCGAGCGAGGATAGGCTCCACCCATCTATAGACATAATCGATTGCAAGTAGGATGTACTCATAGCCCTAACTGTCAGGAAAATGACCTATGAAATCAATGCTCCAAGCATCAAAAATATCTGATATCTGAATGTACTTGAGAGGCATCATGTCTCTAGAGATGACAATGTTGCCCATCTTCTGAGAGTCAGTATAACCTTTGATATAAGTCGTAGTATCCTTGAAAAGAGACGGCCACCAAAGGCCGCATTGAAGCACTTTATTTGTCGTATGCTTCCCATAATGGTGTCCACCAGATTCCTTCTTGTGACAATGTTCCAGGACGCTTGTGTACTCCTCCTTAGGAATGCACCTTCTCCGTATATATTCTCCGCCCTGACAAAACAAGTACATATCCTCCCATTTGGTAAAAATGTACCGAGGACAAGAGTTGTCCACTTTCAGTTTCACCCAGTCTTGCGGGACTTCCTTGGAATTAAGATAGTTCACAATGTTAGAATACCATGGAAGAGAGGCAATAGAAAGAATAGCCTCATCTGGGAAAGATCTAGTGATTTGAAAAATGGCATGTGCAAGAGTATCTGTCTCTACAATTTTGGAAAGGTGATCTGCCACCACATTTTTAATTCCAAGCTTATCATGGATTTCTAGGTCAAACTCTTGGAGTAGAAGGATCCAATGAAGTAATCGTTATTTATCATCTTCTTTCTTTTTAAGTATCGGCATAATGGTCAGTGTACACAATGACTTTCGACCCTAGCAGATGCTATTTGAACTTCTCCGGTGTAAACACGACTGCTAGTAGAACTTTATCTATGATAGTTTAGTTTCTCCAGGCTTCATCCAGTGTTTTACTAGCACAATGAATTGCAAATGGCCACACGTATCATGTTTGTCCCATAACATCCCCAATGGCATAATCAGAAGCGTCCGTCACGATCTTAAATGGAAGAGACCAATCCTTTGGCCGTAGGACATGAGCTTGAATAATTATTTCTTTAATCTAATTGAATACATGAAGCACTTTGTCATCTACAATCAAATTGGTGTCCTCTCACAGTATCTAATTAAACAGTCGGGCAATCTTGCTGAAATCTGTGATGAATCTTTGGTAAAAATTGATATGCCCAAGAAATCTCCGGACATGTTTCAATGTAGTAGTTGGCTCAAGTTTCGATATAATTTCCACCTTGGCTAGGTCAATCTCCATGCCTCGCTTCGAGATGATGTGACCCAATACAATTCCGTCAAACACCATAAACTGACTATTTTCTCAAGAGAGCACCAAATTTACTTTGTAACAACATTGAAGTACTTAATGTAGATATGTCATACATTGATCGAAATTATCTTTCTAGATCAAGAAATCATTCATGAACACCTCAAGAAAACTACCCACCATGTCAGCAAATACGGCCAGCGTACATCTATGAAATGTAGCAGGGGCATAACACCCGAAAGACATCCGTTGAAAGCACACATCTCGAATGGACAGGTGAAGGTAGTTTTCTCTTGGTCTTCAAGGGCTATTGCAACCTGGTTATATCCAAAGTACCCATTTAAGAAACATAAGTATTCCTTTCTAGCAAGTCTTTCGACTATTTGATCAATGAATGACAAAGTGAAACAATCCTTCTTGGTGGTTAGGTCGGGCATTGGTATTCCACACAGACATGCCATGATGTAGGTATTCTGGTTGGAATCTCCTCTCCTTTATCGTTTGTTACAGTTGCGATTCTAGATTACATAGGGACAACATGTAACAGACTTAATCATTTTGAATCTGAGATGGGTGATGAATCTCCATTTCATCACCTTTATTTTTTCATTTTGGCTTAAAACCCTAGATAAATGCTTGTATATAGCATTAATTTGCACAAACTAACACCCAATAATTGACATTTAAATATTATCTAAAAAATTATATTTAATACCAAAATAAATGAATATAGGAAGAAAAGAAAAAGAATGAAGTGTCGAAGACACTGAGTGACCCTAGATTACGAGACCTAGTCATCATGATGACTTTGTCGATAATGAATAAAGTAAGGAGAGATAGGGCAGATAAATTGTACAAATAATACAACTAAAACCCTAATTTTTATCCATCGACAATAGGATTTTGGGACATATTTTGTTTTCCCATTTTTATACCCTTAAATAAGTAAACACTCAACATGAAACTTGTACAAAAAAAACAAAGAAAAATACAAAATTTATTTCATTCAAAAATAATACACAGTGTGCCCGGGACACAGAATAAAAATCCACAAAGAAAACACTAAAACGTGTATATTCTCCATACTGACTCAAAATTGACCCAACTCACATTTATTGTTCATAAAACTTAATTGTCTATTTAATGAAGGTGGTTTCATTTAATTTGGATTTAATATGCAAAAGTTGACTTTTGACCCTTCATTGTTGAATATACCTGCATAAAATATAAATATATTCATACTTTATATTTTTAACATTCTTATATTTTATAAACTTGTAAATATTATTTGAAATACATGTAATCAATAAAGATATAATAAAGCCACTAAAAATACATTAAAATAAATAATGCACTTTAATATATAGGTAAACTATACCTTTAATACACATATATAATATATGCACATAATTATTTAAGTGAATAAATTTAGAAAAAATAAATTAAAAATAAGTAAATATGTATATAAATAAGTTATAAGTATATATATTATGTATATAAAATAATAAAATATATCTTTTAAAATAAAAATAAATACATCAAATATAGGTATATATACCTATGCATATACATGTCAATATTAACATCTAATAAATCAAATCTTAAAAAAATAAAATTCATAATAAAATATTACATAAAATAAAAAAATATTTCTCATGTTTTAACCTAAAATTACTAAAATCATTTTCTAAATTATATTGAATTAATAAGGGAGTTCTTACCATGAAATTTCTGGTTTGTCCATGTTGACCTACTAGAACTCTTCTTTGGTTGACCTTCGGTCAACTACCCCTTTGACGCCTCTGACTTGTTAGAGCATCTAGAGTCCCCAATTTCTCCCCCTTTTCCCCCGAATCCTAATGGTCAAATGACCTTGAGCCTTGGACAAATTCTGCCTATTAAATCTCTATGATTCACGCCCTAATATCAGATTCTCTCGATCAACATCGAACCTACCTAGATATTCTTCGCAAGACGATGTCTCCGTTTGTCTATAAATAAAACACCCGTGCCTCTTTTTTGTATTTGATCCCCTTTACTCTTTTTATCCCTAATCCTTCAATTGCTTGAGCTTGCTGGTGACAGCTACAAGCTCGTGAGAGCTTTGGCGTGGAGAAGGAGATGCCAGAGGTAGAGATCTAACTCGTCAGAGTAGTTGATGTCAAAGCTTCTACTGCTTCTTGTAATAGCCTGGTAAGAGCTGAATTTATCTTATAATTTTTCATTCCAGCATGGTAGGATAGTGTTTAGTTTTTGTAATTATGTAGTAGGATTAGGTAATTTTCAAATCCATCGTTTGCTGGAGCATAATCTCCAGCTCAATTCTCATTCTTCGATTGTCCTCAACCCGCCATCTCACAACCATTTCATTCCCCATAGCCTGCTTTGCAGAAACCCCATCTTTGTCACTCGGATTCTGCATGAATTCGGTCCACCATGCCCCTTCTGCCGCCTTCCGTCGGATCCCCATCACCCTCCCATCTCACAACACGCAACAGCTTTTAAATGGATTGAGGGAGTCCACCTCGAGACCCTTAAACTTTTTGTGTAGCGTATTAGCATGAATAAGCAACCCTGAAGGGGAATCATGTTAAGAACAAGAGCCCCAATTCTTCAACATTCAACCCTCGATAGACGGGGCCTGGACCTATCCAAACTGTCCTACAGACGTGGGGTGGATACAACAAGCTGAAGGACTGGTTGGAAATGAAGGAGGAGATCCGAGGATAGAGTTATCTCAGATTCAAGCTCGCCAGTGCCAGCCTTCTTCCGAGTTCTTCCAAAATGCCTCAGAACCATTGGATGAAGCCCAACTGCCAGATTTAATCATGTCCATCGAATCAAAGCTGAAGCGGTGCATAAGGACGAGCTCAAGATCAAACACCTGGCATAGTTAGTGTGGTCTGATAATGCGCTCTTTTGGGCTAAGTTTATTAGTAACCCCCAACCTTTTTGTATTTAAGAATTAAAACTTTTATTTGCATTGTAAAAAAATTATAATATTTTTTTGCAATAGACCATGCACTTTCTTTTATTTGCATTTGATCTGTGTCACGTCACCTCCTGTGGTGGCCTACGTGCGGTGGGAATTTTACAAGGAACCCCTCCCAAGTTATATTATTTCAACTTCGTATTTTTAATTTTGTAAAATAGTGTAATATTTTAGGGTAATTCGCACAGATAACTTTGGACTTTATTTTTATTGCAAGTATACCCCTACCAAGTTGTTTTATTTTTTCATGTCTTTTTTATTAAATAGCTCAGTGCATAAAAAAATATGGAAAAATTTTTGTGAATGGTTAATATTAATAATATAATCCCATATTTTTATTTAAAATTTCATTGCATTTTCCCATTTATTAAAAATTAGTTAGAAGCAATTTAGTCCCTATTTAGATATAAAACTACAAACCATTATAAAACCTTAACTAAAAATTCCAAAAAAAATATAAAACATGTATTACTATATAATATCAATCATGACCAAAAATGACAAAAAATAAAAGAAAAACACTAAAAAATGAAAAACCTTAAAAAATATAAAAATAAGTAAAAATCCGAAAAAGTCCAAAAAATAGTTTTATGTTTCTTATTCTCATCTATATTGTATACTAAATATTAATAATAGTTTTTGGAATTTTTGAACTTTTTATATATTTCTAAATCCCAAAACAATACGGCCTATTTATTATTTCTACTATTTAGTAAATTTAAATCAATTAAAATTACCTAAAAATTAGCAAAAAAGTATAATAAAAATCATAAAATTGACAAAAATATTTAAAACGTAAAATCACTTTATTTTATAAATTTTGTGTATATATAGCTATAATTACAAATATAAAAACCTATCAAGATTATATATACTATATTTTACTTATATATCTATTATATCATTATTATTATTATTTATAGATACATTAAATATATTTTAGAAACCTCTAGAAAATAACATGGACTACTCTTTTTTTTATTTTTTTATATTTATATATTTGTTATATATATCATATGATAGCATACAAATTATTATATCTATCCTTATTATATCTTAACAATAACAAGAAAATAAATATAGAAAAATTAAAAGGGAAGCTAAAAATTAGAAAGCCAAAAATATAAAATTTAAAATCCATAAAAATAAAATACAAAAAACACACAAAAACAATTTAAAATAAAAATAAAAAAAACACCCAAGTAGGATACTTATTTTTCTCTACTTCCTTTTACTCTCTATCGTTTGATACTCTACACTTATTCAATATTCACATATTTTGTTGAGTTAAAATAAAATAAATTTAACTCACTTCACTTTGATTGCTTCATTCATATTGTATGTGTTGATTGATGTCTGACTTTATCGGTTTTATGAGCGATCGCCTCAGCGACTTGTGTTTCAACCTTATTGGGGTACTGGACCCTCACAAAATCTGAATCAACAAATGGTGTCGTTGTTGAGAAGAAATGGTTGAGTAGTGTAGAATAGCCTGATTAGTTCAATTGTCATTTTATGTTATATTATTGCTCTTGTTCAAAAAAAAATGTTATATTATTGCTTGCACATTTCTCTCTTTATTCTATTTTTTATCTATATTGTTCTGACACATTTGTTTGTTTTAATTTGTTGTGAGGGTCTGCCTATCAGGGGAGAGTTTATTATGAGGCTTACTACACCCGAGAGATGTGGAGGTTAATGGCTCTTCACCCACCATCAGGAGAGAGAGAGAGAGAGAGCAACATAGGAGGACATGGAGTCATCGGAGCAGTTTAATTTAGAGATAGTTTAAGTTTTGTAGGAGAGTGATTTATTTGCATAATTTGTAATAGTACAGGCACTTTGGACATGGGCATTCTTCAGACCTATTTTACCAAGTGTTTGTTTACTTCGGGGTCCGCACGGTTTTCTTGTTTTTTCTTCACCTTCTACATTTATTTCTCCATATTTTCCACTTTTTTTATTTGTTTTACATGATTTGAGTTTTCCACCTTTCTTTTAGTTATTTTGTGTGATTGATCCCATAGTTCTAGGATTGCTTGGCTTGGTAATTTAGGTCCAAAGCCCTAATTATTTGCATGTACCTATAGCCTCTTCGGTTGGACTTAGATCAAATTTTGGTTGATTGCCTGGATTTGATGCCTCATGCCATGAGAAAGTCAATACAATGCTTGCAGGATCCGATTTATCGGACACTGATGACTCTCCAAGAACAGGCTTTTGGTAATAATTCTAAGCAACTCAATAAATCTGTTCTGCACGCTAGTAGCAATTCCTACTTAGGGTGATTTCACCGCTTTGCATTTGCATGTAGTGTAATTTAAATTTCTATCTTACATCTCGTATGGAAAGCACTGGTAAACACTCTGAGTCTTCTTGCTGATAATACATCATTCTGACACAAGGGTGAGATTTCCATCCCAATGTCAACTTGCATTGCTTTTGCGCTATCTCCCTCTATTTTTGCACACTTAGCTTGAAAGAAAAACCCAAAAAATAGTTAGGCATTTATTTTGAAAATATTCAAAAAATAGTTATAACAAAAAAAGGGCTGTTAAACAAAACTTGACAATAATAAAATTGATTAATTGGACATTCATTGTATTGGGTGACCAATACCCCTATTGTTTTTAGGTACTCTCCAGACCTATTTGAGGCACATCCCCCAAGGAATAAAGCCCAAATCCCAGCCAGGGTATAACTTTGTTAGTGATTAGATTCATGAAGTATTGCACTTCTATTGTAGGTGGGTGAGTAGGACTTTGTCAACGATGATATTCTCGCCCTATGTAGAACATCCGACCTAATTCAAAGTATTAAGCATAGACCACGCCCTCAAGGGTGTGTCTGTCTCATTGTCTTCCATCCGAGTACCCCGCTAGGGGGAAGTAGTGGTTTCGCCTATTGGCTTCCTCCTCTATTCTATTATTGAGTAGTGGATCCAGTCCCAGTAACAAGGACCTTAAATACATGCTAGTAGTTACAAAGGAAGTGGAAAGTATAAAATGATTGTCTGGTACTGCTCACCTACCTATAGGGATAGCCACTAAGGACTAAATTGAAAATATTTCTTGAAACCCAATAAAATTGACATGTTAATTATTGATCCTACACAACTCATTGTGTTTAGTAGATGAACTCACATTTCTATTGAAGTTTAATTGATTTGTGTTACTTTGGTTAGGATGAAAAACAATGCGCACTTTCTCATTCTTTTCACACTTCCTTTTACACCGTGATTTTCTCCCCTCAATTTGAGCCTTTTTATTTCTAAATTTACATTTCTTGTTCATTCTACGATGTCGCATTCGAGACGATTTTTTTTTAACTTTACGAACACCCACATTGAGTACCCAATGTAAACATCTCCAATAATTGAGGGTGATTCCTGAGAGCTTGCTTCAGACTTTAAGAACCACTCACAAGACCCCATGCTTCCTCCTCAAATAATTAGGGATCTCTCTTATCTTGAATTCACTCATTTCTAGATGGAGATTGATTTCACTCCTTACACCTCTCCATCCTTAATAAAGTTCAGAATTGACCTTGATTCCAAGCAATTCTCTATATCTAGTGCTTACTTTAAGACTAATCGGGGAAATTTTCCAATATTGACCCGAATGTGGAGATCATTTCATAAGACTCAGAACCTAAGATGGCTCCCAAGGGCAAAAGGCAACAAGTAGATCAAAATGAGGTCAACAACCAGCAGCTATCTTCAATTCAGGCAATTCAACAACAGTTGATAGACCATACCCTAGCTCAGATGGCATTTCAGGATATGATGATGGGATGAGGAGAAACCAAGAAAATAGAGGAGAAGGAGGAGAAGATCAGCATGGAGGAGAAGACAGGAAAGGTGAAGAAAACCCTGGAGGTGAGGATGAGGTGAGAGAGCAACCTAATCTGAGTCTCGGGAGACTTACAACCCTGGAGCTGGGCTCATTGAGTGGATCCAAACCCATGCGATCCATGAGCATTTCGAACTCAAGTCGCAACTACTTTCAGTTATTCCCACATTCCAAGTGAATACAAATGAATAACCCTACATTCACCTCTAGTAATTCAACTGTATTTGTGGCACCATGCACTACCCCAACATCCCCTTAGACATTGTCAAGAAGACTGCTTTCCCATTCAGTCTACAAGACAAGGCACTCTACTGGATAAATCACCTAGGGAATGTGGTAACGACCTAGGAGGATCTCAAATCTTCCTTCCTGCACAAGTACAATCCTTTGGGTTATCGAAACCAGATGCGAGCATGCAGGATATGGGAAGATCATTAAGCGCATCACGGAAGCATGGGGATCACATCGTATGTGATCGAGAGTGACTAATCAAACTAGTTGCTCGAGGAAGCGGAATTTAAAAACTTTCAATGATGAAACCACATTGTCCAAGAACACTTCTCGGATTATTTCATCTAAACCACAAATAAATATTTGGTTTATCTCATGAAGCGTGGTTGCGATTGAGTCTATAAACGAAGAGACCTCCTATCTCAAGTCCGATCCGACAGAGGAGAAGCTTGAGAGCGTGTTGATGAGATGCGTTCTCCTCGCAATCCATGTTGATAATCCAAGCGACAAATCTCATGATCTCATCACATGAGATTCGACTTCTTCTTCACGAGCGAGGCGCATCGAAGGAGATGGAGATCCACGAGCAAACAATCCGACAGCATAATGACGATGCTGCGGCGATGGCGACTCACTCTAGGGCTCCATGGTGGACGACCATAATGAGAGAGAGAGAGAGGGAGAGAGTAAACTCCTCTTGAAATTATATCTGTCTTCGAAGGCAATAGCTACCCTTCCTTTTATATTAGTTGGATGCATATAGATCTCAATCCATGTGCTCTCTTAATCTACGGTGTAGATTAAAAGTTTATTTATAAATGACCATTATTTATTGCTCTAAATATGCAACAACAATTAGTTTAAAATAAATTAACTATATTCTTTTCAAGATATTAAATAATTTATTTTAAAATTAATAAATATACATAGATAATGTGAAGACCAAGTCCCTTACTATAAATAGGATGGTCATTCCTCCTCTTGAACAAGTGAAGGTGGATGACCACCAAAAAGGGATAAAGTCCCCTTTTTAATCGATATATTAACTAATATGCAACAACAAATATTGTATTTTCTTCACACAAATAATTCCAAATTAATTTGTGAAAACTTGAATCATGCCACTGACAAATATGAGCATATTCATATATCCAAAATAATATGTAAATTAGATTTACAATTAATTGTTTAATGTGAATCTCATTCACAACAACATATAAATGTTAAATTTTATTTACAATTAAATATCTCTATCATATTATAAGTCATATTTATAATATCCCTGATTATTGTGGATAGTGATATCCACATTAATCAGATCCTTGATAATTAAAACATATTTAATCATCTAAGATCTCTAATCTAATGTTTCCAAATAACATGAATCACATTCACATTATTCATATATTTGATAATTAAATCACATTTAATCATCTTAGATAACTCTCCTTATATATCCAAATACTATGAATCAAATTCATATTATTCATGATTAGTAAATCACATTTAATTATCCATTTCTCAATGCTAGATACATAATATAAAAAATGTAATTATCCTTGAACTCTTTCAAGGATAATGCGCTTTCTCAGTTGATACTTAGAGATAAGAACATGGAAATTGTATTGTTCCACGTATACTGACTTGGATATTGAGATCACATCTCAAATCAAGATCTTGCGGAACTCTCATAGATGCTTTATTAAATCAAGATCACAACCCTAATCCTCTCATTGCATCTGAATCACATTCAGATCAATGTCCAACATTTGGACCAAGAACAGATCACTTCTCTACTGAGAGGAGTCACTAAAATCCAGACCCGTTTCATCACTCCCTAGGAAGGGAAGCGTCATGGTTATACAATCATTTATGATCACATCACCCTCAAGTATTCCTAATACCCGTACAACCTACATACTGGAAGAACCAGATTAAACCCAAACTTTTATATCTCTATTAAACCGTCTCCTTAATGGTTTTATCATTAAGTTTCTTATTTAACTATTTGGTGTGGGTATCGGTCATAATTTTTACAAAAGCAAATATCATACCCAGATGTTGATCATATACTTTCCAAAAGCATATATCAAACCAACAAATTCAGTCAAGCATCCAAAGCGAGACGACTGTCCACAGAATTTGATTCTTAATATCTCATGAGTGAGCTCACGTCTTCCGGTTCAGTAAATGAACCTGTATGATACCTTCGAGAGATTATATTACTCATATGCCCTTGTATGCACACCAATGCACCAGTGTATAGACCTTGATTAGGTCATCAACCTATTGGTCTATCAAATGTACATTTTCAGACATATAGTAACACATATGTCTCCAGTTAGAGGATGTGTGACTATATTGTGACATCATATGACATAGGTCTTTGGTTATCTGGATCTTGTTAAGTCAACTCTTTGACCTAACTTATATAGCACCTCTGAATCTCTATTCCTATGTAGAGGACCTGCATCATAGGTTAGATATAACCCTTTAGAGAAAGGATTGCCATCTACTTCTCATGCTGGAGATCATATCTTAATAATCATTTAACCGTTCTTAATGAGTCCTTTATCTAATTCTTTAGATATTCATCCAAGCACCGGCCTCTATGATTCAACATTTGAATCAACAACTGTATCATCATTAAGATAGACATGGTACATAACCCTAATTGTGTTAAGGGACCTATTATGCAAATTAGTTATTCTTCATTTCAGATTAGGGAATGATATTTGTAATATTCTAATAATCTCCCACTAGCATAAAGAGCTATTAATGGGCTAATATTTAAACCCGCACTCAGGTGACAATCATTAGGCTATTTAGTAAAAATAGCTAGGTTTGTTGATCAGTCACTTTGTTCCCGAGGGACTATGCCATGTACTTTTACGACACTTGCATATCTCATAGTAACAGTGCTTGCATCCAATGTTAATGTTGCATCTTATGCAACCAATACTCAATCTTGTTAGATATAGTGTCCTTAATACTACAGCTCAATAATTATTATAACCAATATGTATTTTCCATTATCCTTATTATAATACCCTTATTCTTGGAGATCTCTATCTCTTAAGGTATCCACAGTTAAGACCTTCTTAGATCACTATCTATAAAGTCTTAAGTTCCTGAAGATAATACTTAGAGATCACTATCTCTAAAGTCTTGTCATATTTGAGATATTGTTGTTATTGCAACTTATTGTTTTATCTCCATAGTAGGTTTAGTAACAGTTTACTACTCCCACTACATGGCAAACATCTGACTTTTGTACACATCTAGCATACACTGAGCTTCCCAAATCTGATGCACTAGAGCATGTAGCTTTGGTAATCACATCCTCAACTCTTGGAGTTGCTATCCCTTTAGATAGGTTAGTATCATATCTTAAGGGAAAGAAGCCTTCCTTGGAATTTTCTAGAAAATGGAACATATCCAAGGTGTACCACTAGTGTAATGGTCCCAATACCCTCTTCTCTTTGCTTCTGAACTTCTTTAGAACTAAGATCTAAAGATATCCTTGAGATCATATATCAAGGTATGGCATAACCCGATAATAAAACACTTATTATCATCCTTATATCATTCTACAAGATTATGATATCATCTACAAGATTATGATATCATCTACATTTAGCACGATGAATACAATGGCACTGCCACTAAGCTTCACATGGTTCATCAAGATTCTATCTGAAATCATAATCTTTATAATTTCATCAAATTTGTTGTTCCAACTACCAGAATCTTATTTGAGTCCATAGTCGGAGTTTCCTAAGCTTGCACACCTTGATTTCCTCAACCATGAAGCCCTGGGCCTACTTCATATGAATATCCTTGATGAGGAATTCATAAAGGAATGCAATCTTGACTTCCATCTTGAAGATGTCATAGTAAAATAGAGTAACTATAGTTAGAAATATTCTGATGAGTTTAAGCAATGTAACTAGAAAGCAAGTCTCATCGCAAGCGATGTCTTCTTTCTGTGTGTATCTTGAGGATATGAACTGTGCATTGAAGGTCTCTACCTTCTCATCAAGTTCCCTCTTTATCTTGAAGATCTATTTACACCGAACGGGTCTTACCCTTATAAGTAGATCCTCAAGGGTCCATATACAAAACTTGTATATGAAGTCTACTTTAGACTTTATTGCTAACATCCATCTTTCCATGTCACCATCTTTAGAAGCTTCATCACATGAAGTAAGATAATTATCAAACTAAACTGACACATGGAATCCAATCTCAAACTCATTTAAAGAGGTATGAGTGTTTCATCTTTAATTGTCCTTTTAGTTTTCGATTCAGGAGCCTCATTATCTTTTTAAGATTCAATGAGTTCCTTTACTTCATTTTCATCTTGATTGCCAAGAAATACATCCTCTAAGAATCATATCCTTAGAGATGAAATTGTTTAAGAATATAAAGGTCATAAAGTAGGCATCCACTGCCATCCTTTATTTTCCTAATGAAGTAGCACTCTCTAGTGCTAGATTCCAGCTTACTTGCATGGAACCTAATTAAGGATATATATTGTACTCTCTACTACATATATACCTGGAAACTAAGAGGTAATTATGCTAATATTCATCATTGATCAAATCATGTCACACATGATCCAATTGTATTTCCCTACAAATCTATTGAGTTAAGGTACATTAGGAGGATTGAGATTGAAATGATATTCATTTTCAATAAGGTATCCCTTGAATTCATCTAATGGGTACTTGCTACCTAGGTTAAATTAAATTCATTTTCATCTTCGTTCAATCTTTGATTTTAAACCAAAATTGTGAAATCTTTGAACATTTCAAAGCTTTCTAAGTTGAAGGGAAGAAATCTCATATAACAAATAGTCATCAATAAACATCACATATCCATAATGTTTATTATGATATACATGATCCGCATACATCAATATGTCTGAGATCCTGAATATTTTGTCATCTTACACCATTCCCATAGAGGAGTGTATTGGATATATTTTTTTTTGAATACAATATTCACAAGTATGTAATATTCGAAATTTCAGACATTCTAAAGTTTCATCTCTTACAAGTCCATTGATCTCATCAACAGACAAATGTCCAAGGTTTGATGCCATATCATTGTCAAATGATCTCCATCCTCCTATTGATCTTAAAAGGATTTAATTTCTTGTATTAGAAAGTTATAAATCATTCATTAATTTTCTAATTTAGTAGATCCCTCCAAATGTTAGATTACTATATGAAATATATTCGTCATAACTCTTTACGATAGGTTTATTCCAGAATTCATGTTTATTTCCAACATTCAGAAAAAATAATTAGTGTATTCTAATATCTAGGTCATAGAGACATTCTATAAGACTAAGGGCTCTCCCACTGAAAATATGATGTCTATTTATCAAATAGAGATTTTTGCAATAATTGCATCAATACCCATGTAGATGACTATTAAACCTTATGATCAATTTTTTTAGTCTTCTAAAACATATGCAACCAATTGCAAGTGTTAGTAGAAGAGTGTGATACAATTATTAGGCTTTGATCTTATCAAAGAAGAAAGTCTTTTTTAATGATGATATGTAGATGTATATTATTCTAATGCACTATCCGAGTCCTTCTCTAAGAATCTTGGATAGTCCAGATAGTCATATTATCAGTACGTTGGCTTATTACAATATTGGCATCATCCAACTCTTTAGATGTCATATGGAAGTCATACAAGTACAGTCAACTCTTTGACTTTCCTTCTTACTTGGGTCAGACACATGCTTCCACTTTGCTCCCTTCATCTATAAACAACCATTTCTTAAGACAACGGATCTCTAATGTTGATCTTAAAATGCTTCAATATAAGGGAATTTCAACATTTATACATGCTTCATTCAATTCATACAATATGAATATTATAAAGATTCATGAATGACTTGAGTATAGATAGTAGAATGATGACACTCATCATATCTACATACATAAAGGACTTTGGTTCAGGTATGTACTCAAACATTTTGAGTACATCATCTCTTATCGAGCCACCATTCTACATAATGCAGTGAACCATGTCATTCATGATAAAATGTCAAGAGCACATATGTTTGCCAAAACTTCTTCTTTGGTTTTTATAAGGATTAATTTGACAACTAAGATCATCATTGACGTGTGACTTCCAAAGTACATTCAATGAAAGATCAAGACTATAGAGACATACAAACCCTAGGGTTGTAGTCCTATTGTCTATTTAATTGTCATTCCTTACTATTATGAGGAAAACTTACACAATGCAACCACATACATTATGTATCCAACTATAAGTACAATATCTTGATCATGTATCCAATCCATGATATTTTACTGGTTATCATTGCTTATAGTAATGAGTGGATTTAATGATGATTATACGAATAAGAAACTTGCATATATATATATATATATTACTTTGATTTAGGAATCTTTATACCAAAGTTGTCTTACCATGTCAACACTGAAAGTTCATTCTTTTAATCACTTTCAATGTAAGAGATATACTTACCATTATATCTCAAGCAAGATATGGGATCTCCTTTCTTATCTTTGTTACATCCCAATAATATGAGAACCTGCAACTCGGATAAAAAAGAAGCGGGAACACATTCCGCCTTGCAAGTACAACTTGCATTCCCAATTCGGTCTTCAACACCTGGGCATGCTAACCCTAAGGTGATGTTGACCCATCATTAATTGAACCAACCGTAAACAAGATTAGAACTTGCTAGCACAATCCAGTATCACTCCAATAATATGATGACCTGATATTGGGGTCACTACGCATACAGCCTTACTCTTTCGAGAAGCAAAGAGCCCGATCTAGATGCTCTTGTATGCAGGAACTGTCACTTCAGACAAGTGTCTCCTCCATACAAACCCTGACGACAGAACCATTTACCTTGATGAAAGACCGTGGATGTCACTTATGTGATCCTCCATATCGTGTTCAAATTCTTATTAATTATTATGAAGCATATTCACATGATTAATTCTTCTAAGGGAAAAACATTTCTATTCATAATAGAGTATTTTAATTTTAATTGGATTCCAATTAATCTAATCATATTAAATTAATGATCCGATTAATATACAACAAACATTCTCTATTGTTACTTGAGATATGGTGAGGACCGCATCATATGCGATCGAGATGGACTAGTCGTACTAGTTGCTCGAGGCAACAGAATTTAAAAATTTTCAACGATGAAACCACATGATCCAAGAACACTTCTCGGATAGTTTCATCTAAACCACAAATAAGTATTAGGTCTACCTCTTGACGTGTGGTTGCGATCGAGTCTCTAAATGAAGAGACCTCTTATCTCAAGTCCGATCCAACAGAGGAGACGCTTGCAAGCGCGTTGATGATATCCGTGTTCCTCACAATCCACATTTATAATCCAAGCGATGAATCTCCTGATTTTATCTCACGAGATTCGATGTCTTATTCACGAACAAGGCACACTGAAGGATACAGAGATCCATGAGCAAACAATCCGACAGCATAACGACGATGTTGCGGTAATGGTGACTCTCTCTAGCTCTCCATGGTGGACAACCACAATAAGAGAGAGAGAGAGAGAGAGAGAGTTGGCATGTAGAGAGGGAGAGAGAGTTTAATTGCTCTTGGAATTATATATGCCTTCAAAGGCAATGGATACCCTTCCTTTTATACTAGTTGGATGCATATGGATCTCAATCCATGTGCCCCCTTAATATACAATGTAGATTAAAAGTTTATTAATCAATGGCCATGATTTGTTGCTCCAAATATGCAACAACAACTAGTTTAAAATAATTTAACTATATCCTTTTCATTATAATAACTAATTTGTTATAAATTAATCAATATACATAGATAATGTGAAAACCAAGTCCCTTTACTATAAATTGGGTGGTCGTCCCTCCTCTTGAAAAAGTAAAGGTGGACAACCACCAAAAGGGTTAAAGTCTCCTTTTTAATCATGCCATTGATAAAGGTGAACATATTCATATATCTAACATAATATGTAAATTAGATTTACAACTACTTGTTTATTGTGAATCCTAATCTTAACAACATATAATTTGTAAATTCTAGTTACATTTGAGTCTCTCCATCATATTATAAATCATATTTATAATATCCATGATTATTATGGATAGTGATATCCACATTAATCATATACTTGATCATTAAATCATATTTAACCATTTAAGACCTCAAATCTCATGTGCCCAAATAACATGAATCACATTCACATTATTCATATCTTTGATAATTAAATCACATTTAGTCATCTTAGATAACTCTACTTATATGGCCAAATACTATGAATCGAATCCATATAATTCATGATAAGTAAATCACATTTAATTATCTATTTCTCAATACTTAGATACATAATACCAACAATGAAATTATCCTTGAACTCTTTCAAGGATAATGCGCTTTCTTCGCAGATACTTGGAGATAAGGACATGGCGATTGTATTATTCCATGTATAGTGACTTGGATATTGAGATCACGTCTCGAATCCAAATCTTTCGTACCTCTCATAGATGCTTGATTAAATCATGACTGCAAACTTAATCTTCTCATTGCATCTGAATCACATTTAGTGCATTGTCCAACATTTGGACAAATATCATATCACTTCTCTACTGAGAGGAGTCACTAAAATCCAGACTCGTTTCATCACTCCCTAGGAATGGAAGCGTCATGGTTATACAATCGTTAATGATCACCCACAGATATTCCTAGTACGTGTACATCCTATATACATGAAGACCCAGATTAAACATGAAGTTTTAGATCTCTTTTAGACTATCTCCTTCAGGGTTTTATCATTAAGTTTCTCATTTTACTATTGGGAGTTCGTATCTATCATAAACTTTCCAAAAGTATATATCTTGCCTAGGTGTTGATCATATACTTTCGAAAAGCATATATTAAACCTACAAATTCTATCAAGCTTCCAATGCGAGACAACTGTGCACATAATTTGAATCCCAATATCTCATGAGTGAGCTCATGTCTTTTGGTTCAGTAAATGAACCTATATGATCACTTTGAGAGATCGTGTTACTCATATGCCCTTGTATGCTTACCAGCATGTCGGTGTATAAGCCTTGATTAGGTCATCGACCTATTGGTCTGCCAAATGTACATACTCAGACATATAGTAACACAATTGTCTCCGATCAGAGTATGCATGCCTATATCGTGACAGCATATGACACATGTCTTTGGTTATTTCGATCTCGTTAAGTCAACTCTTTAACCTAACTTATCAAACACCTCTGAATCTCTATTCCTATGCAGAGAACTTGTATCAAGAGGTCAGTTAGATATCAGCCTTTAGAGAAAGGATTGCCATCTCCCTCTCAGGATGGAGATCATATCATTATAATCATTTGATGGTGCTTGATGAGTCCTCAATCTAACTCTTTTGATATTCTTCGAAGCACCAGCCTCTATGATTCAACAATTCAATCAACAGTTATATGATCATTAAGATGGCAATGGTACATAACCCTAATTGTACTAAGGGACCAATTATGCAAATTAATTATTCCTTATTTCAGATCAGGGAGTGATATATACAATAACTTTTATTACATAATGGCTCGAGGTGGGCACGCATGTCCAACAAAGCACTCATCTCCAATTTCTCACAGTTATCCCATGAGGCAATCCATGAGGCATGGGAAAGGTTCGGGGAACTACAAGAGAAATTCCCCCACCATGACATTCTGAAGACCAACTTGGTGTAAAATTTCTTTAGTAGGTTAAATCAAGAATCTTAAAAGCTGGTTGATGTTGCCTATGCTTTGTATTCGTCTCGTGCCTTCCAAAAGCACCCAAATATTCCTCTCAAAACTGTTCACATGGCATCATTGTATGAGGAGAGAAAGATGAAAGCTCCAACCTCATCATCATTTGGAGTCATCTCTCCATGGTCGATATTATTGCGATCACCCAATCTTGAAAAACTGAATGTAATCGAACAAAGGACCAAGCATTTGGATAAGCTGGACCAGATCTTGAAGAAACTAGAGCTTTTTATGAGCACCATCAAATCCTGCAAAACTATGGCAATAATGTAAGACTTGTGAGCCCGAGGTGAACCATTTCTAAAATAAATGTTATTGTAATCTTTGATATATCAGTAAAAGCTATTGATTTATTTCACTCCCTATCTGAGATTAAATGAATGAATGCACTATAAGGTCCCTTAATACAATTAGGGTTTTGTACCATGGCCATCTCAATGATAATACAACTATTAATTAAATGGTTGAATCATAGAGGTTGGTGCTTGGATGATATCTAAGGAGTTAGATTGAGGACTCATCAAGTACCGTCAAATGATTATTAAGAGATGATCTCCAGCATGAGAAGGAGATGTCAATCCTTTTATAAAGGTTGATATCTGACCGACCTCTTGGTGCAGGTCCTTTGCATAGGAATAGAGATTTAGAGGTGTCAGATAAGTTAGGTCAAAGAGTTGACTTAACGAGATCGAGACACCAAGATCTATGTCGTATAAGATCACGATGAAGGCATGCATCCTCTAACCGGAGATAGATGTATTGCTATATGTTTGAGTATGCACCTTTGGTAGATTGTTAGGTTGATGATCTAATTAAGGTTTATACATCTGTGGGCTATATGAGGGCATATGAGTAATACGATCTCTCAAAGGGATCTTACAGGTTCACTTGTTAACCAGAAGGCATGAGCTCACTCATGAGGTATTGGAACCAATAATATTCCATGCATGGTCATCTTTCTTTAGAAGCATGACAAGAATTTGTAGGTATGATACATGCTTTTGGAAAGGATTTGATCGACACCAACTCCCAATGACTGAATGAGAAACATAATGATAAAACCCTTAAGAAGACAATATAAAATTGATTTGAAACTTCAGGTTTAATCTTGATCTTCTAGTATGTAGGATGCACGGGTATTAGGAATACTCGAGGGTGATGTGTTCATAAACGATTGTATAACCATGACGCTTCCATTCTGAGGGAGTGATGAAATAGGTCTAGATTTTAGTGACTCCTCTTAGTAGAGAAATCTGATCTTAGTCCAGGTGTTGGTATGTGGAATGTACAATGCCCTATCCTTATATTCCAAGTATCAGCAGAGAAAGCGTATTATTCTTGAAAGAGTTCAAGAATAATTCTAATGACGTAATGTATATCTGAGCATTGCGAAATCGACAATTACATGTGATATAATTATCCTGAATAACGTAAATGTGATTCATATTATTTAAATGCGTGAGAATGATGATCTAAGATAATTAAATGTGATTTAATTATCATGGATATGAACAATTTGGGCAGTACTATCCATATTAAATATATATTATAAATGTGATTTATAATATATTAGAGAGAGCTATTTGTAAATAATATTTATAAATTAAATGTTGATGTGAATTGGATTCACATTGGATAATTAATTGAAAATACAAATTTCATTTTATTTTCAGTGTGTGAATATGATTCACAATTTCTAATGGCATGATTGCAATTGTCACAAAATAATTTGGAATTTTTTTTGTTAAATAATTTTCTATAAAAATTGTTGCAAATAATTAAAGGTTCTTACAAGAAACTGATGAATATGCATTTCTCATCTTTACTCATTTATTTTAGCTTAAAACACCTTATAAAACACTTGCAAATCTCAATAATTTCTTGTGTAAATATTGTATATTTATCACTATTTTAAACTCAAATAAATAAATAAAGAAAATAAAAGAAAAACAAAGAATATCAAAGGCTATATATATGAAATAAATACAGGCCGACTCTAAACCTGACAGAAGGTCAAGACTTGACCTGATCGACAAGGAATAAAGTTGGGGGAGATAAGGCCTTCATTCAGAAAATCAAGAAAATCAAATCTCCATCTATGTATATTCATCATCTGTATATCACTGTATATATTACGTATTTTGTACACTATATTATTCATCACCAAACTCACTCCAAATAAAAATATGTTCTTCTTAGAACTTGTACATGAAAATCTCTTGTAAATATTAAAAATAATTGCAAGAAAAACCATTCTACAATATGTAAACAACAACATTTTGAAAAAGCCATAAAGCTCAACATATAAGATCAATATCTTCTCTAGGAAAACTCAAAATGATGCAAACTTACTTTCATTGTACTAATAATTAAATAATCTTTAAAATGAAAGTGGTTTCATAAAAATATGAGTTAATATGTGAAATGTGGCTTTTTGGGGTGTTATTGTATATTATACCTATGTATATTATATGTTTATTTATTTTCCTTGTATTTTTATATATATATTGTATTTTTAACTATTTGTATATATTTTATTTTACTTATATAAAATACAAATAAAAATCACAGAACAAAAAAAAATAAAATCATGTATATATTGTATGTGTACCGTTGTATATTGTAAAATACCCCTATTTATTTATCCTAATAAATTATTCCATAAAAAATAAAAATATCATTATAATCCGTGTAAAATATTTTAAAATAATACATTAAAAAATTATTTGTATATTTGTAAAAATAATATATTAAAAATCATGGTAGTGTATATATGTGTGTGTATATATATCTATGAATAAATTGTTTTATTTAGATATTACTATGTATATAACTTTTTTAATTAATTAAAAATCACCATAACTAAGCTAATTTAATTACTATCATTTTTATTTTTAAAAGTTTTTAATTTGAATACATTTTTAATTTTATTTTTAATTGATTTAATATTTTCCACCTTCTTTGTCGTTTTCTATTTTTGTCTTTTCGTGGGCCATGCTCTGATTAGTTGAGCCCAGGAGTGTTGACTCGGATCATCTTCCCAATCAACAACCTTCTTCGCTTCTTTAAGGCGTCGACTTTCCTTCCCAATTTTTTCCTATCCAATCCTGTCACTAACTGCGCTTGATTCCTTCTCCACTTCGTTAGACCATCGACTTCATCGCCAGATAGTCATCTCTGTCTCTCATGCCTCGATATGCATGTGCTTTAAATTTCAAAATTCGCTAGACATCACTCTTATATTGTATCATATCTCCATTTTTTGAGGATGATCCATTTTCGTGAGGTTTTCTCGTTCGAGGTTGAGCTTGGGAGCTCTGGTAGTGACAGGACTTTGATTCCCACATCCATGAGCGTGAGATATACATCTGGAGCGTGATACACACACATTGTCGGAGCTCTACAACGGCATTGAGTCTCTTCATCTTTCACTATGAATCGATGTAGTAATCTTCACACAATCATCTGTAGGTAATTTCTTTTTGTTTTCCATTTTAATTTTGGCGTTTGATTTCTTTATTTAGTGTAAGTTAGATCATCTTTCATCAAACTCTGATCTACTTGATCGGAGCTCAACCACTCATTGGTTCCTACTTCCGACACCCACAACATCTTCACCTCGACTTTCTTCATCTTCCTACCGTAATCTGAACACCCAGATTAATCCAGATATGGAGATCGACTCCATCTACACTCGCCATTTGCCAAAATCATCTGCCACCCTCCTTTTGTTCCTCTTTCGAGCTTATAGAGAAGGTCGGAGAAACAAATCCGAGCATTGATCCTTTTGCATGGTTTAGGAGTATAACTGGAGCAAGAAATCAAGATCTGGAGGTTTGCTTTGCAGTGCAGATAGCCATATCTTCAGATCCTCTACCGATCATCATTAAACCTCATCGTCACATCCAATCGACGGACGATCGTTGTAAGAACATGGAACCACCTTCAGGCAGTGAATAGAGTAGAGTTTAGTTGAGATTAGGGCGATCGAAACTCAGCAAAGCAACCATTCTTCATTGTTCTTCAAGCACCCACCCGATAAAGAACATTATGCCCAGTTTCAATCAAAGCCGTCCAAGAAGACCCAATCTTGAGCCGTTAATCGAGAGTGTCCAGACCATATCTCATCCGCCCGCACATGCCTCAAGCTCGACCATCATATTGCATCTCCAGATCAGATCTGACCGTCCAAGCTACACGAGGACCTAAAGTGAGTCGGTGACAAATTTCTCGTTTAGCCATGTTGTTCTTAGATTTTATAAATAAATCCTTAATAGGACATGTGTCAGAAGCTATTTAATTGAATATTTGCATGTTAGCTCATGTTATTTCGTATATTTACTTTTGATTCCTTGAATTGCATAATGTGCACAGCACGTGAGTGTTTAGAAAAAACTACAATAAAATTCCGTGCATTTATTTGTTATTATATGGTCCTTGGAATTTAATTATTCACATTGGGGTCCTTGACAACTTATTTCACGTGCATCGACACGTGCCTCGCTGGGTAAATTATACTTTGGACCCACAGTTCTATGCATTGTTATTCATTTGGTCTAGAAAATAACTTTCTATGCATATTAGTCCCTATTCATGAGTATTTTTTAATTATTTGTTAGACATATTTAATAAATAGAAAATCATCATTAAAAATCCCTAAAAATCATACAAGTGTCTGCTAATATCTTTTATTCATAATAATTTTCATTTGCATTTTATTGAGTTTTATTAGTTTTAATAATTCCAAATACTAAAAAAATTTTCCTGGTTGAGTTAGAAAATAAATAGATATTTGAAATTTTATTTGAAAAATTGCATAAAATTTTCTAATTGCATCTTTTTATTTTTTTTATTATTTGACCAATTTTTATTTGTAAATTCATTTTAAAACCAAAAAATTACAAAACTCCAAAACACTAATATAATCATATTAAATTACATCCTCTTCATTTCAATGCAAATTCTTTGATTTTTTGATTTCATACCTTATTTTAAAATCACAAATACAATCACATATTTACCATTGCTTAATTTCCTATTTTTAATTATTTTTAAAACTATAAAATAATTAAACTTTTTTGGAAAATCACAAAAATAGTAAAACAAATTAAAAATCCAAAGCTAATTTTATTTGAATTTTGTATATATTTGATATTTTTTTAAAAACACAAATTTTGCTTTCCTTATAATTTTATTTTATACCTTTATTTGTTTTCATTTTAATAAAAATTTAAAAACATTTGCAAAACTAAAAAAAGTATAAAAGTAGAAAATCATAAAAAAGTATAAAACTTAAGATTCATAAAAAAACTAAAAAGAAAAAAGTTCCACAAAAAACCAAGAGTAGTGTGCATAGAATTCCTTATTTTATTTCATTGATTTTTCATTGATTTAATAACCCTCATGATTTTGTAGCCTCCCTGAGTTCAACCATGTGCATTATAAGGGTAAGTAAATAGCAATTTCTCTTGCTTACATTTCTGTAAATTTTTTTTGGCTTTAGAATTAAATAAATTTTTTAGGGATAATTTGGGATGTATCGACATTTAATAATTTAATTAATTAAACCACTAAAATCTCTGTTCAACAAATGGCACCATTGCTAGGGAGTCACGATGAGGGCAGTGATGAATATCTATTTCATCATCTTTATTCTTTTATTTTACCTTAAAATCCCTTATAAAACACCTGTAAATACTATACCTAAGTCTTGTGTAAATAATATATATTTATCACTATTTTAACCAAAACTAAATAAAGAAACAAACAAAAGAAAAATAAAGAAAATAAAAGATTGTATATAGGTAATAGATATATGTTGACTCAGACCCGAGAATAGGTCAAGACTTGACTTAATTGACCAGGAATAAAGTAGGGGGAGATATGGCCTGAATATCAAAAATTTCAAAAAATCAACCATCACTTGTCTACATTCATCATTTGTACACTAATGTATATCATACACATTTTTTTCATTACATTATTTATACCCAAACTAACCTCAAACACAATGTTTTCTTCATGAAAATTGTGCATAGAAATCTTTTGTAAATAATAAAATAATTGTAAGAATAATAAACATATATTTTGTAAATTACAACACTATAAAAAAGCCATAAAACACAACTTGTAAGATCAATATCTTCTCCTCCAAAAATCAAAATTAATCAAACTCACTTTCATTGTACTCCAAATTAAATAATCTTTAAAATAGAGGTTGTTTCATAAAAATCTGAGTTAAGGTGTGAAATGTGGCCTTTTGGGGTACTATACCTATGTATATTATTTGTATAAAAATTGTATATTTTTTCTTTGTATTTTTGCATAGTTTATATGTTTAATTAATTGCAAATATTGTATTTGACTTAATAAAATAAGAAAATCACAAAATCAAAAATCAACACAAATAAAATCATGTAAATATTATATGTACTACTATGTACATGTTGTAAATACATGTATTTATTTAAGCTAATAAATCACCTTTAAAAAAATAAAAATATGGCTAAAATCCTAGTAAAATGATGTAGATTTATAAATAATAAATTAATAGGTATATTTGTAAAAATAATTAATTAAAAATCATAGTCTTGTATACATAGGTTTGTATACCTGTATATAACAAACTTTAATTATTTTTACACATCTATATATACCGTATTCAATTAATTATAAATCACCTAAATTAACTATATTGAGTCCTTAACATTTTTCATTTTTATTATTGGGATTTTTACCCTGCAGATCCTATAAACATTTCCAATCACCTCCACAACCTTTGAAACAACCTAATTCCCCCATCGACCCCGTAAACTTGCCAACTCTTACCCCATGAACACTCCGGGTAATATGTTTTAAGCCCTTGGGGGTTCTTGGGGAAATTTACAGGGTCAATGGGGTAATTACGTTGTGCAAAAGGTAGTTGAGACATTTTAAAACATTTATAGGGTCTATTGGGTAAAAATCCCTTCATTATTTAAAACCATTTTTTATTTTTAACCTAATTTATTTAACATTTTATTGATTTTTGTCATTTTCCCTATTTTGTCATGTAGTTGCATGCCTCCTGATTGGCTGGCACGGGTTTGTTGACCTCGGTCAATTGCCTACTCCACCCACCGTTTTCGTTCATCTTGGGCATCTACTCCTCTCTGTATTTTCCCTCATGTACTAGTCATTAACGTCCCCCGATTCCTTCTATCAATTTTCATCCCTAGTCATTATCTCCCTCACTTGCTCTTCAGATCCATCATCTTCAACTCGATCCACTCGCAGTTTGAATTCAAAACCTCACTGGACTTCGCTCCTATATATACATCCTTATTATCCCCCGCCATGTTTTGATGTGTTTTGGGAGAGGAATTTTCACCAAGACGGACCTTGGAAGACTGTATGGTGACAGAACTTTTGATCTCTACAGTCGGGAGTGTGAGCAATCCTTGAAGAGACGAGATCCACCAAATCGTCAGAGACTTTTTCGCGTGACGCTTCTTCAAACTTTTTATCTTCGAATCGAGGAAATATTCAGCTGGCATCCACTGAAGGGTAACTTAGTGTAGTTTAGAGTTTATTTTAGTTTATAATTCATTAGTTTTTGCTCTGATTTCAATAGGACATATATTTCATCATCCTCCTCCCATCTGCAAGATCGGAGGTTCTTCGATCACTAATATCATTCTCTCACCTCGCCATCAAATCCTTCTTTACATTCTCCATTTCCTTACGCACATTACCCCCTTTAGATCATCTCAGATCTAAAGTCCGGCTCCCTCTCCGATCATCTTCATCGAAATCCCCACTCTCTCACCATTTTCCTCTCTCTCAAGCTTGATAAAGCTCACCAGAGCATCACCTCCGAGCGTGGAATTCATTGCAGGTCTTAGGATCTCACAAGGGTGCAAAGGGAGCAAGTTGGAGGTTCGATTGCAGCTGAACACCTTTAGTCCACCAGATATCATTCTAACCTTTACAGTGCATCTTGGAGCTCATTTTCCGTTAAAGGGGCATCACATAAAGCCATAGAAACCATCTGAAGCTGAATTTGTTGGAGATTGAGAGAGTCTTACTCGATTGAACTTTGTCGGAACTCACCTTCGAACAAGTTCTTCTGGAGGCCTCCTTGTCTGCACGATCAAGAACAAAAGCTCAAGATTAGATCGTAGCCGTTCAGTTACGCCTAATTTTGAGCCATGGATCGAAGTACATATCTGATTGAGATTATTCACACATTCCATCACGTCAACCATCCGATCATCAGCGAGAGCCATCATAGTTGTTCGCTTTGCCAAGTAGAATAATGGTAACATTGTGTCTAAGTCCCTGCTTTGTTTTATTTTGCAAATAAGTCCCAGTAGGACATGTGTCTTCTTGTAAACATTTGAAAATTTGTAACTTGTTCCTTGCCATTTATTTTATTTGCATTATAGTCTTGCTCGAATTGTGCATGTGCCTTGCACATTATATTTTGTGAAATTTGCAATAAAAACATGCATGGTTGTTGTTATTATTTGGCCCTAGAATTAAGATAATTGCAAGTTGGTCCAATCTAGCACAACTCACACGCCTCTACACACGTATTTTTGGATAATTTGCATTTTCAACCCTCAAATTTCTTATTTTGTTATAATTTGGTCACATAACTAATTTCTCTTGCATCCATGCCCCTGTGAGCCTGAATATTATTTTACATGTTAAATTGAAGTTAAAAGATAGCAAACAACCACAAAAAATTCATAAAAATTCATTGTGATTCATGTTAAGTAGCTTTTGCAACAATAATTTTTATTTTACATTTAAATCACTTTAAAAAATACAAAAAACAACATAACATTCCATGTTTGCAATTGAAAATAAATGAAGAAATATAAATTTTTTTCCAAAAATTCTAAAAAAAATCCCGCATGTTTCTTTGCATTTCTTTTAATTACCATGTAGTTTTTGCATTTAATCCCTCAGATAAACAAAAAGGTCACAAAACATCTAAAAAACCAAAAATTCATATAAAATTCCAAAAATAATATAAAATCTTTTTTTTTAAATATACAAATTTATCTTTTTGTTCGTGCATTTTCATCCATTTTTAGACTAGTTTTCTATTTTTGAAAATAAAAAAAGGTTGCATATTCTGTTTGCATTATTTCCTATTTTTGAATTATTTGAAATTCCAAAAAAAATCTAAAAAATCTTGAAAAATAAAAAACAGTAGCAGAAAATATAAATATGCAAAGAAATAATTTTAGTTTATTTTTTTGTATATTTTTTATATATTTGAAAAAACAAAAGGAGTGGTTGGTGCTGTTATTCATTTTCTATACTTATTCTTCCATTGTTTTAAAAATAAAAAATTAATTACAAAATAAAAATTATAAAAAAAATAAAATAAAAAACCAAATAAAAATTATAAATTAATATTCAATAAAAAATATAAAAATACAAAATACAAAAACCAATATTAATGTGCATAGAAATTTCTGCTTTATTTCATTGAGTTTTCATTGATTTAATAACCCTCGGGATATTTGTTGCCTCCCTCAGTTCGATAATATACGTTATACATGTAAATAAATAAAACTCATGTTCTTGTCCTTACATTCTTTTTCTTGCTTTTTGGCTTGAGATGTGGATAAAATCAAATAATTTTTGGTGAGGCATTTTCAAGGTTGCAACGATACACTAATATTTCAGACTTTTTAAAACCCCTTGAAATCACTTGTTCAACAAATGGCGTCGTTGCCGGGTGATTTCAAGGGGTTTTATAAAGTTAGAATTATTCTTTTATTTTTGTCTTCTTATTTTTGCTTCATCTCACTTCTTTCTGCTTCTAAGATGTCGCATTCGAGACGATTTTGTTCTAGTATAATTAAGTAAAAGATGGGTTTTGGGCCTCTTGTACATTGTGTATTTTACCTGATTTTAACCTATTATTTTATGTACATAATTGACTCTTTTTATTTTATTTTTTTCCTTTATTTTCTTGCACAAAAGATTTATTAAAATGCATAAAAATCTAAACCTAAAATAAAACCAAACTCAAAGAAATTGACAGAGTCTAAGTGTGCACTAATAATATGTACAAAAGTCCCCTTTATCGTACTTTATTTTATTTATCTATGCTCTTAACTAATAAAAAACTATAAAATTAGAGTAATGCGTAAATATTTGTCTTCAATTTTATAGTATTTTTTTCTGATTTTTATCTTATTTAAAATTAACAAAAAAAATTACAAAACCCAGAAATCAAGGTCTTTTATACACATAGAGTACCATCTAAAATACCACTTTGTGCAAATGACCTGTTTCATTTTGGTTTCTTCGTTAAAGTTGGGGATCTCATCGAGATGAATAACTTTCGTAAAGAAAATTTTCCAAGCTGAGGTCGTTTGCTATTACTTTTTGAATTTTTCTTTTCTTTTATTTTTCAAATTTTCCAGGAGTGACTGATGGCGCTCCTGGAGCCGCCACCTGTCACTTTTTTGGCCTTTATTTTTCTATTATATGTAAAAAATTTAGATATAAAAATAATAAAAATAAAATAGTCACGTGGCCTCATCCGGACCATCCGATCTCGACCGATCAGACGACCTCAGGTCATTTCCTAGCTCCTCTCATCTCACCCCCTTCCAAATCAAGCACGGTCAATGCCTCTCCCCCACGTCCGTCACCGACCACTTTCATAATCCATGCTGCCATCCATATCCAATCTCCTCCCAGATATCCTCATCAAGTCCAATCACCATGGTCTCTCCCAGATCCCCTTACTTTTTTGTGACCCACATCTCCAATCCCCTTTCCCAAATCGATCATCGCCTCCAGATCCGATCGGCCATCGTATCTCGTCAATCACACCCTTCTATCTCCTATCTATTGGAAAAGCGATCCCACTGTGAGCCATTATGCGATAAATGTTATTGCAAATATCAATTCCTTATCTGAAATGAAGAATACTTAATTTGTATATTAGGTCCCTAAGTACAATTAGGGTTATGTTCCATGACCATCTTAATAATCATACAGTTGTTGATTCAATTGCTCAATTAGAGAGGCAGGTGTTTGGATGAATATCTAACGAGTTAGATTGATGACTCATCAAGCACCGTCAAATGATTATAATGATAGGATCTCCATCCTGAGAAGGAGATAGCAATCCTTTCTCTAAAGGCTAATATCTAACCGACCTCTTGATGCAGGTCCTCTACATAGGAATAGAGATTCATGGGTGTTAGATAAGTTAGGTCAAAAGAGTTGACTTAATGAGGTTGAGATAACCAAAGAACTATATTGTATGCTGTCACGATATAGGCACACATCCTCTGACCGGAGACAGATGTGTTACTGTATTTTTTAGTACGTACATTTGCTAGACCAATAGGTTGATTACCAAATCAAGGTATATACACTGGGGCGTTGGTGTGCATATAAGGGCATATGAGTAATACGATCTCTCAAAAGGATCATTTAAGTGAAGGATATGGTGAGATCCATAAGCGCATCACAAAAGCGTGAGGATCGCATCTTATGTGATAGAGAGCGACTAGTTGCACTAGTTGCTCGAGGTAGTGGAATTTAAAATTTTTTCATGCGATGAAACCACATAATCCAAGTACACTTCTCGGATCATTTCATCTAAACCACAAACAAGTATTAGGGTTACCTCTTGAAGCATGGTTGCGATCGAGTCTCTAAACGAAGAGACCTCGTGTCTCAAGTCCGATCTGACGGAGGAGTCGCTTGCTAGCGCAGTGATGAAATACGTGCATCTCGCAATCCATGTTGATGATCCAAGCGGCGAATCTCTTGATCTCATCTCACGAGATCTGGCATCTTCTTCACGAGCGAGGTGCTCCGAAGGAGACGGAGATCCACGAGCAAACAGTCCGGCAGCATAACAACGATGCTGCAGTGAGAGCGACTCTCTCTAGGTCTCCATGGTGGACGGCCATAAGAGAGAAGGAGCGGGATTAAGTTGGCATGTAGAGAGAATGAGAGAGAGAGAGAATATGTTGTCAAACATAAGAAGACCAAGGGGTGCCCTTCTATTTATAATATTTGGGATCCATGGATTTCAATCCATGGACAACACAAATCCAATGGCTCACATTGATTTGTGTTTCTTTTAATGGCCATGATTTGTTTCTAAAATATTTGCAACAACAATTAATTTAAATTAAATCAAATATATCAATAAATTCCAATTTAATTCAAATCCTTCTCCATTGGATAAAATAGGAAGGAGAGTAGCCTCCTTCCATAAAGAGGGGGGACGACCACCGCATTCCTTATAGGAATTGGGGACGTCCACTCTCCTTAAGAGGAAGGTGGCTATCTCCACCAATTCCATGAGATCCCATTATCCCTTGTATTTCTCCAATATTTGCAACAACTTTTGTTGCAAATTATTTCACAAAAATAAATTCAATTTATTTTGTGAACATTGCAATCATGACATTGGAAATTTGTGAATCACATTCACAACCCAAAATAAAATGAGAATTACATTTTCAATTAATTGTCCAATGTGAATCCAATTCACATTGACATATAATTAACAAATGTAAATTACAAATAGCTCTCTCTTATATATTATAAATCACATTGATAATATAAAAGATTAATACGGATAGTGCCATACACATTATTCATATACATGATAATTAAATGAAATTTAATCATCTTGGATCTCTATTCTCATGTACCCAAATAATGAGAATTGCATTCACATTATTTACATCTTTGATAATTAAATCACATTTAATTTAAGATAACTCTCCTTATAATATGAATCAAATTCATATTATTCATGATATTTAATTTTCCATTTTCTCAATGCTTGGATACTTATATCAACAATGAAATTATCTAAACACTTTCAAGGATAATGAGCTTTCTCCATGGATACTTAGAGATAAGGACATGGCGATTGTATTGTTCCACAAATAGTAAATTGGATATTGAGATCACATCTCAAATCGGGATCTTGCGGATCTCCCATAGAGGTTTGATTAAATCAAACTCGTAGATCTAATCTTCTCATTGCATCTGAATCACATTCAGATCAATGTCCAACAATTTGGACCAAGATCAAATCACTTCTCTTTTGAGAGGAGTCACTAAAATCCAGACCCATTTCATCACTCCCTAGGAATGGAAGTGTCATGGTTAAACAATCATTTATGATCTCATCACCCTCAGGTATTTCCAATACATGTACATCCTGCATTTTGGAAGACCCAGAGTAAACCTGAAATATAAGATCAATATTACACTATCTACTTCAGAGTTTTATCATCATGTTTCTCATTCGATCATTGGGAGTCTGTATCAATCATATGCTTTCCAAAAGCATATATCATACCCAGGTGTTGATCATATACTTTTCCAAAATCATATATCAAACCTATAAATTCAGTCAAGCTTCCAAAGCGAGGCAACCATGCACAGAATTCGATTCTTCCCAATATCTCATGAGTGAGCTCATGACATCCGGTTCAGAACTGAACATGTATGATCCCTTTGAGAGATCGTATTAGTCATATGCCCTTACATGCACACCAGCGCACCGGTGTATAGACCTTGATTACATCATCAACCTATTGGTCTGCCAAATGTATTTACTCAGATATACAGTAACCCATCTGTCTCCGGTCATAGGATGTGTGCTTATATCGTGACAACATACGTCATAAGACTTTGGTTATCTCGATCTCGTTAAGTCAACTCTTTGACCTAATTAATCCGACACCTTTGAATCTCTATTCCTATGCAGAAGACCTGCATCAAGAGGTCGGTCAGATATCATCCTTTAGAGAAAAGGATTGCCATCTCCTTCTTAGGCTAGAGATCCTCTCTTAATAATCATTTGATGGTGCTTAGTGAGTCCTCAATCTAACTCTTTATATATTCATCCAAGCACCAGCATCTATAATTCAATAATTGAATCAACAACTGAATGATCATTAAGATGTCCCATGGTACACAATCCTAATTGTACTAAGGAACCTATTATGCAAATTAGTTATTCTTCATTTCAGATCAGGGAATGATATTTGCAATAACATCTATTGCATAATGGCTTGTCATGGGCTCGCATGTCCAACATCAAGTTCATTTACTGAACCAGAAGGCATAAGCTCACTCGTGAGATATAGGGAATAAATTTTTGTGCTCGATCATCTCATTTTGGAAGCTTGACTGAATTCGTAGGTATGATGTATGCTTTTTGGAAAGTATATGATCAACATTTGGGTATGATATATGCTTTTGAATGTATATGATCGATACCAACTCCCAATAGTCAAATAAGAAACTTAATGCTAAAATCCTGAAGGTGACAATCTAAAAGAGATCTAGAACGTCAGGTTTATTCTCGGTCTTCCAGAATGTAGGATGTACAGGTATTAGGAATTGTTGAGGATGATGTGATCATAAATGATTGTATAACCATGACGCTTCCATTCCAAGGGAGTGATGAAATAGGTCTGGATTTTGGTGACTCCTCTCAATAGAGAAGTCATATAATCTTGGTCCAAGTGTTGGATAGTGATCTGATGTGCTTCAGATGCAATGAGAAGATTGGATCTACGACTTTGATTTAATCAAACCTCTATGGGAGGTCCGCAAGAAAAGGAGTTGAGAAGTGATCTCAATATCCAAGTCACTATACGTGGAACAATACAATTGCCTTGTCCTTATCTCCAAGTATCCGCGGAGAAAGTGCACTAAACCTTGAAAGAGTTCGCGGATATTTTCAATGTTGATATATGTATCCGAGCATTGAGAAAATTAATAATTAAATGTGATTGAATTATCATGAATAATATGAATTGGTTCATATTGTAAGGAGAGTTAGATGTGATTTAATTATCAATGATTCGAAGAATGTGAATGTTATTCATGTTATTTGGGCACATGAGATTTGAGATCATAGATAATTAAATATGATTTAATTATCAACTATAAGATTAATGTGATTATCACAATGACCAATAACCATGGATATTATAAATATGATTTATAATATGATGGTTAGTTTTAATTGTAAATAGAATTTACAAATTATATGTTGTTGTGAATGAGATTCACAATAAATAATTAATTAAAAATCTAATTTACATATTATATTGGATATATAAATATGATTTATATTTGTCAATGATGTGATTGAAGTTTTCGCAAATTTAATTTGGAAATATTTTTGTGAAGATAAATGCAAAAATTTTACTGCATATTAATTATTTTATACATATAGATATAGGAAGACTTAATCCCTTTATGGTGGCCACCCAACTTGACTTGTTCTAGAGGGGGTACGACCACCCTATTTATAGCAAAGAGACTTTGCTTTCTATATTATCTGTGTATATTAATTAATTTTAAAATGGATTAATTATTATCTTGAAAAGGGATAAAGTTATTTTGTTTTAAACTAGTTGTTGTTATTTTTTTAGCAGCAAATCATGGCCATTGATTAATAACTTTTTAATCTACACCGTAGATTAAGAGAGCACAAGTATTGAGATCCATGTGCATCCAACTAGTATAAAAGGAAGGGTAACCCTTGCATTTGAAGAAAACACGTAATTCCAAGAGGAATTAAACTCTATCCCTCTCTCTCTATACATGCCAACTCTCTCTCTCTCTCTCTCTCTCATTGTGGTCGTCCACCATGGAGCCCTAGAGAGAGTCGCAATTACCGCAGTATCATTGTTATGCTATTGGATGGTTTACTCATGGATCTTTGTCTCTTTCAATGTGCCACACTTGTGAAGAAGATGCCGGATCTCGTGTGGCGAGATGTGAAGATTCACTGGTTGGATCATCAAGATGGATTGCGAGGAGCACGCATATCGTCAACGCTCTTGCAAGCATTTCCTCCGTTGGGTCGCACTTGAGACATGAGGTCTCTTCCTTTAAAGACTCAAGATCACAACCATGCTTCAAGAGGTAAACCTAATACTTGTTTGTGGTTTAGATGAAACGATCCTAGAAGTGTTCCTGGATCATGCGGTTTCATCATTTAAAGAATTTTATATTCCGTTGCCTCGAGCAACTAGTGCGAGTAGTCGCTTCCGATCACACACAATGCGATCCTCACACTTCCGTGACGATTTTAAGGATTTTTACATATCCTTCAAGTGGTATCAGAGACATAGGTCGGAGGTTTTGGATACGATCCATAAACCTAAAATGACTTGAGTATTTTTTGATTGCATGATGACTTGGGTATTTTTTCCTCACTATTTAAAATTATTTAAACACAAAATTATAACTAGGATTATGTTCCCCATTATCTAATAAAACCGTGGGATTTGAGTTTGCATGATTTGGAATCCGATTGCTCTAGTTATGATCATTTTAATGAACATGTATCTACAGTTTCGGGGATGACAAGTCTTGACGTAATTAAATAGTTCATTACGGTTTTGAAACATCTATAAATGCGTTAAAATCACTTGGTTTTGTTGTAAATAAAATTAGAAAAAATATAGAAACTTGTTTTGCTTGATTTGGATTTAAATTGATTGAGATATTCTAATTTTAGTGAGGGGCACTGCTGAAAATAACTTTCCCAATCATGAACCTTGTGATTGCCATTCAAATAAATAATGGAAATTAATGGTTGATTTCCTGAAATAATACTGATTTGTAAAAAATATAAAAAAGATGATGATTATTTCTTTGAATGACATTAACCATAACCAACTTGAGAAGATAATTGATCTTGATCACCATTGGTTACATGAACATTCCAACAAACATTGATGCTTGAATCGGATTGGGGATTTGTTTAGAAACTCTTCTTATAATATTTATCAAAACAGTTTTGATAAATATTATATGGTATAAATTTGGTCGAAAGACTGATCATCTGAAATACAAAATGATCGTTTTGCATTATCCTGACCTGAGGCGGATATGGTGTCTAGTCGGTGGAGCATTGGGGTAGCAGGTAGCTCCGTGATCGGTTTGTCCCACTCTTGTCGGTACTGGCCATGATAGCGGGTTAGGAAAGTATAACGCTTGAAGCAATCATGATATATTTTTCTAATTAATAAAATTCAAATAATATGTATTTTGATATTATACCATCCTTCAAGTAACAATTAAAAATTATCTGTTGGTTGTTTGATTAGATTGATAATTGATTTAATCTGAATATATGAGTTAGATACAATTAAAATTAAACTCTCTATTATGAATACATTTTATTTTCCTTCGAAGAACTAATTATGTGAATATGAATTATAATAATTAGTTAGAATTTGAACATGATATGGAGAATCACATAAGTGACATCCATGGTCTTCTGTCACGGCGAAGGGTTTCGTCACCAGTGATTGTATGTACGAGACGCTTGTCCGAAGTGGTAGCTCCTGCATACAAGTGCATCTTGATCGGTCTCTTTTCTTCTTGAAAGATTAAGGTCGTATGTGTAGTGACCCTAATATCGGGTCCTCATATTATTTGGGTGATATTGGATTGCGCATATCGAGTTCTAATTTTGTTGACGGTTGGTTCAATTAATAATGGGTGAACATCACCTTAGGAGTGGTGGGCATGGGTGTTAAAGACTGAATTGGGAATGCAAGTTGGACTTGCATGGTGGAATCAGTTCCTGCTTCTTTTTATCCAAGTTACAAGTTCTCATATCATTGTGATGCAATGGAGATAAGAAAGGATATCCCAGATCTTGCTTGAGATATAATGGCACGTATATCTCTTACATTGAATGTGATTAAGGGAATGAACTTTCAGTGTTGACGAGGCAAGAGAACTTTTATATAAAAATTTGTAAATCAAAGTCAATATATATACATGCAAATTTCTTATTCAGATAATCCTCATTAAACCCAATAAATACTATACTCAATAATAATCAATAAAATATCAAGGATTGGATCCATGATCAAGATATTGTACTTGTAGTTGGACACATATTGTATGTGGTTGTAATGTGCAAGTTTACTCATAATAATGAGGAATGGCAAATAAATAGAGAGTAGGAACTACAACCCAAGGGTTTGTATGTATCTATAGTCTTGATCTATCATCGAATGTACTTTGGAAGTGACTTGTCGATGATTATTGTAATTGTCAAATAATCCTTATAAAAACCGAAGAAGATGTTCTAGCATATATATTTTCTCTCGACGTTTATTCATGAATGGCATGGTTCACTGCATTATGTAGAATGGCGACTTGATAAGAGATGATGTACTCAAAATATTTGAGTACCTGCATGATTCTACGTCTTTAAGAGTTGAGATGGATGTAGATATGATAAAGTGTCATCATTCTACTATCTATACTCAAATCATTCATGAAGCTTCTTAATATTCATATTATATGAATTGAATGAAGCATGCATAAATGTTGAAATACTCTTATATTTAAACCCATTGAATTCATATAAGAGATCATTTTGTCTTAACCAATGGTTGTTTATAGATGAAGGGAGGGCAGTGGAAGCATTGGTTGGACCAAAGTAACAAGGAAGTCAAAGAGTTGACTGTACTTCTATGACTTCCATATGTCATCCAAAGAGTTGGATGAATGCCAATACTACAACAGCTGATGTGTTGACATTATGAGTATCAAGTCTATCTAGGATCCTTAGAGAAGGACTTGCATAGTGCATCAGAATAATCTACATCTACATAACATCATTGAAAATGATTTACTTATTAGATAAGATCAAAGTCTAAGAATTGTATCTCATTCTTCTAATAACACTTGCAATTGGTTGCATATGTTTTAGAAGACTGGAAAATGTTCTTAAGATTTAATATCCATCTACTTGGATATTAATGCAATTGTTGTAACAATCTCTATTGGATAGATAGACTTCATATTTCAGTGGGGAGAGCCCTTAGTCTTAAAGAATGTCCCTATGACCTAGATATTAGAATGCACTCATTGTTTATTTCTAAATGTTGGAAATAAACATGAATTCTGGAATAGACCTACTATAAAGTGTTATGATGGATATATTCATATAGTAATTGGACATTTGGAAGACTATACTAAATTAGAAAGTTAATAATTGGTTCATTAACCTTTCTAATACTCGAAATTGTAACTTAAAAGATCAATATGAGGATGAATATTATTTAACAATAATCTAGCATCATGTCTGGGGCATATGACTATTGATGAGATCCATAGAATAGTAAGATGAGACTTTATAATGTCTTAAATTTCAAAATTTACATACTTGTGAATATTGTATTCAAAGTAAAAAAGTCCAATGCACCCTTCTTTGGGAACGATGTTAGATGCCAATGTATTCAAGATCTCATACATATTAATGTATGTGGATCATCTATATCAAAATAAACATTAATGATATGGGACATCTATTGATGATTATTTGTGATATGAGATTTCTTCCCTTCACCATAGAAACCTTTAAAATGTTCAAAGATTTCACAATTTTGGGTTATAACCAAAGTTTGAAGGAAGATGAAATGAATTTGATCTATCGTAGGTAGCTTGTACATATTAGATGAATTCAAAGAATAACTTATGTAGATATGAATGTCATTCCTATCTCACTCCTCATGATACACCTAAACTCGATAGAGTTGTAGGTATATACAATTGGATCATGTATGACATGATTTGATCAATGAATGAATCTTAGCATAATTACCTCTTAGTTTCAATGTGTATATATTGTAGAGACTACAATATAAATATGCACACTTAAAAATTATTTCATGTAGATCTAACCCTAGAAATATTCATAAGCTATGGTTTGGAACCTAGCCTTGTTTTGTACACTTGAGGATTTAGGGTTGCATGGTCCATAACATTGTCTTGGATGCAAGTAAGGTGGAATCTACCACCAGATAGTGCTGCTTCATTAGAAAAATAAAGGATGGTATTGGATACCAACTTTATAACCTTGAGATTCTAAAAGATTTCATCTCTAAAAATATGATTCTTAGAGGATGATGACTTTCCCTGAGAATAAAGATGAAAATGAAGTGAAGGAACTCATTTAATCTTGAGAAAATGGGGCTTCTGAAATCGGAAACTAAAAGGACAAATAAAGATGAAACACTCATACCTCTTCAAATGAATTTGAGGATGGATTCCATGTGTCAATTAAGTCTGACAATGATCTTACTTCATATGATGAAGCATTTGAGGATCACGACATGGAAAGTCTGACAATGATCGTACTTCATATTCAAGTGTTGTATATGGACCCTTGAGGATCCACCTATATGGGTAAGACCCATTAAGGTGTAAATGGATCTTCAAGAGACAGAGAGAACCTAATGAGAAGGTAGAGACCTTCAAAGCACGTCTTGTATCATCAAGATACACACAAAGAGAAAACATTGCTTGCAGATGAGACTTGCTCTTCTGTTACCATGATTGAGTCCATCTGAATATTGCTAACTATAGCTACACAACTTGACTTCGAAATCTACAAGATGAAAGTCAAGATTGCATTCCTCTGTGAATACCTCTCCGAGGATATTCATATGAAGTAGCCCTAGGTCTTCATAGTTGAGGAATGCAAGGTGTGCAATATGAAGAACTCCATCTATAGACTCAAATAAGCTTCTTGTAGTCGGAACATCAGATTTGATGAAATTATAGTTGTTATGATATCAGATAGAATCTTGATGAATCGTGGAAAGCTTAGTCAGAATGCCATTGTGTACATCGTGCTAAATGTAGATAATATCCCAATCATTTGGAATGATATAAGGATGATAATAAGTGTTTTATAATCATGTTGTTCCATACCTTGATATATGATCTAAAGGATACCTCTTAGATCTTAGTTCTGAAGTTGTTCAGAAGAAAAGAAAAGAGAAATTGGGACCGTCACATTAGTGGTACACCTCGGAAATTTCCATTTTCTGGAAAATTCCAAGAAAGGCTTATTTTACTTATGATATAGTACTGAAGAGGAACCCCTAGAAAATTCCAAGAAAGGCTTATTTTACTTAGGATTAAAGATGCCTCCTAAGAAACCCCCAGAAGAAGAGGAACACAGAGATGGTCCTATGCACCAAGTCTTTACCCAATTGGCTAGAGTCGAGCAGCTGAATGCAGAACTTATAGCTAGGATGGGACAGGTGATCGAGGCAGGTGGAATTTACTGACCGATGGTAGATGCCTACAACCCTGCGGAGAATGAGATACATAGTTGGTTTGTACCTGAGAAACCCCCAGAAGCGTTCAAGCCGAAGCCCCACTTTCCGAGTCTGCTACAGAAGTTAAATGGAAATGCCACCGAAGAACCATATGCTTTCCTGAGAGACTTCGAGCTGGTTTGCAACAACCTTAGTCACCTTAGGGTTGGACAAGATTACATCAGGCTGAAGGCTACCCCGTTTGCCTTAGGAGATAAGGTTGCTCATTGGCTGAAGAATCTCGGGGTTAGATGTACGACCTGGATGCAATTTAAAAATTTATTCTTGAAGAAGTTCTACCCACTTAGTAGGACTAACCAGATGCGGACAAAGATCGCTAGCTTTTCCCAGGGCCCCCACGAACCATTGCATGAAGCATGGGATAGATTCAATGACTTAACTCAAAGCGATCTTAGTCCAAACCTTGTTCTGTGGCATGACCCCAGAAATGCAGTGGTTAATTAGTGCAGCCTGTGGAGGAAGCTATCTCAATAAGAACGAAGATGTCGTATGGAAGATTCTGGAGTAGATGGTGGAAACAGGCAGATCTCAGGTCACCAGGGCCTATCAGTTGTCTCTCTCTAGCCTATCTAATGCGACAACTAGGAGGACTGTAGCTGATCTGGCATATGACCTCATCCCTAGCATGGGGATAATAACTGATAAGCTCGCCATGGTAGAGCAGATCCACAAGAGGGTCACTAACATTGAGGCGCTTTCACGATTGTCGAAACAAGTGGAGGAATTGACTAAGAAGGTAGCCAAGATATGACTACCTACCCCTTCTGCACCACATGTACATGTACATCGAGTTCATCTTGTACAAGAGCAGCTACAGGGGCCTCAGAGTAGCTGGGTTGAGGAGCAGCGGTACACTCAGCAGGAGCAACACGCACCCCCACAAGTGGAGACAGTCTACGAGGAGCCTCCGCAAGTGTTCGAGATCAACAGGCTGCGGTACAACAATGACCCCATCGGTAGACAATCAGGGATAGGGAACGGTCAGCCACATTGACCGACCCTAGTTTACCAGGAAACCAGCTCCATTCCCGTACCGCGCTTCGTAAAGTCCCGTCTAGGACAAGGATACCAACCTCAGCAGCTCCAGCAGCAGTGCACATTCCACTCTGGCCAGCAGGGCCCTACGCCACCTTCCCACCTTCAGCAGTATCAGCACGACCAGTATAGACAGCCAAATCACTCGCCCTCTAGTAAGCAGCAGCAAGCACTGCCCACTAGTGAATTGGAGTCCCTCACCTTGGTCATCCAGACCCTGACTGATAGGGTCCAACAGATAGAGAATGATTACATGGATATTTGAACTGATTTGAACTGTGTTTCACGTACCCAGGACCAACAGATGGCACCAAAGACCCCAATTCCTGCATAGTTTCAGGCCAACCCAAATAGCATGAATCAGGGTCAGCAGCGACCATGCGATCAGGTATACTATTCGGATTTCTCTATCTGAACACCATATCCTTTCGTACAATAATGTAAATCATATGTCCCACAAGAGTGGAAGGACTGTGACCATACCTGATCGGGCGCGAGCACTTGAGGAAGACTCCGCCAAGTCTCTACATGAGGAGAACTTCGAGGTAGAGGAGAAGCATCACCACCACCATCACCAGCAGAATAAGAGGATTTCCATGTCCTCAAGACACCATGGAAAGAAGGAGAGGACCACGAGCAGTGAATCCGGCAAACCAGGGCAAGCCCCTAGGTCGACTCAAGGAGGCAAAGGAACCATTTCGGATCAGATTAGATGAATTATCTCACGGTTTTCCAAGTGGGATTTTTTATTTTTTTTATGCGATAAAAATGCAATTGCATGAAATTGGATCCGAAGGGCCATCTCCTCCACGGATGGCGAGATCCATGACGAGATTTATTATGCAATAGCTCCTCCATCGAGTTGCGCGAGCTCGGCTCCTACCGATCCTCGAGCAAAGACCAACGACTCCATCTCGAGCGCCAATTCCTAGGTAGATCCCTCCATTTTCTTCTCTGAACTTCATCTTCTCTCCCTCTGATTTTCAATTACTTTTCCTGATCTCCTCTCTCAACATTTCCTCCCACCGACCATCGATCGAGCTCTGCCTTAGAGCTCTCATCGTCGCGCAACATTCCATTCTCCCTACGACTCATCGAACCATCTTCGATCATTGCTCCACCCCTCATGGTGGAGGAGCCCGTCAGCAGCCACCCACTCCGCTCCCTAAGGCCTCAACCATCTCCCTACGTCACGCACATCACGTTGCATGCCTCGGCTACTTTGCTAACCTTACATGTACCATCTTCATCGTTGGTCGGAACCTCGCCGAAGCTTCTTCGAGCTCCTTCGTCTTTGTCCTCTAGGCATCCGTCTATTCTTCCATACGCTCCTGCCACTCCGGTGCACGTCCACAAATCCACCCAGCTGATCAGAAGCCTCCAGAAGTCTTCATTGAGCATGGGAGAAGGAGGCGGAGCTGCTGAGGCTTCCCGGAGCTCTGAAGTCGCTGCCACCGCAGCGGCGGAGGAGGAAGAACCCTGGCTACAACTGCCGTTGGAGTCACCCCCCGGTGATCATTCAACGACCATCATTCATCCACGTCGCTCTCACTAGGAAATCCAGATACCGTCGGATCGATTGCGATCGGATAGTCCTCAGCGCTCCACGTCCTCAACTCCAGCCACTGTTGGATCCATCTTGATCTAACGGCCCATATCGTGCTACGTCGCTTCCTATTAGACTCTTCCCCACCCATTATCTAACTTCGAAGCACGTCCGAGCTTGTAGAAGACCCGAAGCAACCTCCGAGCCTCCTTCGCCATCAGAGCCTAGTACCTCACGTGGTTCTCATATACGGTCTAGGTAATTTACAACAAGGCCCCTACAAGTTTTCAAAACTGCATTCAGTCCCTACCAGGCGCATCACGTGAGGTGCACGTGTTCAAAGGGAAATTTGCACGCATACCCTCTACATTATAGGTAAATTGCATTTTAGTCCATGTTAGCATGTTTCTTATTTAAATAATTTTATTCTTGTTTGCATTTTGGTTCTTGTGTTTGTACGTCTATTTATGAACTCATTTAGCATAATTTTTAAATTCCAAAAATTGCACGTTGTAGAGAAACTTGTGCTTTATCATTGTGAATACTTGTCACATTTTTGTGAGCTTCGAGGAATTTAATAGAATTATTTTTGTGGAAATTTATATTGTTTTACCATTGTGTGCCTTTAATTCCAATTGCAATTTTTGTTGCTCAAAAAATCACTAAAAAATCACAATAGGTCTAGTTTAAGTTGTTCTACTTCGTGCCCAAAAATCAAATCATTTGTACGGATAATGATGCCTTAATAAATTCATTAGTATTTTGCTTAATTGATTTTTAATTAGTCCAAAATTCATCATTTTTAAGGTTTAATAATTTTCCTAGACTCATCTCACATAGAAATATCTAGGTTATTTTTTGTATCTGAAAATGATTTAATTTGATATTTATTAAAATTAGTTTTGCAAAACTACCCTGTTCATTTTTAATTCATATTTAATTCATGCACAGTCTAAAAATTCCAAAAAAATGCAGTAGCTTAATTTCATTGCATTTCATATTATGGCCAAGTTTCATCATTTTTGGATTTGATTTGACCATTCTTCAAATTTAACCTTCAAATTTGGCTCGAATTGCATTGCATTTTCCTTAATTGCATAAAAAATACAAAAAAAATATTCCCCTAAAAATCTAACATCGAAATTGGCTTCAAATTAACCTAAGGAAACGGTGCCTCCTTGTGTTCGACCTTGGGATTGCCCAAGTAAAATAAAAAAATTTGCCGCTTGCGTTTAATTCAACATTAATCAAAGTGGTTTTGATCAGTCTTGATTTATCCAACTATAACGAACGCAACACTAAATTTGATCGATAATTTCGTTGAATTTCGTATGGTAGATCGAGGGCTCTTCACCTATCTGAAGGGATATTGATGAATCTCAGATTCATCACTCTAAATCTCATTTATTAAGCTCAAACCTCTCAAAATCAACAACATTTCTGCATCTATTTAGCATAATTACCATTCATGCTTGTTTTTGTAAGAATTGCATTTTAGCACTAATTTCTGCACAAAATAAGAAGCCAAAAATCCAAGCCAAAAGTGACCTGTAACTAGCCTAACTTCCCAGATTTTTAACTCATTCATGCTAAATCCGAATGACCCAAAACCACCTCCATTGTGTACATATCACTAACAAGAATAAATGAAAAATACAAAAAATACTAACCCAATTAAGTGGACCAAAACCCAAACCCTAGTTTCAGGATTTCCGGACTAAAAAAACCTCATATCTTCCTTGTCTAGTGTCCGTTTGAATCCTACTCACTTTTGAACTAATGTACATTCAGTTACCTTAAAAACAAGACCAAGTTTCAAGTGATTCGGAGCTCTATGTGAAAGTTGGGTTTTGGGCCTCTTTTGTACATTTTGTATTTTAGCGGTTTTTGACCTATTACTTTATGTACATATTTAACCTATTTTAGATTATTTCTTTTTCATTTTTATTCTTTTATGAATGTTTTATAAAAAAGCGCAAAAATCCAAATCCAAATTAAGCTTGAAATCAAAGAAACAAATTCAGTCTGAGTCTTCATTAACTAACTGTACAAAATGAGTCTTTTTCATATTTTATTTTATTTCCTCATTTTTCTTAATTAATAAAAATAAAAAAATGGATTAATGTGTAAATATTTATCTTTGATTTTATCGTATTTTTTCTGGATTTTTATCTAGTTTAAAAAGACAACAAAATTACAAAACCCAAAAATCAAGGCATTCTATGTACATGGGATACCCCAAAAATATCACTTTGTGTATTTGATCGATTTTGGTTTTGATGTCTTCATAAATGTTGTAGACCTCATCAAGATGAGCAATTTTCATGAAGGAACATTTTCGATCCGAGGTCGTTTGTTATTTATTTTGCATTTTACAAAAATTTTTATTTTTTGAATTTTCTGGTGCTGACACATGGCAGCCCCTGAGGCTACCACGTGTCAGCCATTTTTAGCTTATTTTAATTATATCATTTTTATAAATAAAAACTAATTAAAATAAAAGGGCCGCATGTGTAAGACACGTGCGTCCAAGGCATGCACCGCGTACGTGCAGCGCCCCTCAACCCCCCTGCCACGTGGCCCCATCTGTGCCATCTGATCATCGCCTGATCGGACGACCCAGGGGTCATCATCCTCCTCTGGCTCTCTTACCTCTTCTGGAACGTCTACCACCGCGCCAATTTCGGCCCCAATTTCGCTGATCTGCACCTCCGCAATCTCAATCTCCGATTCGCGCCGCCAATCCATCCTAGAGAACCTTCAAATCCTTCAGATCCCCTCGCCAATCTTCCACGAATCAATCACCGATACCAGCAATCCCCTTTTTTCCATAGTCGGCAAAGCAACCCCCCTATTTAAGAAACCGCCACCACTGTCGTGTTCTTCATCCGCTAATTCACATCAGAAACGAGAGCACCTCCGCCGGAGGTGACAGCTTCGACGACGCTCCCCAGATTGAGGCATGATCCGAAGCTCTTTAGCTTCGTTGCAGCGCCCGCACACCTGCACAGCTGCTTTATCTAGTATTCCCATTTAGCTCGACAATGACTTCACCCCCACCGCCATCTGCACAATCATCTCCAACACGTCGTTCTTCTCCGCCCCGTGCTCCGCCGTAAGACCACCTTCATCGATCTACTGCGCCACCACCAGGGGCTCGTCTGCACCGCCTCGCCATCGATGCCTGCTAGCCATGTGTCGGCCAGATGACGACCGTACGATAATCAAGCATCATTCCATCCTAGCCGTTGGCGAAGCGCAACCCCCATCCGTTGGATCACATCAGATCAAAGCTCCATCGACGGTTCAGATCTATGCCCGAGGCCTACTTATGAACCCGCCATCTGACCTAGAGCCTTGGGTCTCATCCGAAGCACAGGCGCCTGACACGTGGCAATCAAGCCGATCCTTGCCCCGAGCCTGCACCCACACGTGCGCATCACTTGGCGCGGGTGGAAAAATTACGCTGGTGCCCCTAGTTCTTCTTATATTTACGTCGAAGTTCAGTCCAGAGGGCACGTGCCACGCACGTGCCCCTATGTCCATTTTGCAAGACAACCTCCCTCAAGTAATGGTTATTAAACATAGGTCCCCTTGCATTTTTATTTATTATATTTATATTTCATCTGTACCCCTATCTTTCCCTTCAGTTTTGAACCTCTACATGACATTATTTTATTTATTGAAAAATAGCACGATGTTTATCATTTAATTCTCTACAGTTTGACATATTGTGGATACTTTTATGATCGATGCCTAATTAGTAATTAATTATTTTGGGAAAAATTGCATAATTTGCCCATTTCTTGCTCTGGAATTTTTATCAGATTGACCGTTGCTCTAAAAATTCCCGAAAAATCACCTAGTGTAGAGTTAATTGTGCTTGACATTATGCCCAAAAAGAATTTAATTTGCATGCATAGTTTGTCCTATAATAATCATTTTGCATATTTCAGAGTTTGATTTTTAATAGATATTGAAACTAGTATTTTCGAGGTTTAGGATTGTTCTGAGGTCCATTACCTAGTGATAAATCTTAGATACTTTTATTCCCTGAAAATAATTAGATTTAATATTTATTATAATTAAATATTGAAATTCATTTTGTTTGCATTTAAAAATTCATAAAAGATTCATCTTGCATCCAAAAATTCCAAAAAAATACAGTACATTCATTCTGTCATAATTATCATCTCGGCCAAGTTTTATATTTTTCAGACATCATTTGAGCATAATTTACATTATAATAGACCGAAATTGCATTTTGCATTCGTTATTGCATTAAAAAGTCCAAAAAAAGACCACCTCAAAAATCGTGCACAAATTTTGATAGACATAATTCTAGGTTGTTCCTTTGCCTCCTTGTGTTCGACCTTGGGACTTGCCCAAGTAAAGTAAACATAAAACCACATTGATTAAAATTGACCAATATTTTGTGTGGTTATTTTCTTGACCCATTCCGATTGCCGCCTACAATGAACGACAAATCAAATCATTATTTTTTAGCACGAACAAATATAACATCTCTTTAACACAGCGATTTCGGACTCGTCAGATGGCACCGTTACCGGGAAGGCAAACGGCTTAGTTTTTTGTTTTGAAAATTTTTCGTTCGGTTTTCCGTATTCGGGTAGTCTGACCCCTGAATCTTTCATTATAAATTCCATATTTTTTGCATTTATTTTCAGCATTTATTTTTCTTATTTTTTTTTTAGTCACTCTCTTATATTTTCTCTCTTATTTTTCTTGCAAGGTACCCAGCATACATGGAGCGGTTTTTCAAGAAACTGAAGCATCTTCACCGACGTCCAAAAAGCCACAATTAATTTAAGATCAAGTTGAGTTGTGAGAGAGCATAGAGTCTAGGATTTTTATTTCTATAATTTTAGTTCTGTAATTAATTGCTCATTTATAGAGGTGTCTGTTTGGACTCTCGCATGCATAAAAGATTTTGAACTCTTCTTGTGGTGTGTCGTGGCCTGTTTCACTCTTCGGTGAGGGTGGGGCCCGACTTGAGTGGCGATCAGGTAGACCTGCACATATGGCTCTTAGAGCATTTTAATTTTTTGATTGTGCTCGTAGGAATTAGGCCATACTTCATACTAATTGAGACGCACATAATCATTCAATTTAGCTAAAATTTAATTCGCTTATTTCCCGCTAATAGAACTTTCTCCTTAGGTGTGGTTTTTCATCGGCTTGCATTCATTTAGAATAATCTTTCAATTCTGTATTGCATCCCACATGGATATTGCGAGGATTCACTGTAAGTCTTCTAACTGAGCATACATCATAGTTTTTCACGTGCATCGGCTTTTCCCAAACTTCTCCCTCTTCTTTTATCACATAACTCTAAAAGGAAATTGGGACTGGACGGTAGACGTGTATTTATGCTCAATTAAATTATTCAGTGATCATCTAATTAAAATTGGGACTGCTAAATATAGCCGATTTCAAAATAACCCATAAAATCAAGAATTTTTGCGGGAGAGCAACCCCGACCTTAGATGTTTTTATTTTTCTGAGTGAGCGAGAGATGACACTTAAGGCTAGAGCCCAAAAACTAGATTTTTCATATTGACTACTGATTCTACCAAAAATGATTAGCTACTTCTCAGTGAGGATCTACGGTAGCTGGTAAACGGTCCATATTTCCTTAGCAGAGTGGGTGGTTTAGAGGACACTGCATATGGCTAGTCCTCAAGTAACGGGTAGTCGTTCTATAGTCCGTACTTACTCCCATACCGGTTGAAAGTAGGTGCAACTAGTCGTAAGAATTCGGGACAGTAATTACGAAAATTTTGGCACCAAACAGCTCGCTAAATTTTTTACCAAGATTGATTTATCACCAACTAAAATTGAAAAGAAAATAGCCGAACTCTTATGGCTTCATTGTGTGAGTTGGTGAACTTGGGGTTTGATTTGTTTTGCATTGGTGTGCGTAAACCGATTTCAAAGATCAACAACCGCACATTTGATAAATGTCGTTTGACTATCCCGTGCAATCATCTCTATCCTTTCTTGATTTAAACATCATCATGGAACTTTATCCAGATCATGAAAATCATTGCAAACCCGAACCTTCATTTCTTTCAGCACTTTTAATAATTACCGAACATTTATCTGAAAATCCATCAGAGTTATACTATGAAAATGAATTTGTCTCGGTTAGGCCTAAATCAACTAAATCCTCTTCTTTCAATAATCCTCCATTATTTGCGGGAGACTTTCACTCGCGGATGAATTCAGCCTCCTCATTGTATTTCTACTCGAATCATCCGACCACACATGACCATCTACCATCTTGGACTGAACCATATTATTCTGGATTCTCGTTGATGAGCCATTTCAAGATCAAAATACCTTTGAATCTCATGATTGGTCGAGAAACCAAACTTAGATGGAAAGACACACACTTAATGATCATCAACGTTGAATTGACCATGACAAACCCCTCTTCAGACATGATACTCACACAGAGGACTGGACTGACCACATAGAAACACATAAACCCTATATGCTGACTCCACAATATCAAGATCTGACCAATCGTAATCAAAGGATTGAACTCTACTCAGACCAACTACACATGCATGGACCATATGAGCAACCTCCTTCCGTAATTTTTTGAGGAGAAATTTTCAGAAAATAATGATCATATAATGGATATTCCAAGAAACTCTCCTCTTACCACATACAGGAAAATGGAAGATGAAATTATTGAACACACACCGACTACTCTTATGATTGATCATGAACAGAATTTTAAGGATAATATTTCAAGGATAAATAAGAAATTTGAATTAATGGAGGAAAAATTCAGAAATTTTACTAACCGACTCATTTTATTTTATGGGAGCTCGGACATAAAAATGAATGAGGAAATGATTGGATCTCATGCCGAAAATTTTGAGGATATTCAGAAACCTAGGGACGATTCTGACATCGACACCTCTGCAAATTACTCCCCTAGGAAAGACTATGCCTCTGACATTTCCTCTGAACATCAAAGCCCATGCTCATCCGAGAAACACACCACATCACCACACCATATAAAAAATACCAAAAATAGGAATATTCAAAAACACCAAAAAAATCGAGAATCCAGAAAATTTCATAAAAATTGAGACTGAAGAAGATCTGAGGAATTTGGATCATGTTTTAAGGGAAGCACTAGAGAAAAGATTGATTTTTGAACTTCCCTTTATAAAGGCCATTGAACACTTCCCCGACCTTAAAAGATTTGTAATGGACAAATTAATGATCAAAAAAGTCAGGTAGGATACGGACAAAGACTGAAAGACATATCTTGTCAATGGCCTTCTCCTTGGTGTTGAGGAGAAAAACCAAAAGCTGTATAGTGAAGCGGTTGCCCAGATTTGACTGCATCATCAAAGACACAATTTTCACCCATGCTCGGATTGATGACGATTTACGAATCAATATCCTCCGACCTCTGTATTTGACAAACTCAAACTCGGACCGATCAGGATGAAATGAGAGATTATTCAATTAGCTGACTGATCGATAAAACGACCGAGAGGAATCATTTCTATCATCATGAAATTCCAAGGTGCTCCGCTCAAAGTAGAATTCACGATCACTGATATTGAGCATCAAGGAGAATTCACCCAGTCCCCAATTATTCTCAGAAAGCCATTCTTAGCATTGGCTAAGGCAATTATTGATTGTGGGACTCGGGAAATCAATTTCACATCATTGGAAGCACTTCGATTTGACCCAGTCTTTAAGGAACCACGATTTTCTGAGGCAACCCACGAAGTCTCCGACAACCGCAACCATGAAGAGGTAGAAGAGCCATACCCCACTGCTTCACCTGAGATAGCGATTGTTGAAGAGACTATTAGCTTAGAGAATCTCCCCCTGCTCCTCTCACCATGGAGTATAGAGTATATGAATCATATGATCTGGAGACTTATGCATGAGCACAACCTGGGTCAACCTATTCTAACTTCATGGATTACATCAACTCGACACAAGAATGCTCCAACATCAAATCAATTAAGAATGAACATGCAGAATCTCTCCCCAGTATTTCAATACCCGTGGATCTCAAAATAGACAAATCCTTCTACTACGATCCTGAGACATATGCATGGTCGCATACTGGAGCAACCTTCTCTGAATACTTGACCAAATCATCCCAAATCGAGAGTGCACCAACATTCAGAAGACTAAGAACAAACACGCAGGCCGAACACCGACTAAGGAGAAGAATTCCAATGGCTACTCATCTGGATACTCAAGTAAACCGACACTTTCACGAAACAAGAAAAAGAGAGTCACCTTTGACCTTTCGGAAGAAGAATCGGCTGATGATCCCTCATCAGGTCCGGAAAAGGTCGTCTACATGAGTGAAGTGTGTTCGGCAGCTTTATAGCCATATCTTTGCAAGGATCCAAAATTCGACTCTGGTTGGACAACTCTCGTTCCTAACTATTATTCATTCAAAGCTGATGCTCCTGCCCTTTACAAGTACACTGGAATTAATTTTTATGATCTAACTGAGACCGGTGCTTTAGAGTATTCATCTGAGGACAAACCGCTTGATCTCAAGAAGGATCGAATTTTGAGGAAACAATTGAGGAAACAAAAAGACCTGAATATTTTGAGAGTGTCCACATTCAAATACTATTCCTCTGAGGAAAACTGTGATGATGTCTACCTTTCATCTGACTCAAATGCTTCATCTATTATCCATCATGATTTTTCTGAGGATTACACTGATAATAGTTGGGAATCATATGCTTTATCTCCATCTCAACAGTATGATCTCCCATCGCAGGCTCACAAAAAGATCAGCCGAAAACCGCCTTAATCATCTGCTAACCACCCTCCCTTTCGACCACATCGGTCTCCTTGTATAGCTTCTTCCTCCACTTAGGCCATGACCTAAGTATAGGGGGGATCGATGCCATCTGTATATTCTATTTCCCCCGTCCTTCTCCTATCTCCCGATTACCTCACTTACACCCTTCTTTTATACTTAGGATGACGAGAGCCTAAGTATAGGGGGAACTGACGCTCATCTGTATATACTCTTTTCATCCACATATCTTGACCGCTTCATTTTTTCCCGCTCTTCTTCTATACTTAGATTGTTCACAGTCTAAGTATAGGGGGTGGTTCTGTAAATCTTTTTCTTTTTTTCTTTTTCTTTTTCACTCTCTTACGCTTAGCCCGAGCTATGTCTTCTTTACGCTTCTTGTGCTTTGAGGACACAACACTTGCTATGTATAGGGGGTCTGTATATATACTTTGTATATATTTTACCCATATCTCATACTTTCGCGTAAGTCTATATGTATTTACGGGGTGGGTGATTAATTCAAAAAAACTATAAAACAAAAGAAAAAAAAGTTTTGCCACTAACTGTGACCAACCCAAAATTTTTGAATAAAATAGCTTTTTATTCATTATTTTGCATAAAAAAATTCCTTGCATAAAAAATCAAAAAATCACAAAAAAGAAAAATAATGTGTCTGCATTTCACACACCTACACTTCATCCAGCATCACATTCATTAGCATCTGTGAAAAGTCATTGGGTTCTGAACCGAGTTGTGAGCAGAACTGAGAGTGGTCCGGACTTGACCTTAATCCACCTAATGTTCAGAGGAACTTCACCGAGAAATAGGATTTTAGAAGCTTCAGGTCTTTGACTTAAATCTTTGGGTTCCACATGACAATGTGCAGCATTTGACTCTTAGTGTCTAACCTGGTCTCTTCATTCTGGGTACAACTCTGGAATAGGGAATTAATTTGTACTCTCGCACCATGCACTTAGCTCAACTCAGATGGGATGTTGGAAGATTGTGTGAGTTTCTTTTCTGGTAGCGTGGAAATCTAAAGACTGGAGTACGGGTTGAAATAAAGCATCGGAAAAGGGATGGACGGGTGGGCACAATTTTTTCTAAGACCCCAAATAATGTACGGAACAAAAAGATTCTATATCCGTAGGGGCACAACAAGATCCAAGCAAAACCACCAAAAAGTCCAAATACAAAGAAGCAACAATCAAATAAATATCTGACCAAAAAGGGTCCAAGCTTCTAGAAAACCTGCAGATCTTGGTGGAGACTCGGCTACACTGGCCAGCTTCACAAGGAGAGGTGACTACACTGGCCACCCTCCGGTTCTTTTCTCCTTCTTCTAACTTCTCCCCCAATTCGATTGTGAACAAAATGCGACAGACCTTAGAAGGAAATACCTGACTCCCCGAGGACGAGTTACTGGAGAGGAGAGGAGCATGGTAGTCCGACATTCTTGATGGGAAGAGCTAAAACCTTTCATACACTTGAGTCAATTGTTCAATGTTCATAGGGTATACTTTGGGAAGAGGATTGATCTAAGATGACTTCAGAGCCGAAACTGTAGCAATGATGTGTAGAACTTGAAGGTTGTTGACATTAAAATTCTATGTCTCACAGAAGTTCTGACACACAAATAATCCAAAGGTTGAGTTTAGTTTCACTTTCACCTTTAGTTCATGGTCTTGGTATGGAACCCAATCACATTTCACCTCATGGCATTTCTTTTTGATGCTCAGGGATGAGCATGGTTTAAGTATAGGGGGATAATGAATCTCAGATTTATCACTCTAAATCTCATTTATTAAGCTCAAATCTCTCAAAATCAACAGCATTTCTGCATCTATTCAACATAATTACCATTCATGCATGTTTTTGTAAGAATTGCATTTTAGCACTAATTTCTGCACAAAATAAGAAGCCAAAAATCCAAGCTAAAAGTGACCTGTAAATAGCCTAACTTCTCGGATTTTTAAATCATTCATGCTAACTCCGAATGACCCAAAATGACCTCCACTGTGTACATATCACTAACAAGAATAAATGAAAAATACAAAAAAATCACTAACCCAAATAAGTGGACCAAAAACCCAAACCCTAGTTTCAGGATTTCCGGAATAAAAAAACCTCATATCTTCCTCATCTAGTGTCTATTTGAATCTTACTCACTTTTGAACTAATGTATATTCAATTACCTTCAAAACAAGACCAAGTTCAAGTGATTCGAAGCTCAAATGTGAAAGTTGGGTTTTGGGCCTCTTTTGAACATTTTGTATTTTAGCAATTTTTGACCTATTATTTTATGTACATATTTAACCTATTTTATATTATTTCTTTTTCATTTGTCTTCTTTGATGAAAGTTTTATTAAAATGCGTAAAAATCCAAATCCAAATTAAGCATGAAATCAAAGAAACAAATTGAGTACGAGTCTTCATTAACCAACTGTACAAAATGAGTCTTTTTTATATTTTATTTTATTTTTCCCTTTTCTTAATTAATAAAAATAAAAAATTGAATTAATGTGTAAATATTCATCTTTGATTTTATCATATTTTTTCAGATTTTTATCTGGTTTAAAAATGACAAAAAAGTTACAAAACCCAAAAATCAAGGTATTCTATGTACATGAGATACCCCAAAAATATCAGTTTGTGCATTTGATCGATTTTGGTTTTGATGTCTTCATGCTATTTATTTTGCATTTTACAAAATCTTTATTTTTCGAATTTTTTGGTGCTGACACGTGGCAGCCCCTGGGGCTGCCATGTGTCAACCATTTTTGGCTTATTTATTATACCGTTTTATAAAAAAAATTAAAATAAAAAGGTCGCACGTGCAAGGCACGTGCCTCCCAGGCACATGTTGCACGCATTCAGCACCCCTCAACCCCCCACCATGTGGCCCCATCTGGGCCATCCGATCATCGCTCGATCGGACGGCCCAGGGGTCATCATCCTCCTCCCTTTCATTCCTCTTCTGGAACCTCCGCCGCCGCACTAATTTCACCCCCAATTTCACCGATCTGCACTGCTGCAATCTCAATCTCCGATTCACGCCACCAATCCATCCTAGAGCACCTTCGAATCCTTCAGATCCCCTCGCTGATCTTCCACGAATCAATCACCGATACCAGCAATCCCCTCCTTCCAAAGCTGGCAAAACAACGCCCCATATTTAAGAACCGCCACCACCGCCGTGTTCTTCATCCACCGATTTACATCAGAAACGAGAGTGCCTCAGCCGGAGGTGATAGCTCCGGCGATGCTCCTCAGACTGAGGCGAGATCCGAAGCTCTTGAGCTTCGTTGTAACGCCCGCACACCTGCACAGCTGCATGTTCCGGTCTTCCCGTTGAGCTCGACAACGACTTCAACCTCCATCGCCATCTGCACAAGCTTCTCTAACACGTCATTCTTCTTCACCCCATGCTCCGTTGTAAGTCCACCTTCATCGACCTACTGCACCACCGCCAGGGGCTCATCTACTCCGACTTGTCTTCGACGCCCGTCAGTCGTGTGTCGGCCAGACGATGATCGTACGGTCATCGAGCATCATTCCATCTTAGCCGTTCGCGAAGCGCAACCCCCATCCGTTGGAACACATCAGATCAAAGCTCCATCGACTGTTCAGATCTATGCCCGAGCCTCCTTCCGAACCAGCCATCTGACCCAGAGCCTTGGGTCTCGTCCGAAGCACAAGCACCTGACATGAGGTAATCCAGTTGATCCTTGCCCCGAGCCTGCTCTCGCATGCGTGCATCACATGGTGCGGGTGGAAAAATTGCGCAGGTGTCCCTGGTTCTTCTTATACTTACGCCGAAGTTCAGTCCAGAGGGCACATGCCACGCACGTGCCCCTGTGGCCATTTTGCAAGACAACCTCCCTCAAGTAACGGTAATTAAACATATGTCCCACAGCATTTTTATTTATTAAATTTATATTGCATCTGTACCCTTATGTTTCCCTTCAGTTTTGAACCTCAACATAACATTATTTTATTTATTGAAAAATAGCATGATGTTTATCATTTTATTCTCTATAGTCTGACATATTGTGGATATTTTTATGATCGATTGTTAATTAATAATAAATTGTTTTGTGGAAAATTGCATAATTTGCCTATTTCTTGCTCTGGAATTTTTATTTGATTAATCGTTGCTCTAAAAATTCTCAAAAAATCAAGAGTTAATTGTGCTTGACATTTTCCCAAAAAGAATTGAATTTTCATGCATAGTTTGTCTTGTAAAAATTATTTTTCATATTTCAGTGTTTGATTTTTAATAGATATTGAAACTAGTATTTTCGAGGTTTATGATTTTTCTGATGTTCATTACCTAGTGATAGATCTTAGATAATTTTATTACTTGAAAATAATTAGATTTAATATTTATAATAATTAAATATTGAAATTGATTTTTTTGCATTTAAAAATTTATAAAAGATTCATCTTGCATCCAAAAACTCCAAAAACATTACAGTGCATTCATTCTGTCATAGTTATCATCTCAGCCAAGTTTCAAATTTTTAGACATCGTTTGAGCATAATTTACATTTTAATATGCCGAAATTGCATTTTGCATTCGTTATTGCATTAAAAAATCCTAAAAAAGACCAACTCGAAAACCGCTAACGAATTTTGATAGACATAATTATAGGTTGTTCATTTGCCTCCTTTTGTTTTACCTTGGGACTTGCCCAAGTAAAATAAACATAAAACCGCATTGATTAAAATTGATGAATATTTTGTGTGGTTATTTTCTTGACACATTCTGATTGCCTCCTACAATGAACGACAAATCAAATCATTATTCTTTAGCACGAACAAATACAACATCTCTTTAATGCAGCGATTTTGGACTCGTCATATATCATCTCAAAGAGTTGAGATGTGAATACCAAAGCCATATACCCTAGTGCATCTGCTTTGGGAAGCTCAGTGTATGTTAGATATGTAAAAAAGCCAGATGTCTACCATGTAGTTGGAGTAGTAAATTGTTACTAATCCCTCTACGGAGATAAAACACTTGATTGCAGTAATAAGAATATATTCACAAAGATAACAATACTTTCGAGATAGTGATCCCTAAGTCTTATCTTAAAGAACTTAAGATTTCATAGATAATGATCTAAAAGGTCTTAACTGCAGATGCCTTATAAGACATAAGACTAGGTCTTAGTCTTTGAATAGAGATCTCTGGAGCACTCTTATAAGGATGATAGAAATTACATACTGGTTATAACGATTATTGAGTTTTAGTGTCAATGACAATATAACTACTTTAACAAGATTGAGTATTGGTTGCACAAGATGCAACTTTCACATTGGCTGCCAACACTGTTACTAGGAGATATACAAGTGACGTAAAAAGACTTGACATAGTCTCTTGGGAACAAAATGATTGATCATCTTACCTAGCTATTTTTCTAAATAGCCTATGATTGTCGCATGAGTGAGGATTTAAATATTAGCCCATTAATGGCAGTTCGGGCTAGTGGGAGATTGTTAGACATGCGAGCCCACGACAAGCCATTATGCAATAAATGTTATTGCAAATATCATTCCTTAATCGTAAATGAGGAATAATTAATTTACACAATAGGTCCCATAGTATAATTAGGGTTATGTACCATGGCCATCATAATGATCATACATATGTTGATTCAATTGTTGAATCATAGAGGTTGTTGCTTGGATGAATATCTAAATATTTAGATTGAGGACTCATCAAGCACCGTCAAATGATTATTAAGAGAGGATCTCCAACCTAAAAAGGAGATGGCAATCCTTTCTCTAAAGGTTGATATCTAACTGGACTCTTGATGCAGGTCCTCTATATAGGAATAGAGATTCGGGACTATTAGATAAGTAAGGTCAAAAGACTTGACTTATTGAGATCGAGATAACCAAATACCTTTATCGTATGTAGTCACGATATAGGCACACATCCTCTTACCCGAGACATATGTGTTAATGTATGTCAGAGTATGTACATTTGGTAGACCAATAGGTTAATACCTAATCTAGGTCTATATACCGATGTGCTGGTGTTAATACAGTGGCATATGAGCAATACGATCTCTTAAAGGGATCATACAGGTTCATTTACTGAACCGGAAGACATGAGCTCACTCATGAAATATTGGGAATTGAATTCCATGCACGGTCATCTTGCTTTGGAAGCTTAATTGGATTTGTAGGTTTGATGTATTCTTTTTCGAAAGTATAAGATGAACACTGGGGTATGAGATATGCAATTAAAGTATATGATCGATACCAATTCCCAATAGTCAAATGTAAACTTAATGATAAAACTTTGAAGGAGGCAGTCTAAATAGATCTAAAACTTCAGGTTTATTCTTGGTCTTACAGTATGCATGATGTACATGTATTAGGAATATCTGAGGTTGATGTAATCATAAAGGATTGTATAACCATGACGCTTCCATTTCGAGGGAGTGATGAAACAGGTCTGGATTTTAGTGACTTCTCTCAATAGAGAAGTGATCTAATCCTAGTCCACGTGTTGGGCAGTGATCTGAATGTGATTCAGATGCAATGAGAAGATTGGATCTAAGGCTTTGATTTAATTAAACCTTTGTGGGAGTTCTACAAGATCTAGATTTGAGCCATCGAGTTGGCGGTATATGTGGCATCGATTGTACAAGTTCGTGAAGAGGGCTGGACGAGTAGAATGAGGGTGAGCGGCTGCAAAAGCTTGGTGTAGCAGCAGTACCCACGATTCCATAGAAAGACATTACAATTCCTTGTGGAAAATCAAATGATTTGCTGATCGGGGAATACAGATCTCAGATTCCTAGATCTCTAATCATGTCGTTTTAGAAAAAAAGAATAGTAAGTCCACCTCATTCGCGTTACCCAGCTAGAACAGCACCAGGAACTCACACGGAAACAACGCTTGTCGTACAAAGAATCCATAGTCCCTGTGAGGGTGGCAGTCGTCCCTTGGAATGCTAGAAGTGGAAATGGCTAATCTTGCGACTCTGGGCATCCAGCCTGGGAACCCAGAGGAAGCGAAGGGGAGGAAGGACAACGAGGTTCCAAAACCGCAGCACCACTTTTTTCTATTCTATAACATATACGAGACCGTCGGTAGAGGTATAAGGAGGAAGACGCCCACGAGAGGTCATCAGGGTCGAATTGCCCTTGCGTCTCATCTGTAGTTGTAGTTCCGTCACCCTGGTCGAACCGTCAGGCTTGCTTGGTGGCTCCATCCAGTCACGTTGAGTTGGCGGCGGTTTGTTCGCGTGTGCTCGGCACTCAGGCGAGCCACCCGGTGGTGTGGTACGTAGTGGTTTTTTGAAAGTACTACGTCCCGCTCCTAGGTTTCAAAAGGTGCGTGCCGCACAACGCAGTTAGTCTCTGAAAGACTAGTATATAAGTCCCCCAACTCACAGCTCAAACTGCTTTCGCTCCCGCGCTTCGCTTTGACGCTCACTTTCCACCTCTATCCTTATCAACCAAGGACTCTTTCCCTGGCACTTTTCTCATATGTCGCAGCGCAATAGCCATAGCCCTAGGGTCAATCCTCGGACCTGACGATAAATGGCGAAAAGCTCTTGATTGCTGCTAGCCTACTTACCAAGGGTAGTATACTTGAGTCGAGAGAAAGTGACGGAAAGAGAAGAATGCCTCAGTCCCCAGGGGGACTATGAAAGCAATGTGAAGTTGGGTTCGGACCTCCGTCTCTAGCTCCAAGGAGAGTCTCAGATTCAAGACATAGCTGCCCACTCGGCCATAGCCTACTTCAACTAGGGAAAGTAGTCTCCGGAGCGGGAGAAGTGAAGGCATGAAAGCCAGGAGCCGGGTTTCATTCACATGTCCCTGCGCCCCGGGGGATGGTTGTTGTTATCTTGCTTGTTACGTCGAGCAAAAGTAGACCTGAAGACGAAGTGAGATTGAAGGAATTGAGAGACCGGCGGGTATTCCCTTTCTTCACGCACGGGCCGATGTGTTTCAGCCTAGAGAAAATGCAGCTTCAGTACTTCCCCGATGGTAGTTGAGCATGCCACAGTCTTGCCTACGTCGCTAAAGTCAAGGTAGGACTCTTTCTGGAAAAGAGCTTGCCCTAAGTCTGAAGCAGAACAGTAGTCTTTTCGTGAGCTATCCTGGTCAGTCAGTCAGGATCAGGCCCCATCTATGACGCGGCTCACCCACGCCTGATTTCCCGGACTAGGAAATAATGTGAAAGATCATTAGGATATATCAGTATTTGAGGTCTTTCTTACTGCTTCCTCCATCCAGAAGTCACTGCATCCGCTGGCACCACAGGCTTAGTCCCATGCCCCTTCTCTCTTATTATAACAAAGAGATAAAGCAAGTACTATTGACCCTACCGTCTCCGCGCCTCGCTCCCATTGTTTTGCAACTGATATCTTCCCGTGGGGCCTTCTCTTTAAACAGGGTCAACATCCGTCTTCCGTCTGGGGAAAGAGAGGCGAGATGCTCTTTCTCATCCTTTTTTTGGACGGGACGAAAAAAAGAAGGCCTCATGGAGCACTCGTTTTTCATCTCTTTTTCCCATCAATGGTCACCTCATCTTCTTTCCGCTGTGGCTAGGCTTGGCCTAATGAGAATACTCCACTCTTGGGAACTCAAAAATAGGATGTACCATCTTCTTTTTCATTTCGAGGAAAAGGTTCGGGGAGAAAGGGAAACGACGGAGTCCTTTCCCTGCGGCTCTCTTCTCCTCTGACCGTATTTTTGCTTTTGAGTCTGAGGGATGATTTTCTATATTTAATAAGAGCTTGCTTGAGTGGTACGCCCGCCTCATGCAGCTCTTCCCTAATCACCTCCTGGGAACCGTACCAACCAAAGGTCAGTTATTAATAGGAGAGGGAGCTAGGCATACGCGGGTGCCACGCTCACTTAATCACTAATGAGAGTATGGTGCGCTATCACTTCGTTTCGTCGAATTGTCTCCCGAAGGGGAGGGATCCCTTTTCGCCACTAGACTTTTAATAAGCTTGATATTGAGCCTCCTTTCTCGAGACCTAGCCCTGCGAGACGGAGAGAGTCGCTACTGTGATGTGTCAAAATGACTTTTGATTTGCATGATCTACAGAAAAACAAGACAATGAATAGAGTGATTCTGGGGGATGTGATCTCAATAACCAAGTCACTATACATGGAACAATACAATCGCCCTATCCTTATACCCAAGTATCCGTGGAGAAAGTGCATTATCCTTGAAAGATTTCATGGATAATTTCACTGTTGATATATGTCTCAGAGCATTGAGAAAATTGATAATTAAATGTGATTTAATTATCATGAATTATATGAATTTGATTCATATTGTAAGGAGAGTTATCTGAGATATTTAAATGTGATTTAATTATCAAAGATGCGAATGTGAATGTGATTCAAGTTATTTTGGAACATGAGATTTGAGATGTTAGATAATTAATTATGATTTAATTAGCAAGGATATGATTAATGTGGATATCACTATCCACAATAATCATGGATATTATAAATATGATTTATAATATGATGGAGAGTTTTAATTGTAAATAGAATTTACAAATCATATATTGTTGTGAATGGGATTTAAAATAAACAATTAATTGTAAATCTAATTCAGATATTGTGTTGGACATATGATTATTATTCATATTTGTCAAGGACATGATTGAAGTCTTCACAAATTTATTTTGGAATTATTTTTGTGAAGATAAATGCAATACTTATTATGGCATATTCATATATATATATATATATATATATATATATATATATATATAAAGGAAGACTTAATCCCTTGACTGTGGTCGTCCACCTTGACTTGTTCAAGACGGGGGATGACCACCCTATTTATAGTAAAGAGATTGTGTCTTCTTAATTATCTATGTATACTAATTAATTTTAAAATGAATTAATTATTATCTTGAAAAGGGATAAATTTAATGTGTTTTAAACTAATTATTGTTTTTCTCATAGCAACAAATCATGGCCACTGATTGATAAACTTTTAATCTATACCGTCGATTAAGAGAGCATATGGATTGAGATCTATGTGCATCCAACTAGTATAAAAGGAAGGGTAGCTCTTTCCTTTGAAGAACACACATAATTCAAGAGGAATTAAACTCTCTCCCTCTCTATATACGCCAACTCTCTCTCTCTCATTGTGGTTGTCCACTGATGAGTCCGAAATTTTCTGTGTTCAAAGGATGTGTTTATTTGTTCGTGCGTAAACATGATTTGGTCATTTCGTTGTAGGCGGCAATCAGAATCGATCAAGAAAATAACCACAATTATTTGGTAAATTTTTAATCATGTGGTTTTTTGTTTATTTTACTTGGGCAAGTCCCAAGGTCGAATATAAGGAGGCAAAGGAACAACCAAGAATTATGTCTATCAAGATTCATGCACTGTTTTCGAGGCGGTCTTTTTTTGGTAATTTTAATGCAATAAAGTATGAAAAAAATGCAATTTTAGCCTATTTTAGGGACTAAAATGCAAATTACGCTCAAATGATGTCCGAAAAATATGAAACTTCGCCAAGATGCAAATTTTGATGAAATGAATGCACTGTAAATTTTTTGGAATTTTTGGATGTAATATGAATTTTTATGAATTTTTAAATGCGAACAAAGTAAATTTCAATATTTAATTATAATATTTATTAAATCAAATTATTTTTCAAGGAATAAAATTATGTAAGATCTATCACTAGGTAATTGATCTCAAAAAAATCCTAAAACTCAAAAATATAAGATTCAATACCTATTAAAAATCAAACATTGAAATATGCAAACTGATTTTTACAGGACAATCTATGCATGCAAATGTGATTCTTTTTGGGCACAATGTCAAGAACAATTAATTATATAATATGTGATTTTTCGTGAATTTTTAAAGCAATTGTTAATCAAATAAAAAATTTCAGAGCATGAAATGGGCAAAATACACAATTTTCCGCAAAATAATTAATTATTAATTAACCATCAATCACAAAATTATCCACAATATGTCGAAATGTAGAGAATTAATTGAAGAACAGAATGCCAATTTTTGATAAATAAAATGATGAAATATAGAGGTCCAAAACTAAAGGGGATTACATGGGTATTGATGCAATAATTTAAAATATATAAAATGCAATGGAGGAACTTAGATGTAATTAGCAATAACCAGGGGGAAAGAGTGAAAAATTCCCACCAGGTCACATGACAAGCACGTGACCTGGTCGGTGGGGGTCTGCGTGCAATATGGAGGAGGTCCAGGGAGGTCTCTGTAAATAACCCAGCGGATGACCCCCGATGACGTAGTGCTGACGTCCCCCGGGGATGCACATGCCTCGCACGTACGTGGGGTTCTCAGGACTACCCCTGGTGGCACGGCTATGGAGAAGTGGCTAGGGTGGGAGGCCGGCGATGCTCCTGTTGAGGGATGGCATGGCGTTGACCGGTGGAGGAGTGGTCCGATAAGGGCGGAGGATGTGTTGCTGCGGAGGTCCGGTGACCCTGGTGAAGCAGAGGAAGCCCAGTCCAAGGTGGTGGGGGCCGGCATGAAGCGGTGGAGGAGGGCCGCTCCTGGAGGTTGGTGGGCCGGAGGTTGGCAGAGTTTCCCGACCAAGGTGTAGTTTTTGAAGATGGGCGTTGTGGTCGTTGATGCCAAAGAAGGAGGACATTGGCGGTGGCACGTGTCGAAGAAGATGATTGTTAGAGGTTGAGGGCCAAGCCCCTGAAGATTGATGATGTCGGAAGCGGAGGTTGTCGGAGTCGTAGGCTCAACGGGCAAAAGCAGGAGCAGGGCAGCGGGAGCGAGGTGGTCGCTGCTGCAACGGCCACGGGGGGAAGGGGGGGTGGGGGGGGGATGGATCTCGGCAGAGACGGGGAGGCGGGTTGTCGCCACCGCCTTCTTTGGTGCTAACGACGGATGCTGGATTCGATGGTGGTAGAGTTTCTTATAAAAAGAGGGATGGGCGGACGAAGTTTGATTGCGAATCGGGGATCGATTGTGATGAAGCATCGAGGCTAATCGGGAAGGCGGTGATGGATTCGAGATCGAAGGAGATGTGGGAGGGTGGTGGTCGGCGATCGAGAGATGTGAGTAAGCAGAAATCATGGTGGAGATGGCACAGGTGACGGGCGGTCTGATCGGGAAAGGGGGCGGCAAAATCAAAGGAGGGAGATGACGCACAGCGGCCGTCCGATCGGCTGAGATCGGACGGGCGTGATTAAGCCATGTGGCGACGAGAGGGGATAAGGCGCAATTGCTTGGCGTGTGCCTACCACGTGCGCAGTCTTTTATTTTTTTTATACCCCCAAAATGGCTGACACGTGTCGGCTCCAGGAGCTGCCACGTGTCAGCACCACAAAATTCGTAAAATAAAGATTCTGTAAAATCAAAAATAAATAGCAAATGGCCTCGGATCGAAAACATTCCTTCACAAAAATTCCTCGTCTCGATGAGATCTAAAAATTTCTTGAAGACATCAAAATCCAAATCGATCAAGTGCACAAAGTGATATTTTTCAGGTATCCTATGTACATAGGATACCTTGATTTTTGGGTTTTATATTTTTTTGTCATTTTTAAACCAGATAAAAATCCAGAAAAATATGGTAGAATAAAAGATAAATATTTACATATTAATCTATGTTTTTTGGATTTTTGTTAATTAAGAAAATGATCAATTTAGTACAGTCGGTTAGTGAGGACTCGGACCCAATTTGTTTCTTTGATTTTAAGCTCAATTTGGATTTGGATTTTTACTCATTTTAATAAACCTTTCATCAAAGAAGACAAATGAAAAAGAAATGAACAAAAATAGGTTAATTACGTACATAAAATAATAGGCAAAAAACCGCTAAAATACAAAATGTACAAAAGAGGCCCAAAACCCAACTTTCACATATGAGTTCCGAATCACTTGAACATGGTCTTATTTTTAGGGAATTGAATGTACATTGGTTCAAAAGTGAATAGGATTAAAACGGACACTGGATGGGGAAGATATGAGGATTTTAGTCCGAAAAACCTGAGACTATGGTTTGGGTTTTTGGTCCACTTATTTGGGTTAGTGTTTTTTTATATTTTTCATTTATTCTTATTAGTAATATGTACACAGTGGAAATGGTATTGGATCATTCGGAGTTAGCATGAATTAGTTAAAAAACAGGGAAGTTAGGCTATTTACAGGTCATTTTTGGCTGGAATTTTTGGCTTCTTATTTTGTGCAAATAAAATGCAATTCTTATGAAAACATGCATGAATGCTAATTATGCAGAATAGATGCGGAAATGTTGTTGATTTTGAGGGATTTGAGCTTAATTAATGAGATTTAGAGTGATGAATCAGATTCATCATCCCCCTATACTTAAACCATGCTCGTCTCTGAGCATCAAAAAGAAATGCTATGAGGTGAAATGAGATCGGGTTTCATACCAATACCATGAGCTGAAGGTGAAAATGAAACTAGACTCGACCTTTCGATTATTAGTTTGGCAAGACTTCTGTGAGACTTAAAAATTCAAAATAAATAGCCTTCAAGTTCTACACATCATTGTCACGGTTTCGGCTCAGAAGTCATCTTAGATTAATCCTCTTACCAAAGCATACCCTTTGAACATCGAACAATCGACTCATGTGTGTTAAAGGTTTTTACCTCTTCCCATCCAGAATGCCGGACTACCATGCTCATCTCCTCTCTAGTAACTCGTCCTTCGAGAGTTAGGTATTTCATTTTAAGGTCTATTGCGTTGTGTTCACAATAGAACTGAGGGAGAAGTTAGAAAAAGGAGAAAAGAACTGAAGGGTGGCCAGTGTAGTCACCTCTCCTTATGAAGCTGGCCAGTGTAGCCAAGAATCCACCAAGATCTGCAGATTTTCTTGAAGCTTGGACTTTTTTGGTCAGATATTTATTTGGTAAAATGCTTCTTTGTATTTGGAATTTTTGGTGGTTTCTATTGGATCTTGTTATGCCCCTACGGATATAGAATCTTTTTGTTTCCGTACATTTTTTGGGGTCTTAGAAAAAATTGTGCCCAGCTGTCCATCCCTTTTCTGAAGCTTTATTTCAACCCGTACTCCAGTCTTTAGATTTCCACGCTACCAGAAAAAAAAACTCACACAGTCTTCCAACATCCCGTGTGAGTTGAGCTAAGTGCATAGTGCGTGAGTACAAATTATTTCCCTATTCCAGAGTCTTACCCAGAATGAATAGAGCAAGTTAAACACTAAGAGTCAAACGCTGCAAATTGTCATGTGGAACACAAAGAATTAAATCAAAGACCTGAAGTTTCTAAAATCCTATTTCTTTGTGAAGTTCCTCTGAAAATTAGGTTGATTAAGGTCAAGTCCAGACCACTCTCGATTTCTGCTCAAAACTTGGTTAGAACGCAAGACTTTTCACAGATGCAAATGAATGCTGGATGAAGTGCAGGTGTGTGAAATGCAGATACAATTTTTTATTCTTTTTTTCTTTTTTTATGCAAGGGATATATGGTTGGTTTTTTATGCAAAACTGAATAAGAAGCCATTTTTTTCAAAAACTTTGGGCATAGTTAGTGTTAGTAGAAAAACTCTTTTTCTTTTTGTTTTATTTTGTTTTTTTAAACTAATTACCCACCCCGTAAATACATATAGACTTACGTGAAAGTATGAGATATGGGTAAAATATATACATAGTATATATACAGACCCCTTATACTTAGCGAGTGATGCGTCCTCATAGCACAAGAAGCGTAAAGAAGACATAGCTCATGCTAAGTGTAAGAGAGTGAAAAAGAAAAATAAAAAGATGTATCGGAATGCCCCCTTATACTTAGGCTATGAACAGTCTAAGTATAGAAGGAGAGCGGAAAATGAGGTGGTCGGGATATATGGATGAAGAGAGTATATACAAATGGGCATCGGTTCCCCCTATACTTAGGCTCTGGTCAGCCTAAGTACAGAAGAATGGCAGACATGGAGTGATTGTGAGATGGAGTGTGATGAGGGAAATGGTATATACAAATGGTATCGGTCCCCCCCCTATACTTAGGTCTTGGCCTAAGTAGAGGAAGAGTTGTACAAGGGGACCGATGTGGTCTGGAGGGAGGGTGGGTAGCCGATGACTAAGGCGGTTTGCGGCTAATCTTTTTGTGAGCCTGCGGTGGGAGATCGTAATGACGAGAAGGAGATGAAGCATATAATTTCCAACTATTATCAAAATTATCCTCAGAAAAATCATGATGGGTCGTAGATGAAGCGTTTGAGTCACATGAAAGGTAGCCATCATCAGAGTTATCCTCAGAGGAATAGTATTTGAAATTGGATATACTCCAAATATTCTGGTCTTTTTGTTTCTTTAGTTGTTTCCTTAGAATACGTTCCTTCTTGGGATCAAGCGGTCTGTTCTCGGATGAATAATCCGAAGCACCAGTCTCACTCAGCTCATAAGAGATAATTCCAGTGCATTTGAAGAGGGTCGGAGCATCAGCTTTTGATGAATAATAGTGAGGAATGGGAGTTGTCCAACGGGAGTCAAATTTTGGATCCTTGTGAATATATGGTTTTAAAACTTCCGAGCAGACCTCACTCATGTAGATTACCTTTTCCAGACCTGGTGAGGGATTATCAACTGATTCCTCTTCTGGAAGGTCAAAGGTGACTTTCTTTTTCTTGTTTCGTGAAGGTATTGCTCCACTGGAGTATCCAGATGAATAACCATTGGAATTCTTCTCCTTGGTCGGTGTTCGTCCTGCTTGTTTGTTCTTAGTCTTCTTAATGTTGGTGCACTCTTGATATGGGATGATTTGGTCAAGGTATTCAGAGTAGGTTGCCCCAGGCTGCGACCATGCATATATCTCAGGATCATAGAAGAAATTTTTGTTTATTTTGAGATCTGCGGGAATTGAAATACTGGGAAGAGTTTCTGCATGCTCGTTCTCAATTAATTTGATGTTGGAGCATTCCTATGTCGAGTTGATGGATTCCATGTAGTCAGAGTAGGTTGACCCAGGGTGTGCCCATGCATAAGTCTCTAGATCATATGATTCATATACATGATTCTCCATAGTGAGATCAACTGGGAATGGAGCAGGGGGATATTCTCTAAACCAATCGTCTCATCAACAACTATTATCTGAGGTGTAGCAGCAGGGTAGGGCTCTTCTATCGTTTCATGGTTACGATTGTTGGGGACTTCGTGGGTTGCCTCAGAACATCGTGGTTCCTCAAAGATCGGGTTAGATCGAAGTGCTTCCAATGTAAAATTGATTTCCCGAGTCTCACAATCAATAATTGCCTTAGCCAATGCCAAGAATGGCTTTCCGAGAATAATTGGAGACTGGGTGAATTCTCCTTGATGCTCAATATCAATGATCGTGAATTCTACTTTCAGCGTAGCACCTTGGAATTTCATGATGACAGAAATGATTCCTCCCGGTCGCTTTATTGATTGGTCAGCCAATTGAACAATCTCTTGTATCTTCTTGATTGGTCCGAGTTTGAGTTCGTGAAATACGTAGGTCGGGAGGATATTGATCAGTGAATCGTCATCACTTCGAGTGTGGGTGAAAGTTGTGTCTTTAATTACACAGTCAAATCTGGGCAACCGTTTCACTATGTGGCTCTTGGTTTTTCTGTCCAATACCAAGGAGGAAGCCACTGATAAGATATGTCTTTTGGTCTTTGTTCTTATCCTACCTGACTTTTTAATCATTAATTTATCCATTACAAATCCTTTAAGGTCGGGGAAGTGTTCAATGGCCTTTACAAATGGAAGTTCAAAAATCAATCTTTTCTCCAGTGCTTCGTGTAAAGCAGGATCCAAATTTTTCAGATCTTCTTCAGTCTCAATTTTTATGTATTTTTCAGGATTTTTGATTTTTTTGGTGTTTTAAATATTCCAATTTTTTGATATTTTCTATGTGGTGTGGTGATATGGTGTGTTCCTCACATGAGCAAGGGCTTTGATGTTCAGAGTAAATGTCAGAGGCATAGTCATTCCTAGGGGAGTAATATGCAGAGGTGTCGATGTCAGAATCGTTCCTAGGTTTCTGAATATCCTCAAAATTTTCAATATGAGATCCAATCAATTCCTCATTCATTTTTATATCTGAGCTCCCAGAGAGTGAAATTAGTCGGTCGGCAAATTTTTGAAATCTATCCTCCATTAATTTGAATCTTTTATTTATCCTCGAAATATCATCCTCAAAATTATGTTCATGATCAATCATGGAAGCAGTCGGTTGGTGCTCAATAATTTCATCTTCCATTTTAGAGTTTCTCTAAATATTCGATATATGAATATTATTTTATGAAATTTTCTCCTTAAAAATTATGGAAGGAGGCTGCTCAGTGGAAGGATTTTGCGGGAATGTGTAGGTCTCGTACTCAACATTCCGTGACTCGGGCATGTAATCCTGGTCTAAGTAGAGTCTACTTCCATGGTCATGATTGATCGTATCCTTGAATAATGGAGTCATACATGGTATATATGTGTCAATATCGTCAGTTTGGTCCTCTGTATGTATAGGCTGATCAAATGAGTGATATTCAGGTTGGTCAATAGGGATTTGATCATTGCGGTCAATCCAACTCTGATGATCATTAAGTACGGGCCTCTCCATCTGGATTTGGTTTCTCGGCCAGTCATGAGATTCAAAAGTAATTTGATCTTGCATTGATTCATTTGCGAGAAAATGAGAATAAGACGGTTCAGTCCATGATGGAAATTGGCCATGTGTGGTTGAATGGTTCGAGGAGGAATTTAATGAGGGTGCCGCATTCATCTACGGGTGAAAGTCTGCCGCAAATGTTGGAGAATTATTGAACGAAGAGGATTTAGTTGATTTGGGCCTAACCGAGACAAATTCATTTTCATAGTATAGCTCTGATGGATTTTCAGCTAAATGTTCGGCCATTTTTGAAAGAGCTGAAAGGAATGATGGGTTGGGTCTACAATGATTTTTATGATCTGGATCCGGAGAGTTTTTGATCAAAAGTTCCATAATGAGGTTTAAATCAAGAAAGGAGAGAGATGATTGCACGGGATAGTCAAAAGAAATTTTATCAAATGTGTGGCTTTTGATCTTCGATATCGGTTCACGCACACCAATGCAGACACAAATCAAACCCTAAGTTCACCAACACACACAATGAAGCCGTAAGAGTTCGGCTATTGTCTTTTCAATTTTAATTGGTGATGAGACAATCTTGGAAAGAATTTAGCGAGCTGTTAGGTGCTTGAAATTTTCGTAATGATTGGCACGAATTCTTGTGACTAGTTGCACCTACTTTCAGCCAGTATGTGAGTAAGTACGGACCGTAAAACGGCTGCCCGTTACTTGAGGATGGAGCCTTACGAAGTGTCCTCTAAACCACCCACTCTGCTAAGGAAATCCGGACCATTTACTAGCTACCCGTAGATCCTCACTGAGAAGTAGCTAATTGTTTTTGGTAGAATTAGTAGTCAATATGAAAATCCATTTTTGGGCTCAAGCCTTAATTGACATCTCTCGCTCACTCAGAAAAATAAAAACATCCAAGGTCAGGGTTGCTCTCCCACAAAAATTCTTGATTTTATGGGTTATTTAGATTCGGCTATATTTAGCAGTCCCAATTTTAATTAAGCGATCACTTGAAGAATTAAATGAGCACAAATGCATGTCTACCGTCCAGTTCCAATTTCCTTTAGAATTATGTGATAAAACAAGAGGGAGAAATTCGAGAAAAGCCGATGCACGCGAGAAACTATGATGAATGCTCAGTTAGAAGACTTACAGTGAATCCTCGCAATCTCCATGTGGATGCAATACAGAATTGAAAATTGTGTCTATATGAATGCAAGCTGATGAAAAACCGCACCTAGTAGAAAGTTCTATTAGCGGGAAAGAATTGAGTTAAATTTGGCTAAATTGAACGATCTAATATGCGTCTCAATTAAAATGCAGTGTAGCCTTAGATTCTACGAGCACAATCTAAAATTTAAAATGCTTTAAAAGCCGTATGTGCAGGTATATCCTAAGCACCACTCAAGTCAGGCCCCAACCTCACCGGAGAGTGAACAGGTCACGATACGCCACAAGAATAGTTCAAGGTCTTTTTACACATGCGAGAATCCAAACGGACACCGCTGTAAATGAGCAATTAATTACAGAAATTTAAAAGTTTGCAGAAATTAAAATCCTAAACTCTACGCTCTCCCACGACTCGACTCGATCTTAAATTAATTATGGCTTTTTCGTAAGTCGGTGAAGATGCCTCTGTTCTTGAAAAACTGCTCCACGTATGCCGGGTACCTCGCGAGAAAAATAAGAGAGAGAATGTAAGAGGGTGACTCAAAAATAAATTAAAAATAAAATAAGAGAAATAAATGCTGAAAAATGAAATAAAATAAATGCAAGGAAAAAATGAAATTTACAATGAACAATTCGGGGGTCAGACTACTCGAATGCAGAAAACCAAACGAAAATTTTCAAAACATAAAACTAAGTTGTTTGCCTCCCCTGCAATGGCGACATCTGACGAGGCCGGAATTTGTTGTGTTAAAAAGATGTGTTTATTTGTTCATGCATAAAAATGATTTTGTCGTTTCGTTGTAGGCGGCAATCGGAATCGGTCAAGAAAATAATCACAATTATTTTGTCAATTTTTAATCATGTGGTTTTATGTTTATTTTACTTGCGCAAGTCCCAAGGTAGAATACAAGGAGGCAAAGGAACAACTTTGAATTATGTCTATCAAGATTCGTGCGTGGTTTTCGATGTAACCTTTTTTTGGAATTTTTAATGCAATAAAGGATACAAAAATGTAATTTCAGCCTATTTTAGGGACTAAAATGCATATTACGCTGAAATGATATCCGAAAAATATGAAACTTGACCAAGATGCAAATTATGATAAAATGAATGCACTGTATTTTTTTTAATTTTTTAATGCAATATGAATTTTTATGAATTTTTAAATGCGAACAAAGTGAATTTCAATATTTAATTATAATAATTATTAAATAAAATTATTTTCGAGGAATCACTAGGTAATTGATCTCAAAAAAATCCTAAACCTCAAAAATACAAGATTCAATACCTATTAAAAATCAAACATTGAAATATGCAAAATGATTTTTACAGGGTAATCTATGCATGAAAATGTTATTCTATTTGGGAATAATGTCAAGCACAATTAATTCTACAATATGTGATTTTTCTGGAATTTTTAGAGCAATGGTTAATCAAATAAAAAAATTTAGAGCATGAAATGGGCAAAATACGCAATTTTTTGCAAAATAATTAATTATAAATTAACCATCAATCACAAAATTTTCCACAATATGTCAAAATGTAGAGAAATAATTAAGGAACAGAATGCCAATTTTTGATAAATAAAATGATGAAATATAGAGGTCCAAAACTGAAGGGGATTACAGGGGTATTGATGTAATAAATTAATATAAATAAGATGCAAAGGAGGAATTTAGATGTAATTATTAATAACCAGGTTGGTAAGAGTGCACGTGACCTGGTCGGTGGGGGCCTACGTGCAATATTGAGGAGGTCCGGGGAGGTCTCTGTAAATAACCCAGTGGATCACGTGTGTGACCCCTGGTGATGTAGTGATGACATCCCCCCGGGACGCACGTGCCTCGCACGTGCGCGGGGGTCTCGGTCCTACCCCCGGCGGTGCGGTTGTGGAGAAGTGGCAAGGGTGGGAGGCTGGCGATGCTCCTGTTGAGGGCTGGCGTGGCGTTGACCGGTGGAGGAGTGGTCCGACAAGGGCGGAGGATGTGTTGTTGCGGAGGTCCGGCGACCCTGGTGAGGTAGAGGAAGCCCGGTCTAAGGTAGTGGGGGCCGGCGCGAAGCAGCGGAGGAGGGCCGTTCCTGGCGGTTGGTGGGCCAGAGGTTGGCGGAGTTGCCCGTCCAAGGAGCAGTTTTTGAAGATGGGTGTTGTGGTCATTGATGTCGAAGAAGGAGGACGTTGGTGGTAGCGCGCGTTGACGATTGTCAGAGTTTGAGGGTGAAGCCCCTGGCGATTGGTGATGTCGGAGGCGGAGGTTGTCGGAGGTGGAGGTTGTCAAAGTCGTAGGCTCGATGGGCAAAAGCAGAAGCAGGGCAGCGGGAGCGAGGCGGTCGCTTCTGCAACGGCCACGGGGGGGGGAGGGGGAGTGGTGGCCAGATCTCGCCGGAGATGGGGAGGCGGGTTGTCACCACCGCCTCCTTTGGTGCTAACGGTGAATGTTGGATTCGACGGCGGTGGAGTTTCTTATATAGAAGAGGGATGGGCGGCCGACGATGGAAGATCGGTTGATGAAGTTTGATTAGGAATCAGGGATCGATTGTGATGAAGCATGGAGGCTAATCGGGAAGGCGGTGATGGATTCGAGATCGAAGGAGATGAGGGAGGGTGGCAGCCAACGATCAAGAGATGTGATTGAGCAGAAATCACGGCGAAGATGGCACAGGTGACAGGCGGTCTGATCGGGAAAGGGGGCGACGAAATCAATAGAGGGAGATGACACACAGCAGCCATCTGATCGGTCAAGATCTAACGATCGTGATTAAGCCACGTGGCGGCAAGAGGGGATGAGGCACACGTGCGTGGAGCGTGCCTGGGAGGCACGTGCCTGAAACATCCACAGTCTTTTATTTTTTTTATAAAAATGAATAAAAATACCCCCAAAAATGGCTGACACGTGTCGGCTCCAGGAGCTGCCACGTGTCAGCACCACTAAATTCGTAAAATAAAGATTCTGTAAAATCAAAAATAAATAGCAAATGGCCTCGGATCAAAAAAGTTTCTTCACAAAAATTGCTCGTCTCGATGAGATCTACAAATTTAATATGACATCAAAATCAAAATCGTTCAAATGCACAAAGTGATATTTTGGGGGTATCCCATGTACATAGAATACCTTGATTTTGGGTTTTACATTTTTTGTCATTCTAAAGCAGATAAAAATCCGGAAAAAATATGGTAGACTAAAAGATAAATATTTACATATTAATCTAATTTTTTGTATTTTTATTAATGAAGAAAAAGAAGAAAAAAATAAAATAAGAAAAAGATCAATTTTATACAGCTGATTTGTGAGGACTCAGACCCAATTTGTTTCTTTGATTTTAAGCTCAATTTGTATTTGGATTTTTGCACATTTTAATAAAACATTCATCAAACAAGACAAAAGAAAAATAAATGAAGTAAAATAGGTTAATTATGAACATAAAATAATAGGTCAAAAACCACTAAAATACAAAATATACAAAAGAGGCCCAAAACCCAACTTTCACATATGAGCTCCGAATCACTTGAACTTGGTCTCGTTTTGAAGGGAATTGAATGTACATTAGTTCAAAAGTGAGTAGGATTAAAACGGACTCTGAATGGGGAAGATATGAGGATTTTAGTCCGAAAATCTTAAGACTAGGGTTTGGGTTTTTGGTCCACTTATTTGGGTTAGTATTTTTTTGTATTTTTCTTTATTCTTGTTAGTGGTATGTACAAAGTGGAAGTGGTTTTGGATCATTCGGAGTTAGCATTAATTAGTTAAAAAACAGGGAACTTAATCTATTTACAGGTCATTTTTGGTTTGGATTTTTGGCTTCTTATTTTGTGTAGATAAAATGCAATTCTTATGAAAACATGCATGAATGCTAATTATGCGGAATAGATGCAGAAATGTTGTTGATTTTAAGGGATTTGAGCTTAATTAATGAGATTTAGAGTGATGAATCTGAGATTCATCATCCACCATGGAGCCCTACAGAGAGTCGCTATCACTGCAACATCATCGTTATGCTGTCGGATTGTTTGCTCGCGGATCTCGGTCTCCTTAGGTGTGCTTCGCTCATGAAGAAGATGTCGGATCTCATATGAAGAGATTAAGAGATTTTCCTCTTGGATCATTAACATGGATTGCGAGGAGCCATCTCATCAACATGCTAGCAAGTGTCTACTTCTTTGTATCAGACTTGAACAGGTAGTCTCTTTGTTTATAGACTCGAGATTGCAACCACCTTAAAGAGGTAAACCTAATACTTGTTTGTGATTTAGATGAAACGATCTAAGAAGTGTTCTTGGATCATGTGATTTCATCGTTTGAAAAATTTTAAATTCTACTGCCTCGAGCAACTAGTGCGACTAATCATTCCAGATTGCATACGATGCAATCCTCATGATTCCGTTAAGCACTTAAGGATTTTCCCATATACTTCACAATCGCCGAAGTCTTCCCTATTAAAACCCATCACTGCCCCCTCTTTGAATAATATGTTGACTTTGCAAACAGAGGAGGAATGCCGATGGTGACAACCCAACCACTCTTTTGCCTTCCTCGGAGAGATCCTAGGAACCCCTCTCTTCCTCATTGAAGCTTCGACCTTTGAAGCTTAGCCTTGCTCTATCTTTGTGAGTCGAGCTACCGACACCTTCCACTATTCACCACCTACGCCACCGTTACCTCCAACTGATCCACAGCAGTTGAGTCTCTCGCCTCGATATCCACCTCGACTAAAAAGTAGCTGCCAGTCACCGCCTCGGTCATGTGTCAGCCAAAGTTGTTGCTTGCCTTCATCACTACAACCATGGACTTCTCATAAATCCGAGCAATGCCTCCGCCTACTCTTCATTGCCATCTGGAGGAAGGGCCGACCATCCTCTGTTACCCCTCCGATGTAGCTATGCTCCAGTACCTCTCTCCCAGCCGACCGGGTCCCCCGCCAATGGCATCTCCGCCTCATCATGATCTCCACCCTCAGCAGGCGTGCCCGACCTCACTTTCGCTCTACCATCGGACACAAATGTTAGAAGACCCCCAAAAGTTCAGCTTTATTTCATTGAACCCCCGACCACCAAGGAGCACGTGCTCGCTTGGAATTTTATAGATAATCCCTACCATGGTCGGTAATTACTCCTTTGTCCTTAAACTGCATATCTAATTATTTTATTCTTATTGTAATTTGCAGTTAGATCCTTATCTTTCCTCTGTAATTTGAATAACAATTTTGCATCATTTTATCATTCGGAAAATAGCACTTTGTTCCCCAAGCTAATTCTTTACATTGTGATACTTGATTCATATTTTTGAAAGTTGTGATTATTTAATAATTAATATTTTCAAGGAAAATATATTATTTTGCCCAATTAAGTATATGAAATTCATAACAAATTCATCACTACTCAAAAAATTGTCAAAATTTCACAGATCTTAGAATTAGTTTTATTTTACATTGTGCCCAAAAAGATTTTCATTTGCATGAATCATTTGTCCTATAAAATTCATTTTGTGTATTTCAATTAATGATTTTTAATAGGTACCAAGCTCTACATTTTTAGGGTTTAGGATTTTCTGAGATAGATAATCTAGTGATATATCTCAGATAATTTTCTTCCCAATAAATAAGTAGGTTTAGTATGTATGATAATTAATCATTGAAATTTAACATATTTGCATTCATTAATTCATTAAATAATCATATTACATAAGAAAATTCCAAAAAAATATTGCATCAATTTTACCATATCTCGCATTCGACAAAGTTTTGTAATTTTCAGACTTCGTTGCATTGGCATTAATATTTCCATCCTTAAAATTGGCCCGCATTTCATTTCCATTCAAAAATTGCATTAAAAATAACAAAAAGATCTACATCAAAAACTGCACATTGAATTTGATAGACATTAACTTAGGTTGTTCCTTAAACTCCTCGAGTTTGACCCTAGGACTTGACCAAGTTAAATAAACATAAAATCACTCTAAATTAATTTGATTAAATAATTAAGTGGTTCTTTTTGATTGATCACTATTGACCGACTACAGCATAAAAACGAGATATTAACGAGGGTAATTTCAGATCCATCTGATGGCATTGTTGTCGAGGAGGCAAATGGCTTAGGTTTTTGTCTAAAAAAATAGTGTTGGATTTTCCTTACATTCGCATAGTCTGATCCCCGAACCTTGCCACTGTACATTTTCCATTTATTTTCAAGCATTTATTTTTTTAGCATTTATTTTCTATTGTTTATTTTTATTGATATTTATGTCAACTCTCTTACATCTTATTTCTTATCTTTTGTGAGAGGTACCCAATGTACATGTGGCGGTTTTTTTGGAAATCGACAAATCTTTACTGACTACAAAAAAGCTGCTTATTAAATTAAGATCGAGTAGAGTCGTGAGAGAGCATAGAGTCTAGGATTTCAATTTCTGCAACTTTGCAATTAATTGCATATTTATAACAGTTTCTGTTTGGAATCTCGTGCGTGTAAACAAGAGCTAGACACTTATTCTATGGTGTGTCAAACCTGTATCAATCTCTGGTGAGGATGGAGCCTGACTTGAGTGGTTCATAAGATTAGATTTGCACTTCATCTATAAGAGCTTATAGGATTTTATTGCCTATGCTCATAGAACCTAGGACCACACTGCACTTAATTGAGAAAAACTTCTAGATGGTTCAACCTTGTCAAATTTAACTTAATTCTTCCCGACTATAGAACTTTCTATTAGGTGTGGTTTGTTCAGCTTGCATATCATAGAGAATAATTTTTATGTTCTTGTATTGCATCCCACATGGAGATTGTGAGGAATCAATGTAATTCTTCTAACTGAGCATTCGTCATTGTTTTCCGCGTACATATGCTTTTATCGATTTCTCCCTCATGTTTTATCACTTAAGATCTAAAGGAAATTAAGACTAGACGGTAGACGTGTATTTTTGTTCACTTAATTTCTCAGTGATCACATAAATTAAAATTGGGACTGTTGAACAAGGCCGATTTAAATTAACACAAAAAATTGAGAATTTCTGCGAGAGAATAACACCGTCTTCGGATTCATTTATCTTTTTGAGTGAGCAAGGGATAAACATTTAGGATAGGGCCAAGCTTCTGAATCTTAATTCAGACTACTGATTTTAAAAATGACTAGCTACTTCTCAGTAAGGGAACTACGGTCTCCCTTAGCAGAGTGGGTGGTTAGAGGACAATGTGATTAGCACGTCCTAAAGTAACACGGGTCGCCGTCTTACAGTCTGTACTTACACCCACACTGGCTGAATGTGGATGCAACTAGCCGTACGAATTCATGCCAGTCTTTAGGAAAATTTTTGGCACCTATCAACTCTCTTAACAACTGCAAGATTTGAATCGTCACCAATTAAAACTGACAAGATAATTGGCTGGACTCTTGCAGCCTTCAATATGTGAGTTGGTAAAACTGCCATCACTCTCCCTTCTTGATTTATAAAAATTAGGGTTTCTTCTTGTGTGTATCACGTGCACTTGCATGCTTTCAACAAAGATCCATTATGTCAGCTCATCCATCTCCTTTGAAAATGAAGGGACAATGGTCCGAGTACCCACTAGATTATTTCTTTTCAATCAAACCCTGACAATCTAAACCTTCTTCCAGACATCCACCAACATATGTGGGAGACTCACACCCACGGATGAATACGGTCTACTCTATGAATTCAATCATTTATATTCTGATCATAATGTCAACCATCTGACCAAAGTCTCCACTGCTTCATATTTCCCACCTCCCAAAAACTCCAATTCCAACCAACTTCACCCATGGATAAAATCCTTTATATTTGGATCATGAAGATCATGATACCTTAAAATTAATGATCGATCGAGACACCAATTCTAACCAACTTCATTCTCTCCTCACAATATTGTTGGGATAGGTCAACACTTTACAAATCCACATTCCGACTTGACCTTCCGTAATAATATGGAAACCAGAACAACCCAAGTGGATTATCTTGCACATGAAGATCTTCCATCTTGTATTTACAGTAACAGTCCCACATTTAGACATGACACTCATACAACAGAGTGGACTGATGATATCGACAAACATGCACCCTGTTTGATGACTTCACTGTATGAGGGATCAATCAACAATCACAGAAATAGACTATACCCAACCCAACAGTACTTTCTCGAGTCACAGTATGTTGAGTATGATACCTATAGATTTCTGCCAACTAAGCAGACTCCTTCCATGATTTTTTAGGAGAAAATTTTAGAGAATAACAATCATATACTAGATATTCCGAGAGGTTCTTCTCCCAACTCATACATGAAAACGAAAGATGAAATGATTGGATCTCAAGTTAAAAACCCAAAGAATACTCAGAAACCCACAAACTCAGTAAACCATGGGGATAACTCTGATAGCGACATCTCAACATATTACTCCCTTAGGGATGACTTTGACTCGGTACATCGAAGCCTCTCCTCAGTTGCGGAAAGCATCACAACTACACACCACATCAAAAAAACCAAAAAATTGAAAAATCCGAAAACATCCCAAAAATTGAAAAAACAACAAAATCCATAAAAATTGAAGGTGGAGAGGATTTGAAGAATTTGGATCCTGCTCTGAGGGATGCATTGGTGTTTAGCGCTTTTTATTCGAATTAATTAATTACAAGGGTCATCGCAACCCAATTAAGCATTAAACAAAACTATTATTTTCAAGCAAAAATAAATATAAATTTGTAGCAAGAGAAATTGCAATTTAGTTCACATGTATAACAAACATGATCGAACTCAGGGAGGCTACAAATATCTCGAGGGTTATTCTATGCAGAGAAGAATCAAGGAAAGAATAAAGGAATCTTTATGCTCACTATTCTTGGATTTTTGTATTTTTATGAAAACTTTGTAATATAAACTTTTTGTTTCTTTATTTTATAAATTTTCATTTTCAACTTTGCAAAATTTTGTTTCAACTTTACAACAATGGAATATGAAAGTACGGAATAAACAATGTAGTCTTTTTGGAATTTTTAAATATAGCAAATATATACAGACAATTCGACTAAAATTATTTTTATTTTTTTTTCAAATTTTCTAATGTTATATGAATTTTCCAAGTTTTTCTCAAAATTTTAATGCTTTTTAATAAAATAAAAGGGATTTTTTCCCGGCAGACTCTATAAACTTTGCCAATCACCTCCACGACCTTTGAAACAACCTAATTCCTCCCTCGACCCCATAAACTTGCCAACTCTTACCCCATGAACCCTCCGGGTAATATGTTTTCAGCCCGTGGTGGTTCATGGGGTAATTTACAGGGTCGATGAGGTAATTACGTTGTGCAGAAGGTCATAGAGGCATTTTAAAATGTTTATAGGGTCTGCTGGGTAAAAATCCCAAAAATACAACAAATAAAGTAAACAGAAAATGATGTGAATGTTTTAAGATTTTTAAAATAACAAATAATATCAAAAACGATGAAAACTACAGAACAAATGGTAAACTTTTATAATTTCTAGAAATTAGTTTTATAGTTTTTGGATTTTAGTTGATTTTATATGAATTTTTAATGTTTTTGATTATTTTGGAATGTTTATGAATTTTATAAATGTTAAATATGCAAAAATAATATCATAATCAAAATAAATCAAACCAAACACATAAGAACTTTTTTAGAATTTTTGAAAAGTTTTTTTATTTTTTTAAATTTTTAATGCGAACATGACATTTTTATTTGGTTTTTGAATTTTTGTGCAAACATGACATTTTTATTTGTTTTTGAATTTTTATTGCAAACACGACATTTTTATTTGGTTTTTGAATTTGATCAATATGAAAAATGATGGGAATGAAAAATAAAACTTACGGATGCAAGATGAGTAATGCAGAAGTCTCCAGTAATTTTTTTGTGGAATTTTTAGATCCTTTAGCCATTTTTTTATTTTAATCATGCAAAGTAATTAAGCAAACTAACATGGACCAATATGCAATTATTTACTGAATGCACACTAAATGATAACAATGAATAAACAACCGGGCTTAATGTGCATTTTTTTCAGAACTCATGTGCATGGGCACGTACGACCCGATAGACAGGACCAAAATACAAATAACTTAATGCTGGGTCCAAATAGTAACATAAATATAAGATAATTGTATTACTATTTTCATTAAAGTCATATGATAAGTACGATACAGTTCAAATAGGGACCAAGTTGTAAATAAAATAAATCCGAAGGATGAAATTGAAAATGTTTATATAATGACAAAATGACACGTGTCCTCGTAGGGACTTATTTGCAAATATAGTAAAGGATAGGGATATTGCTGCAAAATTACCCGTAAATGACGTGGAATGATGGATGGTTCATAAGCTCTGAAAGTCTGATCGAACAATAGAAGATAGATCTTGAGTCAAGGGCCACGATCAGATCCTGAAGCTGGAATCCATGGTTGACTTTTGGGAATTTTTGAACAGCTTAGATTTAAACTAGGCTTATGTTCTTGATTATGCGGTGAAAGGAAGGACTAGAAGAATCGGGAAGAGCGTCGTCCCTGGCGAGCTTGATCTGAATGGATCTCCCTCGTTTCAGCCTTACTCCTCTTTATATCGGTCTAAAATCGAAGCTCCTTCAATTCTGCATCAGATGTACACCTCAGATCTTCGTGAAACCATCGGGGAATGAACCTGGAAGGTGATGAAGAATCCTGCTCTATGAACCAGCTCTTGATCTGCTCGATGTGATTCACATGTTTCTTGAATCTCCTGAAGCCTGTAGTTGAAAGCTCATGCTTGAAGGGTCTGTCGGGATTAATAGATTAGGTCAGAAATGCATGAAATGGTGATGAACGAGGGCCTCCGGTGAAGCTGGTTGGAATGGAGATCGAACCTTGGATCTGGAAGGATTCAAGGGTGGTCAGAGGGTCGAAGAGACGAAGAATGGTCGGGCGAATGTGTCGGCGTACTCGGAATGTAGTTTGGATGATCGAAGTTCCTCCGATCTGGAGATAAGAGGTTAAAGGTGACTGATTATTCTAAGCCTAAACGAAGATTACAATACAAAATTAAAAGTGTAAGACTAAAAGGAAACTAACTACGATTATCTACAGTGAAGAAATGGGAATGAAGATGCCTCGATCTGCGGCAGGGTGGAGAGGCAGAAATATGCTGAGCTCGCCTGCGACGTGGGTGAATCACATCTCTTACTAGAAAGTTAGCGCTCAAAATCATAGAGCAGCAATAATGTCATAGCTACTGGGATCTATCGCGGGCCAAGAAACAAGCCGAAGAATGGATTACCTCAAGGCGGAGGGTTTGGATATCTTTTTATAGAATGAGCTCCGGTGAAATTTGAATTCGAAAAGGGGTGATATAAGAGCTACAGTTGGTGGATCTGGAGGGCTGGCGTGGAAGAAGACTGAATGAGCAATGGAATAGGATAAGGAATCAGGGAGAGTTACGGATCAAAGAGGCATGGAAAATGAGGCGAAGGATTGGTGGTCGAATGGGCGAGGCAAGATCAACAGGGACTAGCCAGTTGACCTGGGTCAGCAGACTCGAGCATGCCAATCAGAAGGCACAGTGAATACATACAAATTAAGCTAAACAACAAAAAAATCAATAAATGAATAAAAAAATAAATTAAAATAAAAAATGAATTTATTTTATTACATAATGTTAATAAAAATTATCAAGAATAATTCAAATTTAAATTTAGTGATCTCTAATTAATTAAATAAAATAACCAGAAGGGTTAAAATAAATACAAGGTGTAATTTACAGGATTGTATACCTATGTACAAAGTATTTTGATTTTTAATTAATTATTTTTATAGAAATATACAAAATTACATATTTTATTTATTTAAAATATTTTACAAGGTTGTTAGTGGTATTTTTACTTGATTTTTATGAGTTAATTTATTGGGTTAATTAAATAGGTATATGTACAATATATACATAGTGATACAAATACATTAAATACATGAATTATTTTTGTTGATTTTGTAATTTTTTTGTATTTTATATGAGTTAAATACAATATTTGCAAGTAATAAAAAATAATTATTCAAAAGTATGCACAAGAAAATAATATATGAAAGTAAAGTGTGAATTTATAAGCGTAATATACAGTATTACCCCAATTGGACACAATTCACACCATAACTCATAATTTTAGGAAATCACCTCCATTTTAAAGAATATTTAATTTGGAGTACAATGAATGTGAGTTTGATGAATTTGGAGTTCAGGTGGAGGATGTTGATCTGGGAAGTTTGAACTTTTGTGGCTTTTGAAGAGTGATGTATTTTACAATATACACATTATTTTATTATTTACAAGAGGGTTTTATACAAAATTTTAAAGAAGGAATTTATTTGTATTTACAGAAGCTTTGGGAGTGTGTAGTACAGAAAAGTGAAGAATATATACATGTATCAAGTATATTTTTGGTGTTTTAGGACTTATCTCCCCCTACCAAATTCCTTGTCGATTAGGTCAACTCTTGACCTTCCCTCGAGGATTGATTCAGTCGGTATCTGTTACATATATATAGTCTTTTATCTTCTTTATTTTTCCTTTCTTTATTTATTTATTTTAGGTTAAAATAGTAATAAATGTACAATGTTTACACAAAGATGCAGGTTAGTAAGAATATGGATTTACTAATATATACCGGTGTTTTATCAGGGATTTTAAGATAAAATAAATGAATAAAGATGATGAAACACATATTCATCATCCCCTATGCTTTACCTTTGCTAGTCCCTTAGCAAACACTTATTTGAAAAAATACGTGAATAAAAGAAAAAGGAAGGAAAAATAAAGAAAATCGTCCAATTTTGATTATTAAACTTATATTCATAAAGTTGTAGTATGTAGCATTAAACTTATATTCATAAAGTTGTAGTATGTAGCTCTGTCATACCTTTGGATTATTAGTGTAGCAGAATCTCGATGGGGATTGGATTTAAAACCTAACAACCCTCAGGATCCACAAAACTCCTATTCAGATCACTCAACAGTTAGGTCAGAACAAGTCTACATACACAAATTCTTATGACTATGAATCTTTTCTTGTATGGTGTAAGTGAAATATAGTTCCTTATCTCAAAAGTAGCAAAGAAACAACCTCTCTCAACAAGGTAACTCTAGTCCCCCGGTCTAGCAACTCTTTCTTCGAGGAGCGGGGATATTCCCTTATAAGCTCAAGTACAACCATCTCAAGAGGAGGAGATGGAGAAAAGAATGGACGGTAACCAGTGTAGCAACCTATCCTAGGATGCATGACCAGTGTAGCCAACTCATCTAGCTGTAATCTTACAAAAATTTGACTTTGAAGTTCATCTTATTTTATTATACTTGTATATACATTCCGACAGGCACTTTACTGTTCAATTAGACATGTCCATGAGATTCTGTATTTTTTTAAATATATACAAGGAGCAGCATGCACATAGGAGGTTTTTCCTCTTGAGCTAGTAGACTATCCCTCTTTTGAAGCATTATTGCAACCCCAAAACATCCTTTCTTTAGACATCAATGCTACTAGATTAGATTAAGATGCACTACCCTCCCTAGACGAAGATGGGTATTCCCAATACTTGTACATACCCGTGTGCTACCCCAAGCCAAAGAATTTTGTGGACTCATCCATGAAGAGCTATGTGTAGAGTGCTTGTACAAGTTAAGCCATGGTCTAGAAGAATCATGCATGTATTGTTAAATATTCTAGTTGGACTCATCAAGGTGACATGTGAACATAGTTTTGTGGACTCAAAGAATTAAGTCGCTAGGATCTGAAAAGTTTTAACTCCAATTCTTATAAGGTTCCTCTGAAATTAAGTTGATTAGTATCTAACTAAGCTCCATTCTTTAAACTTATTCCAGAAGAGTTTAAATGTCAATAATATTCTGAAAAGTGCACATGCAGATGCAATTAGAATATACAAAACTTTTTTTTCAAGTTAGTAGACTGACTATATACAAGTATATAAAAAGACTGTACAATTTTTACAAGAAGATTTTATATACAAGTTTCATAAAAGACTTTTATAAGAAGAATTTTATTTACAAAATAGAAGGTGATGAAATAATGTATACACATGTGGGCTTTATGCATTTAAATGCATCCCATTTAAATCTCACTTGACAAAATAATTTTACAAAATTTTTACAAACATTTTACAAAAGTTTATAGCCATTTTATTAATAAAAGTACGAGTTATGGCTAAAATATATATACAATATATACGACACCACCCTACACTTAGCTCGAACTATATCCTCATAGTGATTAAAGAGCTATAACGGAACACATAACACGTGCAAAGTTTAGACAAGTGAGAAAAATACTATACAACAACGACTCAAAGGATAGACTGAAAGAATAGATGTCGGTGATCCCAACTATACTTAGGATTAAATAATCCTAAGTATTGAAGATTGTACGAATGGGGAAAATCAAGAAAAAGAATGTACGGACTCAACGGCTTGACTTGCCCCTCCTATACTTAGGGTTAAATATTCCTAAATATGGAAAAGAATATCAACAAGTTGAGGGACAAGAGAGAGATTAGAAGAACAAAAGAAAATAGAAACTCAAAAGAGACAATATGAACAACATCACTCCACCTATACTTAGGGTTGAGTATCCCTATGTATAAGCAACAACAAGAGTGATGAAAGAAGACGAATATTAACAACACAAATCATTCACCTCCCTATAATTAGGATAAAGAACATCCTAAGTATAACATATATATAAACACCGAAAGAGGTGAATGATTAAAAGGAAGAAGAAAGAATGAAACAAAAGGATATACAAGAGAGAATCAACTCATGTATCAGACACATGAGGTGGAATCAAAGGATCATCGTCTGACACGACAGATATGGAGTCAACTATGGAGAGGAATGTATCATGATCTAGATAAGGCTTCATCAACTGTCCATTTACAACAAATGGTTGTACGTCAGATGACAACCTAGATATTACAATACTACAATTATCACGTACAGCTCTCACAATGAACGGTCCTAACCATTTGCTTTCCAATTTTCCTGGAAACAACTTCAACTTACCAACAAATAACCAAACTTTCTGATCAGGGGAAAAAGTCTTCCTTCGAATGTGTCTATCATGCCAACACTTAACTTTCTCCTTATACATGAGGGAGTTATCATATGCAAAGTCTCGGAATTACAGTAATCTATTTAAATCAAACTTCTTGTTCCTTATCAAAATTCAGTAATCTATTGAAATCAAATTTCATGTTCTTTCTTACCTTCTCATAGTCTAGACTGCATACATGTAGTGCCCATAGATTTGTGAGTTAATTCTACTGGTAGGTACCAAGGCTTTCAATATACCAATATGTAGGGAGACATACCCAAAGGAGACTTGTATGACGTCCGATAAGTGCATAGAACTGAGTCAAGTATCTGGCACCAGTTTTTCCTATCTGGACATACAAGTTTTTGCAATATTGTCTTGGTCTCCCTTTTTGAAATTTCAGGCCAACTCATTAGTCTGTGGGTGGTAAGGAGATGCAAATCTATGCTCAATGGCATACTCCTTCATAAGTTTCTTTACTTCTCTATTAATGAAATGGATTCCCCCATCAGAAATCATTATTTTGGTAATCCTGAACTGGGCAATAATATGGTCCTTGAGAAAGGAACATATTATATGACTATCAGCGGGTCAGGTGAGTATAGCCTCCACCCAATAACTACATAATCCACGACGAGCAAGATGTACTGAAATCCTTGACTGATAGTAAATGAACCCATGAAGTCTATACCCCAAGCATCAAAAACATCGTAAAATTGAATGTATCTTAGGGGAATGGTATTTTCCAACCTATGGTTCCTCCCATCTTCTTACAGTCATTACGACCTCGAAAATACTATGTAGCATCCTTAAACAATGTTGGCCATCATAAGCCACTCTGTAAAACCTTTGTTGTGCTGTGCTTCCCCGAATGATGCCCACCTGATTTTAGTTTCTGATAGTGCTCAAGTACACTGGTGTGTTCCTCCTGAGGAAGGCACCTTCTCAAACTATAATACACGCCCTCACGACATAAGTATGCATCCTCCCATTGGTAATAATGTATCTCAGACAGAAATCTATCTACGCTGTGCTTCGACCAATCTTGTGGAACTTTCTTCGAGACAAGACAGTTCACAATATCAACATACCATGGGAGTCAGTCCCCAGACAAAATGGTCTCATCTGGAAAGGTTTCAGAAATAGGGATCATGTTCTGCTCAGTGGTCTCTGCATCCGATATATGAGAATGGTGATTTTCCACAAAACTTTTCACTCCTTGTTTATCTCATCACTAAAGCAAACTCCCGAGGAAGAAGGATCCATCTGATAAGGCATGGTTTGGCATCTTTTTTCCTGTAAGTATCGTATGGCAGTGTGATCCGTGTACACAATAACAAGGGGACCGAGGAGGTAAGATCCAAACTTCTTTAGCCCAAACACAACAACTAACATTTCTTTCTCTGTAACCGTGTAATTGTGTTGTGCTTCATCAAGAGTTTTGCTTGCATAGTGTATAGAAAATGGTATTCCGTCCCTTCTTTGTCCTACAATAGCTCCAACTGTGAAATCTGAAGCATCCTCATGATCTAGAAAAGAAGAGAAGAGCACTAGTAACCATGCTTTTCTTCTCATTGAATGGTACGACACTATCTGCTATGACTGTTGCAGTACTTGGTCCGGAGTCTACACATAGTATACGTGTTGAACTGTGGAAGGTCCGCCAGTGCCCTAGTGTGAAGAAAAAGTACTCTCCCTAGTAGAGGTATAGGCTACTGCACTCGCACTATGGACTGCGTTGATCGTATTCACAAGAAGCTCCATATGCTTTGTTATGTCATTCTGCTTGTCTATGTTCTTCATTCTCTATTCGATCACTTGGAGCTTCTCAAGCTCCTTGGATCGCTTCTCGATGATGTCCACTTTGGATAGGTGGTTCCCAATAATGGTCAGATAAGAACTGTCCACCCTATCCACTTGATGTGATGCCATCATATTAATAGCCTTGTGGGGTACAGTAGAAGAGGTGACAGGGTGCTTCTGAAAAGCACGTGACGTAGAAATAGCTGCTGAGCTCTCCGCCATCTCCTACACGATTTGATAAAGGACATCCTCATCCTTGTTAAAGTGACTCCACCGACAAGCGGCACTTACCAGCTTCTCATTTTCTATGCTTAAACCCTCAAAGAAATTTTGCACAAGGCCTGTCTTTGGAATATCGTGATGGGGGCACTTCTCCGTTAAGTCTTTGAATCTTTCCAATGCATCGTGAATATGCTCATTGGATATCTGGGAGAAGTTAGCAATCAATGATCACATTTGGTTGAGTCGTCCGAGCAGGTAATATTTTTTCAGAAATGCAGAACTCAACTCTTCCCAAGTAGTGACAACCCTTCCCAAGTTATTAATCCAATACAAAGCTTTGTCCATCAGACTGAATGGGAAGGTCGTCATCTTCACTACCTGTAATGGGACATTCGGGTAGTGTGTTATTCCACAAATGTGATCGAACTGTTAAAGGTGTACATGAGGCTCTTCATTTAAATTTCCATGGAATATAGGGAGAAGTGGCAAGATTGTGGTCTTCAGCTCAAAGTGTACATGAATCGTAGGGATTTAAATCCATGAATTTGTTTGTCCTATCTATGGATTATAGGCATCTTTTAATGTCAGCTTAGCCACTGGTTTTATTGGTTCTTCTCCCTCATTCCCACCTCCTCCATTGTTTCAACCCCCCTCTCTCCTATCTTTTCTATCCTGCCTCATCTTGACAATCCTATCCCACAATGCGGTCTAAAAGTCAGTCTGTTCTATTAATTGAGCTTGAATTGTCTGAGTCAAGGCTGACATGGTGTTGTTGATCTTGGTTGTCCGGAATCTGATTCTAAAATGTGCACGACACTCAATTAGTACTAAGAAATGTTGGAGTCTCAGATACTAGTTCGAGATTAGAGCCAATCTCAAAAAGTGGGTCGATGGACGAGGTAAAGGGTGAACTGTAGAAAGAGGAATATTCAGGAAGTGAGTCTCCCTGAACAGAAGACGAACAACTCAGAGTGTAAAATGAGTTCGCAAAATCCAAATGTGAAATGCTTCGATCCCATATCTTCAAAATCAATAGGCAAGGTGGGAACACGAAGGTCAATGCAAGAGGAAAGATTGAGTTCAAGGCGCAAATGGCGCGGAAGGATCTCTAGCACTAGCAATCAAGAGACAATACAAACCCCAAATTCACCAACTCAATGCAATGTAAAGACCGTGAAGATTAGGTCAATTATCTTGTCAACTTTTAGAGTTTGGTGAGAATACATTGTTGGAAAGAGTGAATGAGTTGTTAGGTGCATGTATTTCCCTAAAGACTGGCCTGGTTCTTACGACTAATTGCACCTATTTTCAGCCAATATGGACGTAAGTACGGACTGTAAAAATACAGCTTCTTGTTACTTGAGGACGGAGCCTTACACAATGTCCTCTAAACCTCCCACTCTACTAAGAAAATTCAGACCGTTTACCAGCTACCCACATTTCCTCACTGAGAAGTAGCTAATAATTTTTTAGAAGCAATCGTCTATATAAAACTCCTGGCGTGGCTCTATCCTAGTGGCCGTCTCTCTCTCACTTTCAAGTACAATCAAACAATGAGGCGGTTACTCTTCCCAAAATAAGAATTTTTCCTTTACACTTATTTTAGGGTCGAGTTTTCTTTAGCAGTCCCATTTTTAAAGGTTATCACTCTTTTTGAATATTTTCGCTAAATCGCCTAACGAGTGTCCAATTTCCTTTTTAAATTATGTGAGTGAAAAAGGGGGAAGTAAGAAAAGCCAATGCATGATTAAATACAATGATGCATGCAATGGTTAGAGATGTGTACCTTGTCACCGGTACTCTACATGAAGGGTGATCCGCATAGAATTTAAATACAGGAAATAAAACTAACCTAAATGATGCATGTGAACCATCCTAGCAATAGCTTATATTAGAGGGCAATAACAAATTAATTTGACTAAGTCCAATATGCTCTACTCTATAGGTACAAAAATTCTTGTTTAAGGCTATGGACCTAATTATTAAATAGCTCAAACAAGTTAATAAAGCAATCACTAGTTGCTCAGCATACAAAATACTAAAATTTGTCTACAACTATATATGCTTCAAGTATTGGTCTCTCTCAAATCTTTTTCTCCTCCTCCTTTGCTCTTCTTCAGCTCGGTGAAGAATCAAGCCCCCTCCACCTTTCTTGGGTGCATCGACTCTCCTAAGGAAAACACCCTCGCTTGTAGGGCCCTCACAAGAAAGAGGAAATAAAGAATGTGTAAGAGACGTAATTATATAAAAATAATAGCAAGAATAAATGAATTAAATGCAAACAAAAGATTTTTATTTGGTTTTTGAATTTTTATAATAAGAAAAATGATGTGAATTTAAAATAAAAATTATGGATGCAAGATTAGTGATGCAGAAATCTCCAGTATTTTTTGTGGTATTTTGAAAGCCATTTTGCTAATTTTTATTTTATTTTAATCATGTAAAATAATTATGCAAACTAATAGGGACCAATATGCAACTATTTAACGAATGCACACTAAACGATCATAATGGATAAAATAATGGGGATTGATGTGTACTTTTTCCAGAACTCACGCTCACGGGCACGTACGCCCAGCTGGACTAGACCAAAATGCAAATAACTTAATCCTACAGTTCAAACAACAATATAAATATAGGATATTTTCAGTACAATTTTCACCAAATTCGTGTGACAAGAACATGCGCAGTTCAAATAGGGACAAAATTGTAAATAAAATAAATACGAAGGATGAAAGTGCATATGTTTAAATAATGGCACGTTCTTGTAGAGACCTATTTGCAAATAAAGTAAAGTACAAGGATATGGATACAAAATTACCATTAAATGACGTGGAACGATGGATGGTTCAGATGCTCTGGAAGTTTGATCAAACGGTGGAAGATAGATCTTGTGTCAAGGGCGACGATCACATCTTGAAGTTAGAATCCATGGTCGTCTTTTTGTGCTTTTTGAACAGCTTATAATTAAACTGGACTGATTTTCTTGATCGTGCGGTGAAACAAAGGCCTAAAAGAACTGGAAAGAGCATGATCCCCGACGAGCTTGATCTGAATGCATCGCCCTCGTCTGAGCTCTGCTCCCTTATAGATCGATCTTGAAGCTCATTTGATTCTACATCAGATGTATACCTTGGATCTTCATGAAACCACCAGGGAATTGGATCTGGAAGGTGATGAAGAATCCTACCCTAGGAACTAGCTCTTGATCTGCTCGATGTGAATCATGTGTTCCTTGGAGCCCCTGAAACCTATAGTTGAGAGCCCATTTTAAAGAATACTTATTTGGAGTACAATGAAAGTGTGTTTGATGAATTTAGAGTTCAGATGGAGAAGAAGTTGATCTGAGAAGTTTGTACTTTTTTGCTTTTGGAGAGTGATGTATTTTACAATATACACATTATTTTATTTTTTACAAGAGGGTTTTATACAAATTTTTCAAGAAGGAATTTATTTGTATTTTCAGAAGATTTGGGAGTGTGTAATATAGTCAAGTGAAGATTATATACATGTATCAAGTATATTTTTGGTGTTTTAGTCCTTATCTCCCCCTACTTAATTCCTTGTCGATCAGGTCAAGTCTTGACCTTCCCTCAGGGTTTGATTCATCATGTATCTAATACTTATATATAGTCTTTTATTTTTCTTTATTTTTCCTTTATTTCATTTTTTTAGGTTAAAATAGTAATAAATGCACAATATTTACAAAAAGATATAGGTTAGTAAGAATATAAATTTATTAATGTATATCGGTGTTTTATCAGGTTTTTTAAGCTACAATAAATGAATAAAGATGATGAAATGCAGATTCATCATCCCCCAATTCTTTACCTTTGCTAGTCCCTTAGCAAACACTTATTTGAAAAAAATACATGAATAAAAAAAAGAAAGGACAAATAAAGATAATCGAACAATATTGATTATTAAACGTATCTTCATAAAGTTGTATATGGAGCTCTGTCATACTTTTGGATGATTAGTGTGGCAGAACCATAATAGGAATTGGATTTAAAATCTAATGGCCCTCAAGATACACAAGAATCCTATTCAGGTTGCCTTAATAGTCAGGTCAGAACAAGTCTACATATACAAATTCTTATGACTATGAATCTTTACTTGTACAGTGTAAGTGAAATATAGCTCCTTATCTCAAAAGTTGCAAAGAAACAACCTCACTCAACAAGGTAACTCTAATCCCCCGGTCTAGCAACTCTTTCCTCGAGGAGCGGGGATATTCCCTTTTAAGTTCAAGAACAACCAGCTCAAGAAGAGGAGATGGAGAAAAGAATGGACGGTAACCAGTGTAGCTACCTATAATTTGGACGCATGACCAGTGTAGCCAAGACATTCAACTGCAAGCTTACAAAAAATTGACTTTAAAGTTCATAATATTTTATTATACTTGTATATACACTCCAGCAGGCATTTTACTTTCAATCATGCATATCTACTTTTGGAGATTTTGTTTTTTTTTAAATATATACAAGGTGAAACATGTACATAAGGAGTTTTTCCTCTTGATCTAGTAGACTATCCCTCTTTTGAAGCATTATTGCAACCCCACAACATTTTGTCTTTAGACCTCAATTCTACTAGACAAGGTTGAGATGCATTACCATCCTTAGAGGAAGACGGGCATTCCCACTTGTTGTTACATACCCATGTGCTACCCCAAGCCAAAGAATTCTGTCCCCTCACCACCTCATCCATGAAGAGCTGTGTGTAGAGTACTTGTCCAACTTAAGCCACGATCTAGAAGAATCATGTGTTTTAAATATTCTACTTAGACTCTTCAAGATGACTTGTGAACATAGTTTTGTGGTCTCGAAGAATTAAGTCACTAGGATTTGAAAGGTTTTAACTTCAGTTATTATAAGGTTCCTCTAAAATAAAGTGTATTAAGGTCTAACTAAACTCCATTCTTCAAATTTATTCCAGACTACTTTAAATGTCAATATTATTCTGAAAAATGCACATGCAGATGCAATAAGTATACACAATTTTTTTTTAAGTTAGTAGACTGACTATGCAAGTATATACCAGGATTGTAAAATTTTTACAAGAAGGTTTTATATACATGTTTTATTAAAGAGTTTTATAAAAAGAATTTTATTTATAGAATCGAAGGTGATCAAAGAATATATACACACATGTATTTGACGCATTTATATACATACCATTGAAATCTCACTTGACAAAATAATTTTACAAAAGTTTTACAAACATTTGACAAAAGTTTATAGCCATTTTATTAATAAAAGTATGAGTTATGGCTAAAGTATATATACAATAGATACGACACCCCCTATACTTAACTCAAACTATGTCCTCATAGTAATTAAAGAGATACAACAGAAGACATAATTTGTGCTAAGAATAGAAAAGTGAAAAGAATACTATATAACAATGACTCAAAGGATAGACTGAAAGAATAGAAGTTGGCGATCCCCCCTATTCTTTGGATCAAATAATCCTAAGTATAGAAGATTGTACAAATGGGGAAACTGAGCAAAAGAATATATGGACTTAACAGCTTGACTTGCCCCTCCTATACGTAGGGTTAAATATCCCTAAATATAGAAAAGAATATCAACAAAGTGAGGGATAAGTGAGAGATCAGAAGAATAGAAGAAAATAGAAACACAAAAGAGACAATATGAACAACATCACTCCCCTATACTTACAGTAGAGTATCCCTAACTATACAAAATAAGAGGAGTGATGAAACAGGACGAATATTAACAACACAAATCATTCAGCCCCCATATTTAGGATAAAGTACATCCTAAGTATATCATATATACACACACTGAAATAGGTTAATGATAAAACAGAAGAAGAAAGTATGAAATGAAAGGATATACAAGAGAGAATCAGCTCATGTATCGGAAGCATAAGGTGGAATCAAAGGATCATCGTCTGATACCACATATATGGAGTCAACTACGGATAGGAACGTATCATGATCTAGATATGGCTTCGGCAAATGTCCGCTCACAAAAAATGGTTGTGTGTTGGATGATAACCCAGATATGACAAAACTACCATTGTCACGCACAACTCTCACGATGAACAATACTGACCATTTGCTTTTCAATTTTCCTAGAAACAACTCCAACTTAGCATAAAATAACCAACCTTCCTAATCAGGGGAAAAAGTCTTCCTTCGAATGTGTCTATCATTTCAGAATTCCGGTAATATTCAAATCAAACTTCGTGTTCTTTCATGCCTTCTCATAATCAAGATTGCATACACGGAGTTCCCATAAAGATTTGTGAATTAGTTCTACTGGCAGGTGGCAAGGCTTTCCATACACCAATCTATAGGGAAACATACCAAAGGAGACTTGTACACTGTGCGACAAGCCTATAGAACTGAGTCAAGCATCTAGGATAAGTTCTTCCTATTTGGGCATACAGGTTTTGCAATATTGTCTCGATCTCCCTATTTGAAATTTCAGCAAACCCATTAGTCTGTGGGTGGTAAGGAGATGCAACTCTGTGCCCAATGACGTACTCCTTCAGAAGATTTTTTACTTCTCTATTAATGAAATGGCTTCCCTATTACAAATCAGTATTTTTGGAATCTCGAACCACACAATAATGAGGTCTTTGAGAAAGCAACATTGTACGACTATTAGCGGTTCGGGTGGGGATAGCCTCCACCCAACGACTAACAAAATCCACGGCAGGAAGAATATACTGAAATCCCTGACTGAAAGGAAATAAGATGATGAAGTCTATGCCCCAAGCATCAAAAACATTATAAATCTGAATGTATCTTAGGGGCATGGTTTCTTTGGTACCAGCGGTTCCTCCCATATTCTAACAGTTAGTACAACCTTGAACATACTCTATAACATCATTAAATAATGTTGGCCACCATAGGCCACTATGTAAAACCTTTGCTGACATGTGCTTCCTCGAATGATGGCCACCAAATTCAAGTTTGTGATAGTGCTCAAGTACACTGGTGTGTTCCTCCTGAGGAATGTACCTTCTCCAGATACAATCCGTACCCCTACGAAATAAGTATGGATCCTCTCTTTGGTAATAATATATCTCAGACTAAAATTTGTCTACTTTGTGCTTCAACCAATCTTGTGGAACTATATTGGAGACAAGATGATTCACAATATCAACAAACCATAGGAGTGAGTCCACAACAAAAATTGCCTCTTCTGGAAAGGTTTCAGAAATAAGGATCATGTTCTGCTCAAAGGTCTCTGCATCCGTTATACATGAAAGGTGATCTGCCACAATATTTTTCACACCAGGTTTATCTCGAATCTCTAAATCAAACTCTTGGAGAAGAAGGATCCATCTGATAAGGTGTGGTTTGGCATCCTTCATTGCATGTATGTATCGTATGGTAGTGTGATTCGTGTACATAATAACGTGGGAACTGAGGAGGTAAGATCTGAACATCTCTAGCCCAAACATAACTGTGTAACTATGTAATTTGTTGTGCTTCATCTAGAGTTTTGCTAGCACATTGTTTAGAAAATGGTATCCCATCTCTTCTCTTCCCTAAAACAACTCCAACTGTGAAACCTGAAGCGTTCTTCATGATCTCGAAAAGAAGAGACCAATAAGGCAATCATAGGACAGGAGACTAGTAACAATGTTTTTCATCTAATTGAATGTCAGGAGGACTTTCTCATCGATAACAAAATCACTCTCGTTACATAGAAGTTCAGTTAAAGGTTTGGTGATCTTGCTGAAGTCCTTTATGAATCACCTATAAAATCCAACATGTTCAAGAAATGACCTCAACTGCTTTAAATTCTATGGTGGCTCTAATTTAGAAATCACATCAATCTTAGTTAGGTCAACCTTCATACCATGTTTGGAGATGATGTGGCCCAACACAATCCCATTAGTCACCATAAAGTGACACTTCTCCCATGAGAGCACAAAGTTTACCTCATAACAACATTGAAGGACTCGGTCTAAATGAGCAAGATATGTGTCAAAACTATCCCCATAGATCAAGAATCATCTATGAAATCCTCAAGGAAACTGCCCACCATATCGGCTAAAACGGCCAACATATACCTTTGGAATGTACGAGGGTATTACACAATCCAAAGGGCATCCATCTAAAGGCGTAGATGCCAAACAGACAAGTGAAAGTAGATTTCTCTTGATCTTCAAGAGCAATAGTTGTCTGGTTATATCCTGAGTACCCATCCAAGAAACAAAAGAGCTCTTTCCATGCCAACCTCTCAATAATATAATGAATAAAGGACAACAGAAAGTGATCCTTCTTAGTAGTTGAGTTCACACGTCAGTAATCAACACAGACACGCCATGAAGTAGGTACCAGGGTCGGAATCTCCTCACCACGGTCATTCTTTACTATAGTAATCCCCAATTTATTCGGGACCACATATAAAGGGCTGACCCATTTGGAATCCGAAATGGGATATATAAAGCCAGCATCACACCATTTTCTAATCTCCTTCATGACAACCTCCCTTAGATTTGGATTTAGATGGCACTAACATTCACAGGTGGGTTTGCAGTCATCCTCTAGGTAGATATGATGCGAGCACAAAGCTAGATTAATCCCACGGAGATTCGAAATATTCCATCTTATGGCCTTGTGGTTTCTCTCAAGAACCTCTAGCATGTGAGATTCTTGTTCAGCGGTTAATGCTAGCTGAGGATGATCGGAAACACTTGGGGGGACCTACAAGGAAGGCATTTTTCTGCATTGAAGGTAAAACCTTGTGCTCGAGTGTGGTCTGAATCGACTCTACAATAACATGTGTTATTGCACTAGTAGATGGAGTGTGATATGTATTCTGTGAACTGCTTACGTTGGCTACTAACTGCTCAGCACATAGAATCTCATATAGATCTGCAATGAATGATCTTTACTCAAAAAGGAGTGGATCATCAGGATGTTCATAATTTTCATCAACTAACGTTTCAGATATCTTAGTAATAAACTCAGAAAGATTTCTCTTATCAGTGCATAACTCAGGAAACACAGCATATGGCTCAGACATCTATACCTTAGAATTCTCAGATGGATTCATATCATCAGTAATTTAACAATAATGTTCAAAGGAATATCAGAAGGCGCTTCCAAACACACAGACTAGTCCCCAAAAATCAGCTCAAACCGCCCATCAGCAAACACATAAATAGGATCATCAAGGTAACTCATGTCGACTGTGCTTTTCCAGAGAATCCTTTTGGGAGAGGAGCTCTTGGGTATCCATGGAGTCAGTGAAAAAATCTGTCTCTCAAAATACAGCAAGAAAATCACAGTCCTCTAGCTCTGATGTAACTTTATCTCTCTCTCTCTCTCTCTCATCTGTTGTTGCTGGTGGTTGTGTTGGTCTAGGATCAAAGATCGTCTCAATTTTCACCTTGTCACCCCGAGAGTGAAAGATGATCTCTCCAATACAGTAATCAACTACCGCTTCAGTCATTCGAAGTAATGATCGACCTAGTATGGTTGGGGTATGGAGTAACGATGCAGGTGTGTCAATATCCATGGCAACAAAATCAACTAGGAATTTCATTCCCTGCACCATTACAATAACGTCCTCTAAAAATCCCCTTAGCCTCTTAATTGATCTATCAGCAAACTGAAGGATCATGCTGGTAGTTTTAAGAGGTCCTAACCCAAACTCAGTGAGTAGAGAGGATGAGATGAGATTAATGGAGGAACTACTATCGAGAAGAGTGTGCCTAAATTCATGATCGAATATTTTACAACAGATGTGAGGTGCTCCCTTATCTTTCTTTTTAGATGGGAGGTTTCTGATGGCATGAACTGTGGCCATGGTCAAGATGTATTTCTATGTTTTCTTTCTTTTGTTATGCCTTGGTTACACTTTTGTGTATATTCCTCTTTCATTCCCTTTTTCACTGCAGGCATGTACTCCATGGCGTTAAAGAGTGGCATATCTAAAAATAAGTTCTATAAGATCTTAACCACTCCAGGATTAGATAGGGCTATTTTTATTTTTTAGATTTTTTTAGATTTGAGACTAGAAGGAAAGGGCACAGAATCAGAAGAGACATTCAAATGCGCATTTCTATTATTCAAATGGGAATCCTCAGGTACATTAGGACAACTAAAATCATTATGTATAGTGTTGTCTAAAATAGGTGAAGGAAAAACATAATCTAAAATAGTATGGGATGTTGTTGCTAGTGAAGAGGAGTAATCCATGACTGGTATGTTCTCCCTTGCTGATGGTGATCTACATCTGCCTGTGAAGGTGAAGGTGGTGGTGAAGGCGGTGAAACTCCAGACTCAAGTGTTGCTACACTAGACCTCTTGATTGCTGGTGAAGAAGATGATGTATTGGATGATGCTCTCTCTGTGGTTCAATCCCCCAACCCCAAGTGGTGAGTAGATGGTTGCAATATCCTACTGCTTCTGAGATGAATGGCGTTAGATAAAAATGTCAAGGGACATACTTGTCTCGGGTGTGGGTGGGTTATTGGATACTTGCTCCTTGCGTCTTAAATTGTTGGGATTGGCTTCGACCTATGCTGGGATTAGTATCTTGGTGGAAGTTTGGTCATCGATCCTCTCAGTCAGTTCATTCATGTTCTTCATGAGCAGTGAAAGTTGATTTAGTGGGATTCGATGAAGGGGCCTCTGGGTGCTCAATGACCGGTTGTCACTGAGATTGATAGTGTGGAGGTTGTTTGTAACCATACTTGTGTTGATAATGATGAGGAGGAGGATGTGGTTACTGTGCATAAAATGCAGTTTGGTATTGGTTAGGATGAGGAATATATCCAGACTGTAGTTGCTACTGGCCTTGTCTCCAATTTTGGAATTGTGATGGAGACTGATAGTGAGGCTAGAAATGATGGTGATGGTACTGCTGATGTCTGCATCCATGAAACTAGTGGGCGAGTCTCTGACCCTACTGTGAACCAAACTGGCCTTGATCTGATGATGGGGCTGGTTCCCCCTACGATCGAATCAGATACCGTTCAACTCCTGAATTATAGGTGGAGGTGGATCCCGCTTCTCAAGAATATATGAGACTTCCTGCTGGTATGACACTATCTGATGTGAATGCTATGGGACCGGGTCTGTAGTCCACATGTAATATAACTATTGAACTGTGGAAGGTCCACCGGTACCCTACTTTGAAGTAGTATTCTCCCTAGTAGAGGTATCAGCTGGTGCAAACACAATGTGGACTACACTGATCGTATTCACAAGAAGCTCTAGGTGCTTTGTTATCTCATCCAGCTTCCAGGTTCTTAATCCTCTGTCCGATCACTTGGAGCTTCTCAATCTCCTTGGATCCCTTCTCGATGATGTCCACTTTGGATAGGTGGTTCCCAATAATGGTCAGATCAGAATTTTCCACCCTATCCAATTCATGTGATGTTGTCATATAACAACCTTGTGGGGTATTGTAGGAGAGGTGATGTGGAGCTTCTAAAAAGCACGTAAGGAAGAAAGTATTGCTGAGCTCTCCGCCATATCCTCAAAGATTTGATCAAGGACATCCTCGACCTTGTTAAAGTAACTCCCCTCACAAGCGGCATCTACCAGCTTTCGATTTTCTATGCTTAAACACCCAAAGAAATTTTGCACAATGCTTGTCTTTGGAATATCATCATGGGGGCACTTCTCCATTAAGTCTTTAAATATTTCCAATGCCTCTTGAATCGGATCATGGGACACTGGTAGAAGTTAGCAATCAACGATCACATTTGGTTGAGTCATCCGAGCAGGTACTATTTGTTCAGAAATGAAGACCTCAACTCCTCCCAAGTAGTGACAACCCTTACCAGGTGACTTATCTAATACAAATCTTTGTGCATCAGACTGAACAGGAAGGTCGTTATCTTCACTACCTCTAGTGGGACATTCTGGTAGTGTATTGTTCCACAAATGCGATCAAACTGATGGAGGCGTACATAAGGCTCTTCATTTATATTTCCACCGAATATAGGGAGAAGTGGCAAGATTGTGGGCTTGATCTCAAAGTGTTCATGAATCACAGGGATTTGAATCCATGAATATGTCTGTCTTGCCCCTGGATTATTGGCATCTTTTAATGTCAGCTTAGACACTCGTTCTATTGGTTATTCTCCCGCATTCCCACCTCCTCCATTGTTATATCCTCCTCTCTCCTATCTTGTTTGTCATGACTCAGCTCGAGAATAATCTCTCTCTATGCGATCTGAAAGTCAGCTTGTTCTGTTAACCGAGCTTGAATTGACTGAATAGAGTCCAACATGGTGTTGTTGATCTCAGTATGTTCAGCCATGGATTCCTTGCCCTTGGGTGGCATCATGTATCTGGAATCTGACTCTAAAAATGTGCATGACACTCAATTACTCCTCAGAAATGATGAAGTCTCAGATACTAGTTCAAGATTAGAGCCAATTTCAAATAGTGGATTGATGGATGAGGTGAATGGTGAAGTGGAGAAAGAGGAATATTTGGTAAGTGTGTCTCCCCGAACAGAAGATGAACGAATCATTGTGTAAAATGAGTTTGCAAAATTGGAATGAGGAATACTCCAATCCAACATCTTCGAAATCAATATGCAAGATGCGGGAACACGAAGGTCCATGTTAGCAGAAAGATTGAGTTGAAGGTGCAAATTGCGCGGAATGATCTTTAGCACTTGCAATCAAGACACAATACAAATCCGTAATTCACCAACTCAACGCAATGTAAAGATAGTGAAGATTCGATCAACTATATTATCAATTTTTAGAGTTTGGTGAGAATACAATATTGGAAAGAGTTAACGAGTTGTTAGGTGCCTGTATTTGAAGGATATAGAAAAAATCCTCAAGCACATCACGGAAGCGTGAGCGTCGTATCGGATACAACAGAGAACGACTAGTCGTACTAGTTGTTTGGTGCAGCGGAATTTAAAAATTTTCATGCGATGAAACCACATGATCCAAGAACGATTCTCGGATCATTTCATCTATAACCACAATAAGTATAATGCAATACTTCTTGAAGCATGGTTGATCGGGTCTCTAAGGAAAGAGATCTCTTGTCTCAAGTCCAATCGTCGGAGAAACGGCTTGCGAGCGCGGGGATGAGTCACGTTGTCCTCGCAATCTAACAAGATGATCCAAGCATGGTTGCTCCTGATCTCGTCGTACGAGATCGAACGTCTCCTTTGATAGTGAAGCACTCCAAGTAGACGGAGAGCTGTAGAGCGTCGAAGCGGCGGCGTAGTGGCGTAGGCAACAACGAGTCTCTCCTCTAGGGTATGGTGGACGGTCACCAAGAAGAGGGAGAGAGAGGGTTGGCGTGTGAGAGGAGAAAGAGAGAGAGAGAGATGTGCTACAATAGCATGTAGTAGAAAGCAAGTTATGCCTCTCTATTTATAGGATTTTGGGATCCATGGATCTCAATCCATGGGACATATAAAATCAATGGATGAGATTGATTTATGTCAATCCAATGGTCATGATTGTTGTTGGTAAAAGCCAACAACTTGTGATTTAATTTAGATTAAATATATTTGATAAATCAAATATACATTAATACCAAAATTAAATCAATCAAATAAGGAGTATAATACAAAGGAGATGATCCATCCCCATGAAAGAGGGTGGACGGCCACCAATCCCACAAGGGAATTGGGTGCTGCCACCTACTTCTATATGGGGAGGGCAATCTCATGGATTTCCAAGAGATTGCATATCTCCTTGATTTTCTCTCTATTATTTATCCAACAACTTTTGTTGGAATTTTATTCACCAAAAATAATTCTCAATTAATTTTGGGAATATTGCAATCTTGACATTGGAAAATTGTGAATTACATTCACAACCCAAAACAATAAATAATTTACATTTTCAATTAATTAGACAATGTGTATCCAATACACATTAATAATTAATCTACAAATATAAATTTTAATTAGCTCTCTCTAATAAATTATAAATCACATTTATAATATATTATGAATAATTTGATATTACTACCACATTATTCTTATCCATAATAATCAAATCACATTTAATTATGCTGGATAATTCCTCATATATCATGATTTTTAAATCACATTTAATTATCAATTTCTCAATGCTTAGATCTTATGGAATTGTTCTTAAACCATTTAAGAACAATGCTATTTCTCCTCAGATACTTGGAGATAAGGACAGGGCAACTGTACTGTTCCACGTACAGTGACTTGGATATTGAGATCACATCTCAAATCCAGATCCCATGGACCTCTCATAGATGCTTGATTAAATCAAGACTGTAAACCTAATCTTCTCATTGCATCTGAATCTCATTCAGATCAATGTCCAGTACTTGGACTAAGATTAGGTCACTTCTCTAATGAGAGGAGTCACTAAAATCTAGACCTGTGTCATCACTCCCTCGGAATGGAAGCATCATGGTCATACAATCGTTTATGATCAAATCACCCTCAGGTATTCCAAATACCTGTACATCCCGCATACTAGAAGACACATGATCATCATGAAGATATAGATCACTTTTACACTGTCATCTTCATGGTTTGATTGCTAAGTTTCTCAATCTTGGTCCTTGGGATTTGGTACAGATCATATGCTTTCACAAAGCATATATCTTACCTTCAAATTCATGTCATGCTTCTAAAGCATGACGACCATGTATGGAATTTGATCAGTCCCTATACCTCATGAGTGAGCTCATGTCTCCCGGTTCACAAGTGAACCTGTATGATCCCTTTGAGAGATCGTATTACTCATATGCCCTTACATGCACACCAGCTCGTCGGTGTATAGACCTTGGTTAGGTCATCAACCTATTGGTCTTCCAAATGTACACACTTAAACATATAGCAATACATATGTCTCTAGTCAGAGGATGTTTTCCTGTGATGTGACAGTATTCATCATAGGTCTGTGGTTATCTCGATCTCGTTAAGTCAACCCATTGACTCAACTAATCTGATACCTCTGAATCACTATTCCCATGTAAAGGACATGCATCAAGAGGTCAATAAGATATCAGCCTAATGAGAAAAGATTGCCATCTCCTTCTCAGGTTGGAGATCACTACTTGTCAGTCATTGATGATGCTTGATGAGTCCTCTATCTAACTCCTTAGATATCCATCCAAGCATCAGCCTCTATGATTCAATCAATGAATCAACAGCTGTATGATTATCAAGTTGGCCATGGTACATAACCCATATTGTACAGAGGGACCTTATAATGCATTCATTCATTCAATATCAGAAAGGGAGTGAAACATAATCAATAACTTTTATTGATAAATCATTTATTACAATAACATTTATTGTAGGAATGGTTCGCCTCGGGCTCACATCGCTAACAATCTCCCACTAGCCCTCAGAATCATTCAGGAACAATCCTTAAACCCATACTCATTACATGCTGGTCAAAAACCTTCTGTGTCAGAGGTTTGGTAAGAGGATCAACAACGTTGTCGGTAGAGGCCACCTTGGTGATGATGATGTCACCACGCTTTTGAATCTCCCGAATGATGTGGTATTTCCTTTCTACGTGCTTGCTTTTCTGATGCCATATGGGTTCCTTTGCCTGGGCAATGGCTCATGTGTTATCACAAAGTAGCGGGATGGGAGTATCAGAGGAAACTACGCCAAGGTCCAGGACAAACTTGCGCAACCACACCGCCTCCTTTGCAGCATTCGATGCGGCAATGTATTCGGCTTCTGTTGTTTAATCTGCTGTAGTGTCCTGCTTCTTGCTTCTCCAGCTCACAGCACCACCATTCAATAGGAACACAAACCCTGATGTCGACTTTCAATCATCAATATCCAATTGAAAGTCAGAATCTGTATATCCCAAGACTTGAAGATCACCATCTACATAGACCAAGATGTAATCTTGCGTCCATCTTAGATATTTAAATATGTTCTTTACTGCATTCCAGTGTTGTTCTCCATAGCAGGACTGGTAACGACTTACCACTCCTACTGCATGCCAGATGTCTGGCCTAGTACACATCATGGCATACATTAAGCTTCCTACAGCTGATGCATAAGGGCATCCAGCCATGGCTTTCTTTTCCTCAACAGTTTGAGGAGTCATTCCTTTGGACAGGTGGATACCATGTCTTAAGGGTAGGAATCCTTTCTTGGAACTATCCATACGGAATCGTTCAAGAATCTTCTTAATGTATCCATGATATGACAATCCCAATATCCTCTTCTCTTGGTTTTTGAACAACTTCAGACCCAAGATGTAAGAGGCTTCTCCAAGATCTTTCATCTCAAAGGTATGGGACAGCCAAATCTTCAAACTGGTCATCATCCTTGTATCATTCCCAATGATAAGGATGTCATCTGCATAAAGCACGATGAACACAATGGTGCTCCCACTAAGCTTCTTGTACACACAAGGTTCATCAGGATTCTGCACAAAATCATAACTCTTTATGGTTTCGTCAAATCTGATGTTCAAGCTACGAGAAGCTTGCTTGAGCCCATAGATGGATTTCTTCAGCTTGCATACTTTGCCATCCTCAGTCATGAAGCCCTGGAGTTGTTCCATGTAGATATCCTCCTCGAGGTATCCATTGAGGAAAGTCGTCTTGACGTCCATCTACCAGATGTCGTAGTCACGATATGCAGCTATAGCTAGCAATGCCCTGATGGATTTAAGCATAGCCACTGGAGAGAATGTCTCATCGCAATCGATGCCTTCTCTCGGTGTGTAGCCCTTGGCTACGAGCCGTGCTTTGAAAGTCTCTACTTTTCCATCAGGTCCCCTCTTTCTTTTGAGGATCCATTTGCACCCAGTGGGTTTTACCCCTTTAGGTGGATCCTCTAGGGTCCATAAACCATTCTTATGCATGGAGTCAATCTCTGACTTCATTGCTAGCATCCATCTATCCATGTCATGATCCGCGAGTGCTTCATCAAATGAAGTAGGATCATTGTCCGTTTCACCTGACACATGGAATCCATACCTTTCAGGTGGTGCAACCACCCTCGAACTCCTTCGAAGAGGTATGGGTGTTTCATCTTTATTTACTTCTTCAATTTCTGGTTCAGGAAGCTTAGAATCCTTAGGAGATTCAATGAGTTCCTTTACTTCATATTTATCTTGACCCTTAAGGAAATCATTCTCCAGAAACATCACATCTCTGGAAACAAAAACCTTTTGAGTCTCAGGGTCATAGAGTTGGTATCCAATACCATCTCTAACATATCCAATGAAGTAACACTCACGAGAGCGAGATTCTAGCTTACTTGCATCTACGTTCTTTGCATGAACCAAGCAACCCCAAATCCTCAAGTGATTAACACTAGGTTTGGTTCCATACCAGAGCTCATGAGGAGTCTTAGGTACAGATTTGCTAGGAATCTTATTCAGGATATATATTGCAGTCTCTAATGCATATCCCCAGAAACTAAGTGGTAAATGTGCTTTGCTCATCATTGAACAAACCATATCCATGATGGTTCTGTTGTGTCTTTCAGCAACACCATTAAGTTGGGGAGTTCCAGGAGGAGTGAGATTGGAAATAACTCCATTCTCTTTAAGGTATTCCTTAAATTCATCTGAGAGGTACTCGCCACCTCGATCAGATCAAATTCGTTTAATCTTCCTATCGGTTTGGTTCTCAACCAAAACCTTGAACTCTTTGAACTTTTCAAAGGTTTCAGACTTATGGCGTAATAGGAAGATAAACCCGTATCGCGAATGGTCATCAATAAACGTCAAATAATATCAATATCCATTTCGAGTCGCGGTACAGAAGGGACCGCATACGTCAGTATGTATTAGGTCAATAATACCTTCGCATCTTGTAATCTTGTTACAGAAAGGCATCCTAGTCATTTTTCCTTGAATGCAATTCTTGCAAGTAGGCAAAGATTGAACCTGTAGAAAATCTAAGGGTCCATCCTTAATCAGTCTATTGATCTTATCAACAGATAAATGACCAAGCCTTTGATGCCAAATCTCATTTGAAAGATTTTCATCCTCCCTGGATCTTTTAGGGTTTTTATTAGTTGGTTATGACATTCATAACACATTTATCAATGCACAATTCATAAAGTCCTCCAGAAGTTAAAATGCCATCTGCAATATATTTATCATAACGATTTATGACTAACTTATTACAGAACAGGAACGAATATCCACTTCTAACTAGCTTAGATACAGATATTAAATTCCTTCTGACTTCAGATACATAAAGACACTCTTTAAGTACTAGGACTCTTCCACTAGATAATGATAGCCGACAAGTCCCGATGGCGACTGCTGCAACACTTGCATCAGATCCCATCTGGATGACTATCTCCCCTTCTTCTAGTTTTCTAGTTTCCTGAAACAAATGCAACAAATTGCATACATGAATAGAGGCACCAGAATCAACAACCCAACTTCCTTCTCGTCCAACGAGAAAGCTGGTTTCAATGATAAAAGTAGATTTCTTACCTGTTGGGGCTTTACATTTGTCGACGGACTTTAGGGAATCCGGGCAATTACGCCTCCAGTGCCCCGGCGTTTTGTAGTGGTGACAGACGTCAGTTTTCTTCGACGCCATTAGAGTGGATGCATTGGAAGATGAGCCAACACTTTGTCCCTTCTTCTTTCTCTTCTGGGTCGGGCCCTTCTGAGAATCATGCTTCCTACCGCGCTTCCCTTTGACCTATGCAACCATTGCACTGCCAGTGGGACCATCCTTCTTCATCACGTCTTTTGCAGACTTTAATGCAGCAAGAAGCCCAGCATTTGTCAATTCCAGCTTGTTCATGTGGAATGACACCACAAAGTTATTGAAAGACTTGGGCAACGACAGCAGAATGAAATCAGATTGCATGTCTGCATCCATTGTTGCCCCCAGAGTCTCCAGCTCCAATAAGTAACCAAACATTTTGAGTACATGCTCACGGACTGAAGTCCCTTCCTGCATCTTGCAGCGAACGAGTTCTTTCATAACATTATACCATTGGGTGTGGTTAATGTCACCAAACATATCTTTTAGATTCTGCATAATCTCTTGGCAAGCACTCATCTCCACATGTTGTTTCTGAAGAACATTGGAGAGAGAACCCAAGATGTAGCATCTAGCCAAGACATGATCTTCATCATACTTGTCATTGTATGCTTTTTCTTCCTTAGACTTAGGGTTTTCATGCTTGTCTTCTAAGAGCACATAACTGATGTGCTCCGCCGAGAGTACAAGCTCCAAATTACGGATCCAATCCGAGTAATTTGGTCCGGTCAATTGGTTGACTTCCAGAAGCATGCTCAGAGGGTTCAAGGACTTCATTTTCTGAAATTGAGAATGCATTATATTAGAACATATATTCATATATTCAAATTTATGATATTTGATCACTTTCAAAGTAAGAGATATACTTACTGATATATCTCAAGCAAGATCTGGGATCTCCTCTTTATCTTTGTTACATCCCGATAATATGAGAAACTGCAACTCCAATAAAGAGAAGCGGGAACACATTCCGCCTTGCAAGTCCAACTTGCATTTCCCAATTCGGTCTTTAATGCATGGGCCTACCACCCCTAATGTGATGTTGACCCATCATTAATTGAACCAACCATCAACATGAATAGAACTCGCTATGCGCAATCCAATGTCGCTCCAATAATATGAGGATCCGATATTGGGGTCACTACGCATACGGCCTTACTCTTTCGAGAAGCAAAGAGTCCGATCCAGATGCGCTTGTATGCAGGAGTTGTCACTTCGTACAGGAGTCTCCTATATACAATCCCCGGTGACGGAAACCCTTCGCCTTGACGAGAGACCATGGATGTCACTTATGTGATCATCCACCTCTTATTCAAATTCAATTAATTATCATGAATCACATTCATATAATTAATTCTTCCAAGGGAATTATCAACTCTAATCATATTAAAGTATTTTAATTGGATATAATTAATTCAATCATATTAAATTAATTATCAATCCAATTTAATCAATCAAACATGATTGTATTAGTTGAATACATATGGTATTATTCTCAAAGTACGTATTAATTCGTATTTTAATAATTAATAATACAACTTGATTTCTTCGGCATTATCCCGTCCCTACCCATTGTCATGGCCAGTGCAGGCGAGAGTGGGACGGACCACATACTTTGCAACCCGCTACCCCAGCGATCTCCAACTAGTCACCATATCTGCCTTGGGAAAGGATAATGCCAAATAGATCAATTTGTACTTGAGATGATCATCAGTTCTTCAACCAAAATTATACCATATAGTAATCAAAACAATTTTGATTATAAGGAAATTTGCTAGATAAATTCCCAATCCTATTCAAGCAAGGAGTTTGATGATTGTGTTTCCAATTATGATCTAGATCAAATCTAATCAATTATTGGTTGAGGCCAAGTCAATTAAGAAATAATCATCTTCCAATATTTCTTAAATATTTTCCATAATTATTTCTTGAAATTAATAATTAATTTCATTAATTGACAATCACATGATTCTTGATTAGGACTGTAATTTCAGCAGTGACCCCTACTTACTAAAATTAGCTTATCTCAATCATATTAAATCCAAATTAGACAAAATCATATTTCATAGATTGCTAATTTGATTTAGGATAGAACCCAAGTGATGTTTCACGCATTTCGAGGCAAATCTAAAAGTAATTAACCTTTTAATCATGTTCAGATCTACAGTTCCCGCAACAGTGCACACATGTTCATTAAAACAACCATATCTCGAGCATACGAAATCTGATTTACGCAAACTAAGATCCTATGGTTTTCTTATTTAATAGGGAACAAAATCCAAGTAAATAATTCGTGCTTAAACATTTTAAACATGGCCGAAATTATTTACTAAACAGATCTGCGAAATCAAATGCGAAAAAAAACTTTCGCGACCTTAACGAACCCAAGTCGTCCTCAGTTTACGAATCATATTCGAAACCATCGACCTAAGGCTCTGATACCACTTGAAGGATATGGAAAAAATCCTCAAGCGCATCATGGAAGCGTGAGCGTCGTATCGGATACGACGGAGAATGACTAGTCGTACTAGTTGTTCGGTGCAGCATAATTTAAAAATTTTCATGCGATGAAACCACATGATCCAAGAACGATTCTCGGATCGTTTCATCTATAACCACAACAATTATAATGCAATACCTCTTGAAGCGTGGTTGATCGAGTCTCTAAGAAAAGAGACCTCCTGTCTCAAGTTCGATCGTCAGAGAAACGGTTTGCGAGCGCGGGGATGAGTCGTGTTGTCCTCGCAATCCAACAAGATGATCCAAGCACGGTTGCTCCTGATCTCGTCATACGAGATCGAACGTCTCCTTCATGAGCGAAGCACTCCAAGTAGACGGAGAATCACAGAGCGTCGAAGTGGCGGCACAGTGGCGTAGGCGGCGACGAGTCTCTCATCTAGGGTATGGTGGACGGCCACCAAGAAGAGGGAGAGAGAGGGTTGGCGTGTGAGAGGAGAAAGAGAGAGAGAGAGAGAGAGAGAGAGAGAGAGAGATGTGCTACAATAGCATGTAGTAGAGAGCAAGGTATGCCTCTCTATTTGTAGAGTTTTGGGATCCATGGATCTCAATCAATGGGACATATAAAATCAATGGATGAGATTGATTTATGTCAATCTAATGGTCAAGATTGTTGTTGGTAAAAGCCAACAACTTGTGATTTAATTTAGATTAAATATATTTGATAAATCAAATATACATTAATACCAAAATTAAATCAATCAAATAAGGAGTATAATACAAAGGAGATCATCCATCCCCGTGAAAGAGGGTGGACGGCCACCAATCCCACAAGGGAATTGGGTGCCGCCACCTCCTTCCATATGGGGAGGGCAATCTCATGGATTTCCATGAAATTGCATATCTCCTTGATTTTCTCTCTATTATTTATCCAACAACTTTTGTTGGAATTTTAGTCACCAAAAATAATTCTCACTTAATTTTGGGAATATTGCAATCTTGACATTGGAAAATAGTGAATCACATTCACAACCCAAAACAATATATAATTTACATTTTCAATTAATTAGACAATGTGTATCCAATACACATTAATAATTAATCTACAAATATAAATTATAATTAGCTCTCTCTAATACATTATAAATCACATTTATAATATATTATGAATAATTGGATATTACTATCCACATTATTCTTATCCATAATAATCAAATCATATTTAATTATATTGGATAATTCCTCATACATCATGATAATTAAACATATTTAATTATAGATTTCTCCATACTTAGATCTTATGGAATTGTTCTTAAATCGTTTAAGAACAATGCTATTTCTCCTCAGATACTTGAAGATAAGGACAGGGCGATTGTATTGTTCCACGTATAGTGACTTGGATATTGAGATCACATCTCAAATCCAGATCCCATGAACCTCTCATAGATGCTTGATTAAATCAGGACCGTAAACCAAATCTTCTCATTGCATCTGAATCTCATTCAGATCAATGTCCAGTACTTGGACTAAGATTAGGTCACTTCTCTAATGAGAGGAGTCACTAAAATCCAAACCTGTGTCATCACTCCCTTGGAATGGAAGCGTCATGGTTATACAATCATTTATGATCAAATCACCCTCAGGTATTCCTAATAACTGTACATCCTGCATACTGGAAGACTTATGATCATCATGAAGATATAGATCACTTTTACACTGCCATCTTCATGGTGTGATCACTAAGTTTCTCAATCTTGGTCCTTGGGATTTGGTACAGATCATATGCTTTCACAAAGCAAATATCTTACCTTCAAATTCATGTCATGCTTCTAAAGCATGACGACCATGCATGGAATTTGATCAGTCCCAATACCTCATGAGTGAGCTCATGTCTCCCGGTTCACAAGTGAACCTGTATGATCCCTTTGAGAGATCGTATTACTCATATGCCCTTACATGCACACCAACTCGCTGGTGTATAGACCTTGGTTAGGTCATCAACCTATTGGTCTGCCAAATGTACACACTTATACATATAGCAATACATCTTTCTCTGGTCAGAGGATGTTTGCCTGTGATGTGATAGTATTCATCATAGGTCTTTGGTTATCTCGATCTCGTTAACTCAACCCATTGACTCAACTAATCTGATACCTCCGAATCACTATTCCCATGCAGAGGACAGGCATCAAGTGGTCAATCAGATATCAGTCTAATGAGAAAAGATTGCCATCTCCTTCTCAGGTTGGAGATCACTACTTGTCAATCATTGATGATGCCTTATGAGTCCTCTATCTAACTCCTTAGATATCCATCCAAACATCAACGTCTATGATTCAATCAATGAATCAATAGATGTATGATTTATCAAGTTGGCCATGGTACATAACCCATATTGTACAGAGGGACCTTATAGTGCATTCATTCATTCAATATCAGAATGGGAGTGAAACATAATCAATAACTTTTATTGATAAATCATTTATTACAATAACATTTATTGTAGGAATGGTTCGCCTCGGGCTCACATTGCTAACAGTATTCCCCTCCAGACTGGCCTGATTCTTACGACTAGTTACACCTACTTTCAGCCAGTATGGAGGTAAGTACGGACCATAATAAATACAGAGCCTTATACAGTGTCCTCTAAACCTCCCACTCTCCTAAGGAAATGAGGACCGTTTACTGACTACCCTCATTTCCTCACTACGAAGTAGGTAATCAATGTTATAGAACCAGTAGTCTATATGAAAATCCTAGTGTTGCTCTATCCTAATGTCCATGCCTCTCTCTCTTGAAAGTCAATTCAAACAATGAGGGGGTTACTCTCGCCAAAACAAGAATTTTTCCTTTACGTTTATTTTAGGGTCGAGTTTTCTTTAATAATCTTGATTTTAAAGGCTACCACTCTTTTTGAATATTGTAAATGAATCGCCTAATAAGTGTCCAATTTACTTTTAAAATTATGTGAGTGAAAATAAGGGGGAAATCGAAAAAGCCAATGTGCGATTAAATACAATGATGCATTCAGGGGTTAGTGATGCGTACCTTGTCGCCAGCACTCTACATGGAGGGTGATCCATGCAGTATTTAAATACAAGAAATAAATTTAACATATATGATTCACGTGATCTGTCCTAGCAATAGCTTCTATTAGTAGGAAAGAACCAATTAATTTGTGTAAGTCCAATATGCTCTACTCTGTAGGTACCTAAATTCTTATCTAGGGCTTTGGGCATAATTAATTACCTATCTTAAATAAGTTAATAAAGTAATCACTAGTGGCTCAATGTAGAAAACTTCGTGAATCAAATTAAAAGAAAGCGATGAAAAACAAAACCGATGAGGTCCCCAAAGTGCACCAGTACTTGGCGAAACAGACCCACAACAAAGTAATGCCCTTTTTACAAGAGATTTTGCATGAATAAAAAATACTAAAATTTATCTACAACTATCTATGCTCCAAGTGGTGGCCTCTCTCAAATCTTTTTCTCCTCCTCCTTTGCTCTCCTGCAGCTCGATGAAGAATCAAGCCGCCTCTGCCTAGCTTGGGTGCACCATCTCTCCTAAGAAAGCCATCCTCCCTTTGTCAGGTCCTCGTTAGAAAGAGGAAATAAAGAATGTATAGGAGACACAATTATATAAAAGTTATGAATACGAATAAATGAATTAAATACAATGAATATGAACAGTGAATTAGATGTAGGAAAATAGAGACAAAAATTCAGACCAAGAATACTAGGTCAAAAGAAAAATCTAACTAACCTTGACTACCCTACAATGTTGCCATTATGTTGAGCGCTAATTTCAGGCTTTTTATTTGAATTAATTATTTACAAGTGTCGTCGCAACCCAATTAAGCATCAAATAAAAACTAATTATTCTCAAGTAAAAATAAATAGCAGCAAGAGAAAATACTATTTAATTTACCTGTATAGAAAACATGATCGAACTCAGGTAGGCTACAAATATCCCGAGGGTTATTCTATGTAGAGAAAAATCAAGAAAAGAATCGAATTCAGGTAGGCTACAAATATCCCGAGGAATTTTGCATTAATTTTTTGTGAACTTTTTTATTTTATATTTTTTGTTTTCTATTTTTATAATTTATTTTAATTTTAGAAAAGAAAATATTTTTTATTTTAGAACAATGGAAAATGAAAGGTATGAAATAAAAAATGCAATCTTTTTAAATTTTTTTAATATAGAAAATATATACAGAAAATTCAACTAAAATTATTTTTGGAATTTTTTCAACTTTTTCTAAAGTTTTATGATTTTTCCATATTTTTTCTCAATTTCTAAAGTTTTTTAACAAATTGAAACAATAAATAAAATAAAATAAATGATGTGAATGTTTTTGGAATTTAAAATATAAATAATGTCAAAATTGGTGAAAATACTACATAATGAAAAATAAATTTTTATATTTTCCAGAAAGCCATTTTATAATTTTTTGGATTTCTAATTAATTTTATATGAATATTTAATGATTTTGATTGTTTTGCAATGTTTATGAATTTTATTACCGAGAAATATGCAAAAATAATACTGTAATTAAAATAAATCAAAACAAACATATATAATTTTTTTAGAATTTTTGAAAAGATTTTTATATTTTTTTAATGTCTATTGCAAACATGACATTTTTATTCGATTTTTGAATTTTTATAAATAAGAAAAATGATGGGAATGCAAAATAAAAATTATGTATGCAAGAAGAGTGATGCAGAAGTCTTTCGTAGTTTTTGTGGAATTTTTTGAGCACTTTGGTAATTTTTATTTGATTTTAATCATGCAAAATAATTATGCAGACTAACATGAACCAATATGCAATTGTTTAATGAATGCACACTTAATGATAAGAATGAATAAAACAGCGTGGCTTAATGTGTAATATTTCCAGAAATCACGCTCACGGGCACGTGCACCCTGTTGGACTGGACCAAAATGCAAATAACTTAATTTCATGGCTTAAGCAGTAACAGAAATATAAATATTTTTATTACAATTTTCACCAAAGTCACAAGACAAGCACGCGTGCAGTTCAAATAGGGACCAAATTGTATATAAAATAAATGCGAAGGATAAAAGTGTAAACGTTCAAATAATAACAAAATGACACATGTCCTCATAAGGACTTATTTGCAAATAAAGTCAAGGACAGCAATAGGGTTGCAAAATTACCCTTAAATGACATGGAACGATGGATGGTTTAGATGCTCTGGAAGTCTGATCGAACGACGGAAGATAGATCTTGTGCCAAGTCCACGATCAGATCTTGAAACTAGAATCCACGGTCAAACTTATGGGCTTTTTGAATGGCTTAGATTTGAATTGGGTTCCTGATGATGAGGTGAAACGAAGTCCTAGAAGAACTAGGAAGAGCATCGTCTTCGATGAGCTTGATCTGAATGTATCTCCCTCTTCTAAGCTATGCTCCACTTTAGTTTGGTCTCAAATAGATACTCCTTCGATTCTGCATCAGATGTAAACCTTGGATCTTCATCAAATCGCTAGGGAATGGGTCTAGATGGTGGTGAATAATCCTGCTCCAAGAACCATTTCTTGATCTGCTCGATGTGATTCACGCATTCCATGGAGCTCATGAAACCTGATGTTGAAATCTCATGCTCAGAGGATCTCTCCGGCTCAATAGTTGAGGTCAAAAATGCATGAATTGAGGATGAGCAGCAGTCAAAGAGGCAGCTAAGACTAGATGAAGCTCAACTGCTACAATCTAACAGGTGTCATCATTCCAAAGTAGGTAAGAGATGTAGCCTAATGGACAGTTTTGAAGTGGCACCTCCCCATAGGGGTCAATCTGACGGTCGATGTTGTTCGTCGAACTTGGAAAAGAGAAAAAGGAAGAAGGGTTGCAAGCTGACTTGATCATTCCAAGCGATCCACGTGCTAGAACAAGGAACCCAACCATAGAGTGAAATATGCATCCAAGCCTTTGAGAGAATGAATAGGCAAGGTAGCTCTTCCTAACTTTGCTCTACCAACTTATCTGCTCAGCACCTGGATTGACTCTATCATGTTCCTGGAGATTCAACAGGCAAGTTCAATAATAGTTGAAGCACTCACTCTTGGCTTAGAAAAGATGTGATAAAGAAGAATTTCTCTCCGAAGGTTAGGAAAGTCAGGTTCAGATATCTTCGTCGGGCCTTCTTCGCTATTCCTGACTTCGGCACTAAGGCGTCGAGCGAAGCTTGGCATGCGATGTCTTAGGGGTTGCTTCAACATCCCCGAAGAGATTATATAGTCATGGCTTTTTTGAGAGAGTTTTCTTCTCCCCAAGAAAGTAGAGAGAGGAAGAAAGAGGGCAAAAAGAGCAAAGGACTCCTTCTACCCAAGCGTATCCGACGCCTGACTTTTTTAGTTAAGAAAGCAGCTGCTGACAAGACATCCTCCCATAATTAGGTAAGTGCTTTCAACTGATACACACATGACTTCTTGGTTCCGACAACACCGAGCCCTTCTCGCGAGAGGGACAATGTAGGGAGGGGGCTTTAGGGATAGATGCTTTCCTTTGGGCTCCAGCTCACGGGGGAAGAGGAGAGACCTTCTGACTTTCCTACTTTTTTATTACGAGAGATCGAGCCCAGAGAAAGGGAAAGGCATCTCGAAAGGCATACTGAGACCTCGCATTGGAGATACTCACTTCTGTCCTCTACGAGCTACATAAAGAGAAGGCAGTTCTCTATATTTCATCGCCCTAAGAGAAGGCAGTTCTCTTGAGGTAAGAGAAAAGCTGCTCACCTTAGTTAAACGGCTCAAAATCTCAGTCTCTTTTCTTTCTCCAGATGTATAATTTAAACATTCATCATATTGTTAGAATACTATCTAGAGTCTGAGTAATGCCATGTTTTATTTCCTTTCCACAATCACTCACCTGGGTCGTTCACCAGAGAGACCTTGTACAACTATAGCATGCCTCTAAGATCATAAATATCAAAGAACCTCTCAGGAAGAGCATTGTCAAAAATTCAACCCCAACTCAATCTCCACTAAGAAAATAAGTAGTGGGCATGATACTTAATTAGCCCTATGGAAGCGGGTAGATTTTTTTGCTCATTTAAGCCTTCAGTCATTTTCCAATCATTTTCTATCAAATCAGTAAGCCGGAAAATGGAATTTGAATACAAAGACCCACGGAGATTACAACAAAAGTTCTTAATTAATGTTTGTTGGGCCCACTTCTGGAACTACCTCAGAGTGGGGACTGGTCTGAGTGTGCGGATAAGACTACCACCGCTAGGGTTTGCTTATAGTTGCGTACTATACTACAACAGAACCAAAGTACAAGGGATCCCCGTCAGTCGATATCGCCAGATGAGCGGTTACGTGTCGACTCGTTTTGACTGACCGCTTTGCGGCCACTCGAGAAAGGCCTGAAGAACCGGAAGCCCGAATAAAAATCCCTAGTCCGATTGGTGATCGTTTAAATGACCGGAGTCAGGTCCTTGATCGCTCCTACTCCCGATTCGTAGACTCCTTCTGTCTTCTAGGCCCCTCTCATCTGAGGGGTATATTCATTCCTCTTATATATATATATATATATATATATATATTATATGATCGAGTAATAAAGCACAAGGGTATACTCAGATGAGTGGGCGATTCACAATCTACCAGCGTATAGCTACCTCACGACAGCGATAGACGAAGTGCCTTGGGGCTCCACATAGACGTGGTGCTGAACGAAAGAACTCCCGACCTCCACTTCACTTCACATGTCTCATGAACCAACTAGTTTGATCTATGTCTGGGTATCTCTAGCGAATCATACGATGTCAATTAGAGAGACTACAGAAGAGGAGCTTGCAAGGGTCCTCGGATGTCAGGGGCCCATGGGGGGGGGGAGGGCGTCGGGGCGTGGGGGGTCATACTATCAATCAAGAAGGATGGGTACATCCTCTTTTCTAGTCTTCAGTTCCGGAGTTCAGAGAGAGAGAGCGAAGCAACTATCCAGAGGAAGGAACCAAGCCTTCCACCATACCTCATTGCTAATATTCATACTAATAGGTTGGCCAGGAATCTCTATCTCTGTCCTTACCTATTAGTAGTTAGGAGTCAGACCTTCTACCTCATTGTGCCTATGGCAAGGAAGGTGAGACCGAGAATAGGGATAGGAATCGACTTCTTACCTTCTACTACTAAAACTACCTCATCTTCTTAGTTAGTAGCATACGGCTCGCTCCCACCTTTCTTTCCCCGAAGTTCATCACTTCTTCTTTACCTTAGACCACCTCACGTGGTCAAGGGGTCTTTGCGTACTCGAAAAAGACGGAGTGGAATATATAATAGACCCCCCAAACACTCATTTCCATTTATCATAGTAGGTTCATATAGGTGGATCAAAGCATGACCACTTTTTCATTAACGATTTTTGATTAGCTCCTGGGATAGCTACCACTCAACCTAGAAGCTTCGCTCCCCTTTCTATCTAGTCCTAGGTTCAGAATTTGATCTATCTAACTTTTCTTTCCAGTAGAAGTCCCACTATGGAATCCAAGGAAAAAGACCCTTCCACTTCACCAAAAACCTGCAGGCAAGCATGAGGTTAGTCTGAATATATAGGTAAATAAATTCTACTCAATAAGCTACGTGAGCTAAAGAAGAGTCTCAAGATCGAAGGGCCGATTTACTCTGAATCTCAAAGACCATCTTTCCGTTGTTTGGCCCTTTCAAAAAGCCTCCCATGCCACTCTTTCCTTTTCTGAGACTGAGTCTAATGGAAAAAAGTTAGAAAAGAGAGAAGTAGTGAAGCTCCAGCAGAGATTAGACAATAGAGGGGGGTGTTGGGATTGAGTCAAAAGATGAAGTGAGCAATCTTATTATATAAAAAGAAATATATATCTAAATCGAGAAACCTCGACACGAGTCTCAAGAGAGATGTTGCACTGCATTGAAGAAAAAAAGTACTACATCTAGGGGTCCTCTTTCACCAGGAAGTGGAAAAACTGTCTCAGAAAGGAGTTCGACAGAAATTCATATCTGGGAGGCTGAGATGAGCTCTTCCTTTGAATCAGAGCTGATAGGTGAAAGGTGTTGATGAGATATAGGACAAAAGATTGAAGACTAGAAAGAGATTGACCCTCTATATTGATATAGCGTTTTGCTTTATATAGTGACTTTTATATTTGACCTGGAAAGAGACAACCTCTGACTCGCTCTATCTATTCTCAGGTGAGGAGTCCTACTAACTACAATCTTTTGCACTTGTTACTGCCTCTCTCGCAACTTTTCAGGATCCATCAACAATAGTTCTCGTTGAATCCCTTTCCCATCAGAGAATACATGGTTGACTTTATGAGGCTGCATAGAAGTATACCAGGTACAATCCAAGAATCTCTTTTTTCTCAGAGGCCTTTTCTGTATATGCTTTACCCACTGCAGAAAATGGCTTAGGGTCAAAGCCATGGAATTCTTTCAGCGAGACTCCCCGCCAGCCTCATTATCAGGTCGGCTGGCTTATATCTTACTCATCAACCCAAATTCCAGATGATCGATGGGTTGACTATGAGAAGGCCAGCTACGACTTTGATGCAGCTTTTGAAAGAGAATATCAAAGATTCCCCAGGGGATGCTATAAGCTTTCTCAAATGGGTAGAAAGGGAGTTCTTTGACTACTATATATATGATATTTACCAGCTTATATACTAGTTGGATGGCTTGAGGTCAAGATAGACCTTTCCCAAGCTTGTGAGGCTTGAAAAGATCATTTCCGTTAGGACGATTTTCTTGGGACTCCTTCTTCCGGGGTCGTGAAATTCGAGGTACTTTTGAATTTTCTTTTTTTCTCACGGCAACGGCAAAATTTTGTTGTGCCGGAAACTGTTGGGTTGGAAAATTAATGATAATCGGTCGTTGCTTTTATCCCTAAAACCCGCGTCAACAAAAGATTATTTTTTTTTTAATTTTTGCTACTTATTAACCTGTATAGCGGATAGGATCGAACTCAAGGAGGCTACAATTCCCGAGGGTTATTTAATTAATCGAAAATCAATCAAGAGAAAACAGGAATCTCAAAGGAAAACTATCCTTGGTTTTTGTGATTTTTTAATATTTTTTATATTTTTTTATTTTTTATTTCTAATTTTTTTTATATTTTTTGATTTTCAAATTTTTAGTGATTTTGATTTTGCAAATTTTTTTATTTTCAAAAATAACACAATGCAATATTCACAAGATTAAAAAAAATACGCACACCAACTCTCTTTTTTTTTAATTATGCCAAAAATAATCAGAAAAAATTAAAGAAAATATTTTTGGTTTTTAAAGGCTTTGAAATGTTTTGGAGAATTTTTGTGGAATTTTCAGATGTTTTCGTATTTTTCTAAAAATCGAACAGTGAAGAAATAAGAAAATGTGAACAGCCTGGAGTAATTTGCAATTTAAAAATATTTAAAATGCCTAAAACTCCTGGCAATTATTTTTAAGACAAACTAGAAGAAAATATCTACAAACAAGAACTGGAATCACAATTTTTGGATTTTTGTGGAATTTTTTATGATTTTTAGAAGATTTTTGATATTTTTCAATTTTTTGGGTTTTATAAATAATTAAAGAGTGAAAATTGGTCAGAAATTAAAAGATAATGAAATACAACTACTCTAATTTTTTTAGAATTTTTGGAGCTATTTTCGAATTTTTATGAATTTTTGAATTTCAAAAATGAAAAGACACTGTTTTTTATTTTTTTAATAATATCAAATGAAGTCAAAATGCTACGAAAATTTTATGCTAGGAAGAATAGCACATCAGGAGTATAGCACAATTTTCTCAAAATTTTTGAAACATGAGAAACATTTATTTCATTCAAAAGCACAAGCAAATCATCGTTCTGTAGTTCGGGGGACTAAAATGTAATAACTGTGAATCATTTGGACTGAAATGTAAATATTCAAAGTTTTAGTCTCAAATAAGTAACAAAAATAAATGACAGGGGAAAAAGCGCAAATTTACCAATTCACCATGTCCATATCATGTGCTAGAGTCTGGCAGGGGCCGTTCTGCAAATCTGAATTCTTCCGGGGGCTTTGATGTAATTGACCCCTTTTTTAATTAACTCAACCCTAACAAAAAATTTTTCGATGCTTACAAAGGGAGCAAGATGGGGCAGTGCCGCCGCCCTTCTTCCTTCCTCTCCACGCAAGGGGCGGCGGCGAGGTCGCGGGCTGATGTCAGAGGCGCGCGGCGGTGGCGGGCGTTGAAGGGGGCGCCGCTGGAGATGACGCGCCGCCCGTGCGCGAAGTGGAGGGCGCTGGAGATGACGCGAGGTGGCCGCCTGCTTGCGGCTACAGATTGGGCGGGGGTGCGTCGAACGGTGGGCGGAGCAGCCGCGCGCAACGCGGCGCGCAACTGGGTTGCGCGGAGGAGGCTGGAGGGAGGCGACCGCGGGGCCGGCGGGGCTCGGCGGTGCGGCGGGGGACGCACGCTCAGGAGGAGCGGCGCGGACTTACGAGGCCTCGCACGGGTGCGGCAGGCGGTGCGCGCGCCGCTCGATGGCGTGGCGGAGTTGCTCAGAGGCGGAGGGGGCCGCGCGTTGAAGGAGAAGGCGCCGCGGTTGCTGAGGGTCGGTGATTGCAGTGGCGCGCCGACGGCGGGTGGGAGGCGGGGGTTGGCGACCCCGCTGCCTGCTGGGATTTTTTTTGTTTTTTTTAATTTTTTTATGTAATGTAAACAATAAATAAATGATCGAAAAAAACTCTTTTTCATTTTCTAAAAATCAGAAAAATAAGAAAATGAGAAAGGATATAGTTTTTTTATTATTTTTATTAACCTGTAAAACAAATGTTAGAAAGAATAGAGAAAATTTTTTTTATTATTTTTTTATCTTGCAAAACAAATGTTAGAGAGCAACAAAAAAACAAATTTTTTTATTTATTTACACAGGAATATGAACGGGGATCCGTAGGAAATGAAAGAGTCGGATCTTATCTCTGACCACCGTACGTTGCCGGAGTTGAGAGATCGTGGGAGATAGAAATCGCAGGCGGAGAGATCAAGAAGATGAGATGAAAAAATCGTGTTGGTGGCGGATAAAAATCGTGACAAATTTTTTTTTTAGATCTAAAAAAATGATGAGATGAAAATGCGAAAAACTACCCTATGATTAAACTAAGATAAAATGCGACGAAAAATTTGGATCTCACCTTAGGAGCGGAAAATGGATCGTAATCGCCTCGACGAAGGCCGCCGCGCTGTCACCGGACGGCTCGGAGGCTAGACACCTTTTCTCGACAAGAAGACTCTCAGAGATCGGGCTCCTCTCTCTAAAGATTGATCAAGTTGGAATGAGGTAGATGGAGCCATATAAATAGAAGAGATGAAATTTGAATTTTTTGAAGAGATAATGGAGATGAAAATTAAAATGAATTTTTGAATTTTTTTGGTGGGAGGGAGATGAAATTTGAAAAAAAAAAGAAAAAAAAAGAGAGATAAAACTAATTACAAAATTATCTATTTTTTTGAATTTTCGTCACTTATTTAATTTGAATTAAAAAATGTTATTTTTTTTATTTTTTTATGAAGGTTAATTAAAAATAGCAACTATATACATATACTATATACATATGTGACACTATATACAAGGGTAAATGACGAAATTGGCCTTTTTTGTGTTTTAAAAATTTATTATTTTTTTAATTTTTATTTTTATTTTAAAGAATTAGTGAGAATAATTTACAAAATATACAAATATAATCTGCACAAAATACATGGGAAATTGCACAAACCACCCCAGAAAATCGACTTTTCAACTGTAACTCCAAAAATTATGAAAATACAGCCATTTTGAAGATAATTTAATTTCGAGTTCAATGGAACTGAGATTGATTCAATTTGAGCTTATATGGAATCGGAATTAGTCTTTCAATTAATGCTTGGTGGCTTTTCCAAGTGTGGCTACTTTTATTCTGTACAAGATTTAATTGTGCAATCAATTTTAGTAATTAGAACACATTTTTATTTACAACTTTGATTTTGAATGTTATTTGATTTGAAGTTAATTAAGGTACAAATAAATTAGTGTTAGTGATATACAAAATAAGTGAGAACACATTTTTTTTGATTTTCTGGTTAAGGACCCTATCTCCCCATACTTTATTCCTGTTCGATCAGGTCAAGTCTTGACCTTCTCTCGGGGTTCGGGTCAGCCTGTATACAGTCTTCCTTTTTTTATTTCTTTTCTTTATTTTTCTCTTTTTTTTAATTCCTTTTCTTTATTTTTCCTTTCTTTCTTTATTTATTTATTTTAGGTTAAAATTAGTCAGAAATGTGCAATATTTACACAGATGCAAGTTAGTAAGAATATGGAGTTAGCGTTATATGCAGGTGTTTTATAAGGGATTTTAAGCTAAAATAAATGAATAAAGATGACGAATCGCAGATTCATCATTCCCCTCTGCTTTACCTTTGTTAGTCCCTTAGCAAACACTTATTTGAAAGAATAAGTGCAAAGAAAAAGAAAAAGAAAGGGAAAAATAAAGAAAGTAGGACAACATTGAGTATTAAACTTATCTTCATAAAATTGTACTTTGGAGCTCTATCGGACCTTTGGATTATTTGTGTGTCGGAACTTCTGTGAGACTTAGAATTTTAAAATCAACAGCCTTCAAGTTCTACACATCATTGTCACAGTTTCGGCTCAGAAGTCATCTTAGATCAATCCTCTTCCTAAAGCACACCTATGAACATTGAACAATCGACTCATGTGTGTGAAAGGTTTTAGCTCTTCCCATCCAGAATGCAGGACTACCATGCAAATCTCCTCTCCAATAACTCGTCCTCGGGGAGCCAGGTATTTCCTTCTAAGGTCTGTCGCGCTGTGTTCACAATCGAATAGGGGGAGAAGTTAGAAGAAGGAGAAAAGAACTGGAGGGTGGCCAGTGTAGTCACCTCTCCTTGTGAAGCTGGCCAGTGTAGCCGAGTCTCCACCAAGATCTGCAGGTTTCTTGAAGCTTGGACCTTTTTGGTCAGATATTTATTTGGTAGTGGCTTCTTTGTATTTGTATTTTTGGTGGTTCTGCTTCGATCTTGTTTGCCCCTACGGATATAGAATCTTTTGTTTCCGTACATTTTTTTGGGGTCTTAGAAAAAATTGTGCCCAGCCGTCCATCCCTTTTCCGAAGCTTTATTTCAACCCGTACTCCGGTCTTTAGATTTCCACGCTACCAGAAAAGAAACTCACACAGTCTTCCAACATCCCATCTGAGTTGAGCTAAGTGCATAGTGCGAGAGTATAAATTGATTCCCTATTCCAGAGTTATACCCAGAATGAAGAGACCAGGTTAGACACTAAGAGTCAAACGCTGCACATTGTCATGTGGAACTCAAAGAATTAAGTCAAAGACCTGAAGCTTCTAAAATCCTATTTCTCGGTGAAGTTCCTCTAAGAATTAGGTGGATTAAGGTCCATCTAAGCTCCTTTCTTCAATTTTATTCCGGACATAGTTTAAATGTCAATACTATCCTGAAAAATGCACATGCAAATGCAACATATGAACAATGCAAGGGGTTTTTTTTTTGAAAAAGGAATGATGCACATGTGAAAAGAACGCACACTTTTTTTTTTGAAAAAGGAATGATGCACATGTGAAAAGAATGCACTTTTTTTAACAATTTTCTAGTTTTGAACTTTTTATGGATTCTCTTTTTTTTTTAAGGAAAAAAATTGCAAATGTGAAAGAAAGTTTTTTTTTTTTGAAATTTGCAAATTTTTATAGATTTTTGGTTTTGTATTTTTTTGTTGTTTTTGTTTGTTTTAAAAAGGGTTAGTAAAATATACGAGTATATACAATGTTTTTTTTGTGTTTTGATATTTTTTTGTTTTTTTTAAATTTTTTTTTGGTTTTTTTTACGCACGTGGATTTTACAAACTATACACACATAACTCCCCAAATAAACGTATTTAAAAGTACGAGTTATGTCTAAAGTATATATACAATATATACGACACCCCCCTATACTTAGCTTGAACTATGTCTTCATAGTGATCAGAGAGCGAAAAAGGAAGACATAACTCGTGCTAAGTATAGAAAAGTGAAAAGAAAAGATAAAAAGAAGAGAAGATGGTGATCCCCCCCTATACTTAGGATCAAGTAATCCTACGTATAGTAGAGTGTACAAAAGGGGAAAACTGATGACGAGAATGTACAGACTCAAAAAATAAAAAGACACAATATGAACAACATCACCCCCCTATACTTAGGGTAGAGTATCCCTAAGTATAGGCAACAACAAGAGTGATGAACAGGACGAAAATGAACAACACAAATCATTCACCCCCTATACTTAGGATAAAGCACATCCTAAGTATAGCATATACACACACACAGAAAAGGGGTGAATGATAAAACGGGAGAAGAAAGAGTAAAACGAAAGGATATACAAGAGGAGTGGATGTACAAAGGTCAAGAAGGTCGAAAGCGAACCTTCTTGCGGGACCGCTGAGGTATGGATTTGACAAGGTGTAGGTCGATATTGGGATCATCATCAGATATAAAGTGAGTAGAATCGACCAAGAATATATCCTCAACGGTTTCAGATTGTGCAGGCCTAAACCGGTTATTGGAAGTAGTATGGTCATTTCTGGCCTGGGAAGTCTCGCAAACATTAACGTAAAATGGCTCGAAATCATTATCCGAAAAAGTAGAATCATTTTCAGCCTGGCGAGCCTCTAGTGGATCATCATCTTCCTCAAAAGGCCCAAATTCTTTTATAAAAGCAATCAAATCAAATTGGGCATGATCGGTCTCATCTGAATCAGGGTGAATAGGAACGGACTCATCAGTGGAAGTAGTCAAATCATGTCTGTCCTGTCTAGTATCAGAATCTGCCTTCCGCTCTAGGGTGTCTATCGTGTAAATCCCGCGAATGTCATCAATGCATCTCCACATTCCAGAAGGGGGAACTCCAAGGTCTATGCTTTCCGAGTCTTCCTCCTTCAAGAGGAATTCTTGGGTTTCATTATCATCCAACATATAACAAGAATCTCTGATATTATCGTCGATGTCAAATTCCTTGGGGTTGGCTAACACGGGCGGGTTCTCATGAGATGCAGGTTTCTGGGCAGTGATGGGTGTAGTGATCAACACATCGCTCCCTACATCAGAACGGAAGCGAATCTCTCCTGAACCATAGTCAATAACGGCTCCCGCATAGGCGAGGAAAGGCCGTCCCAGGATGACTGGAGGGTGCTCCACAGGGGTGGAGGTCTCCATGGGCATTACAATAAAATCCGAAGTAAATTTCAGGCCCTGAATAGAAATGACAGCATTTTCTAGAATACCCTTCGGCCTCTTGATAGATCCATCAACAAATTGAACTATCATCCTGGTTTTCTTAAGAGGCCCAAGATGAAGAGACTGTACCATAGAGAAGGGTATTACATTGATTGATGAACCGCCATCAAGGAGAGTGTTATCACAGGAATAGTCAGATATGGAGAAACTCACAAGAGGTGTGGCAGTGTTCCCTTTCTTAAAATATGGACGGTGAGAGATGGCGTAGGCAGTGGCCATGGTCAAGATGTGACGCTCAGATCTTCTCCTTCGCTTTTTCTTCTTGTGTTGAGGAGTAGATAAATCTGTCATGGCCTGTTGAAGTGGAGTTTTAATGATCTCTTGAAGGGTGGCTACCACTTCGGGTTCAGTCAACATTTTTTTGAATTTTTGGACCTCATCCATACAAGGGAGGAGGTCGGAATCAGCATTTACACGAGGATTTCCAAGAGCAGTATGTATAATGGAATCCTCGGGGTCAAGATTGGGACATGTGGTGGATGATTGTGTGGGCAATTGGTTGGGCATTTGGATCCTCTCCTCACAAATTGAATCAATAATGTGTCTCCCAGAATCTTTTTGTATTTTCAAAATTTTCTCATTTTTTGTATTTTGGATGATTTCAAGCTCTCATGATTATCCTCAAGTGAATCGATATCCTCAAAAAATGGAGCAGCGTTCTGGCTCGTATTTATGTTAAAGAGATTGTTAATCCTCGGATTCATATGCTCCAACATCTGGTTCAGTGTCTCAAGTGTGGAAATCATGAAAGGTGACTCCAAAATCTCAGGACCGGGTGGGCTGAATGAGGGTGGGTGAAAATCAAAGTCCTCCGTTTCCTGAAATAATGGGTTAGGCGGTTATGCACAAACATCAGGAGGAAGATCCTCCTGGAAAAAGGAAGGTGGATCGTCTGTGAGAGTACGAGGTATCTTCAAAGATCGGATTAAAATAACTCCAGTCGGCCATCTTCGAAACAAAAGATGAGAGAGCACGAGGGTCAAGCAAAAGATATGGAGAAAAAGGCGCAAATACACAGAAGGATCTAGCAAGCACACAAACAATCAAACACAATACAAACCTCCAATTCACCAACTCACGCAATGTGAAGACCGTGAAGATTCGATCTCTTAATCTTGTCTGTTTTAGAGTTAGGTGATAATCACAAAAGTTGTACAGACACTTAGGCTGAATTATGGGATTTGGGCACTAACCTTAGTGTGTACGCGAGCAAGTTAAAACGAATACAATGAGGGGGTTACTCTCCCCAAAACAATGATTTTTCCTTGTGTTTTTTTAGGGTCGAGTTTTCTTTAGCAGTCCCAATTTTAGGCAGTTATCACTTGGTTAAATGTTTTCAAAGAATCGCCTACCGAGTGTCCAATTTCCTTTTAATTTATGTGAGTGAAAACAAGGAAGGAGATCGGAAATGCCAATGCGCGATTAAAAACGATGATGCATGCAGGGTTAGAGATGCGTACCTTGTCGCCAGCACTCTACATGCAAGTGATCCGCACAGAATTAAAATAAACTATCCTATATGCAATGCAAGTGAACCGTCCTAGATGATAGCTTCTATTAACAGGCAAGAACAAGTTAATTTGACTAAGTCCAAATTATGATCTACTCTATAGGCACAGAAATTCTTGTTTAGGGTGTTTGGACCTAATTAATTACCTGGCTCAAGCAAATTAATTAAAGCAATCAATAGGTGTCTTTCGAAATCCGCGGAAAACAAAGAAAAATAAAGGCGATGAAAACAAAACCGGTGAGGTCCCCCAAGTGCACCAGCACTTGACGAAACAGACCCCGCAACAAATGAATGTCCTTTTACAAAGTTCAAATGGAAAAGAAACTCTCTCTCTCTTTAAAAAAAAAATCGTCTCCTTCACTTCTTCTTCTCCTCTTCTCACGCTATCCTGCGGCTTGGTGAAGAATCAAGCTGCCTCCACGTCGCTTGGGTGCTTCGGCTCTCCTAGGATTGCCTCCTTCGCTCCGCGGGCCCTCGCAAGAAAAAATGGAAGAAAATGTGTAAGAAAAACAATTATCAAATATGAGAGAGCGAAAAAAAATGAATGAATGCAATGGATATAAACAATGAAGTGAATGGAAAAAATATACAACCAAGAATAGCAGGTCAAAAGAGAAACCTAACTACCCTCGACGTGCCTCCCAGGCAACGGCGCCATTTTGTTGAGCGCGAAATTCGAGGTACTTTTGAATTTTCTTTTTTTTCTCCCGGCAACGGCAAAATTTTGTTGTGCCGGAAACTGTTGGGTTGGAAAATTAATGATAATCGGTCGTTGCTTTTATCCCTAAAACCCGCGTCAACAAAAGATTATTTTTTTTAATTTTTCCTACTTATTAACCTGTATAGCGGACAGGGTCGAACTCAGGGAGGCTACAATTCCCGAGGGTTATTCAATTAATCGAAAATCAATCAAGAGAAAACAGGAATCTCAAAGGAAAACTATCCTTGGTTTTTGTGATTTTTTTAATATTTTTTATATTTGTTTATTTTTTATTTCTAATTTTTTTTATATTTTCTGATTTTCAAATTTTTAGTGATTTTGATTTTGCAAATTTTTTTATTTTCAAAAATAACACAATGCAATATTCACAAGATTTAAAAAAATACGCACACCAACTCTTTTTTTTTTAATTATGCCAAAAATAATCAGAAAAATTTAAAGAAAATATTTTTGGTTTTTAAAGGTTTTGAAATGTTTTTGAGAATTTTTGTGGAATTTTCAGATGTTTTCGTATTTTTCTAAAAATCGAACAGTGAAGAAATAAGAAAATGTGAACAGCCTGGTGTAATTTGCAATTTAAAAATATTTAAAATGCCTAAAACTCCTGGCAATTATTTTTAAGACAAATTAGAAGAAAATATCTACAAACAGGAACTGGAATCACAATTTTTGGATTTTTGTGGAATTTTTTATGATTTTTAGAAGATTTTTGATATTTTTCAATTTTTTGTGTTTTATAAATAATTAAAGAGTGAAAATTGGTCAGAAATTAAAAGATAATGAAATACAACTACTCTAATTTTTTAGAATTTTTGGAGCTATTTTCGAATTTTAATGAATTTTTGAATTTCAAACAATGAAAAAGACATTGTTTTTGATTTTTTTTAATAATATCAAATGAAGTCAAAATGCTACGAAAATTTTATGCTAGGAAGAGCACATCAGGAGTATAGCACAATTTTCTCAAAATTTTTGAAACATGAGAAACATTTATCTCATTCAAAAGCACAAGCAAATCATCGTTCTGCAGTTCGGGGGACTAAAATGTAATTATTGTGAATCATTTGGACTGAAATGTAAATATTCAAAGTTTTAGTCTCAAATAAGTAACAAAAATAAATGACAGGGGAAAAGCGTAAATTTACCAATTCACCATGTCAATATCATGTGCTAGAGTCTGACAGGGGCCGTTCTGCAAATCTGAATTCTTCCGGGGGCTTTGATGTAATTGACCCCTTTTTTAATTAACTCAACCCTAACAAAAATTCTTTCGATGCTTGCAAAGGGGGCAAGATGGGGCAGTGTCGCCGCCCTTCTTCCTTCCTCTCCACGGAAGGGGCGGCGGCGAGGTCGTGGGCTGACGTCAGAGGCGCGCGGCGGTGGCGGGCGTTGAAGGGGGCACCGCTGGTGATGACGCGCCGCCCGTGCGCGAAGGCGCTGGAGATGACGCGAGGTGTCCGCCTGCTTGCAGCTACAGATTGGGTGGGGGTGCGTCGAACGACGGGCGGAGAAGCCGCGCGCAACGCGGCGCGCAACTGGACTGCGCGGAGGAGGCTGGAGGGAGGCGACCGCGGAGCCGGCGGGGCTCGGCGGTGCGGCGGGGGACGCACGCTCAGGAGGAGCGGCGCGGACTTGCGAGGCCTCGTACGGGTGCGGCAGGCGGCGCGCGCGCCGCTCGATGGCGCGACGGAGTTGCTCAGAGGCGGAGGGGGCCGCGCGTTAAAGGAGAAGGCGCCGCGGTTGCTGAGGGTCGGTGATTGCAGTGGCGCGCTGACGGCGGGTGGGCGGCGGGGGTTGGCGACCCCGCTGCCTGCAGGGATTTTTTTGTTTTTTTTTTATTTTTTTATGTAATGTAAACAGTAAATAAATGACCGAAAAAAAACTCTTTTTTTATTTTTTTAAAATCAGAAAAATAAGAAAATGAGAAAGGATATAGTTTTTTTATTTTTTTATTAACCTGCAAAACAAATGTTAGAAAGAATAGAGAAAATTTGTTTTTATTATTTTTTTATCCTGCAAAACAAATGTTAGAGAGCAACAAAAAAACAAATTTTTTTATTTATTTACACAGGAATATGAACGGGGATCCGTAGGAAATGAAAGAGTCGGATCTTATCTCTGACCACCGTACGTGGCCGGAGTTGAGAGATCGTGGGAGATAGAAATCGCAGGCGGAGAGATCAAGAAGATGAGATGAAAAAATCGTGTTGGTGGCGGATAAAAATCGTGACGAATTTTTTTTTTTTAGATCTATAAAAAAATGACGAGATGAAAATGTGAAAAACTACCCTACGATTAAACTAAGATAAAATGCGACGAAAAATTTGGATCTCACCTTAGGAGCGGAAAATGGATCGTAATCGCCTCGACGAAGGCCGTCGCGCTGTCACCGGACGGCTCGGAGGCTAGACACCTTTTCTCGACAAGAAGACTCTCAGAGATCGGGCTCGTCTCTCTAAAGATTGATCAAGTTGGAATGAGGGAGATGGAGACATATAAATAGAAGAGATGAAATTTGAATTTTTTGAAGAGATAATGGAGATGAAAATTAAAATGAATTTTTGAATTTTTTTGGTGGGAGGGAGGTGAAATTTGAAAAAAAAAGAAAATAAAAGAGAGATAAAACTAATTACAAAATTATCTATTTTTTTGAATTTTCGTCACTTATTTAATTTGAATTAAAAAATGTTATTTTTTTAATTTTTTTATGAAGGTTAATTAAAAATAGCAACTATATACATATACTATATACATATGTGACACTATATACCAGGGTAAATGACGAAATTGGCCTTTTTGTGTTTTAAAAATTTATTATTTTTTTAATTTTTATTTTTATTTTAAAGAATTAGTGAGAATAATTTACAAAATATACAAATATAATCTGCACAAAATACATGGGAAATTGCACAAACCACCCCAGAAAACCGACTTTTCAACCGTAACTCCAAAAATTATGAAAATACAGCCATTTTGAAGATAATTTAATTTCGAGTTCCATGGAACTGAGATTGATTCAATTTGAGCTTATATGGAATTGGAATTGGTCTTTCAATTAATGCTTGGTGGCTTTTCCAAGTGTGGCTACTTTTATTCTGTACAAGATTTAATTGTGCAATCAATTTTAGTAATTAGAACACATTTTTATTTACAACTTTTATTTTGAATGTTATTTGATTTGAAGTTAATTAAGGTACAAATAAATTAGTGTTAGTGATATACAAAATAAGTGAGAACACATTTTTTTTTGGATTTTCTGGTTAAGGACCCTATCTCCCCCTACTTTATTCCTGTTCGATCAGGTCAAGTCTTGACCTTCTCTCGGGGTTCGGGTTAGCCTGTATACAGTCTTCCTTTTTTTATTTCTTTTCTTTATTTTTCTCTTTTTTTAAATCCTTTTCTTTATTTTTCCTTTCTTTCTTTATTTATTTATTTTAGGTTAAAATTAGTCAGAAATGTGCAATATTTACACAGATGCAAGTTAGTAAGAATATGGAGTTAGCGTTATATGCAAGTGTTTTAAAAGGGATTTTAAGCTAAAATAAATGAATAAAGATGACGAATCGCAGATTCATCAGTCGTGGGGGTCCGCTTTGAGAATGTCGCCCGCCTTTTCATGCCTCTTTCCGATTCTGATCTGAGACTGCCCATCACCTCAGGGCTGCGCTTTCTCTCTCTCTTTTCGTCATCATGATGAAAAAACTTTTCCGAACTGCCAACACCGCTTCATTCGATGCCTCATGCCTGCACAAAAGAAAGAGTGATTAACGGACCGCATTCGACAAGCCGCTTTCTAAACCAACTACTCGAATGTAATAGGGCTCATTAACTACTTTTTGATAAATATCTTCCTTAAATCTCCAGACTCACTAATTCTGGCTATCATTGCCTCCCTTTGTACACCCGGAACTATGAAAGAGAAAGCCTTCCTTTATAAATCTTTCTCTCAAATATCAGAAGTTGAGTAGGTATCTATATAAGAGGATCAACCCCTGTATTACATTGGAAATGAAGCTCCTCCTAGGATTAATACAAGTAAGGAATAGTATGCATTCCCGTGTCATGCTTTCTTCGAGGGCTTATGAGACCTGCTTTGACGCTGAGACTCTTATTCCTCTTCTAGGCCTAGCCCCCATAGCTTGACGCTTGGAAGAGACTCTTGCCGCTTCCAGCTTGTCCGGGAATATGGTTAGCTTTTTCATTCATGAAGAACCCAGCAAACCTACAAGCGATATATACGTTCTTTGATTTTGATAAGGCAACACATAATATTATTCAAACTTTGATATAAAAAAAGAGTTCTTATAGAAGTTTGAGTGCCAAGATGAGACAACTTGCTCTCTAAAGACCCAAACCATATAGTACATAGCGCGGGCGCCACAAAGAGATATGTTTTTAAATCTCGCATTGGAAATCCTCCTTCTCGATTTCTTTGTTGTAATAAATATATGATTGTATGCTCTAGTTAAATATCGTTTGTATTTTTACACAACTTCACACACTTAATCAAAAACTCAGATGACAGACTCTTTTCTCTGCTGAAAAATATGGATTCTGATTTGAAAGCCAGCTCCTATGCTTTTGGGTAAAGAAGAAAATAATGATGTGGAAAACAAGATTCAATATATGGTTACTTTTGCTCAAAGACCTCCCACATCGGCCATAATCTCAGTCAGCATACTCACCATGATCATACATGCAATCAGATTCCAGTCCTATAGAGACCAGACATAATTGCTTGTGGTGCTAGAATGAGGAAGAAAGAAAGGATCTATTTGAGATTATAACATGATCATTAATTTTATCTAAACTATACAACATTTAGACTAAAAGACAGCAACGCACCCTCACTTCTCGAAGTTGCTCTACTTTCAGCATATATAAGAATCCGAGTCTTGTGAGAATGTGAACATACCTAGATGAAGAAGAGGCATGGGAAGGAGAATGATGTGAGGGTTCTTTGCCTGACCTTTTCATTGATGAGGAAAGAGATACCCCTATCTTAACCCCATTTATATAGTATTTAGAAATCCAGCCATCAACCCTTCTCTATAATTTTCTATTTCAGAGAGGGCTTATGTGTAACGTCGGATAGAGCCAACAAAATGACCCAACGAGAGAGAGCTTCTTTGGCCCTATGTGAGTGAAGCAAGCAACAATCTCTACGCACCTTCCCAACTCACATCGGCATGTGTAGGTCTCCGACGAAGGTGGTCATAATGGAGAGTGAACCTTGGATCTGGAAGGATTCAAGGGTGGTCATAGGGTGTAAGAGATGAAGAATGGTCGGGCGAATGTGTCGGCGTAATCAGAATGTAGTTTGGATGATCGGAGTTCCTCCAACATGGAGATCGGAGGTTAAAGATTATTGGTGATTCTAAAACTAAACAGAGATTTAAAGCCAAAATTAAAATTGCAAGCTTAAAATCAGGCTAACTATGATTACCTATGGTGAAGAAATGGGGACGAATGCGCCTCGATCTGCCGTAGGGCGGAGAGGCAGAAACATGTGGTGGAGCTCGCCGAAGACGTGGGTAAATCACATTCCTTACTCGAATGCTGGTGCTCCAAATTGTAGAGTAGCGACCATGTCGCGGTTGCTGACTCTAGGGATTGAACACGGGCCAAGAAACGAGATGGAGAATGGATTTCCTTGAGGCAGAGAGTTTGGATATCTATTTATAGAGCGAGCTCTAACATAATTTGAATTCGAAAAGGAGCGAGATCAGAGGCACGGTTGGTGGATCTGGAACATTGGCGTGGAAGAAGAGTGAATGAGCAATGGAATCGGAGAAGGAAGCAAGCGGTATTACAGATTGAAGAGGCGTGGAAAATGAGGAGAAGGATTGGTGGTCAAACAGGAGATGCGAGATCAGTGGGGCCCAACTAGTTGACCCAGGTCAATAAATTTGGGTTGTCCAATTAGAAGGCGTAGAGAACACAGACAAATTAAGTTAAACGATAAAAAACAATAAATGATTAAATAAGTAAATTAAAATAAAAAACTAATCTATTTAATTACATAATGTTAAAAAAATGTTAGGAATAATTTAAAGTTAAATTTACAGAATTTTAATTAATTAAATAATATAATTACAAGGGTTAAAATAAAAGGTGTTATTTACAAGTTTGTATACTTATGTATAGAGTATTTTTATTTTAATTAATTATTTTTATAAAAATATAAATAATTAAATATTTTTTTATTTACAATATTTTATAAGGTTTTTAGTAGTATTTTTATTTGATTTTTATGAGTTAATTTATTGAGTTAATTTAATAGGTATATGTACAATATAAACATGGTGATACATATATAATAAATATATGATTTTATTTTTGTTGATTTTTGACTTTATGAATTTTATTTATATTTTATATTAGTCAAACACAATATTTACAAGTAATAGAAAAATACGATATTCAAAATTATGCTCAAGCAAAAAAAAATAAAAGTATAGTGTATATTTATAGGCATAATATAGTGTACTTCACGATCACTGACATTGAGAATCAAAGAGAGTTCACTCAGTCTCCAGTCAATCCCAGCAAGTCTTTCTTAGCCTTGGCTAAGGCAAGTATTGATTGTGAGACTCAGGAAATCAATTTTACTGCATTGGGGGCACTTTGATCTTGCCTAGTCTTTGAGGTAATAAGATATTCTAAGGCAACCCACAAAGCCATCAACAGGCGTAACCATCTAGCGGTAGAAGAGCCCTACCCCATTGCTACGCCTAAGATCATGACTGTTCAGCCGAGCGTTGGATCAGAGACTCACCCCATCCTCCCATTCCCCGCTGCTCGCACCTCGGCCACTACCATGACAAATCCTAAGGAGGATCACCTGATGCATGAATTTTACCATCTATATGGTGATCCTGAGGAGGACACACAATCGTGGGCTAACCCTAAGTCAGACGAGATATTGTCTAAACACCTTGACATGTTTGATGATCCGACACATGAAAGCATCAACGCCATGCCAAATGAAAACACATACACAGGACGTCCACAGACCATGGAGGAATATTACTATGTTTATTCATTAGATGAAAACCCGATTGTCAGCACCTCACCCCCCAGGATCTTCACAAACGACAATGACTAACTTGACCAATCATGTTAAACCGGTTGCCCCTTCGTCTAGTTGGTTAACTAGTGAGAAGAAGAAGAGTACTAATTCCTCAAGGTGTTTTCCCAAGCACCTCAAGCTGTATCAATCTCCTCCTCTTGTTGCTTCAGGTTCTAGAAAACTAACTAAGATTGTCTCTTTCGACAAACCGAAAAAGGAATCTTTTGAGGATTCATCGTCAGGTCCGGACAAGGTGGTCTTCATGAGTCAGTGATTCTGAAGCCCTATTTGATCAAGAAGCCGAATATCGACCACTATTGGACGACTCCTGCTTCTCACTACTATTCCTCAAAAACTGACCCATTGGTCCCGATAGATTTACCGGAATAATTTCATATGACCAGACTGTTGATCGCGTTTTTAAGGGGTTTTAATTAGATGAAATATGAACAAGTGTCGTTGCAACAAAAAGAATCCATCATCAAAAAAATTTATTTTTTATTCACACAATATGAAATAATAACAAAAATAATATTTAGCAAGAGAATTTTTGCTATTTATTTTACTGTATAGCAATAAAATCGAACTCGGGGAGGCTACAAATCTCGAGGGTTGTTCTAATAAATGAAAAAATAATTAAAAGAAAGAGGGGATCTCAAAAGCAAACTATCTTGGTTTTTTGTGAGATTTTTACCTTTTTGTGTTTAGTTTTTTATGAATATTTTATTTTTTTTTGTTTTCTAATTTTCAAATTTTTAGTGATTTTTAGTTTTACAAATTTTTAATTTTCAAGAAAAGTAATTTTTAAAACAATTTTATATACAAAAGAAATGCAACTTTCTGAATTTTTTTCAAATATGACAAAAATACTAAAAAAATGTCCAAATAAAATATTTTGTGTTTTAATGATATTGTTTTTATATTTTTTAGAGATTTTTAGATTTCATGGGATTTTCAAAAAGAATAAAAAAAGGGAATCATGAAAACAGTGAATAGATAAGACTATTTTGCAATTTAAAAATATAAAATAAAATTAAAAGTTTTTGCAATGATTTTCCTAAAAACTAAAAGAAATTATCTACAAACACCAAGTGAAATCACTATTTTTGGATTTTTTTATAAATTTTTATTATTTTTTCTTATATTTTGAGTATTTTGTAATTTTTGTGGGTTTTAAAAATAACTATTTCATGAAATTTACATACAAATTAAAATGCACCAAAAGAAAACTATATATTTTTGTAATTTTCGACGCAATATGTAAATTTTTATGATTTTCAAAACTAAAACAGGGAAAAATGTAATTTTTATTTTTAATAATACCAACGACAATAAAATACAATACAAAAATTGTACAATGAAGAGACACAAATCAGGAGTCTAACTTAATTTTTTGAGAATTTATTGAACAAAAATAGCATTTATTTTAATGATAAACATCATGCAAAAGAAGTATGGAAATATAGGACTCAATCATAATTACTTATTGTTTTTGCATGAAAAAGTAACAAGAAATCAAATGAAGGTGAAAACTACAAACCACCCAAGAATGTGTGTGCAAAGCACATGCTAGGCTCTGTCGGGGAATTTTTTTTGCGATTTAGGAAACGTCGGGGGCTGAATTGATATTTTGCCAAAAGAATAATAGGCCTCCTCTTGCGTTCTTGCTTTCCCTAAATCGAAACGGAAGGGGGTGCGTCGCCCCTCTTCTTCTCCTGCACGGAAAGGGCGGCGGCGATCGGCGGTGGAGATTGGCTTTGCTGGAGTGGCCCGCGCTGGACAGTGCACGGTTGTGTGAGGGTGATGGCCGTCGAGGCGAGGAGACGCGATATGGCAGCACAGCGTAGGCCACCGCTCCAGACTGTCGGTGGCTGCGGATGATGTGCGGTGAAGGTGTCGACGACTAAGGTTTGGTAGATCGACTTCTTGCAGGTGGCGGTCGAAGCGCACGGCTGGCGGTGCACTCGCTTTGGTGGACGGAGGGTTGGCGATGGGAGACGATGCGTCGAAGGGTGGCTTCGAGGGGTGATGATCAGGGCTCCAGTCGATGGGTTAGCAAGGCACTCGGTACCCAGATCTGGAAGATGATGTGGTTGGGCCACCGGCAGGTAGTCGATGATAGGAGATTAGCGGAGGTGCTCCTCTCGAGGAGCGGGACAGCGGGCACCGTCGGTGGCTGCGAGTGTTTATGCAAGTGGCTGGGTGATGGCTACGGTGGATGGGATATGGGCGGCCGGCGAGAGGAGATGGGCAGCGGCGGCTTAAGTGTTGCTGCCCTCAACCTTATTTATTTATTTATTTTATTTTTTATAATTGTAAAATTATAAATGGGTAAAAAATATATTTTTTGTAAAAAAAACTGTAGAATTTTTTTTGTAAAAATAGAACTCATATTTTTTGTATTATTATTTTTCTTGAAATCCTATGTCTGAAATAAATATAAACAACTATGACTCAAGCAAGACAGCTCGATCAAAAATTATTAGATAGAATGTATGAATGGAAAAATGGATCTGATGAGGTGAACGGATGGGTCCGAATCTCCGACGACCTTGCATGGCCAGAGGTAAGTGGTTGCATAAGGTAGAATGTAAAGCAGTGAGATCGAGAAAATGAGATGGAAGATAGGATTCGAGAGTGGGTCAAATCGTGATGATTGATAAAAAATGATTAACTAAGATCTAAAATAAAATAAAATAATAACAAAATTAAAAATGCAAAAATTAAACTACGATTAACCTATATTAAAAATAAGAAAAAAAATGGATTTTACTGACTGGGAGCGGATAATGTCGTGATGGCCTCGAGAGAACCGACTTGCTGTCACCAGACGACTCGGATGCTGGGTACCTCTCTACAACAAGAATGCACTCGAAGAATATGCTCCTCTCACCAAAAGATTGATCGAGTCGAAATGAGGGAGGAGGAGCCAAATAAATAGAGAAAAAAATTGAATTTGATTTTTCAAAATTTGAATGGAGAGGGAAAGAAGGGAGGAGGTTAATGGTGGATAAAATTATTTACATTATCTACATAATTAATTAATTAATCACTTTATTAAATTAAATTGTAAATATTAATTATTTATTTTTTTTAGCGAGGGTTATTTAAGGAAATCAGTTATATACATATATTGTATACATATGACACATTATATACATATTTAAATAAGGAGATTATGTCATTTTATGTCATAATTTTTTATTATTTTATTTTAATTTTAAATAATTATAAAAAATATTTACAATTATTTACAAAAACAATAAGTATAAAAATAAATATGGATAATTTCTATACAATAAATAAGTGGTAAAATTGTAAAAACCACCACAGAAAACCGCCTTTCAAAGCGTAACTCCAAAAATTATGAAACCACAATCAATTTAAAGATAATTTAATTTATAATATGATGGAAGTGAGTTTGATTCAATTTGAGTTCATATGGAGCCGGAATTGATATTTCAATTATCGCTTTGCGATTTTTTCTATTTACTTTTATGAAGTACATGATTTAATTTTACTAGTATTTTAATTATTTAGGGAACATTTTTTTTAAAACTTTGTTTGGAAAATAATTTACGGTAAATTTATGAACAAATAAATTAATGTAATTTTATACAAATATACATAGAAAAGTATTTACAAAATATTTTTTTGGATTTTCTGATTAAAGACCCTATCTCCCTCTACTTTATTCCCGGTCGATCATGTCATGTCTTGACCTTCTCTCGGGATTCGGGTCAGCCTGTATCTATTACATATATACAGTCTTTTTATTTTCCTTATTATTTATTTATTTATTTATTTATTTATTTTAGGTTAAAAATAGTAATAAATGTACAATATTTAAACATGTATGCATGTTAGTAAGAATATGGAATTAGTGTTATATACAAGTATTTTATAAGGGATTTTAAGATAAAATAAATGAATAAAGATGATGAAATGCAGATTCATTACATACTGAGGCTGGTGCATCAGAATATTCATTATCTGAGGATGAGTCAATTGACCACAAGACGGAGCACATTTTGAGAAAGTAGCTTAAAAAAGAATGTTTGGAGAACCTCTGCCTTCCAGTATTATTCTTCTGAGGATAACTCCAACGATGGCTGGGAATCATCTACTTCGTCTTATTTTCATCTATATACCTCGTAGTACTATTATTCTGAGAATAAATCCAACGATGGTTGGGAATTATCTACTTCATCTTCTTCCTATCATTATGACCTCCCACCACATGCTCACAATAAGATCTGCTGAAAACCTCCTTGATCACCGGTAACCTTTCCTCTCAACCCCATCGGTTCCCTTGTACTTCTTCTTCATCTAAGAAAATTACTATAATGTAATGACTCAATGAAGAATGAGAATTTGATTTCCTCACTTATACTTAGGACCAATTAATCCTAAGTATAGAAGACTATACACAAGCAATGATGATAAAGGATGAGAACATAAAAAATAAACAACTCAGCTTATCTCCTCCTATACTTAAGGTAGAATCTCCCTATGTAAAGAGAGAATATCAACAAGTTGAGAGACTAGCAAGAGAATGAAAAGAATAAATCGAATCACTCATCCCCCCTACACATAGGATGAAGCATATCCTAAGTATAGCACTGATGAAAAGGGATGAATGAATAAATTGAAAAATGAAAGTATGAAACAAAAGGAGAAAATCAATCAAGGAAAATATTTTTGTTCTACTTAGAGTCTATTCTACTAGCTATGCTGGGAGATCGTCATGAAATATAACATTCATTGAATCCACAATGGACAGGATTGCATCATGCTCTATGTATGGCTTCAACAACTGTACATTGACAACAAATGGCTATATGTCAAATGAAAATTCTAATATCAAAATTTCTTCCATTATCACACATCTTCTTCACAACATACAACCCTTTCCATTTACCTGACTCGAAAGTCTTTCTTCCGATGTGCTTGTCATGCCAGCGCTTGACTTTCTCCTTTTACATTAGGTTATTATCATAGGCATAGTCTCGGGATTACAACGATCTGTTTGGACCTAATTTCTAGTTCTGACCACTTTTCTTTGAGTCTAGGTTGCAGATATTCACAACCCTTAAAGATTTATGAATGAGTTCAACAGGCAAGTGGCATGGATTCTTATATACAAGACGATAGGGAGACATCTCTAGTGGAGTCTTGTAGGCCATGCGATAAGCCCATGGAATAGAATTAAGAAGTTGAGACCACTTCCTATCATACCTTGCAAGCTTCTACAATATAGTTTTGATTTCCCTATTAGATAATTCAACCAATCCATTCGATTGCATATGGTAAGGAGAGGTGACACGATGGTCAATACAGTACTCCTTTGCAAGTTTTCTGACTTCTTTATTCACAAAATTGATACCCCATTTGAAATCAAGATTTTGGGAATTTGGAACCATGAGATGATATTCTCCTTGAAAAAGTGACCAGCAATATGACTGTCAACAGCTTAGGTGGGGATAGCTTCCACCCGAGGACTCACAGAAACTGATGACGAGAAGGATGTATTCGAAACCCTGACTGTTGGGAAATGAGCCCATAAATTCAATGCCTAGAGCACCAAAATATCAGAAATCTGAATGAGCTTAAAATGCATCAAATCTTTGGAACCATGTGTCCCTCTCATTTTTTGAAAGTTAATGCAACCTTTCACATATGTTGTTGCATCCTTGAATAGTGCAGGACACTAGAGGCCATGCTATAGTACTTTTGTTGTCGTCCAATTTCTAGAATGGTGCACACCATGCTGAAACCCTTTTGCGAAGGTCTAAAAATATCATCACAAGAAGAATAGTGAACACAAAGGTGTCTCTAAGGTGAGCACTCACGAAAAACGAATCAGACAACAATTACCCACAAATGAATAAAGCAATGTAAAGTAAACATTTGGAGTTAAAATTTATTATAACTCTACAAAATGTGTATAGTATGTAAGGATGTGTAATGTATCGTTCATAAGAAGCAAATGGTAGATTGTGCAAATAAATGCAAAATTTGTCCTTTTCCCTTATCTTTTTATTCTCTTTTAGTGTGGGTTTTAATAATATATTATTTGAATTTAAATTTTTATATATTTTTTATTGTTTTTAAATTTTTAAATTTTTATAATTTTTATTTTCTTTTTTTATATTATCTGATTTTTAATTTTTTTCTTTTAAGTTTATTATAAAAGAATATAAATAACTATATTTACAATACAATGTAATATAATTCTAAATACTACTAAAAATAACCAAAATACAAGAAATAAAATGTTTTTGGGATTCATATAATTTTTTACTTTTTTTATGATTTTTTGGGAATTTTTGTTAATACATACATACATATACATATATATATATTAAAGTCAAAAATATCCCAAAATAAGGATTAAAAAAATAGGTCGAATTCATTTGAAGATGAAAAATAACAAATTAAGTCCAAAATTCTTCAAATCAATTATATATATAATATAAAGAAAATATGGAAACAAAGTAAATATTTTTGGGATTTTTGATGATTTTTTCTTTTTTATATCATTTTGGACCTTTTTAGATTTTTTTATATTTTTTCTTTTCTTTTTTTAAGGATTTTTGGTTTGGAGTTAGCAAATACAATAATAACTAAAATATAATTTTGGGGGGGAATTTTCATAACTTTCTTATATTTCTTTGGGCGAATTTTTCAAAAACATTTTTATACTTGTATTGGAAAGAGAATATTTGCAATTAAAAATAAAGGAAAGGGTGAATGGGCAAACTTCCCGAAAATATATAACTAATATTTAATCTTTATGGACTAATTTGAAATTTATAAAACTGTCAGTACATATGTGTGAAATTCCCAATTCACGTTTGGCGACACGTAAGCTGAGCTGGATTGGACCCAATTGCAATATTAAATAGTTACAGGGGTTCTTATGAAATTTTCACAAAATTAATAAACATTCAAAATATTTTACAGGACAAAAAGTATAAAATAAAAAGGTAGGGGGCAAGTTATACAATTTACCCTCACAAAGGCCGCTATCGTGCAGCGTTGCACGGTCCACATGGCGTCACTTAAGAGCCGATGACAGTGATTAGGAGATAACGCTTCGTGGATGAGCAATAATTGCTCGATTTGGATCTAGATCAATGGTTGATGATGCCCTATATATTACAACAGGAGTTAAACCTAGAGCAGCTAGATCATCGAACAACATGGACGTGTCCGGGACGAACTCATGAGGAACACTACTCTAGGTTGTTTTTATCTGCACTAGATTGCACCTTAGATCCTCTACTTTGTTTCATACATATGGGAAATGTTCTTGATGATCTTCCGCAACTATGGAGGTCTTTAAAATGGATTGGAACCCTGCTATTTGTCTCTGGGATATCACGTGAATCCGGGGGTACCTGGTGTCTGACTTCCAGGTCAAATTTCCCCTTATAGGGTCCTTTACGCTCAAGACCTGCACAAAAAGAGTCACAGGTCGAGGGCAAAGCGCCTCGACCCGATTAAACTTGGAATGGTGGTGGAATGGGAGAGAGCAGGTGAGGTCCGGTGGAGGTGATCGAAAGAACCTCGAGATGCTCATCTATAGGTGATCTGGTTGAATTGGTTGGCGAGTCAGATGGAGCAGCGATAGGAGAGGGTAGTGGGGCATTTGGTGGAGTCGGAAAAATGGGTACACAATGGGTCACAGTGGTCGGAGTTTGAGAGCTCCGATGAGGTCTAATTAACCTAATTACACTCTACAGGTAATCATCAACAAGAAAAATAAAATGCAGAATGAAATCTAAGAAAAAAACTAACCTAGTGATGATAAATGTGTTGCTCATACCTTGGTTTGACGCTAGGGAGAAGAGGTGGTCAGAGCGTCGTTGTGGGTTGCACCTCCCTCCTCCTTCATTCACTTCAGACCTCAGGGGACCTCCCCCTGTCACCATATGCACTCTTGGATAAAGTCGAAGGTATTTTAGGGCTTGGAAGATGACCAAATTGCGAAGGAGGACGGATTCTTTATTTATACACATGGGTTCTGACCCTTACTAACCTATGGTTAGTGATCGATTAAGGCTTTGTTCAGAAGATCCAAGGAGTATGCGAGAATCAGGGATGATCGAAGATCATAAGTTCTGAAGGGCTCGAGGGTGAAGCAACATCAAAGCGACGAGGAAAAAATAGGTAAGTTGGGTTGCTCGAGGTTTTAACATGCTGCAGAGGTGGGGAAGGATAGTTGACTTGGGACAACAGTCCTTGCAATGTGATTGGTCCACGTAGGACCAAGTCACGACAAAGTAGGACCCTTATCCAAAAATATATGCATTAAAAGTAGTAAATTATTTTATTAAATTATGGTTATAAAATAAAAAAATGTATTATTTTATGTAGTATTTTAATATGATTTTTATTTATTTTTATAAGTTAATTTATTACAAGTCACTTTTTACATGATTATTTATAGGTATATTGACCTAAGTCTTGTATATTTTATTTTTTGTTTTAGTTTTTGTTTTATTATTTTATTCTCATATTTTATATATTTATAACTTATTTTTAGGTACAAACATATAGTTTTTTTAAATTTTTTGTTGTTTTTATACAATTAATTAGGGGTATATATTATATACGTATTAGTATGATATATTCATCTATGTGTTTCTATAGGTAATTTTATTTTTGTGTTTTCCTTGTGGTTTTATTCTATTCTAAACATGTACAGAAATTATGAATAATATTTACAAAATTATAAAAATATAAAATTACAAAAATTATAAAGAATAAATAAAATGAATATTTTATTCAGGTATATTGTACAATAGGAGTCCAAAACCTAACTTTTCCATCTTAACTCCAAATTGGATGAAACCACCCTTCATTATATAGACTATGGAAAATTATATACAATTAGAAGTAATATTTTGATGTATTTTGAGTTTTTATTGAGGAGATATAGGTCTGGGAAGTTTGGGTTTTGGACTTTTTATTCTGAGTATAAAAAGTACACTATATATTACTTTTGCACAAGCTCAATTTTATTTTTTTTCTATGTATTTTTATCTACAACTTTTATGTACAAAGTTTCTTTATTTGGGATATAAATAATAAAGAATAAAATATGTCCTGAAAATAAATTATTGATGAATAAATAAATGGAATTTTTATTGATTATTTGGCCATTATCTCCCCCTACTTTATTCCTTGTCGATCCAGTCATCAAGATGCGTAGGTCTCGGGGTTAAGGGTCATAAAATACCTTTGGCATTTTATTCTTTTTCTTTTCTTTTCTTTATTTTATAATTTTTGCATTAAAAACTATATAATTTATACAATAAATATAATAAATAATGAATGTTAATTTGTACAAAATAATGTTATTTACGTGCATTTAAGTAGGGTTTGTAAGGCCAAATTGATAGAATAAAGGTGATGAAATAGAGATTCATAACCCCCATGTACTTGCCTTTGTTAGTGTCTAGCAAACACTTACGCAATAAGTGCAGGAAATGAAAATAGAGAAGAGAAAAAAAAGAAATTGGATTGATTTTAATTTTCGAACTTGTCTTCACAAAATCAATGTTTCAAGCTCAAGTCGTACCTTGATTTTAGGTGCGATCGGAACCTTATTGGGAAATAGATTTGAAACACAAAAGCCTTCGAGAATCACAAAACTCTGCTCAAGTCTCCTTAATATCCAGGTCAGAATAAATCAACTCATACACATACCCTTTTGACTATGAATCTATCTTGGACTGTGTGTGTGATATGTAGCTCTCCTTAGTTGAAGCGGTAAAAGTTGGTCTTCTCCAACATGATGACCCTAATTCCCCAATCCAGCAACTCTTTCGTTGATAAGAAGAGTATTCCCTTCTAAGTTCAAGTACAATTGGCTCAAGAGTATGAGGTGGAGAGAATAACGGATGGTAGCCAGTGTAGCTACCTATCCTAAGATGCTTGACTAGTGTAGCCAAGTCATCCAGCTGTAGGCTCACATACATATGACTTTGAAGCTCAAGCTTGCTTATTGACTATACAAAATATATACACTTTGGTAGGCATTTTATTTTCAATTAGGCATGTACATTTTTTTGACTTTTTGATTTTTCCATTTTTTGAATACTATATACAACAACATTTACATAAGGACATTTTCTTCATGAGACGGTTGACTATCCCTCTTTTGAAGCTTTATTGCAACCCACAACTTCTCTATTTTGACCTCATCGCCATTATATCGGGTTGGGGTACAATGGCCACAAGAGTGTGGCTTCCGATGTTTCAATTAGCTTGTGTCTCATGACGGCAAATCTCTCCCTCTACCACTTCAACTAATGTGAAAAAAATATAAGGTGCAGGTGTACAAGCTAGGTCATTATCAACAAGAGTCATGTGTGTGCTATGAAATACTCTTCTTAGGAATTCAAGATGACACTGAGCCAATTCTCGTGATCTCAAAGAATTAAGTCAACTGGACCTGAAGTACCTCAAATCTAGTTCCTATAAGGTTCATGTGATTAAGTATATTTAATGTCTAACCAAGTTCTAATCTTCAGATTTTACATAGACTCGTTCAATTATCAAACTCAATCTAAAAAATGCAAATGTTATGCACAATGCAGAAAATAATATTATAATGTAATTTTTGAATTTTGAACTTTTTATGGATTTTTTTAATGGTTTTCCAAATTTTCATAAAATTTTTCAAAAGGTTTGCAAGTCTTTTGGGATTTTTCAAACAAAAAATCTTTTGGAACAATAAAGGAGTATATGCAAATATTTACACGAGTGTGCATCTATTAGTTACAATAATTGAGGTTCAAAGGATTCACAAGAGATGTGTTCGTTTTTTATAGATAAATATATATACAGTTGGTGAAAACTTTTTATTTATTTGGATGATGTATATATTCCTCAAACGTATTTGAAAATAATTTTACAAACAATTTTTTCAAATTATAATTCAAAATAAATTTTGTAAATATTTTTTACAAGCATTTGAAAACCATTTTCCAAAGTTTTTTAAAAATATATAGAGAGATTTTTTATATTTTTGCAACCATTTTCAAAACCATTTGTAAATAGGTTTTCAAAACAATTTTATTTTCACAAAGAAGATGAATTTTATAACCAAAATAATTTTACAAAGGTTGAAAACATTTTATAAGATATTTTTCAAATAGTTTCAAAAGAAAATTTAAATTAATTTTTAAACTATTTTTCAAACATTTTACAAAACATTTTTAACTGATTTATCAATCAGTATATACAAAAAGAATATGAGGAATAATATATATATTATTAATTGAATGTTATATGTGTACATATGGAATTTTAGCCAAAAATACGAAAGTACGAGTTATGAATAAAGTATATACAAAGTATATACAACATCCCCATACATAGCTTGAGCTATGTCCTCATAGATCGAAAAGAAAAAGAGAAGACATAGCTCGTACTAAGTATAAGAAAGATTATGCTTAACGACCAAAGAAGGAATGAAGAAATAAATGAATGAAAGTCGATAGCCCCCCCATACTTACGATCAAAATAAATCTAAGTATAGCATACTATATCTACATGCAGGGAGGGTCGAGGGTGGGAATACACAGATCACAACTCGGCTTGTCTCCCCCTATACTTACGGTGAGATATCCCTTAGTACAATAGAGAAAATAAACATGAGAGGAGACAAGCGAGGGGGATCAATAAAAAGAAACCAATAGAAAGAAAAAATACTTTGGTTGAATGCACGCATCACTCCCATATACTTAGGGAAAAAGAGTCCCAAGTATAGACAACAACAAGAGCGATGAAACATAATGAAGAAAGAACAACATAACAGGTGCACCCCCTATGCTTAGGACAAAGTATGCCCTAAGTATAGACATAGATATGGCAAATGATATGGGTACACATGACATACATGAGAGAGAAGGAATGGAAAGACAATTCATATATATACACACAATAAAGATGGTGAAGTGCAGGACGATATTTGACAGTTGAATGTCGTACTTTCATCATCGTCTCCCTGTGAGAACTGTGATGCAATCAGAAATATAAAGACATCCTAATATGCAATAAAGTGGGTGTCCGCTACCGGGAAAAATAGATCGAAGACTAAGCCAGTATCCAGTAGAGGGAAGTAGAACATCGGCTCATAAGAAAGGAGTGAGAGATCAAACTGATATCGTAAGACATGGAGGAGGAAGGATTAGTGCATATTCCTCCATGTCACTCATAGTCTTAGGAAGACACGAAAATTGAAGAGTAGGAGACCCTCTACACAACTCAGTATCTGGTGGATATATGTACAAAAGATTAAGAACACACCAAATGTTACAAGACAGAACTCGACCTTCGAGGGTCGTCACGGTGAGAAGACTCTAATGGGTCATAGGTCTCAGAAAAATCAAAAGATTCGGTCTTGTGATCCACTAAATAGGATACACGACCAGAGATGAGATCGAGTATGCTAATAATAAGACTCTACTTTGTGCTCCACCAAATCAAAGATACCAGTAGTGAAATGAGTACCTATAAAATAATGTATCCTCCCGCAGATAACCCTCGGGGAGTGATGCATTTGAAGTACTGAATAATCAGAACATAATTCATCGTTGCGAGGGTCGTCAAGGAGAGCAGACTCAAAGGAGACAGATCCATCATACGGATCAACGGAAGAAGTCTCGGTAGGCAACATATCAGCTACCCAGTAGAAGATACCGACATACCTCAAAGATGTTATAGTCTCATGTAGATAACCATCAAAGAGTACTATGAACTAGGTGGGGAATAGTAAGAAGAATGTGGCTCATCCTTGCGAAGACCGTCAAGGAGAGAAGAATTAAATGAGTCCAAATAGCTAAGATAATGGGTCTTGTGCTCCGGCAGATCGGACACACAATCAGACAGTGAGATCGGCAACTCATTTCAGACGACTCAGTTTAGTGCTCAATAAAGATGGGCACATAAGCTATGAGTGAACTCGATCATAAAGAAAATGTTACAATCTCCCGCAGATAATCCTCGGTGAGTAGTACAAGATATGTCGATGAAAATCAGGGTAATGCTGGCATCAAGTCTCAAGTACTCAAAAATAATCAACCAATCACCAATAGGGGGAATAAGTCTATGGGAGGGATAAGAGGTCGATAGGGAAATCGTAATGCAAGCCCTCAAATCAACTAAATTATCTGATATGGATCAAGATGTCAGACGAAGATTCTCTAAGTGTTAAATGGGGATAGGAGAGTAAAGAGATGGAGGATGGATCCGTCAATAAGATGAGTGAAATCAGGTGGGTTCCTAGTACTGTTGCTTTGAAGCACATACAAGGATAGTACAACAAACGTCTGAATCAAGACGGGTGAAACCAGCTATAAGTTGCATCGACAAATAATTAGAAATGGATCACATCCTTAATCTGGTGTGAGAGATCAAAAATCCTCAAAAAAGAATCACACATGTAATCATGCCAAAATCAAAATCCTCGATAATATTTATGCATATATCAAATTCAGATTCACCACAAATAGCATACCATTCTCATCATCCTCAAATCTGCCTGGCTTACTCAAATAATTCCTGCAGTAAAGACCTTGACGTAGGCCTCGTATAATAGCACAACAATCTTGGGTGAAAATAGGGATGATACTGAAGGGAATGAGGAGGGTGGGTGAGAAGGGCGAAACAAAGACAAAATTGTGGTTCAAGAAGAGAGTCTTCTTGAATCGGACCAGAGGTAGGGTGATAAGGGCAAGAAGACAGTCACAAAATCTAGCTACTAAAGTGAAGATCAAGACCCTATATCAAGACTCAATAATGAAGACAATAATATAAATAAGGAAAGGGAGATGGACTCAATAAAAAAGAACTCAAAAACTCATGGATCTAAAAACTCAAAGAGTGATGAACGTAAATGGATCACAAAATCACAATCAATGTACAAAGCAACCTCCATGTTTACCTACACAACAAAAGAAGACCAAAGATGGTGATCTTTTATCTTTTCCATTTTTGGGTTAAGTGAGCTTCAAAACAATTGTACAAGCACATAGGTAGGCCCAGGGTTGGAGCACAAATCCTTAGTGTGTTCGTGTCACATATAAAGTGCAGAAGACAATGAGGGGTTTGCTCTCCCCAAAGCGATGAATCCATTACGTTTATTTAAAAATCAGGTAGAGTTAGCAGTCCCAATTTTATTTTTGGTTATCACTTTTTTGGTATTTTTCAATGCAATCGTCCAACGAGTTTCCAGTTTCATTAACATCCTAGCTGATCAAAATCAGAGGGAGAAGGTCAGAAAAGTAAGGCAAGTTGGGAACTGATAATGCATGCATAGTCAGAAGACTTATAATGCCTCCCAGGTGTCTCTATACGGGATGCATAACAGAATTGAAAGTACACTACATGAAATATAAGACGATGAAATCACCCTAGAATAGACTATGTTATTATTGAAGGATATTGAGAATCCTCAAGAGCATCACGGAAGCGTGATGATCACATCTCATGCGATCGGGGCGATTAGTCGCACTAGTCGCAAGGTGCAGCGGAATTTAAAAAAAAAATAAAACATGTGATGAAACCACATGATCACAAGAACTTTTCTTGGATCGTTTCATCAAACCACAAAGTATTAGAAATACCTCTCGAAGCGTAGTTGTGATCACGAGATCTCTAAAGCAAGAGATCCTCCTGTCTCAAGTCCGATCTACGAAGACAGCACTTGCGGGCATGATGATGAGACGCGTGACTCCCGCAATCCTCGACGAAGATTCAAGCCTCGAATCTCCTGATTTCATCCAACGAAATCCGTCATCTTCCTCTAGAGCAAGCAGCCCCAAAGAAGATGGAGATCTTCGAGTAGTCGAAGGCGAAGGCGAGAAGCTCTCTCTCTCTCTACACATAGATGGACGGCCACCTTAGAGAGAGGGAGAGAGAGGACGAGAATGAGAGAGAGAGAGAGAGAGTAGAGTAGGTGCGTACTCTATCTAGTCGTGTATCTCAAAAGGGCTAGGGTTGACCTCCTTATATATTAGTTTGGGATCCAATGGATCTCAATCCATGGCATACATGGATCCAACGGCTATAATAATACATGTGCCAATTAATGGCCATGATTGTTGTTGGTTAAAAACCAACAACATTAATTTATATTAAATTAAATATATGTTGAATTATTATCAACACAATTTAATTAACACATATTAATTATTAAGAGATAACAAGATAACAAAATAAAAGAGAAAACAAACCACCCTAAAAAATAGGGGGCATCATCTATGACTAAGTCATAGGTGACACCACCTCTTTTTGGTGGTGTTTTTATCTCCTTTTTATTTTATCCTATTATTTCTTAAGAAATTACAATAAATTTTATTGCAATAATATCCACAAAATTAATTCCAAATTATATTGTGAATACTTTAATCATGCCATTGAAAAATATGTGAATCATATTCACAACCCAAACTAATTTGTAAATTACATTTCCAATTAATTAATGTGAATCCAATACACATTATTAATTAACAAATGTTATTCATAAAAAAATATTTCTCTCTCTCTCTGATATATATTATAAATCACATTTATAATATACAGAGATATTATGGATAGCACTATCCACGATCTGCTTATTCTTGATAATTAAATCCCATTCAATTCTCTTGGATAATCATTCTCATAATATGAATCTCATTCATATTATAATTGATAATTAAATCTCATTTAATAATCAAGACCTTCTTGCTTGGATACAAAATTCATCATAGGAATTATTTCTGAACTCCTTCAAGAATAAAGTGCTTTCTCCGCAATACTTGTAGATAAGGACAGGGCGATTGTATTGTTCCACGTATAGTGACTTGGATGTTGAGATCTCATCTCAAATCTAGATCTAACGGACCTCCCACAGACGCTTGATTAAATCAAGTCTGTATACTTAATCTTCTCATTGCATCTGAATCACATTCAGATCAATGTCCAACACTTGGACTAAGATCAAGTTACTTCTCTACTGAGAGAAGTCACTAAAATCCAGACCTGTTTCATCACTCCCTCGGACTGGAAGCGTCATGGTTATACAATCGTTTATGATCACATCACCCTCAGGTATTCCCAATGCATGCACATCCTACATATTAGAAGACCAATGATCAAACTGAAGATGAAGATCAATTTTTCACTGTCTTCTTCAAGGTTTGATCACCAATTTTCTCAATCTTGGTCATTGGGATTTGGTATCGATCATATGCTTTCCCAAAGCATATATCATACCTTTAAATTCTTGTCATGCTTCTAAAGTAAGACGACCATGCAAGGAATTTGATCGGTCCCAATACCTTATAAGTGAGCTCATGTCTTTCGGTTCATAAGTGAACCTGTAAGATCCCTTTGAGAGATCGTATTACTCATATGCCCTTACATGCACACCAGCTCGCCGGTGTATAGACCTTGGTTAGGTCATCAACCTAATGGCCTGCCAAATGTACATACTCAGACATATAATAACACATATGTCTCTGGTCAGAGGATGTGTGCCTATGCTGTGATAGTATTTAACATAGGACTTAGGTTATCTCGATCTCGCTAAGTCAACCCATTGACCTAACTAATCTGACACCTCTGAATCACTATTCCCATGCAGAGGACCTGCATCGGAAGGTTGGTCAGATATCAGCCTATGTGAGAAAGGATTGCCATCTTGTACTCAGGCTGGAGATTATCTCTTAATAATCATTTGACGGTACTTGATGAGTCCTCTATCTAACTCATTAGATATTCATACAAACACCATCCTCTATGATTCATTTAACGAATCAACAGCTATATGATTATCAAGACGGCCATGGTACATAACCCTAATTGTACAGAGGGACCTATTATGCAAATTATTTATTTTTCATTTCAGATCAGGGAATGATATGTGCAATAACATTTATTGCATAATGGCTCGTCGTGGGCTCGCATGTCCAACAATCTCCAACTAGCCCAAAGAGTCATTAATGGGCTAATCATTTAAACCCACACTCATGTGACAGTCATAGGCTATTTAGAAAATAGCTAGGTAAGATAATCAATCACTCTGTTCCCGCGAGACTACGCCAAGTCCTTTTACGGCACTTGCATATCCCCAGTAACAGTGCTCGCATCCAATGCGAATGTTGCATCTAATCCAACCAATACTCAATCTTGTCAGTCATAGTGTCCTTGACACTATAGCTCAAAAATTATTATTATAACCAGTATGTAGTTTCTATTATCCTTATCAGAATACCCTTATCCCTGGAGATCTCTATGTCCTAAGGTATTCGCAGTTAAGACCATTTAGATCTCCATTAAAAGTCTTAATTTCTTGAAGATAAGACTTAGAGATCACTATCTCTAAAGCCTTGTCATCTTTGAAGATATTGTCATTACTGCAATTAAGTGTTCTATATCCATAGTAGGATTAGTAATAGTTTACTACTCCCACTGCATGGCAGATATCTGGCTTTTGTACACATCTAGCATACTTTCAGCTTCTTGTAACTGATGCACGAAAGGGCAACCAGTTTTAGCATTCACTTCCTCAACTCTTTGAGGTGCTATCCCTTTAGATAGGTCAATACTAAATCTTAAGGGAAGGAAGCCTTTCTTGGAATTTCCAAGAAAATAGAACATGTCCAAGGTGTACTACAAATGTGACAGTCCCAATACCCTCTTTTCTTTGCTTCTGAACTCCTTCAGAACTAAGATCCAAGAGGCATCTTTTGATATCATATCTCAAGGTATGGAATAGCCAGGTCATAAAACACTTATTATCATCCTTATATCATTCCAAATGATTAGGATATTATCTACATTTAGCACGATGAACACAATGGCACTCCCACTAAGCTTCACATGGTCCATCAAGATTCTATTTGAAATCATAACATTTATAATATCATCAAATCTTATGTTCCAACTACAAGAAGTTTAATTGAGTCCAAAGATGGAGTTCTTTAGCTAGCACATATTGCATTCATCAACCATGAAGCCCTGGGGCTACTTCATATGAATATCCTCAAAGAGGTATTCATAGAGGAATACAATCTTGACTCACATCTTGAAGATGCCATAGTCAAATTGTGTAGCTAAAGTTAGCAATATTCTGATGGGTTTAAGCACGGTCTCTGAAAAGTAAGCCTCATCGCAAGCAATGTCTTCTCTTCGGTGTGTATCTCATGGCTACGAACCGTGCTTTGAAGGTCTCTACCTTCTCATCAGGTTCCCTCTTTCTATTGAAGATTCATTTACACCTTAATGGGTCTAACCCTTATAGGTGGATCCTCGAGGGTCCATATACAACACTTGTATACAAAGTCTACTTTAGACTTTATTGCTAATATCCATCTTTCCATGTCATGATCCTCAGGAGCTTCATCACATGAAGTCCGATCATTATCAGACTTAACTGACACATGGAATACATCCTCAAACTCATTTGAAGAAGTATTAGTGTTTCATCTTTAATTGTCCTTTTAGTTCCTAATTTTCAGGAGCCTCATCATCTTCAAAAGATTAAATGAGTTCCTACACTTCATTTTCATCTTTATTCTCAAGAGAGTCATCCTCTAAGAATCACATTCTCAGAGATGAGATATTTTAAGAATCTCAGGGTCATAAAATAGGTATCCAATACCATCCTTTATTTTCCTAATGAAGTAGCACTCTCAAGTGCTAGATTCCAGCTTACATGCATGGAACCTTATTAAGGATATATATTGTAGTCTTTACTACACATATATACCTGGAAACTAAGGGATAATTATGCTAAAATTCATCATTGATCAAATCATGTCACACATGATCCAATTGTATCTCCCTACAACTCCATTGAGTTTAGGTGTGTTAGGAGGATTGAGATAGAAATGATATTCATATCTTCATAAGGTATTCCTTGAATTCATCTAATAGGTACTTGCTAACTTGGTTAGATCAAATTCATTTAATCTTCCTTCAAACTTTGGTTCTAAACCAAAATTATGAAATCTTTGAACATTTCAAAGATTTCTCAGGTGAAGAGAAGAAATCTCATATCATACATAATCATCAATAGATATCACATATCCATAATGTTCACCATGATATAGATGATCCACATACATCAATATGTATGAGATCCCGAATACCTTGATATCTTACACCTTTCCTAAGAGAAGGGTGTATTGGACATTCTTCGAGTACAATATTCACAAGTATGTAAGATTTGAAATTTTTGACATTCTAAAGTTTCATATCTTACTAGTCTATTGATCTCATTAGCAGACATATGTCCAAAACTTGATGCCAAATCATTGTCAAATGATCTTCATCCTTCTATTGATCTTATACAGGATTTTAATTTTCAATATTAGAAATCTTACTGAACCATTCATTAATTTTCTAATTTTGTGGAGTCCACTAGATGTTAGATTACTATCTGAAATATTTCCATCAATACTCTTTATGATAGTTCTATTTCAGAATTCATGTTTATTTCCAACATTTAGAAACAAACTATGAGGGTATTCTAATATCCAGGTTATAGAGACATTCTCCAAGACTAAGGGCTCTCCCACTTAGAATATGAAGTCTATCTATCCAACATAGATTGTTGCAACAATTACATCAATATCCTTGTAGATGTCTATTAAACCTTAAGATCAAATTTCTAATCTTCTAATATATATATATATATATGCAACCAATTGCAAATGTCATTAGAAGATTGGGATACAATTATCAGACTTTATCGTATGAAATAAGTAAGTCAAAGTCAATGATTATATGTAGATTATTATGATGATCTATCTGACTCCTTCACTAAGGATTTTAGACAGACTTGATAGTCATACTATCAACACATCATCTTATTGCAGTATTGACATTCATCCAACTCTTTAAATGTCATATGGAAGTCACAGAAGTACAATCAACTCTTTGACTTTCCTTCTCACATGGGTCCGACCCACGCTTCCATTGTGCTCTCTTCATCTATAAACAAGCATTGTTCAAGACAATGAATCTCTTATGTTGAATTCAAAAGATTTCAATACAAGACGACTTCAACATTTATACATGCTTCATTAAATTCATACAAAATGATTATTATGAAGCTTTATGAATGACTTGAGTATAGATAGTAGAATGATGACACTCATCATATCTACATACATCTTAACTCTTAGAGACATAGGTTCAGGTAGGTCTTCAAACATTTTGAATACATCATCTCTTTCGAGCTACCATTCTGCATAATGCAGAGAACCATGTCATTCATGACTAAATGTCTAGAACACATATGTATGCCAGAACATCTTCTTAGATTTTATAAGGATTATTTTGAAAATTATGGTCATTATCGACATGTCACTTCCAAAGTACATTCGATGAAAGATCAAGACTATAGAGACATACAAAACCTAAGGTGATATCCTATTGTCTTATTTAATTGTCATTCCTCATTTTGTTGAGGAAACTTGCACATTGCAATCACGTACATTATAAGTACAATATCTGGATCATGAGTCCAATCCATGATATTTTACTGGTTATTATTGAGTATAACATTGAGTGGGTTCAATGAAGGATTATCTGAAATAAGAAATTTGCATAAGGGTATATACATTATAGATACATGTTTTACTTTGATTTAGGAATTTTTATATCAAAGTTGTCTTACCTTGTCAACAATAAAAGTTCATTCCCTTAATCACTTTCAATGTAAGAGATATTCTTACCATTATATCTCTAGCAAGATCTGGGTTCTCCTCTCTATCTTTATCACATCCCAATAATATAAGAACCTGTGACTCGAATAAAGAGAAGCGGGAACACATTCCTCCTTGCAAGTCCAACTTGCATTTCCCAATTCGGTCTTTGACACCCGGGCCCACCACCCCTAAGGTGATGTTGACCCGTCATTAATTGAACCAACCGTCAATAGGCTTAATACTCGCTATACGCAATCCAATATCGCCCCAATAATACGAGGACCCGATATTGGGGTCACTACGTATACAGCCTTACTATTTCGAGAAGCAAAGAACCCGATCCAAATAATTGTATATAGGATCTGTCACTTCAGATAGGCGTCTCCTATATACAACTTTTGGCGACGAAATTCTATGCCTTGACGGGAGACCATGGATGTCACTTATGTGATCCTCCACCTCTTTGTTCAAATTGAAATAATTAATTATCATAAATCATATTCACATAATTAATTCTTCCAAGGGAAGTTACACATCTATTCATAACAGAGTGTTTTAATAGGATATAATTAATTTAATCACATTAAATTAATTATCAATCCAATTTTCAATAAACAAACTTTGAATTTTACTTGAATAATAGGTATAATCTCAAAGTACGTATTATTTCGAATTTTAATAATTAGAAAAATACACTTTGATTTCTCCGGCATTATCGAGTCCCTACCCGTTGTCATGGCCAGTACCAGCAAGAGTGGGATGGACTACATACGTTGCAATTTGCTACCTCAATGCTCTCCGACTAGACACCATATCCACCTCAGGAAAGGATAATGCCAGATAGATCATCACGTACTTTGAGATGCTCATCGGTCTTTCAACCGAAATTATACCATATAATATACATCAAAACAATTTTGATTATATTATAAGGAGATTTGCTAAACAAATCCCCAATCCTATTCAAGCAAGAGGGTTTTGCATGTAAAAGTTGTCCTAGTACTATTGTAGGATGACCTAGGGTTTTGCATGTAAACAATGTTTGTTAATGATTTCAAATTAACCAATGATCAAGATCAACTATCTTATCATTATGGTTAATGGGATGTCACTCAAGGAATTGATTATCATCTTTAAATATTTCACAAATACTTATCAATAACCAATTTCAGAAAATTAACAATTAATTTTCATCAACATGTTTGAATGACTATCACAAGGATCATGATCAAGTTTTGTCAATTTCCAACAGTGAGCCCTAATCACTAAAATTAACTTATCTTGATCAATTTAAATCTAATATTCACAAAATCAGTTTCCTAATATTACCAACTTGATTTACAACAGAATTTAAGTGATATTTCACGCATTTTGAGGCATATCAAAACCGTAATTAACAAATTAATCACGTTCAGATTCGCTGTTCCCGCAACAGTGAATATATGCTTATTCAAAAGGCCATATCTTGAGCAAATTAAATCCAAATTTAGTAAACTCAGATCCTATGGTTTCCTTATTTAATGGGAAACAATTTCCAATTGAATATTTCGTGTTTAAAAATTTTAAACAGTGCCGAAAAAAATCAATTAGACAGAGATGCAAAAATTCAAATGCGATAAAACTTTCGCGACCCTTTCAAACCCAAGTCGTCCTAGGTTCATGGATCATATCCAAAACCTTTTTCGACCTAAGGCTCTGATACCACTTGAAGGATATTGAGAATCCTCAAGCGCATCACGGAAGCGTGACGATCGCATCTCATGCGATGGGGGTGCAGCGGAATTTAAAAAAAATTAAACATATGATGAAACCACATGATCACAAGAACTTTTCTTGGATCGTTTCATCAAACTACAAAGTTTTAGAAATACCTCTCGAAGCGTAGTTGCGATCACGAGATCTCTAAAGCAAGAGATCCTCCTGTATCAAGTCCGATCTACGAAGACAGCACTTGCGGGCGCGATGATGAGACGCGTAACTCCCGCAATCCTCGACGAAGATCCAAGCCTCGAATCTCCTGATTTCATCCAATGAAATCCGTCATCTTCCTCTAGAGCAAGCTGCCCCAAAGAAGATGGAGATCCCCGAGTAGTCGAAGGTGAAGGTGAGAAGCTCTCTCTCTCTCTCTCAACACATAGATGGACGGCCACCTTAGAGAGAGGGAGAGAGAGGACGAGAATGAGAGAGAGAGAGAGAGTAGAGTAGGCGTGTAGTCTATCTAGTCGTGTATCTCAAAAGGTCTAGGGTTGCCCTCCTTATATATTAGATTGAGATCTAATGGATCTCAATCTATGGCATACATAGATCCAACGGCTATGATAATCCATGTGCCAATCAACGGCCATAATTGTTGTTGGTTAAAAACCAACAACAATAATTTATATTAAATTAAATATATGTTGAATAATTATCAACACAATTTAATTAACACAAATTAATTATTAGGAGATAACAAGATAACAAAATAAAAGAGACAATAAACCAACCTAAAAAATAGGATGCGTCACCTATGACTAAGTCATAGGTGACGCCACCTCTTTTTGGTGGTGTTTTTGTCTCTTTTTATTTTATCCTATTATTTATTAATAAATTTCAATAACTTTTATTGCAATAATATCCACAAAATTAATTCCAAATTAATTTACGAATACTTCAATCATGCCATTGAAAAATATGTGAATCATATTCACAACCCAAACTAATTTGTAAATTACATTTCCAATTAATTAATTAATGTGAATACAATCCACATTATTAATTAAAAAATGTTATTCACAAAAAAATTTCTCTCTGATATATATTATAAATCACATTTATAATACACACAAATATTATGGATAGCACTATCCACGATCTGCTTATCCTTGATAATCAAATCCCATTTAATTATCTTGGATAATCATTCTCACAATATGAATCTCATTCATAATATACTTGATAATTAAATCTCATTTAATCATCAAGACCTTCTTGCTTGGATATAAAATTCATCATAGGAATTATTCCTGAACTTCTTCAAGAATAATGTGCTTTCTCCGCAGATACTTGGAGATAAGGACAGGGCGATTGTATTGTTCCACGCATAGTGACTTGGATGTTGAGATCTCATCTCAAATCCAGATCTAACGGACCTCCCGCAGATGCTTGATTAAATCAAGTCCATATACTTAATCTTCTCATTGCATCATAATCACATTTAGATCAATGTCCAACACTTGGACTAAGATCAAGTTACTTCTCTACTAAGAGGAGTCACTAAAATCCAGACCTGTTTCATCACTCCCTCGGACTGGAAGCGTCATGGTTGTACAATCATTTATGATCACATCACCCTCAGGTATTCCTAATACCTGCACATCCTACATACTGGAAGACCAATGCTCAACCTGAAGATGAATATCAATTTTTCACTGTTTTCTTCAGGGTTTGATCACCAAGTTTCTCAATCTTGGTCATTGGGATTTGGTATCGATCATATGCTTTCCCAAAGCATATATCATACCTTCAAATTCTTGTCATGCTTCTAAAGCACAACGACCATGCATGGAATTTGATCGGTCCCAATACCTCATGAGTGATCTCATGTCTTCTGGTTCATAAGTGAACCTGTATGATCCCTTTGAGAGATCGTATTACTCATAAGCCCTTCCATGCACACCAGCTCGCCAGTGTATAGACCTTGGTTAGGTCATCAACCTAATGGTCTGCCAAATGTACATACTTAGACATATAGTAACACATCTGTCTCTGGTCAGAGGATGTGTGCCTATGCTGTGATAGTATTCAACATAGGACTTAGGTTATCTCGATCTTGCTAAGTCAACCCATTGACCTAACTAATCTGACACCTCCGAATCACTATTCCCATGCAGAGGACCTGCATCAAGAGGTTGGTCAGATATCAACCTATGTGAGAAAGGATTGCCATCTCCTACTCAGGCTGGAGATAATCTCTTAATAATCATTTGACGGTGCTTGATGAATCCTCTATCTAACTCATTAGATATTAATCCAAACACCAGCCTCTATGATTCATTTAATGAATCAACAACTTTATAATTATCAAGGCGGTCATGGTACATAACCCTAATTGTATAAAGGGACCTATTATGTAAATTATTTATTCTTCATTTCAGATCAGGGAATGATATGTGCAATAACATTTATTGCATAATGGCTCGCCTTGGGCTCGCATGTCCAACAATTATCGTGAAGCACAAGATGCTAACTATCTAGATATGAGACCTAAGTCTGCTCTTGAAAGCTCATTGGTGTCCACCACAGTGGAACTTTTAAGCGTTGTATAGAGCTTCTCTTGGCACGTGGTCTCAAGTCTAAATAGTCAACAATTGGATTTGACTAAGTCCAAGCATGAATCTATTGGCATAGACAAATATAATTAGGGCTTTGGACCTTAATCTATCGAGTCAGCGAATCCTAGAACTATGGCTCAATCACACAAAACAAATAAAGATATAGTTGGAAAAAAGAAAGCAATCAAAACACAACAAAATCTGACGAGGCCCCTAAGGGAATAATTACTCGGGCACTAGACCTCGTAAAGTAGCAGTATTCGAAAGAGTCCAAATTATTACAACTATATGTGTGCCTCTCACTTTTAATTACAAGATAAAATAAAAATAAGAATGAGAATGTAAAGAGACTGTCTTCAAAAAGTCCTCCAAGTTTTTATTTGATGGTCTATTCTACCATCTAAGTTAGCAAGCTAACTCCGCCTTACTTGGGTGCACATGTCCTCCTAAGAAGTCCTCCCTCATGTAGCGGTCCCTCGCAAAAATATCAAACAAGAAGAGGGACCGAACAATTTAAAAATAATATCAAATAAAATAAAGCATAAATAAATGAAAAATATAGACAAGAGAGAAGAAATAAAGAAATGAATCCAATCTATGTGACGTTGCTCCTCGACAATGGTTCCATTTATTTAAACCCTTTTTGTCAAGGTCTAAAAATATACTCACCATAAGAATAACGAAGACAAAAGTGTCGCTGAGACGACCAGTCACGAAAAGCAAATTGATAATCACACTTTATCGAGGGTCTAAATATGTCGCTGTGGCGACCCACAATAAAATGTAATTAATCAACAATGAACCCACAATCAAATATCAATCAATGAAAAATAAGTGTGGAGTCAAATTTATTTTTAACTCTACATAAAAGATGTATAGGTGCAAGTATGTAGAGAGTTCGAACACAGGGAGCAAACAAGGTAGCTCAAGCAAATGCTAAAGTGTGTGTGTGTGATAAGTGTCTACACTAAGCAAGCAAACAAAGCAATTTTTGTGGGTTTTTTAATTTTTAATTTTTTTTATTTAATTTTTAATTCTGTATTTTGATTTTTAATTTTCTGATTTTTATATTTTATATTTTTTTTGTATTTCTTTTTCAATATTGGAAGGTAAAAATAATAGAAGAAAAGGCAAGGTAAAATATTTATAAAAATGCACAAAAATACTCAAAAATTCAGAAATAAAATTTTTTTGGTATTTTTAAGGTTTTCTACTGTTTTTGTGATTTTTGGGGGTTTTTCAAGGTGTTTTTGATATTTTTAATTACTGAAATAAAGGAAAACAGTGGAAATAAGGCTGGCTGTGAATAAAATGCAATTTAAAAATAGCAACCAGTACCCAAAATGTTTCACACTATTTTTCTACTGAAAAGAACAAAATAAGGGATAAACAGAAGCTGAGTTTATATTTTTTTGATTTTTCTACTATTTTATATATTTTTTTGAAGTTTTCGATTGTTTTTAAATTTTTAGTGTTTTTCTTTTGAGATTTTTAATGATTTTTGGACTGACACTAAAAAAGGATAAAATAGACACAAGGTGAATTTTTGGGAATTTTTGGAGTTATTTTGATATTTTTTTGGTATTTTCTAAGGTAGACAGTACACAAAAAGGCTGTTTTTGATTTTTAATAAATATAAAATTAAAGTAAAATCAAAAACTAAAATAGTGGCGTTAAAGTACACATGTCCAGGAGTTTAAACCTATTTTTGTGGAATTTTTGGAGTTGAAATGATATCTCAAATAAATACAACAAGCATCCAAGCATTAAACAGTCTTGGCAGGGGTATATGTGCAATATCTAAAACATCCAGGGGCATACATGCAAATATCCACAAAATTTATACTAGATAAAATAGTTCCTGAACTGAATGTAAATACACAAAGCCGCAAGGGTTCTTATGCAAAAACTCCCAGGCTCACGTGAGTTACACGCGCGCCTGGGAGGGGCACGGATGTAGTGTCATAAAAACTCGGGGGCGTAGACGTAATTGTTCCTCAAAAAGTTATACAGACAAAAATATTTACTAGACTAAAAGTTAAATATGCGGAAAAGCAAGCCCTGCCTCGCAAAATAGCCACGCGCACGTGCTCTCGCACGTGCGCCTCGCTGGCAAGGGCTGATTTGTCAAAACGAAAACCGCAGGGGCTCTTTAGCAAAAGTTACAAAATTAAAGAGCGGCAAATGAAAGTTTTAGCAGTTATTACAAAATACTAAAATGCCCAGGGTATTAAAGCAAAATTACCCAAGGCTAAGGCGCGGATGAACGGCGGATGCAGCACCACTTAAACACGTGGCACGCGCACAGAAGACGATACCCCTTCGGGTTATAACGGCCATGATTAAAAGATGCTTCACTGATCGAACGGCTCTGGCGAAGATGATCCTACGGCTGCTGTAGCTTGCGAAGAACACGAGGAATCCGACGGCTGGGCCGCCTGGTCGATGAACTGGGAAGAACAGAGGGCTTGATGATCTTCTCGGAGCTCGCACCTCCTCTTCCGATGCTCTCTTGGCGCACGAAGACGCCCCCGACGTTCCTGGAAGGTGCCCCGACCCAACGGCGAAGCCAAAATGGACGGATGAGGTCCGATGCGCCGCCGCGAGGTCGGAGACGAAAAGGGGCTCCAGGTAGCTCGATGCCTGCAAAACTCGACTCCAGCTGGAGTCTCTCTGGCGCTGGGACCTGCAAGTAAGCACAACACGCACAGTAGAGGGCCCCAAGACAGAGATAGGCGGAAGGTTGATAGTTTTGGCGAAAATGGAGCTCGCCGGAGCAAGCTCCGGCGAGGTGGTGGATTCGGCGAAGGAGGTGAGCTGGAATCAAAATGGGAGATGGAATAGGTTCCTACTGCTACCAGAAATATAAAGAAAACAAGAAAAAGAAGAAGAAAGACCTCAAGGGCTGTAGAACCCAAGGTGTAAACCTCGACGGCCGTACGCCGGAGATGGGCTGGAATCGCACCTTCAGACCTTCGCCGTACCTCAACGGAGGTGTGGAATGGCTCCCCTGTCACCGGAGCACGTCCCTACCCGCATCCGGATGTCTAAGCTGATCCAAAGGTGGTTCAAAATCAAATGGGGTTGAGGGTCTGGTTTTTGAAATGTGGTGGAGGGGCGTGAAAGACGAGGACGAAACGGGAAGATCGATGTCTCGATGCCTGAGGTAATCGTGGGGCGTGTAAGAGATTTGAACCAGGATCAAAAGTTGTGAAGGGTGTTTCGCCAATCGGTGAAAGATCAACCCGCGAAAAATCCAAGAAGATGGGTACCTCACCATGTCCAGAGGTCACAGACCTGGGGTCAAGGAGTTGACCCCCGGTCAACGGATGGCGTGGCCTGATTGGGCCACGCCATCCGCAAAAAGACAAAATTTGAATGTACAACTTGTAAATTAAATTAAAAATAACAAATGAATTAATTAATTTTAGGTTATTTAATGAAAAATATTTATTATTTTATATAGTATTTTATTCTGATTTTTAATTATTTTTATGAGTTATATTTTTACAAGTTTGCATTTATACCCTTATAGGTATCTATATCTATATATTTAAGTATTTTATTTTTATTTAGGTGTTTTTATTTTTATTATTTTTATTTATGATTTTATAAAATTATAAAATACTTTTATGTATACAAATATATTTTTATTTTATTTTTCTGATATGTTTTGTATATTTAATAAAATACAAGTATGTTTTGTATAGGTATATATATAGGTAATGTACCAATGTGTTGAATATATACAAATATTTTTATTTGTATTTTATTTATGTTTTTCTTCTGATTTAAATACACATAATTATTATAAGTAATATTCACAACATTATAAAAATATAAAATTATAAAAATAATAAATCAATAATAAATTGAATATTTTAATATGTACAAGTATACAATGAGGGTCCAAAAGTCAACTTTCAAACCGTAGCTCCGCCAAATGCGAAACCACCGCCATTAAATAGCTTATTTTCTTCTATATACAATTAAAGGTGAGTATGCTGCATTTGGAGTTGTCGTTTGTGAGATACGGGTCTGGGAAGTTGGCATTCTGGAATTTTATTCAGATCATAACTTTTTATCTGTACATTATTTTTCAATGAAATCAATTTTGTATTTTTCTTTATAAAATTATCTACAACTTTCATGTACAAAGTTTCTTTATCTGATGTATAAAAAGTGGAACCAAAAATAGGTCCCAAAATGAATAAAGAATGAACAAAAGGTATAGGTATTTTCTCTGTATTTCTGACCTTATCTCCCCCTACTTTATTCCTTGTCGACCTATTCATCAAGATGCCTAGGTCTCGGGGGTTTTGGGTCATAAAATATTTACAATATTTTATTCTTTTTCTTTTCTTTATTTATTCTATAATTTTGGCCTTAATTACAGTAATTTATACACTGTTGAGATGCACATGCATGAATGCTAAGATGCTTGATTTAAGGCTATTTACAGGCATTTGCTAGGGTTTTTGGTGCTAAAATGATAGAATAAAGATGATGAAATGTGGATTCATCATCCCCCTATACTTTACCTTTGCTAGTCCCTAGCAAACACTTATGCAATAAGTGCAAAAAGAAAAGAAAGAAAAGAAAAAGAAGAAATTGGATTTTATTCAATTATCAAACTTGTCCTCACAAAATCAAAGTTTGGAGCTTAAGTCGGACCTTTGGAATTTTAGTGCGGGCGGACCTTATTGAGAACCGTGTTTGAAATCCAACAGTCCTTGAGAATCCCAAAACTCTGCTCAAGTCTCCTCAATAGCCAGGTCAGAAATATCTCTATTCATACGCAAACCCTTACGACTATGAATCTGACTTGTACAGTGTAAGTGATGGTGGCTCTCCCCAGCTAGAATGACAAAGAGACTGACTTCTCCAGTACGACAACCCAGTGATTCCCCAATCCAGCAACTCCATCCTCGAGGAGCGGGGTATTCCCTTCTAAGTTCAAGTGGCAACCAGCTCAAGAGGAGGGGGTGAAGAGAAGAATGGACGGTAGCCAGTGTAGCTACCTATCCCGGGATGCAAGACCAGTGTAGTCAAGTCATCCTGCTGCAGGCTCACATGATATGACTTTGGAACTCAAGCTTGCTTATTGACTTTACAACATATGTACATACTTTTTTTTTCTCTCTTTTTTTTTTGAAATACTATATACAGCAGCATTTACATAAGGAGTTTTTCCTCTTGAGCCAGTAGACTATCCCTCTTTTGAAGCTTTATCGCAACCCACAGCCTCCTGTCTTTAGACTTCCTAATCACTGGACGGGTTGGGGTGCACTTCCCTCCCTAGAGGAGGACAAATGTTTCCACTTGTGTGTGTCTCATACCGGCAAATCCAATCCCCTCACCACTCCAACTGAGTTGAGCCATGTGAAAGGTGCAGGTGTCCAAGTTAGGTCATTATCAACAAGAGTCGTGCGTGTGCTCCGAAATACTCTACTTAGGCAGTCAAGAATCCATTGAACCAAGTCCCGTGATCCTCAAAGAATTAAGTCAACTAGACCTGAAGTACCTCAAACCCAGTTCCTATAAGGTTCCTGTTATTAGGTAGATTAGAAGGTCCAATCAAGCTCCAATCTTCGGATTTTACTTAGACTCGTTCAATTATCAAACTCAATCCGAAAAATGCAAATGCCATGCAATGCAATGCAGAATGCATAAAATCTTTTTGTGATGCAATTTTCAAAGATTTTGAACTTTTTTATGGATTTTGAAAAGATGATGCATGCATTTTTTTGTATTTTTCAAAAAGATTTTTCAAATGTTTTTGGATTTTAATTTTGCAAATGCTTTTGGTTTTTTTTTTGAAAACAAAAAGATTTTGGCTGAAAACTAGGTTAAAATATGTACACGGGAGTGCTTCTTATATATACAAGAAGTGGATTTTAAAAATTTACAGGGTAAGTGATCAATTTTATACATATATACATATAGTGGATTTTTGGTGTGATGTGTATATTCCTCAAACTTATTTGAAAACCATTTACACACAATTTTTGAAAACTATAGTCCAAAATAGTTTTTGCAAACATTTTACACACATTTGAAAATCATTTTGCAAAGGCTTTCAAAACAGTATATATAGGTTTTTCAAATCATTTTTGCAACCATTTTTCAAACCATTTGCAAATCATTTTTCAAACATTTTATTTCACACAAAGAAAAGAAGTTTTACAAACCACACAGGTTGAAAACATGAAACAAAATATTTTCAAAATAGTTTTCAATAGATGTTCACAAAGATTTTCAAACTATTTTTCAAACATTTTTCAAAAAACATTTTCACCTGATTTATTAATCAGTAACTACAAAAAGAATTTGAGGAATAATCACATCTTTTTATTAAGAATTTTTTTATGGATTTTAAAGAATGATTAGCCATATTATTGAGAAAATACGAAAGTACGAGTTATGGCTAAAGTATTTACGCAGTATATACGACCCCCCTATACTTAGCTTGAGCTATTTCCTCATAGATCGGAGAGAAAAGAGAAGACATAACTCGTACTAAGTATAGACAAGTCTAAAGAATCAAGGAATGAAGCAATGAATCAATGAATGAGAAGTTGACCGTCCCCCCTATACTTAGGATCAAATAATCCTAAGTATAGCAGGCTGTACACAAAGCAGGGAGGGTCAAGGGTGGGAATGAACAGATCGTACTCAGATTGTCTCCCCCTATACTTAGGGTGAGATATCCCTAAGTATAGACAAGAAGAGGAGACAATGGAGAGGATCGAAAAGAATAGAAAAACTCGGGGTGCACGCCCCCCTATACTTAGGACAAAGTACGTCCTAAGTATGGAAAACTGTCTACAAGGGCGGCACCTTTTTGGTAGATGAAGAAGATAGAAGAGGAAAAGAAGAAAAGAAGAAAAGAAGAAAAGAGATGAAGATGGAAGAAGAGATCGAGAGGATGTACACGTCACTCCCCCTATACTTAGGGTAAAAGAAGCCCTAAGTATAGGCAACAACAGGAGTGATCAGACGGACGAAAAAAAGAACACTCAACTCATCTACCCCTCCTATACGTAGGACAAGGTACGTCCTACGCAAGGCAAACACGAGAAATGGGTAGACGAGCAAAAACGGAAGTGACAGAGATAGAAAGGGTCATCTGAGAGAATTTACAAAATAAAAGGGTGATCATCAGAAGGTGGAAAGCAAACCTTCTTGCGGGACTGCTGAGGGATAGATCGGATATGGTGTATGTCGACATCGGGGTCCACAGTGGACGGAGGCCGATCAGGGTCGACACGGTGAAGGCCCTCAGTGGAATCAAAACGAAAAGGGACGAACTGATCGATGGAAGCAGTATGGCTCGGTTCTCCCTTGGTGGTCCTATGGTGTGAAGGCACGGACGGGCGGTTGGAAGAAGTACGACTAGGTCCGGCCTTGGAAGTCTCGCCGATATCGAAGTGAAATGGGACAAACTCATCATCCTCGGAAGAAGTGTAATCGGAGTCATCCTGCGAGTCCTCGTCCAGGTCAAAATCAAAAGGAACGAAATCATCTGTGGAAGTATACGAACTCAGATCGTCCTCAAGACTCTCACCTGAATCCTTGTCTTCAACAAGAGGTCTGAATTTATCAAAATAAATAGCAGCATCATAACCGACCTGAATCATCTTGACCTGTGAAGGGCCAGGAACGGATTTATCAGTGGAAGTAGTCAAACTAGGTCCGTCCTGTCTAGTCTTACCTGGGTCATTTGTTGCCTTATGAGGTCTCTCAAAGTAATGGGCAACTTCATAAGCATCCTCAATTATCTTGGTACCTGCCCCCTGATCAAATGGTTCAATCACATAAATACTCTGGATTTCATCAACACATCGCCACACACCAGGAGGAGGATTAGTGAGGTCCATGCTTTCCGACTTCCTCCCCTTTCGGGGGATCCGTCGGGTCTCATCCGTGGTCGCTAAGGAAGTGTCTCTAGTATCATCAGATCTGTCATGGGCCTCAGAGTCAGCTATGATCGGTGAAGGTGCATCAGGTGCAGGTCTCTGGTCAACTGTGGGTGTGGTGATCGACACTTCGTTCCCGTCAACAGGACGGAAGCGAACCTCTCCTGATCCATAATCAATAACGACCCTCGCCGAGTCGAGGAATGGTCATCCCAGGATGATTGGAGATGGCTCCCCTGTGGAGTTCTCCATGGGCAACACGACAAAATCAACATGGTGGCTCGTGCCCTGAATAGAAATGACGGCGTTTTCAAGGATACCCTTCGGCCTCTTTATTGATCCATCAGCAAACTGTACGATCATCCTGGTCTTCTTGAGAGGCCCTAAGTGAAGAGACTGTACCAGCGAGAAGGGTAGTATGCTAATCGAAGCACCGCCGTCTAGGAGAGTGCGATCACAAGTATAGTCAGAGATGGTGCAAGTGATGAATGGTGTAGCTGTGTTCTTCCTCTTGGGGATGGGACGGTGTGTGATGGCGAGGGCAGTGGCCATGGTCAGAATGTGACGCTCAGATCTGCTCCTCCGCTTTCTCTTCTTGGGAAGAGGAGCAGATAATTGGGTCATGGCCTGCTGAAGTGGGGCACGGATAATCTCATGAATAGTAGCCACCACTTCGGGTTCAGATAACATTTTTTTGAATTTTTGACTTCCTCCATACAAGGGAGGAAGTCGGAATCAGCATATACACGAGGCATGCCAAGAGCAGTCTATACAACGGCATCCTCGGGGTCAAAGGTGGGACTGGATGTGAATGGGTGTGTGGTCCAGGGTTCTGGCAAGTGGACTCTCTCCTCAAAATCTTGATCAACCAAGTGTCTCCCGAAATCTTTTTGGATTTTTACATTTTTCTCATTTTTTTGTATTTTGGGCAATTGCAAGCTCCCATGATCACCTACAAGTGAAGCCGTATTCCCGACGAAAGGAGCATTAATCTGATTCTTCCTCAAGAAAGCAATATCATCATTCATCAAATCAATGCGCTTTGTCATCCGATTCAATATATCACTCATAGAGATCGAGGGAGGTGACTCCATCAGGTCAAACTCGGGTGGATGTGAAGGTGGAGATGGATAGTGTACAGGTGGGGGTGAGTGTGGATAGAAGTCCGAAGTCTGATACTGTGGCTGAGGTGGGTATGTACAAAAATTAGAAAAAATAGGAGGAGGATCCTCCTGATAAAAGGGAGGTGGACCAGCTGGAGCGAGCGAGGGGTCCGCAAAGTCCGGATAAAATGCACTCCAGGGGTCCATCTCGAAAACAAAAGGAAGTGATTCGGGGGGAGCACGAAGGTCAAGTCAAAAGAGTGAAGAAAAAGGCGCAAATGCGCAGGTATGATCTAGGACACACAAAACAATCACAAACAAAAAATGAAACAAATCAAACCCTCAATTCACCTACTCAACTCGGTAGAGACCGCAAAATGCGGTCTTTTAATCTTGTTTGTTTTAGAGTTAGGTGAGAAGTAAAAGATTGCACAAACACTTAGGGGGCTGAATGGGATTTGGGCTCTAACCTTAGTGTGTGCGCGAGCAAGTAAAAGCGAAGACAATGAGGGGATTACTCGCCCCAATACAAGATTTTCTTTTTGGTGGATTTTAGGGTCAAGTAATATTAGCAGTCCCAATTTTATGAATTATCACTTTTTTTAGTGAGTAATGCACGAACCTATCGGGGATTCAATTCCTTTGAGATCCTAGGTTGGCAAAATCAGAGGTAGAGAGGCGGAAAAGCAATGCAAGCGGCAATCGATGATGTATGCTAAAGAGAAATGCTCACCTTGCCTCCAGCACTCTACATGCAAGGATGCTCAGCAGAATTGAAACCTATCTATATGCAAATGCAAACCGATGAAATCGCCCTAAATTTCAGAAATTGCTATTAGCGGGAAGCACCACAAGTCGACCGCCAATCCTCAACCCTAGAGTCCGGTCTAGGCTCACCCCTCCTCTGCTCAACAAATTGAGGGTAGGAGAAAGCGCTTTGCAGGGAGAGCTCGCGGCGCGACGGATTGAGGGTGATGATCAACTGTTTTAATATTTGACTAAGTCCAAACGAGACTATAGGTGCATGCAAAGGTATTAGGTGTTTGGCCTTAGTCTATCGCAAGCAATCCTAAAAGCTAAGGGCTCAATCACACAAAATAAATAAAATCGAAAAACAAAATAAAATAAAAAATGCGAAGAAAAACCGACAAAAACCGCGAGAGCCCCCAAGTGAACAATCACTTGGAAATTAGGCTCAAGAGAGTCCAGTCCGGGGGTACCTGTATTATTACAATTAATGGTCTCTCTTCACTACGAATTACAAAATAAATACAAGAGAATAAAGAACTAGAACTGTCTTCAAAATTCTCTCCTAACTCGCCTTCGTGCAAAGTCTAGTCGCCTCACGTGGGTGCGTAGGGGCTCCAAGAGGGGCTCCTCCCTCGATCCGCGTACCTCGCACGAAATCCAAACAAGGAGAGTGGTTAGACAATTCAAAAGATATATCAAAAATAATGCAAAATAAAACAAGCAGAAATAAAAGCCGCAAATGTAGACAAATAATCACAACACAAAACAAAAACTCGAACTACGCGCTGTTGCTCCCCGGCAACGGCGCCATTTGATAATCACACTTAATCGAGGGTCTAAATATGTCGCTGTGGCGACCCACAATAAAATGTAATTAATCAACAATGAACCCACAATCAAATATCAATCAATGAAAAATAAGTGTGGAGTCAAATTTATTTTTCACTCTACATAAAAGATGTATAGGTGCAAGTATGTAGAGAGTTCGAACACAGGGAGCAAACAAGGTAGCTCAAGCAAATGCTAAAGTGTGTGTGTGTGATAAGTGTCTACACTAAGCAAGCAAACAAAGCAATTTTTGTGGGTTTTTTAATTTTTAATTTTTTTTATTTAATTTTTAATTCTGTATTTTGATTTTTAATTTTCTGATTTTTATATTTTATATTTTTTTGTATTTCTTTTTCAATATTGGAAGGTAAAAACAATAGAAGAAAAGGCAAGGTAAAATATTTATAAAAATGCACAAAAATACTCAAAAATTCAGAAATAAAATGTTTTTGGTATTTTTAAGGTTTTCTACTGTTTTTGTGATTTTTGGGGGTTTTTCAAGGTGTTTTTGATATTTTTAATTACTGAAATAAAGGAAAACAGTGGAAATAAGGCTGGCTGTGAATAAAATGCAATTTAAAAATAGCAACCAGTACCCAAAATGTTTCACACTATTTTTCTACTGAAAAGAACAAAATAAGGGATAAACAGAAGCTGAGTTTATATTTTTTTGATTTTTCTACTATTTTATATATTTTTTTGAAGTTTTCGATTGTTTTTAAGTTTTTAGTGTTTTTCTTTTGAGATTTTTAATGATTTTTGGACTGACACTAAAAAAGGATAAAATAGACACTAGGTGAATTTTTGGGAATTTTTGGAGTTATTTTGATATTGTTTTGGTATTTTCTAAGGTAGACAGTACACAAAAAGGCTGTTTTTGATTTTTAATAAATATAAAATTAAAGTAAAATCAAAAACTAAAATAGTGGCGTTAAAGTACACATGTCCAGGAGTTTAAACCTATTTTTGTGGAATTTTTGGAGTTGAAATGATATCTCAAATAAATACAACAAGCATCCAAGCATTAAACAGTCTTGGCAGGGGTATATGTGCAATATCTAAAACATCCAGGGGCATACATGCAAATATCCACAAAATTTATACTAGATAAAATAGTTCCTGAACTGAATGTAAATACACAAAGCCGCAAGGGTTCTTATGCAAAAACTCCCAGGCTCACGTGAGTTACACGCGCGCCTGGGAGGGGCACGGATGTAGTGTCATAAAAACTCGGGGGCGTAGACGTAATTGTTCCTCAAAAAGTTATACAGACAAAAATATTTACTAGACTAAAAGTTAAATATGCGGAAAAGCAAGCCCTGCCTCGCAAAATAGCCACGCGCACGTGCTCTCGCACGTGCGCCTCGCTGGCAAGGGCTGATTTGTCAAAACGAAAACCGCAGGGGCTCTTTAGCAAAAGTTACAAAATTAAAGAGCGGCAAATGAAAGTTTTAGCAGTTATTACAAAATACTAAAACGCCCAGGGTATTAAAGCAAAATTACCCAAGGCTAAGGCGCGGATGAACGGCGGATGCAGCACCACTTAAACACGTGGCACGCGCACAGAAGACGATACCCCTTCGGGTTATAACGGCTAGGATTAAAAGATGCTTCACTGATCGAACGGCTCTGGCGAAGATGATCCTACGGCTGCTGTAGCTTGCGAAGAACACGAGGAATCCGACGGCTGGGCCGCCTGGTCGATGAACTGGGAAGAACAGAGGGCTTGATGATCTTCTCGGAGCTCGCACCTCCTCTTCCGATGCTCTCTTGGCGCACGAAGACGCCCCCGACGTTCCTGGAAGGTGCCCCGACCCAACGGCGAAGCCAAAATGGACGGATGAGGTCCGATGCACCGTCGCGAGGTCGGAGACGAAAAGGGGCTCCAGGTAGCTCGATGCCTGCAAAACTCGACTCCAGTTGGAGTCTCTCTGGCGCTGGGACCTGCAAGTAAGCACAGCACGCACAGTAGAGGGCCCCAAGACAGAGATAGGCGGAAGGTTGATAGTTTTGGCGAAAATGGAGCTCGCCGGAGCAAGCTCCGGCGAGGTGGTGGATTCGGCGAAGGAGGTGAGCTGGAATCAAAATGGGAGATGGAATAGGTTCCTACTGCTACCAGAAATATAAAGAAAACAAGAAAAAGAAGAAGAAAGACCTCAAGGGCTGTAGAACCCAAGGTGTAAACCTCGACGGCCGTACGCCGGAGATGGGCTGGAATCGCACCTTCAGACCTTCGCCGTACCTCAACGGAGGTGTGGAATGGCTCCCCTGTCACCGGAGCACGTCCCTACCAGCATCTGGATGTCTAAGCTGATCCAAAGGTGGTTCAAAATCAAATGGGGTTGAGGGTCTGGTTTTTGAAATGTGGTGGAGGGGCGTGAAAGACGAGGACGAAACGGGAAGATCGATGTCTCGATGCCTGAGGTAATCGTGGGGCGTGTAAGAGATTTGAACCATGATCAAAAGTTGTGAAGGGTGTTTCGCCAATCGGTGAAAGATCAACCCACGAAAAATCCAAGAAGATGGGTACCTCACCATGTCCAGAGGTCACAGACCTGGGGTCAAGGAGTTGACCCCCGGTCAACGGATGGCGTGGCCTGATTGGGCCACGTCATCCGCAAAAAGACAAAATTTGAATGTACAACTTTTAAATTAAATTAAAAATAACAAATGAATTAATTAATTTTAGGTTATTTAATGAAAAATATTTATTATTTTATATAGTATTTTATTCCGATTTTTAATTATTTTTATGAGTTATATTTTTACAAGTTTGCATTTATACCCTTATAGGTATCTATATCTATATATTTAAGTATTTTATTTTTATTTAGGTGTTTTTATTTTTATTATTTTTATTTATGATTTTATAAAATTATAAAATACTTTTATGTATACAAATATATTTTTATTTTATTTTTCTGATATGTTTTGTATATTTAATAAAATACAAGTATGTTTTGTATAGGTATATATATAGGTAATGTACCAATGTGTTGAATATATACAAATATTTTTATTTGTATTTTATTTATGTTTTTCTTCTGATTTAAATACACACAATTATTATAAGTAATATTCACAACATTATAAAAATATAAAATTATAAAAATAATAAATCAATAATAAATTGAATATTTTAATATGTACAAGTATACAATGAGGGTCCAAAAGTCAACTTTCAAACCGTAGCTCCGCCAAATGCGAAACCACCGCCATTAAATAGCTTATTTTCTTCTATATAAATTAAAGGTGAGTATGCTGCATTTGGAGTTGTCGTTTGTGAGATACGGGTCTGGGAAGTTGGCATTTTGGAATTTTATTCAGATCATAACTTTTTATCTGTACATTATTTTTCAATGAAATCAATTTTGTATTTTTCTTTATAAAATTATCTACAACTTTCATGTACAAAGTTTCTTTATTTGATGTATAAAAAGTGGAACCAAAAATAGGTCCCAAAATGAATAAAGAATGATCAAAAGGTATAGGTATTTTCTTTGTATTTCTGACCTTATCTCCCCCTACTTTATTCCTTGTCGACCTATTCATCAAGATGCCTAGGTCTCGGGGGTTTTGGGTCATAAAATATTTACAATATTTTATTCTTTTTCTTTTCTTTATTTATTCTATAATTTTGGCCTTAATTACAGTAATTTATACACTGTTGAGATGCACATGCATGAATGCTAAGATGCTTGATTTAAGGCTATTTACAGGCATTTGCTAGGGTTTTTGGTGCCAAAATGATAGAATAAAGATGATGAAATGTGGATTCATCACGAATGAACAAAAATCAACCCACAAATGAATAAAGAAATATAAAGCAAAAATGTGGAGTTAAACTTTATTATAACTCTACAAAATGTCTATAGTATGTAATCATGTGTAGAGTATCGAACACAGGGAGCAAACCGTAGATTGTATGGGTTTAAATTTAGTATTTTTTGGATTTTAATTTTTATATATTTTTTATTGTTTTTAATTTTATAATTTTTATATTTTTTGTAGTTTTTATTTTCTTTTTTTAAATTTTCAGATTTTTATTTTTATTTTTCTTTTAAATATATTATAGAAGAATATAAATAACTATATATATAATATAAGGTAATATAATTCTAAATACCACTAAAAATAATCAAAATACAGTAAATAAAATGTTTTTTGATTTTATATAATATTCTACTATTTTTGTGGAATGTTTGCCAATTTTTATATATTTTTAAAGTCAAAAATATCCCAAAATCAGGATTAAATAAATAGGTCAAATTGATTTGAAGATGAAAAATAACATATAAGGTATAAAATTCTTCAAAATAATTCTAATATGCATATAAGAATATAAAAAAATCATAAATAAAAATAAATAGTTTTGGGATTTTTGGTGATTTTCCTCTTTTTACTAGATTTTGGATAATTTCAATTTTTTATCTCTATCTTTTCTATTTTAAGGGATTTTTGGTCTGGAGTTAGCAAATATATAAATAAACAAAATATATTTTTTGGGAATTTTTCAAAATGTTTTTATATTTTTTGGTAATTTTTAATTCAATCAAGGGGAAAATGTGCTCTTTTGATTTTTAATAAATAGGAAAATTCCAAAAATGCAAATTCAAAAATGTAGTGTGAATGTACATGTTAGCAGGAATCTAACCCTATTTTGGCATAATTTTTCGAGCAAGGATGTTATTTTTAATAAATGAAATACTAGCACAAAATATAAGTACTAGCAAGAGCATATTTGCAATTAAAAACAAAGGAAAGGATGAATGTGAACATTTTCCCAAAAATATACAATTAATATTTAAAGTTTATGGACTAATTTACAATTTAAAAAACTGCTAGGACATATGTGAAAAATGCCCAACTCACGTGGGACGACACGTGAGCAAAGCTGGAGTGGAACCAATTACAATATTAAATAGTTACATGGGTTCTTATATAAGTTTCACAACAATAATAAACGTTCAAAATATTTTATAGGACTAAATAAATAAAACAAAAAAGTGGGGGCTAGTTATGTTATTTTCCCTCACAAAGGTCGCTATCATGTGGCTTTGCGCATGCCATGTGGCTTCACTTAAGAGACGACGACCATGACTAGAAGATAATGATGCATGGATGAACGATCGTGGCTCGATCGAGCTCTTGATCAACGATTGACAATGCCTTAGATCTGGCGGTGGGAGTTAAACTTGGAGTTGCTGGATCATGAGATGGCGTGGACGTGCCTAGGAAGAACACACGAAGAACACTGCTCCAGGTTTCTTCGATCTGTACTAGATTACACCTCAGATCCTCTTCTTTGATGCAAACATATGGGAATGTTCCTAATGATCTTCCGCTGCTATGGAGTTCAATAGAATGGTCTAGACCCCTGCAATTTGGCTCTTGGAGATCTCATAAATCCTATGGTACTTGGTTCATGACTTCCAGGTCCAATTTCCCCTTATAGGGCTCCTTTACGCTCAAGACCAGCATAAAAAGAGTCACGGGTCGAGGGCAAAGTGCCACGACCTGATTAAGCATGGAATGGTGGTGGAATGGGCGAGAGCGGGAGAGCTCCAGTGAAGGTAATGGAAATAACCTCATGTTGTATATCTACATGCAATCTGGTTGAATTGGTTCATGAAACAGATGGTGCAACAGTAGGAGAGAGTAGTGGGGTGTTTGGTGGAGTCGGAACAAATGGGTACACGGTGGGTCATAGTGGACGGAGATCGAGAGCTCTGGCGAGGTCTAATTAACCTAATTACATGCTAGAGCTAATCATCAACAGACAAAATAAAATGCATAATGAAATCTAGAATTATATCTAACCTAAGGAAGATAAATATACAACTCATACCTGGGTTTGATGCTAAGGAGAAGAGGCGGCCAGATTACCGCTTTGGGGTGCATCTACCTCCTCGTTCATCCACTTCATACCTCAGGGGACCTACCCTTGTCACCGGGATGCACTCTTGGACGAAGTCGAAGGGATTTTAGGGCTTGGAAGATGACCAAATTCGTGAAGGAGGGCAGGGGCTTTATTTATACACATGGGTTCCAACCCTTGTTGACCTATGGTTACTGATTGATTAAGGCTATCTACAGAAGATCCAAGGAGTAGGCGAGAATCAAGGATGATCAAGGATCAGAAATTGTGAAGGGCTCGAGGGTGAAGAACATCAAAGCGACAAGAAAAAATCAAGGAAGTTGTGCTGCTCGAGGTTCTAACAAGCTGTAGAGGCTGGGAAGGACAACTAACTTGGATCAACAGTCCTTACAATGTTATTGGTCCTCGTAGGACCAAGTCATGACAAAATAGGACCTTTATTCGAACATAAATGAATTTAAAATAGTAAATGATTTATTAATTTTTTGTTATAAAATAAAAAATGTTTAATATTTTACATAGTAATTTAATATGATTTTTATATATTTTTATGAGTAAATTTTTACAAGTGTATTTATAGGTATATTGACATATGTCTCGTATATTTTATTTTTTTTGTATTTTTGATTTTATTATTCTATTTTCAAAATTTATATTTTTATAATTTATTTTTTGGTACACAAATATATTTTTATTGTATATTTCGGATGTATTTTATACACTTAAATAAATAGGGTATATATTACAAAGGTATAAGTGATATACTCATATATGTATTTCTATAGATTATTTTATTTTAATGTTTTCCTTATGATTTTATTCTATTCTAAACATGTACATATATAATATTTACAAATCAAAATAAAAATATAAAATTACAAAATTATAAAGAATAAATAAAATGAATATTTTGTTAAGGTATATTGTACAATAGGGGTTCAGAACCTAACTTTTGCGTATTTACTCCAAATTGGAAGAAACCACCATCATTGAACAACTTACTAAAACATATATACAATTAAAGGTGATTTTTGCGCATTTTATGTTTTTTTGAGGAGATATGGGTCCGGGAAATTCAAATTTTGGCCTTTTTATTCTGAGTATAAAAAGTACATTGTATATTTTTTTGTGCAAACTCAATTTTGTACTTTTCTATGTATTTTTACCTACAACTTTCATATACAAAGTTTATTTATTTGAGGTATAAATAATATAGAATAAAACATGTCCCAAAAATAAATTATTGATGAATAAATAAATGGGATTTTTTTATTATTTGGTTGTTACCTCCCCTCTACTTTATTCCTTGTCGACCCAGTCACCAAGATGCTTAGGTCTCGGGGTTTAGGATCTTAAAATACCTTGGGCGTTTCATTCATTTTCTTTTCTTTTCTTTATTCTATAATTTTGGTATTAAAGAGTATATTTTATATATAATAAATAGAATAAATAATGAATTTTAATTTGTACAAAATAATGTTATGTACGTGCATTTAGCTTTGGTTTTTACGGCAAAAATAATAGAATAAAGGTGATGAAATGGAGAGTCATCACTCCTACTTCGAGCTTATGATAGTTCTTGGGGCACTAGTGTACTACTCATGAGGGATGCATCATTTCTAAATAGAGCCCAACCCTTCCCTGAGAAGCTACAGATCTTCCCACTGGTAGAAATGTATATCAAACAGAAACTTGTCCTTCTTGACATTGGTCCAATCTTGTAAGACCAGCCTAGAAATGAGGAAGTTCACAATATCAGCATTCTAGGGGAGTGGGGAGACACTTGGGATCGACTCATCTAGAAATGTGTATGATTGGTGCATCACCGAGAGAAATAGTTGGTTCAATTAAAGATAAGTGATCTACTACCACGTTTTTATCTCCAAGTTTATCACTTATTTCTAAATCAAATTCTTGAAAAAGAAGGATCCAATGGAGCAGACATGATTTGACATCCTTTTTTGTTGTAAATATCTGATAACAAAGTGGTCATTATAAATAATTATCTTTGATCCAAGAAGATGAGACTAAACTTCTCAAGGGAAAATACAACGACCAGCAACCCTTTCTTTATTACAGTGCAATTCTTTTGGGCTTCATCTAATGTTTTAGTGGCATACTGAATTGTAGATGGTAGTCCATCCCTACGCTACCCAAGTATAGCTCCAATAGCAAAGTCTGATGCATCCGTCATGATCTCAAATAGGAGAGACCAATTGGGAGACTGTAAGACATGCTCTTGAGTAACCAGATCTTTGAGGTTTGTGAATGATTGGAGAACCTTATGATTTATAATGAAGTCGGTCTCCTTGGAAAAAAGTTGGGTGAGATGTCGTGCAATCCTGTTGAAGTCTTGGATATATCTTTAATAAAATTTGACTTGCCCTCGAAAAGACCTCACATTCTTTACAATTTTTGACGGATCAAGTTTGACAATTACATCCACCTTTACCGGGTCGACCACCATGCCTCACATGGAAACAACATGAACCAACACAATTTATTCGGTGACCATAAAGTGACTCTTTTCCCATGAGAGCACAAGGTTTACCTCACAACATCTCTTAGATACTCAGTCTAGGTGAGAAAGACATCCATCAAAACTATCGCCATAGACCAAGAAATCATCCATGAAAACCTCTAGAAAAGTACCCACCATGTTGGAAAACATAGCAAATATAGACCTTCGAAATGTAGTGAGCGTGCTACCAAGTTCAAAGGGCATATGTTTGAAGGAATATGTGCCAAACAGACAAGTTAAAGTTGTCTTCTCTTGATCCTCAGGGGTGATCGGCACTTGCTTATATCCCAATTATCTATCCAAGAAACAAAAGAACTCTTTCCCTACCCACCTTTCAATCACTTGATAAATAAATGGCAGTGGAAAGTGGTACTTCTAAGTAGCCGAGTTCAGACTCATGTAATCAACACAAACGTGCTAAGAAGTTTGGTACATGGGTCGGAATCTCCTCTACTTGATCATTTATGACAGCAGTGATCCTATATTTCTTCGGAACAACATGCAATGGGCTGACCCATTTTGAGTCGGAGATGGGATAAATAAAGCCAGCTTCACACCATTTCATGATTTCCTTAATGATTATGTACCATAGATTTGGGTTTAATATTCTCTAGAATTTTGGAAAGGTTTACAGTCATATTCCAAAAATATGCGATCTGAAAACAAAACTGGATAGAACCCATGAAGATCAAAAAAATTCCAACCAAGAACCTTAAGATGTATCTATGAAACATCTAGAAAGAGAGAATCTTAATCAGTGGTCAATCGGCTACTGATGACGATATGATACTATTCAGTTGTACTTGCAAAGAAGGTGTACTTATGATTCGTTGGAAGTGGTTTGATTTCTAGTTGGGTTTGAATCAACTTTGTGATAACCTCGATAATTGGGCTGGTGGTCAGTGCATGATAATATCCACCTTGGTTACTTTAGGTTCCAACAAAAATATGTCGAACATGTCTGCAATGAATTCCTCTTATTCTGTTTGGGATCGATGTTCCTCAAACAAATTGAATAGCTCTTCAGAACAGACCTCCTTATCGGCTTGGAAGCTAGGTTCGACTGTTCTTTCTAGGTCTTCCTTAGGGGTGAGGAATTCTTGGTCAAAATGTCATTCAATGATAATGTAAGGTCTCTGATATACTTAAGTAGGTCACAGTTAGCTTTCTAAGGTTCGGATTCCCTTCCCTCTGGTGTGTTTTTTGTGTCTTTAGGTCCAACGACCATATCCATTGTAACTTGTTGCCACAAGGGTAAAGGTGATATTTCCAAATGCATAGTCAACTACCACGTCGGATGTTCGTCGGAATGGCTGACCAAGTATGATAGGTGTTTAGAGCAATAGTGTAATTGTATCCATGTCTAGGATAATAAAGTCCATTGGGAATTGCATGCCATGCACCATTATGATAATGTCCTCTAATACACTTCTAGGTTGCTTAACAAATCGATAAGCAAACTGAAGGATCATATTATCGCTTTGAGTAGATCCAGTCTGAATTCCTTAAGCAGTGATGTGGGGATGAGGTTGATAAAAGAACCACTATAAAGAAGAGTGTGGTCAAAGGTATGGTCAAAGATCTCACACTTGATTAAGTGTGATCCCAAGTTTTTTTCTTTGATTGGAGGTTGCTGATTACATTTACTATAGCCATGGTGAGAATATGTTTTTCGTCTCTGTTGCGTCTGCTTTTACAAGGTTGATACTTAGAGGTACATGCCTCCTTTAGACATGTCTTAACTTTAGGCATGTATTCCATGGATTGCAAGAGTGGTATTCCAAAAGCATATTAGAATTTCAACAATTTCAGTGTCAAAAAGTGTTGTTTTGAATTTTGCGATTTTTTTGTGATTTTTTCATTGCATCTAGAAATGGAATATTTACATGATTGTTGGAATCGGTGTTTACATATGACTAGCTAGAAAAGGTACAACCATTCATTATACAAGAACGAAAAAAGCAAAATTTTTGGCTTTGTCCACTTGCATGAGATTGGTTGCGGGCTTATCCTTTGTTGGCATGGCTCGGCTTCTGCTATCATTTTTTTGTCTTTTCTATTTTCTGATTTTTTAGTCTTTTCTTTCATATGGTATGGCTCCTCCTCGTTCTTATTCTTATCCTTCTCTTCCCAAGTCGGATGTAGGTATGACTCATGCCGATAATGAAGATTCACCATCCGATGTATACTTCCCTTGTGCAATTGCATATGGCTGTAAGATTTTACTACTCCTAAGAATCACATTATTAGATAACATACCATATTCATTCAATGGAGGACATCTCACAAACTGCCTGCTCCTTGTAGGTAAAGTTGTTGGGATTTTCTTCAAGCTGAGTTGGAATAATCGTTTTGGCTATCATCAGGACATCTAGGTATTGTCTCATCTCGATATGCTCATCATGAGCTATGCCAGAAAGTCGAGGGTTGGGTTCACAGTTGCTGCCTCATGTTGCTCGGATGGCAAGGCTCTCTAACTCTGGTAACTGTGTGGAGGGTACGACTAATAATAACGTGGAGGAGAAAGATACTTGGTACTGTTAAGGAAGAAGGTACTATTGATATGAGTAAATAGTCTAATTTTGCTGATAAGTCTAATGGCAGTATGCCGGCTGCTGGTAATTATTTTGTCGCCCAGTTTGTGCGTGATGCAGAGATTGGTTCTGCTAAGAGGGATAGTAGTATGCTGATCTTCCATCCTAATGGTGCTAATGGAACAAGCATATAGATGATGGATAACCCTGCTAGTTTCCGCTAGGATATGTCAGTTGTGTTTCATTAGTCCACACATCGTTTACCTCCTGAATGTTAGGTAGAGGTGGGAAGAACAACTCATTGTATGATGGCTAAGACTCGAGGTGATAGACTACCATCTATGTCTGTTGCAGCTGTTGCTATGAAGGTACCTGATCAGGAGCTTGCATGTAGAATAAGTATTGAATAAGTTTTATTGCCTTGTACTCTATTGCGGTTGACTTTCGGTGGCAAGAGTTTCGGCTGAAGAGCTTGCAGTCTGAAAGACGTGGATAGTGCTGACTAAGAGTTCCAGCACAAACAATTTCTCCAAGTCATGTGATCTCTTTTCAATTATATCCACTTTGGACATGTTGTTTCCAATGATGCTGAGATTCGAGCTCTCCTACCAGTCCTTTTCCTATGAAGCTACCATATTCACAGATTTGTGGTGGATCTGCAATAGTTTCTAATATGTATTGGATGAAGAGTTAGCAGCTTCTCCTTCAACCATTTCCACAAAAGTTTGTCGTACAATATCCTCATCCTTGTTCAAAGGTGATCCTCCATAGGTGGCATACACATGCCATTGATTGTTCTCAATCAAGCTGGTCTTTGCAATGTCATGATGGGGGCATTTTTCCAATAGACCTTTAAACTTCTCCCATGCTTCGTGGATAGATTCATGGGGTCCTTGGGAGAAGCTTGAAATCTTGGCCTATGTCTAATTCAGACAACCTAGGGGATAGTATTTGTGTAGTAACATTGATTTTGTTCCTCCCAAATAATCACCACCTTCCCCATGTTGTTGATCCAGTAGAGTACCTTATCTTGAAGGCTGAACGGGAAGGCAGTCATTTTGACTACACCTAACAGGATGTTAGGTTAGTGAGTTGTTCCATAGATGTGGCCAAATTATTAAAGATGAATATAGTATTCCTCAATAATGTTCACATGGAGTGTTAAGAAAAGATACAAGAGTCGTGGTTTTGTAAAGAGTTTGCGGATTGGTGGGACTTAAATCCACTAAGTCACCTAGCCAGCATCATGCAACTGTATTAATGTGGGCTTGGATGCCTCTCTTCTTTCTTATGCTTCTCCTCCCCATGGTCCATCTGCATGGTTTTTCCCCTCCTCCTTCTCTTTGTTCTCTGTCTTTCCTCATCTCTAGTAACATCTCTTGGAAGGTGGCATGAGCATTTGCATGTGCACTAAATTGTTGTCGGGTTGCTTGTTTGGAGGCGAGAATTTGTGTACTGACTTCATTCTTCTAAACCAATTGTGCCTTCTCTTTTTGCGGAGCCATCTCAACTTCCAAATCTGATGATGAATTCTAGATCAGGTTCTTGATCTGTAAGTGGAGATTTACCCTGATCAGACCATAAATAAGCACCACATGTAGAGAAGAATTAAGAATTTGGGTCAATCCTGAACTTTATTAAGGTTGGGGATGTGAATGGAGATCGATCGATCTCCATTCAAAAGGAAAACAACTTGGAAGTAAAGTCATCCTATGTTGTTGGGGAGAAAAGCGAGAAGTCGCTAGATTGATTCACAAGGTTTGAACAAATTTCATAGGAATCACCCCGAATCATTAGAAATGTCAGCATCGACAAGTCAATCTTTGTGTTCACAAAATCCAAAATAAATCATCCCTGATCTGACATCTTGAGAGACAAAAAGGTGAAGGATAAGAAATAAGAAGAATATGGAAAGAAACTAGGAATAAGAAGATGAAATTAAAGAAAGACTACAAAGGAGTGAAATGAAAGAAGAAATACAAAGAAGTGTTTACAAACATGCGCATGTACGCATGATTTTATCTTTGACCTTAATCTAATCAGACAAACCTCAATACAAATTTTGGGTTCACCAACTCAACACATGAAGTCGTGAAGTTTTGACTTTTTATCTCATCATTTTTATTGGTCATTTTCAAGCAATCTTTCATACTTAGCCTAGCGCTACCTCTGTATGAGAGTGAGTACTACCATACATGCATCTTGTACTTCCCAGTTCCTTTGTAACCAATAGCCAGCACTTTTTGAGGTCGTTGATATCTTATCTAGGCTTGCTACACATCTAAATAAGTAGAAAGGAAGCTGATGTATCGAATCAAATACCTCACCCGAAGGGTACTTAAACATGGCACGATGAGACAGGGTCTTGCCATCATAGTACCCTAAGCTCAAGTAACTCAGACCAAGTCCGCAAGCGAACTCGGCCCTACTCACCCATGCACTAACAGAAGCGCTAATACTTCACAAGCCCATGCAATAGTCAAGGCAATAAATAGACCGAGTTTTGGTTTCTAATCCTTAAGGGTCGTGCCTTACTCTTTCTAGAAGGTGTCTGAAAATAAGAAGAGCTTTAGGAATCCAATACGATGAAGTCCATTAACAATTTTATTTAGTTTAATATCTTATTAGCAATCATTTTTTTATGTTTTTTTGGTTTTCACCTTTTTTAGTATTTTTCAATGTAAAGGCCTAGCGAATTTTCCAATTTCCTTTTTATCTAAGTCTAAGAAACTAGGGGAGAAGTTAGAAAAGTTGATGCACAAGAAACGATGAATGCAAGTGCTCGAGATAGGGATGCAAACTTTTCGCTAGCACACTACATGCAAGTGATCCACACATAAAAGTAAACTAAGCTATACGTAATGCAATGTTGAAATCACCCTAAGCAGAAGTTTCTATTGCCAAGAAGAACTTATTTGATTTGACTAAGTCCAATGCATGATGAATTATAGGTACATGACTATATTAGGCTTTGGACCTAGCAACCGATAAAGAAACCTAAAAATCTAAGGGATCAATCAACAGAGATGTAAAATAACAATAAAGGAAAAAACTTAAATCACATAAAACAACAGGAAACAAGGCGAAAATAGGAAGAAATAAAGAAGAATGAGAAGAAAACTCGGAAAAATCGATTAGGTTCCCCATGTGAATAATCACATGATGAAATGGACATATGAAAGAGTCTAAGTTTGTATCTAATTAATTATTAGAATTTACTAAATGAGTTTCTCTCTCTCATAAATAAACTAAACTAATCTAAGCCACACTAATGTTCTTTGCGGCTCTAGCCCCCTGGGTTGCTCTCTCATGCCTATGGGTCAAGATTCACTAGACTCTACCTCACATGGGTGCTTTGAATCACAAAGGAAATTTGCACTCGATTTGTGGGACATCATAAAAAGGTCCGAATAAGAAATAGTCAGAACAAGCTATCAAAAATAAATAAGAGAAATTGAAATAAATAAGAGAAATAAAAACAGATAAAATGAACATGCTATATATACAAGTCTACCCAAACTGTTGCTTCCCCGATAATGATGCCATTTTATGACAGGGTATGAGACAATCTCCTTCCTAACAAGCTAGATGAAGAATCGCTACAAGGCCGACCAAGTGTCAATAAATATTCAATTCACAATCAGTGCAATCAATGTGTGTGAGTCAAATTTTATTATAACTCGACGATAATGTGTATAGGAGCAAGTCCGATAAAGTGTTCAACTCAGGGAAGCCGAGCAGGGATATATAAACAATTAGTAATTATTGCTAATTAATAGATGTTTTTAGATTTTTAGTTTTCTTGTTTTTATCTCCTTTCTCTTTTTATAATTTTTGTGGGTTTTTAACTATATTAAAAAATTTATGGATTTTAATGTTTTATATATTTTATATTTTTAATTTTACAAAATTTTCTTTACTTTTAAATTTTTAAAATAAGATATATATATTATAAATATATGTAATATATATTATATAGATAATATTTAAAGAAAATGCCTTTTAGATATTTAAAATAAGTCAAATAAAATCAAAATAAAGAAAAAATGTTTTGAAGATTTGATACTTTATCTACTTTTGGCAATTTTAGAGTATTTTTCTAATTTTTATGGATTTTTAAAATAGAAAATATGTAAAGTAGTGAATATACAAATCTAGAAGCATGTTTTGGATTTTAAAAATAGATACCAGTTTAAAAATAATCCTAAACTAATTTTAATATAGAGTATATACAATAAAAAATCAGAGACATAAATAATTATTTTTGTATTTTTCTAGATTTTTTGTTTATTTTTATAAGGTTTTTAGAATTATGCAATTTTTAAGTTTTATTTTTTGCAAATTTTTTTAATGATTTTTAGATATATGTTAAGACATACAGAAATATATATAATATGATTTTTTAGAGCTTTTAGACAAATATTTGAACTTCTATGTATTTTAAATACCTAAATAGGAGAAAATAACATGTTTTTTTATTTTCAATGAATAGGAAAAAAATTTATATGCCCTATGAAAAATATATGTGATGTAATATTGTTTCAAGCACTAATCTAATTTTTATATAATATTTACATAAACAAAGAAAATAATCAAAATAAATGCACAAATTGCAAATAATCTACAACATAGGACCTATTCGTAATTAAAATAGACTAAACATACTTTTCATAACTGGTCCAAGAAAGATCAGAGCATACATGCAAAATACCTATGCACCTTACGTGAAAATCCATGCGAGGTGACCTTGTACTGTACTGAAATGTAAATAAAATATAGTTTGAGTGTTCAAGTGTAAATATTACAAGATGTATTACCCTACAGATGAATGCTTCAGTACTAGAAATAAATAACAATATCCAGAGGGGATGTACTGCAAAATAACCCAAAGGCATGTTATGGGACTATTCCTAGCACTCCACGTGGCTCCACTTAAGTGATCGGGCATTTGGATGTGCGCAACGGTTCGCTTTAAATGGACGACCCATGTTATATATGTGATGTGTTCTTTATCCAATGGCTTGGAGAACTCTCCAAGAATTGGGAAGATTCTATTCCTCGACAAGTTTCGATCGACGATTCCTCCTCACTTTGGTGACCCATCAAGCTTCTGAAGGACTCAAAACTTTCCTTGGGGCCTTTTGTGCCTGTATGTGAGCTCAAGTAAATTCGACCCTCGTTAGAGGAGGCCTGGAGGACAATTCTTCATCTAGCATCTGGAAAATTCTTCAATTGATTTGGCCTCCATGTATTTCCTCTGAAGTTCCAAAGTACCCAAAAAAAATTCGAGCCTGAAGACAAAGGACCTCGACCAAAGTGTTACTCAAAAAGAGGGGGAAATGGATGGGGCATAGGATCTCGGGTGATGAGTGGTGGAGAAGGTTCGATTCCTTGTTCTGTGTAAGAAATAGGTTGGCTAATGATATGGGGATATGGAGATCACTATAGAGAAGAGAATGGGAGTGTTGGCGAGTTAAAATGATGGCTGAAATAGTGGAACATTGGCCAGATCCTAGAGCTCTAACGAAGAAAATTTTGGGATTTTCAACGAACTTGATGAAATCGGGTGAAATAAATACCTAAATTACACTAATGACGAATCAAAAGAATAGAAAGTGAAGGTCTCACCTGACCTGTAGGGTATGGGAGGAAAATCACATGGAGCTCAACTACAACGATGGTGAATCTCGACTCCCATTCCTTCTCCTCGCCTCGATTCAAAGGGGGAACTCCTCCTGTCAGTATGGATCCTCTCCAGAAAGAAATCTAGAGTTGTGGTGGGACACAATTGGAGTAGGTTTGACTGGAGGTGAAGATGAATTTTCATATAAGATGGCTAGTAGGTTCTCCTTTATTTAGGTTTTTGCTCGATTCGAGGATTGACAAAAAGAGATCTTTGATTTGCGTGAAAGTTGGTCCTCTAGCAAAAAAGTTTCATGAAGGAATTGATGGCATAAGATGTCTAAATTAGAAACAAGAAATTGGTGAAATGGGAGAAGTGTACCTAACAAACTGATCTGAAGAGGGCGAGCGAGAGTGGACTTGGGTAGCTGTTGACACGGGATTTTCAAGGTTTTATTAGATGAAAATAAATACAATGCCGTCGTAACCCAAATATCCCGCAATAAACAATTTTTTTTTCTTATCAAACTACAAAATTAATTACAAAAAATGTAGCAAGAGAAATTTTTGCAACTTAATTAACCTGTATAGCAACATGATTGAACTCAAGGAGGCTACAATTCCCGAGGGTTATTATATCCAATGAAATAAATCAATGAAAGAATGAAGGGATCTCAATGTACACTACTCTTGGTTTTTTTAAAAGATTTTTGTCTTTTTATTTTTAAAATTTTTTTATTTCTATTATTTATTTTCTGATTTTTAAATTTTTAATGATTTTGATTTTTCTAATTTTTTCTAAATAAGGATCAATATGCACAAGGGAAAAAAATACACACACCACAATTTTTTTGTATTTTTCAAAATAGTCAGAGAAGTCCATAAATTTATAGAGAAAATATTATTTGGTTTTAAAGGCATTGAAATGTTTTTGGGAATTTTTGTAGAATTTTTAGATGTTTTTGTATTTTTCTAAAAATCAAACAGTTGCAAAAATGATAAACAGTTTACATCCTGGAGTAATTTGCAACTAAAGAGTATTTTAATTCCCAAAACTCCTGGAGCTATTTTTATGCTAAAATATAAGCAAATATCTACAAAAAGGAAGTGAAATCATGACTTTTGTAGAATTTTCTATTATTTTTCTAAGTTTTTTGATATTTTTCCATTTTTGGGGGTTTTTGAAAAGAATTAATGCACGAAAATTGGAATGGAATTAAAGATAATAAAATAAACAAATCTATTTTTTTGGAATTTTTAGAGCAATATTCAATTTTTTTATGAATTTTTGAATTTCAAGAAGAGAAAATGACACTGTTTTAATTTTTTTAATAATAATAAATTTTAAAAATGCAATGGAAATTTTGTGCTAAAAAGATACACACATCAAGATCATAACATGATTTTTGGAGAATTTATTGAGCAACAAAAATATTTATTTCACTGAAAAGATCATGCAAAATAATGTCTGGAATGACATGACTAAAATGCAAATTATTCAATGTCTTGGATTAAATAATAACAGGAAATAAATGCAGGATAAGCTTTGCAAATTACCCAAAACTATCCTATGCAGCACGTGATGTTCTTTTGCAGGGTTTTTTTTGCAATTTGTAAAATTTCCAGGGCCAGAGTTGTAATTTTTCTAATTTTTTTGTATTTCTTTCCCCAACCTAGGGTTCCTATTCTGGGCTTCGTTTCTTCTCAAAGTAGTAGGGGCGCTACCCCCTCTCTTCCTTCACGCCTCACGCACGTCGGCGGCGGGCAGTGAAGGATGGCGATGGCGGCTGCAGGCGGGGGTTGGCGCACGTGTGCGTGGGGCCTAGCGGTGGTCACGGTTGCTGGTGGTTATGAGGAGCGGTGCGGGCTCTGCTGGGAAGGTCGGCGGTGGGTGGAGGAGCTTGCGGGCGGCTGTGGAGGTCCTTCGTGTAGAACGAGAAGCACGTGAGCGGCTCGAACGGAGGTCGGCGAATTCTTCTCCGGATCTGGTGGCAAGGGGGCTTCGGCTACCAGCGGAGGTCAGATATGCGGGCTCAGCGCACTATCTTGTGCGGGGGCGAGGTCGAACGGTGGTGCGGTAGAAGCAGCTGAAGAGGCTCCGCCCAGATGGTGGAGGTACGCGGTCCAAGCGGCTGGCACCCTCCTGCGGCGGTGCAGTGAATTGGGCAGTGGGCGCCGCCTATGGCTGGATGGGCGGCAGCAGTCGGGCACTCCAAATGGTGAGGGCCTTCCTCTGTGGTTGGCCGTGGCAAGTGGTGAAGGACGGGGGGTGGGTGCCGCCTGCGGCTGGAGGAGTGGCGCCAGCCGCAACTCCTCTTTTCATTTATTTATTTATTTTATTTTTTTGATTTTTGTAAAGAGAAACAGAAAAAATTTATATTATTTTTTTATAAGTTTTCTTGTAAATAGAATCTGGAAAAAACTTTTTTTTTTCAAAAATAGAAATTGCAGAGATATATTTTTTACATTTTTTAATTTTTAATTTGTTTTGTAAATTCATGCAAAACAAATGTTAGAAAGAAAGACGGTATTTTTTTATTTTTTTTGAAATAGAAGAGGACTCAAGTACATTGCATTATCCTCCTTATTTAAATGATAAAAAAATGAAAAATATGTGAATGAGGATCCGCCGAAATGGAAGAATCAAATCTGAGTCTCTGACCACCGTGTGTGGTCGGAGTTAAGAGATCATGGGCGAAAGAACGTGAACATGGAGGGATCGAGAAAATAAGATGAAAAATCAGAATCGAAGGTTGATCAAAATCGTGATGAATTCTAAGATATAGATAAAAAATGACAATGAAATTAAAGGTGAAAAACTAAACTAAGATTAACCTAGATGAAAAATAAGAAAAAATAAAAATGGATCTCACCTTAGAGTGGACGAATGTCGTAATCACCTCGATGAGTGTCGCCTCACTATCACCGGATGGCTTGGAGGCTGGACGCCCTTCTTCTACAAGATGGCTCTAAGAAAAATTAGGCTCCTCTTCAAAAGATTGATCAAGAGGAAATGAGGGAGGAGGAGCTCAATGAAAAGGAGAAAAAATCAAAAAGGAAATAATTACAAATAAGGAATGTATGTAGTGGTTAATTAAATAAATTAGTTAATTAATAAATTAATAAATTAATTAACAATTTCGTAATTAAATAAAATAATTAAAATAATTAATTTACAAAAATTAATTAGCCACCTTAATGGTGGTTGTTTAAGATATAAAATCAAAACATATATACATGGTATGTTTTCAAATCAAATAACTGAATAAGTAATAAATCAATAAATAAGTCAATAATTTGTAATTATATTAGTTTAATTAATTAATGTTAGATAATATTTTTTAATGATTTTTATATATGGAGGTTAATTTTATACATATTGTATATACATAATGCACATTATACACAAGTACAAATAAGGAAATAATTTTATAAAAAAAGTTATTTAATTTTTTTACTTTAAATTACAGTAAATAATATTTACAATTATAAAAGATATAATATGTATAAAAAATAAAATAAAAAATGGTAAAATAGCACAAACCACCCTATAAAATCGACTTTTCAATTGTAACTCCAAAAATTATGAAATCACAATCATTTTAAAGATAAATTAATTTAGAATACAATGGAAGTGAGTTTGATTTAATTTGAGTTCATATGGAGCCAGAATTGGACTTTCAATTATCAGTTAGTGGTTTTTTCCAAGTGTGGTTGCTTTTATTCTGTAAATGATTTTTTTGCAATTATTTTTATTATTTGCAAAATATTTTTATTTACAATATTTATTTATAACTTTATTTGAGGTCAATTTATGGGCAAATAAAATAGTGTAAGTTTTGTACAAGTATACCCATAATAAATGAGAAGTATTTACAACACACATTTTTTTGGATTTTCTGATTAAGGACCATATCTCCCCCAACTTTATTCCTGGTTGATCAGGTCAAGTCTTGACCTTCTCTCGAGGTTCGAGTCAACCTGTATCTATTACATATATACCGTCTTCTTCTTCTTCTTTTTTCGCTTATTTGTTTTTGCTTTCTTTCTTTATTTATTTATTTTAGGTTAAAATAGTAATAAATGTACAATATTTACACACAAATGCAACTTAGTAAGAATATGAAGTTAGCATTATATATAGGTGTTTTGTAAGGGATTTTAAGCTAAAATAAATGAATAAAGATGATTAAATGCAGATTCATCATCCCTCTATGTTTTACCTTGGATAGTCCTTTAGCGAACACTTATTTGAAAGAACAAGTAAATAAAAAGAAAAAGAAAGGAAAACTAAAGAAATTAAGACAATATTTAGTATTAAGCTTATCTTCATAAAGTTATAGTATGGCGCTCTATGAGACCTTTGTATCATTAGTGCGGCGGAACTTTAATGGGAAATAGATTTAAAACCTAACATCCTCTAAGTTTCACAAGACTCTTATTCAGGTCTCCTCAACAGTCAAATCAGAACAAGTCAACGTACACAAATTCTTTTGACTATGAATCTTTACTTGTACGGTGTAAATGAAATATAGCTCCCCATCTCAAAAGTAGCAAAGAAACATCCTCCCTCAATAAGGTAACTCTAGTCCCCCGGTCTAGAAACTCTCTCCTCAAGGAGCGGGGATATTCCCTTCTAAGTTCAAGTACAACCAGCTCAATAAGAGGAGATGGAGAAAAGAATGGACGATAACCAGTGTAGCTACCTATCCTTGGATGGATGACCAGTGTAGCCAAGTCATCCAGCTGCAAGCTTACAAAAATTTTACTTTGAAGCTCTTATTCTTTTTTTTTCACTTGTATATACATCTGGCAGACATTTTACTTTTCAATCATGCATGTCCGCTTTTTGATATTATGCATTTCTTCTCTCTCTTTTTTTTTGAAAATATATACAAGGTACATCATGCACATAAGGAGTTTTTCCTCCTGAGCTAGTACACTATCCCTCTTTTGATGCATTATTGCAACCCCACATCATCTTGTCGTTAGACCTCAACATCGCTAGACCAGGTTGAGACGTACTTCCCTCCCTAGAGGAGGATGAGATGTTTCGCCTAGATGTACTACCCTCGTATGCTACCCCAAGCCAAAAGATTCTGCCTTCTCACTACCTCCTCCATGAAGAGCGACGTGTAGAGTGCTTGTCCAAGATAAGCCACGGTCTGAAAGAATCATGCATTTGTTGTTAAATATTCTACTTAGACTAGTCAAGATGACATATAAACATAGTCGTATGGACTCAAAGAATTAAGTCACTAGGACCTGAAAAGTCTTAACTCCAGTTCATATAAGGATCCTCTAAAATTAAGTGGATTAATGTCCAACTAAGCCCTATTCTTCAACTTTATTCCTGACTTAGTTTAAATGTCAATACTTTCCTGAAAAATGCACATGCAAATGCAAGAAATATATACAATGCAAAAAGAAAGCAATTTTTTTAAAACAATTTTCGAATTTTGAACTTTTTATGGATTTTTTTTGAAAGAAAAAATGATGCACATGTAAAAAGAAAGATTTTTTTTTGAATTTTAATTATGCAAATTTTTATAGATATTTGGTTTTGTAGTTTTTAGGGATTTTTTAATGGGGAAAAGGGTTAGGAAAATATATACAAGTATATACAAGGATTTATGCTTTGTTTTTGTTTTTGTTGAGTTTTTTTGTTTTGTTTTGTTTTGTTTTTTATTCTTTGTTTTATTTTGTTTTTCTGTTTTTTAAAAGGTCATCAAAGTCTATATACACAGACATGGATTTTATAAAATTATATACATATCCCCAAAAATAAACATATTTAAATGTACGAGTTATGTCTAAAGTATATATACAATATATACGACACCCCCTATACTTAGCTCGACCTATATCCACTAAGTGATCAGAGAGCGGTAAAGGAAGATATAACTCGTGCTAAGTATATAAAAGTGAAAAGACTCCTATGCTACAATGATTCAAAGAGAAAATGAAAAGAATAGATGTTGCTGATCTCCCCTATACTTAGGATCAAGTAATCCTAAGTATAGAAGACTGTACAAAAGGGGAAAACCGATGCAGAGAATGTACATACTCAAAAAATAAAAAAAGATGATATAAACAACATCACCCCCTATACTTAGAGTAGAGTATCCCTGCGTATAGGCAACAAAAAGAGTGATGAACAGGACGAATATGAACAACACAAATCATTCACCCTCCTATACTTAGGATAAAACACGCTCTAGGTATAACATATATACACACAAGGAAAAGGAGTGAATGATAAAACGAAAGAAAAAAGAATGAAACGAAAGGATGTACAAAAGGAATAGATGTACAAAGGTCAAGATGGTCGAAAGCGAACCTTCTCGTGGGACCTCTGAGGTATGAATCTGACAAGGTGTACGTCGATATGGGAGTCATCATTAGACATAAACTGATCACGATCGACCAAGAATGTATCCTCAGCAGTCTCAGAGTGTGCAGGCACGAATCGATCAATGGAAGTAGTGTGGTCATGTCCTGCCTAGAAAGTCTCGCAAATCTCAAAGTAAAAAGGCTCGAAATCATTATAAGAAAAAGTAAGATCAATTCCAGCCTAGCTTGCCTCTACTGGATCATCATGTTCATCAAAAGGCCCAATTCCTTTATTAAAGAAATCGAATCAAATTTTTCCTTATCAGTCTCATCTAAATCAAGGGGAATAGGAATGGACTCATCAGCTAAAGTAGTCAAATCATGTCCATCATGTCTAGTCTCAGAGTCTGCCTTCCACTCTAGGGTGTCTATTGCGTAAATCTCGCGGATGTCATCATTGCGTCGCCACGTACGAAGGGGCAAATCCAAGGTCAATGCTTTCCGAGTTTTCCTTCTTGAAGAGGAATTTTTAGATCTCGGTATCATGCAACATATAACAAGAATCTCTGATATTGTCATCAAGGTCAAAGTCCTTGGGGTTGGATAACACGAGTACACTTTCATGGGAAGCAGGTTTCTGGCCAGTAATGGGTGTAATGATCAACACATCGCTCGCTGCATCAGAACGAAAGCAAATATGTCATGATCCATAATCAATAACATCTCTCGCAGAGGCAAGGAAAGGTCGTCCAAGGATAATTGGAGGGTGCTCCACAGGGGTGGAGGTCTCCATGGAAAATATGACAAAATTAGAAGTAAAAATCATGCCCTGAATACGAATGGAAACATTTTCTAGAATACCCTTCAGCCTCTTGATAGATCCATCAGCAAATTGAGCTGTCATCCTGGTTTTCTTGAGAGGCCCAAGATGAAGAGACTGTACCATAGAGAAGGGTATTATATTGATTGACGCACTGCCGTCATGGAGAGTGTTATCACAAGAATAGTCAGATACGGAGCAATTCACAAGAGGTGTGGTAGTATTCCCTTTCTTAAAATGCGGATGGTGAGAGATGGCGTAGGTAGTGTCCATAGTCAAGATGTGATTCGTAGATCTGCTCCTCCGCTTTCTCTTGTTGTGTTGAGGAGCATATAAATGTGTCATGGCCTGGTGAAGTGGGGCTTTAATGATCTCATGAAGGGTAGCCACCACTTCAGGTTCAGTCAACATTTTTTTGAATTTTCGGACCTCCTCCATACAAGGGAGGAGATCAGAACTAGCATATACGCGAGGATAGCCAAGAGCAGTCTGTATAGTGGAATCCTCGAGATCAAGGGTGGTACATGTGGTGAACGACTGTGTGGAAAAATGGTTTGGCATGGGTGGCCTCTCCTCACAAAGTGAATCAACAATGTGTCTCTCGAAATCTTTTTGGAATTTAAATTTTTTCTTTTTTGTATTTTGGGTGATTGCAAGCTCTCATGATTATCCTCAAGTGAATCCATATCCTCAATTAGTGGAGCAGCATTCTGGCTCGTATTTATGTAAATATATTGGTAATCCTGCAATTCATATGCTCCGTCATCTGATTCAGGATCTCAAGTGTGGACATCATGAAAGGTGACTCCTAAATCACAGGGTCGGGTGAGTGGAATGAAGTGGGTGAAGATCAATGTCTGATTCCTGAAATAATGGGTTAGGCGAATATTCACACAAATTAAGAGGAAAATCCTACAAAAAAAAGGCAGGTGGACCGGCTGGAGGGTGCGAGGGATCCGTAAAGATCGGATTAAAATCACTCCAGTTGGCCATCTTCAAAACAAAATACGGGGATTGGGAGAACATGAGGGTCAAATCAAAATATGTGAAAAAAAGCGCAAATGCGTAGAAGGATCTAGTATGCACATAAGCAATCAAACACAAAACAAACCCCATGTTCACCAACTCAACGCAATGTGAAGACCGTGAAGGTTCGATCAATTATGATGTCAATTTTTAGAGTTTGGTAAGAAATCAATCTATCAGAGTAGTTTAAGCGAGCTGTTAGGAACCCAATGCTCCTGGGTGACTGTCCCAATCTCACAACTAATTTTTCCCAGCCAATATGATTGCGGACTGTTTATCAGCTTCCCGATTTTCCCAATCTGCTAAGGAAATCCCGGACCGATTACCTGCTACTCGGTGAAGTTCTCATTGGGAACAACTAATCACAAGACCAGTAGTCTGAAGAGAGTTCAAGTGTAGCTCTATTCTAGTGTGCGGGTCACTCTCTCGTTGTAGATAAACCAAACAAGGAGGGGTGACTCCCCAAAACAATGATTTTTCGTTACATTTATTTTACGGTCGAGTTTTCTTTAGTAGTCATGATTTTAGGTAGTTATCACTTGGTTTAAGTATTTTTAATAAATCGCCTACCGAGTGTCCAATTTCATTTTTAATTTTGTGAGTGAAATAAGGGAAGGAGATCGGAAATGCCAATGTGTGATTAAATACAATGATGCATGCAAGGGTTAGAGATGCATACCTTATCAACAACACTCAATATGCAAGTGATCTGCACTGAATTTAAATTGAGAAAAAGAAAATATCCTAAATGATGCACCTGAACCGTCTTAAGAATAATTCTATTAGCGGGAAAGAACAAGTTAGTTTGACTAAGTCCAAATTACGTTCTAGTCTATAGGTACAGAAATTCTTGTTTAGGGCTTTTGACCTAATTAATTACCTAGCTCAAGCAAACTTACTAAAGAAATCAATAGTTGGCTCACGAAATCAGTGTGAAACAAATATAAAAAATAGATATAAAAAACAAAAACCGGTGAGGTCCCCCAAGTGCACCAGCACTTGGTGAAACGGACCCTGCAACAAAGATTATGGTGTCCTTTTACAAATGTTTGAATAAAAATAAATACAGGCTAATTTCTGCGAACTATTTTGGTCTCCTAATTTCTTCTTCTCCTCTTCTCACGCTCTCCTGCAACTCGGTGAAGAATCTAGTTGCCTCCGCTTCGCTCGGGAGTGCCGACTCTCCTAAGAGGAAATATAAAATATGTAAGAGACACAAGTATATGAAAATATGAGCAAAATTGAATAAATTAAATACAGTGAATATGAGTAATGAATAAATGCCAGAAATATAGACAAAAAATGTACAACCAAGAATAGAAGGTCAAAAGAGAAATCTAACTACCCTCGTCGTGCCTCCCCGGCAACGGTTCCATTTTGTTGACACGAGATTTTCAATGTTTTATTTAGATGAAAATAAATACAATGTCATCGTAACCCAAATATCATGTAACAAACAAACAATTTATTTCTTCTCAAACTACAAAATTAATTACAGAAAAATGTAGAAAGAGAATTTTTTGTTATTTAATTAACATGTATAGCAACAAGATTGAACTCAAGGAGGCTACAATTCCCAAGGGTTATTCTATCCAATGAAATAAATCAATGAAAGATTGAAGGAATCTAAATGTACACTACTATTGGTTTTTTAAAAGACTTTTTGTCTTTTTATTTTTTTGAATTGTTTCTAATTTTTATTTTATGATTTTCACTTTTTTAATGTTTTTGATTTTTGCAAAAAAATCTTCAAAAATAAGGAACAATATCTCCCCCAACTTTATTCCTGGTCGATCAGGTCAAGTCTTGACCTTCTCTCGAGGTTCAAGTCAACCTGTATCTATTACATATATACCGTCTTCTTCTTCTTCTTCTTTTTTCACTTATTTGTTTTTGCTTTCTTTCTTTATTTATTTATTTTAGGTTAAAATAGTAATAAATGTACAATATTTACACACAAATGCAACTTAGTAAGAATATGAAGTTAGCATTATATATAGGTGTTTTATAAGGGATTTTATGCTAAAATAAATGAATAAAGATGATTAAATGCAGATTCATCATCCCTCTATGTTTTACCTTAGATAGTCCTTTAGCAAACACTTATTTGAAAGAACAAGTAAATAAAAAGAAAAGGAAAGGAAAACTAAAGAAATTAATACAATATTGAGTATTAAGCTTATCTTCATAAAGTTATAGTATGGAGCTCTATCTGAGCTTTGTATTATTAGTGTGGCAGAACTTTAATGGGAAATAGATTTAAAACCTAACATCCTCTAAGTTTCACAAGACTCTTATTCAGGTCTCCTCAACAATCAAATCAGAACAAGTCAACGTACACAAATTCTTTTGACTATGAATCTTTACTTGTACGGTGTAAGTGAAATATAGCTCCCCATCTTAAAAGTAGCAAAGAACATCCTCCCTCAATAAGGTAACTCTAGTCCCCCGATCTAGAAACTCTCTCCTCAAGGAGCGGGGATATTCCCTTCTAAGTTCAAGTACAACCAGCTCTATAAGAGGAGATGGAGAAAAGAATTGACGATAACCATTGTAGCTACCTATCCTTGGATGGATGACCAGTGTAGCCAAGTCATCCAACCGCAAGCTTACAAAAATTTTACTTTGAAGATCTTATTCTTTTTTTACTTGTATATACATCTGGCAGACATTTTACTTTTCAATCATGCATGTCCACTTTTGGATATTATGCATTTCTTCTCTTTTTTTTTGAAAATATATACAAGGTACATCATGCACATAAGGAGTTTTTCCTCCCGAGCTAGTACACTATCCCTCTTTTGAAGCATTATTGCAACCCCACATCATCTTGTCGTTAGACCTCAACATCGCTAGACCAGGTTGAGACGCACTTCCCTCCCTAGAGGAGGACGAGATGTTTTGCCTAGATTTACTACCCTCGTAAGTTACCCCAAGCCAAAAGATTGTGCCTTCTCACTACCTCCTCCATGAAGAGCGACGTGTAGAGTGCTTGTCCAAGATAAGCCACGGTCTGAAAGAATCATGCGTTTCTTGTTAAATATTCTACTTAGACTAGTCAAGACGACATATAAACATAGTCGTATGGACTCAAAGAATTAAGTCACTAGAACCTGAAAAGTCTTAACTCCAGTTCATATAAAGATCCTCTAAAATTAAGTGGATTAATGTCCAACTAAGCCCTATTCTTCAACTTTATTCCAGACTTAGTTTAAATGTCAATACTATCCTGAAAGATGCACATGCAAATGCAAGAAATACATACAATGCAAAAAGAAAGCAATTTTTTAAAACAATTTTCGAATTTTGAACTTTTTATGGATTTTTTTGATAGAAAAAGATGATGCACATGTAAAAAGAAAGATTTTTTTGGAATTTTAATTATGCAAATTTTTATAGACTTTTGGTTTTGTAGTTTTTGGGGATTTTTTAATGGGGAAAAGGGTTAGGAAAATATATACAAGTATATACAAGGATTTATGCTTTGTTTTTGTTTTTGTTGAGTTTTTTTGTTTTGTTTTGTTTTGTTTTTTATTCTTTGTTTTGTTTTTCTATTTTTTTAAAAGGTGATCAAAGTCTATATACACGCATATGGATTTTATAAAATTATATACATATCCCCAAAAATAAACATATTTAAATGTACGAGTTATGTCTAAAGTATATATACAATATATACGACACCCCCTATACTTAGCTCGACCTATATCCTCTAAGTGATCAGAGAGCGGCAAAGGAAGACATAACTCGTGCTAAGTATATAATAGTGAAAAGACACCTATGCTACAATGATTCAAAAAGAAAATGAAAAGAATAGATGTCGCTGATCTCCCCTGTACTTAGGATCAAGTAATCCTAAGTATAGAAGACTGTACAAAAGGGGAAAACCGATGCAGAGAATGTACATACTCAAAAAATAAAAAATATGATATAAACAACATCACCCCCTATACATAGGGTAGAGTATCCCTGCGTATAGGCAACAAAAAGAGTGATGAACAGGACGAATATGAACAACACAAATCATTCACCCTCCTATACTTAGGATAAAACACGCTCTAGGTATAACATTTATACACACAAGGAAAAGGAGTGAATGATAAAAAGAAAGAAAAAGAATGAAACGAAAGGATGTACAAAAGAAATAGATGCACAAAGGTCAAGATGGTCGAAAGCGAACCTTCTCATGGGACCTCTGAGGTATGAATTTGACAAGGTGTACGTCGATATGGGAGTCATCATTAGACATAAACTGATCACGATCGACCAAGAATGTATCCTCAGCAGTCTCAGAGTGTGCAGGCACGAATCGATCAATGGAAGTAGTGTGGTCATGTCCTGCCTAGAAAGTCTCGCAAATCTCAAAGTAAAAAGGCTCGAAATCATTATAAGAAAAAGTAAGATTAATTCCAGCCTAGCTTGCCTCTACTGGATCATCATGTTCATCAAAAGGCCCAATTCCTTTATTCAAGCAATCGAATCAAATTTTTCCTTATCAGTCTCATCTAAATCAAGGGGAATAGGAATGGACTCATCAGCTGAAGTAGTCAAATCATGTCCGTCATGTCTAGTCTCAGAGTCTGCCTTCTGCTCCGGGGTGTCTATTGTGTAAATCTCGCGGATGTCATCAATGCGTCGCCACGTACGAAGGGGCAAATCCAAGGTCAATGCTTTCCAAGTTTTCCTTCTTGAAGAGGAATTTTTGGATCTCAGTATCATGCAACATATAACAAGAATCTCTGATATTGTCATCAAGGTCAAAGTCCTTGGGGTTGGATAACATGAGTACACTTTCATGGGAAGCAGGTTTCTGGCCAGTAATGGGTGTAATGATCAACACATCTCTCACTGCATCAAAACAAAAACGAATATGTCATGATCCATAATCAATAACATCTCTCGCAGAGGCGAGGAAAGGCCGTCCAAGGATGATTAGAGGGTGATCCACAGGGGTGGAGGTCTCCATGGGAAATACGGCAAAATTAGAAGTGAAATTCATGCCCTGAATAAGAATGGAAACATTTTCTAGAATACCCTTCAGCCTCTTGATAGATCCATCAGCAAATTGAACTGTCATCCTGTTTTTCTTGAGAGGCACAAGATGAAGAGACTGTACCATAGAGAAGGGTATTATATTGATTGATGCACTGCCATCATGGAGAGTGTTATCACAAGAATAGTCAGATACGGAGCAATTCGCAAGAGGTGTGGTAGTGTTCCCTTTCTTAAAATACGGACGGTGAGAGATGGCGTAGGTAGTGTCCATAGTCAAGATGTGATTCTTAGATCTGCTCCTTCGCTTTCTCTTCTTGTGTTGAGGAGCATATAAATGTGTCATGGCCTGGTGAAATGGGGCTTTAATGATCTCATGAAGGGTAGCCACCACTTCAGGTTCAATCAACATTTTTTTGAATTTTGGGACCTCCTCCATACAAGGGAGGAGATCAGAACCATCATATACGCGAGGATTGCCAAGAGCAGTCTGTATAGTGGAATCCTCAAGATCAAGGGCGGGACATGTGGTGAATGACTGTGTGGAAAAATGGTTTGGCATGGGTGGTCTCTCCTCACAAAGTGAATCAACAATGTGTCTCTCGAAATCTTTTTGGAATTTTTTTTTCTTTTTTGTATTTTGGGTGATTGCAAGCTCTCATGATTATCCTCAAGTGAATCCATATCCTCAATTAGTGGAGCAGCATTCTAGCTCGTATTTATGTTAAATAGAATGGTAATCCTAGAATTCATATGCTCCATCATCTGATTCAGGATCTCAAGTGTGGACATCATGAAAGGTGACTCCAAAATCACAGGGTCGGGTGAGTGGAATGAAGGTGGGTGAAGATCAATGTTTGATTCCTGAAATAATGGGTTAGGCGAATATGCACACAAATTAAGAGGAAAATCCTACAGAAAAAAGGGAGGTGGACCGGCTGGAGGGTGCGAGGGATCCGTAAAGATCGGATTAAAATCACTCCAGTTGGCCATCTTCAAAACAAAATACGGGGATTGGGAGAACATGAGGGTCAAATCAAAATATGTGAAAAAAAGCACAAATGCGCAAAAGGATCTAGTATGCACATAAGCAATCAAACACAAAACAAACCCCATGTTCACCAACTCAACACAATGTGAAGACCGTGAAGGTTCGATTAATTATCTTATCAATTTTTAGAGTTTGGTAGAAAATCAATCTATCAGAGCAGTTTAAGCGAGCTATTAGGAACCCAATGCTCCCGGGAGACTGTCCCAATCTCACAACTAATTTTCCCAGCCAATATGATTGCGGACTGTTTATCAGCTTCCCGATTTGCCCAATCTGCTAAGGAAATCCCGGACCGATTACCTGCTACTCGGTGAAGTCCTCACTAGGAACAACTAATCACAAGATCAGTAGTCTGAAGAGAGTTCAAGTCTGGCTCTATTCTAGTGTATGGGTCACTATCTCACTGTAGATAAACCAAACAAGGAGGGGTAACTCTCCCCAAAACAATGATTTTTCGTTACGTTTATTTTACGGTCAATTTTTCTTTAGTAGTCATGATTTTAGGCAGTTATCACTTGGTTTAAGTATTTTCAATAAATAGCCTACCGAGTGTCCAATTTCATTTTTAATTATGTGAGTGAAATAAGGGAAGGAGATCAGAAATGCCAATGTGTGATTAAATACAATGACGCATGCAAGGGTTAGAGATGCATCCCCTATCAACAACACTCAATATGCAAGTGATCTGCGCTGAATTTAAATTGAGAAAAAGAAAATATCCTAAATGATGCACCTGAACCGTCCTAAGAATAATTCTATTAGCGGGAAAGAACAAGTTAGTTTAACTAAGTCCAAATTACGTTCTAGTCTATAGGTACAGAAATTCTTGTTTAGGGCTTTGGACCTATTAATTACCTAGCTCAAGCAAACTAACTAAAGAAATCAATACTTGGCTCACGAAATCAGTGTGAAACAAATATAAAAAATAGATATAAAAAACAAAAACCAGTGAGGTCCCCCAAGTGCACCGGCACTTGGTGAAACAGACCCTGCAACAAAGATTATGGTGTTCTTTTACAAATATTTGAATAAAAATAAATACAGGAAAATTTCTGCAAATTGTTTTGGTCTCCTAATTTCTTCTTCTCCTCTTCTCACGCTCTCCTGCAACTTGGTGAAGAATCTAGTTGCCTCCGCTTCGCTCGGGAGTGCCGACTCTCCTAAGAGGAAATATAAAATATGTAAGAGACACAAGTATATGAAAATATGAGCAAAATTGAATAAATTAAATATAGTGAATATGAGTAATGAATAAATGCCAAAAATATAGACAAAAAAATGTACAACCAAGAATAGAAGGTCAAAAGAGAAACCTAACTACCCTCGTCGTGCCTCCCCGGCAACGGTTCCATTTTGTTGACACAAGATTTTCAATGTTTTATTTATATGAAAATAAATACAATGTCGTCGTAACCCAAATATCCTGTAACAAACAAACAATTTATTTCTTCTCAAACTACAAAATTAATTACAGAAAAATGTAGCAAGAGGAATTTTTGTTATTTAATTAACATGTATAGCAACAAGATTGAAATCAGGGAGGCTACAATTCCCAAGGGTTATTCCATCTAATGAAATAAATCAATGAAAGATTGAAGGAATCTAAATGTACACTACTATTGGTTTTTTAAAAGATTTTTTGTCTTTTTATTTTTTTGAATTTTTTATTTCTAATTTTTTATTTTATGATTTCCAATTTTTTAATGTTTTTTATTTTTGCAAAAAAATCTTCAAAAATAAAGAACAATATGCACAAGGGAAGCAATACGCACATTACACTCTTTTTGTATTTTTCAAAATAGCCAAAATGTTGGGAAAATTATTGAGAAAATATTTTTGGGTTGTAAAGGCATTGAAATGTTTTTGAGAATTTTTGTAGAATTTTCAGATGTTTTAATATTTTCTGAAAATCAATCAGTGGAAAAAATGATAAACAGTGCACAACCTTGAGTTATTTGCAACTTAAAAATATTTTAATGCCCAAAACTCCTGTAGACTATTTTTATGCTAAACTATAGGCAAATATCTACAAAGAAGATTGGAATCATGATTTTTGTATTTTTTGTAGAATTTTCTATGATTTTTCTAAGTTTTTTGATATTTTTTTCATTTTTTTGGGTTTTGAAAAGAATTAATGCATGGAAATTAGATAGGAATTAAAAACAATAAAATAAAACCAATCTATTTTTTTGGAATTTTTAGAGCAATATTCAAATTTTTTTTTGAATTTTTGAATTTCAGGAAGAGAAAATAACACTGTTATTGATTTTTTTAATAATAACAAATTAAAATAAAATGCAATGAAAAATTTGTGCTAGAAAGATACACACATCAGGATCATAACTTGAGTTTTGGGGAATTATTGAGAAAAAAATATTTATTTTACTGAAAATAATATGCAAAATATGTTTGGAATGATAGGACTAAAAGCAAATTATTCAATGTTTTGGATTAGACAATAACAGAAAATAAATGCGGGATAAGCTTTGCAAATTACCCAAAACTGGCTTACGTAGCACGTGATGTTCCTTTGCGGGGTTCTTTTTGAAATTTGTAAAACTTCTAAGGGCGGAGTTGTAATTTTCCGAAAAAATTTGCATTTCTTTGCCCCACCTAGAGTTCCTGATCTAGGCTTCTTTTCTTCTCAAAGTAGCAGGGGGTGTCGCCCCCTCTTTTACTTCAAGCCTCAAGTGCGCCGGTGGCGGGCGACAAAGGATGGCGATGGCGGCTGCAGGCAGGGGTTGGCTCACACGTGTGCGGGTCTTGGCGGTGGTCGTCGGCTGCTTGTGGTTACGAGGAGCGACGTTGGCTCCGCTGGAAAGGTCGACGGTGGGGGAGTTCTCGCAGGCAGCTGTGGAGCTCCTTTACGCATCACCAGAAGCACGTAAGCGGCTCACATAGAGATCGACGAATGTCTTCTCTAGATCTGGTCGCGAAGGGGCTTCGATTACCAACAGAGGTCAAATGTGCGGGCACAGTACACTGTATCGCGTTGGGGTGAGGCCGAACATCGGTGCTACAGATGCGGCTGAAGAGGCTCCGCCAAGATGGCAGAGGTACACGGTCCAGGCGGCTGGCACGCTCCTGCGGTAGAGCGGTGGATCAGGCGACAGGCACCGCTTGCGGCTAGATGGGCGGCGGCGGTCAAGCGCTCCAAACAATGAGGTCCTTCCTCCACGGTTGGCCGCATCAGGCGGTGAAGGATGGGCGGTGGGCGCCGCCTTCGGCTGGAGGGATGGTGCCAGACACTATTATTATTATTATCAAATGATTTTTTTAAATAGAAAAAGGAAAAAAATATATTACTTTTTTTTGTAAATCGGATCTGGAAATTTTTTTTTTCAAAATTAGAAATTGGAGAGATATTTTTTTATTCTTTATTTTTATTCTTTTTGTAAATTCCTGCAAAACAAATGATAGAAAGAAATACTATATATTTTTTATTTTTTTGAAATAGAAGAGGACTCAAGTACAAGGTATCATCCGTGTTTATTTTAATAAAAAAATTGAAAAAGATGTGAATGGCGATCCAGCGAAATGGAAGAATCGAATCCGAGTCTCTGACCACCGTACATGGTCAGAGTTGAGAGATCGTAGGTGAAAGAACGTGAACGTGGAGGGATAATGAAAATGAGATGAAAAATCAGAATCGAAGATGGATAAAAATCGTGATGAATACTAAGATCTAGATAAAAAATGGTGATGATATTAAAGGCGAAAAATTAAACTAAGATTAACCTAGATGAAAAATAAGAAAAAATAGAAAAAGATCTCACCTTAGAGTGGATGAATATCGTAATCGCCTCGATGAGTGTCGCCTCGCTGTCACCAGACGGCTCGAAGGCTGGGTGCCCTTCTTCTACAAGATGTCTATCAGAAAAACTCGACTCCTCTCCAAAAGATTGATCAAGAGGAAATGAGGGAGGAAGAGCTCAATAAAAAGGAGAAAAAAAGTAAAAAAGGAAATAATTACAAATAAGGAATGTGTGTAGTGGTTAAATAAAAAATAGATAATTAATAAATTACATACTAAATTATAAAACGAGATTCATAATTAAATAAAATAACTAAAATAATTAATTTACAAAAATTAATTAGCCACCTTAATAGTCATTTAAGGTATAAAATCAAATCATATATACATGGTATGTTTTCAAATCAAATCAAATAAATAAATAAATCAATTAAAATTTTGTAATTATAATAATTAAATTAACTAATGTAAGATAATAATTTTTTATGGTTTTTATATAAGGAGGTTAGTTTTATACATATCATATATACATAATGCATATTATACACAGGTACAAATAAGGAAATAATTTTATAAAAAAATTATTATATTTTTTTATTTACTTTAAATTATAATAAACAATATTTACAATTGTTATAGATATAATATGTACAAAAAATAAAATAAAATATTGGTAAAATTGCACAAACCACCCCAGAAAACCGACTTTTCAACCGTAGCTCCAAAATTTATGAAATCACAGTCATTTCAAAGATAATTTATTTTAGAATATAATTAAAGTGAGTTTTATTGAGTTCATATGGTGCCAGAATTGGTCTTTCAATTATCGCTTAGTGGCTTTTCCCAAGTGTGGTTGCTTTTATTCTATACATGATTTTATTTTGCAATTATTTTTAATTCTTATACAAAATTTATTTACAATTTTTGTTAATAAAAATATTTTATTTGAGGTCAATTTATGGACAAATAAAATAGATTAAGTCTACATACATAAATTCTTATGACTATGAATCTTTACTTGTACGGTGTAAGTGAAATATAGCTCCCCATCTCAAAAGTAGCAAAGAAACAACCTCCCTCAACAAGGTAACTCTAGTCCCCTGATCTAGCAACTCTGTCCTCGAGGAGTAGAGATATTCCCTTCTAAGATCAAGTACAACCAGCTCAAGAATGAGAGATAGAGAAAAGAATGGACGGTAACCACTGTAGCTACCTATGCTAGGATGCATGACCAAGGTAGCCAAGTCGTCCAGCTGCAAGCTTAAAAAATTTGACTTTGAAGCTCTTATTCTTTTTTTTTTCACTTGTATATAAACTTTGCAAGGCATTTTACTTTTCAATCGTGCATGTCCACTATTGGAGATTCTACATTTTCCTCTTTTTTTTTTGAAAATATATACAAGGTGCAGCATGTACATAAGGAGTTTTCCTCGTGAGCTTGTAGACTATCCCTATTTTCAATCATTATTGCAACCCAACAATGTCATGTCGTTGGACCTCAACATTGCTAGACTAGGTTGAGACACACTTCCCACCCTAGAGGAGGATGAGAGGTTTTTCCTAGAAGTACTACCCTCGTATGCTACCCCAAGCCAAAAGATTCTGCCTCCTCACTACCTCCTCCATGAAGAGATACATGTAGAGTGCTTGTCAAAGATAAGCCACAGTCTGAAATAATCATGCGTGTGTTGTTGAATATTCTTCTTAGATTAATCAAGATGACATATGAACATAGTCTTATGGACTCGAAAATTAAGTCACTAGGACCTGAAAAGTCTTAACTCGAGTTCTTATAAGGTTCATCTGAAATAAAGTGGATTAAGGTCCAACTAAGCCTCATTCTTCAACTTTATTCCATGCTTTATTTAAATGTCAATACTATCCTGAAATATACACATGCAAATGTAAGAAATATTACAATTCACAAATAAAGCAAAATTTTTTTGAAACAACTTTCTAATTTTGAACTTATTATTGATTTTTTTGAAAGAAAAAATGATGCACATGTGAAAAGAAAGTTTTTTTTTGGAATTTTAATTATGCAAATTTTTATAGACTTTTGGTTTTGTAGTTTTTAGGGATTTTTTAAGGGTAAAAGGGTTAGCCAAATATATACAAGTATATACAAGGATTTTTTTGTTATGTTATTGTTTTGTTGTTTTTTGTTTTGTTTTTGTTTTTGCTTATTTTTTTAAAGGTGATCAAAGTCTATATACACACACACACGTGGATTTTATGAAATTATATACATATCCTCAAAATTTAACATAATTAAAAGTATGACTTATGTCTAAAGTATATATACAATATATACGACACCCCCTATACTTAGCTCGAACTATGTCCTCATAGTGATCAGAGAATGACAAAGGAAGAAATAACTCGTGCTAAATATAGAAAACTGAAAAGATTCCTATGCTACAATGATTCAAAAAGAAAATGAAAAGAATAGAAGTCGGTGATCCCCCTATACATAGGATCAAGTAATCCTAAGTATAGAAGACTGTACAAAATGGGAAAACCGATGCAGAAAATGTACGGACTCAAAAAATGGAAAAAGATGATATGAACAACATCACCCCCTTATACTTAGGGTAGAGTATCCCTAAGTATATGCAACAAAAAGAGTGATGAAGAAGACGAATATGAACAACACAAATCATTCCCCATATACTTAGGATAAAGCACATCCTAAGTATAGCATATACACACACAGAAAAGGGGTGATTGATAAAACAGAAGAAGAAAGAATGAAATTAAATGATATACAAAAGAAATAGATGTACAAAGGTCAAGAAGGTTGGAAGAGAACCTTCTTGCGGGACCGCTAAGGTATGGATCTGACAAGGTGTAGGTCGATATTGGGGCCATCATTAGAGATAAAGTGATCATGATCGACCAAGAATGTATCCTAAGCATTCTCAGAGTGTGCATGCACGAATCGGTCAGTGGAAGTAGTGTCGTCATGTCCAGCTTGGGAAGTCCCGCAAATCTCAAAGTAAAAAGGCTCGAAATCATTATTCGAAAAAGCAAGATCAATTCCAACCTGGCGAGCCTCTACTGGATCATCATCTTCATCAAAAGACCCAAAATCCTATATAGAAGCAATCAAATAAAATTTGGCCTAATTTGTCTCATCTAAATCAAGGTGAATAGGAACAGACTCATCAGTGAAAGTAGTCAAATCATGACCGTCCTGTCTAGTCTCAGAGTATATCTTCTGCTCTAGGGTGTCTATTATGTAAATCCCGCGGATGTCATCAATGCATCGCCACGTACTAGAAGGGGAAACTCCATTATCAATGCTTTCCAAGTTTTCCTCCTTGAAGAGGAATTCTTGGGTCTCAGTATCATCCAACATACAACAAGAATCTCTGATATTATCATCAAGGTCAAAGTCCTTGGGGTTAGCTAACACGGGTACGCTCTCATGGGATGCAGGTTTCTGTTCAGTAATGGGTGTAGTGATCAACACATCGCTCCCTGCATCAGAACGGAAGAGAATCTCTCCTGATCCATAATCAATAACGGCTCTCGCAGAGGTTAGGAAATGCCATCCCAGAATGATTAGAGGGTGCTCCACAAGAGTGGAGGTCTCCATTAGCAATATGACAAAATCAGAAGTGAAATTCATGCCCTGAATAAGAATGATAGTGTTTTCTAGAATACCCTTCGGCCTCTTGATAGATCCATCATCAAATTAAACTATCATCCTGATTTTCTTGAGAGGCCCAAGATGAAGAGTCTGTACCATAGAGAAGGATATTATATTGATTGCCGCACCACCATCAAGGAGAGTGTTATCACAAGAATAGTCAGATATAGAGCAACTCACAAGAGGTATGGTAGTGTTTCCTTTCTTAAAATGCAGATGGTGAGAGATGGTGTAGGCAATGACCATGGTCAAGATGTTATGCTCAGATCTGCTCCTCCGCTTTCTCTTCTTTGTTGAGGAGCAGATAAATGTGTCATGGCCTGGTGAAGTGGGGTTTTAATGATCTCATGAAGGGTAGCCACCACTTAAAGTTCAGTCAACATCTTTTTGAATTTTGGACCTCCTCCGTAGAAAGGAGGAATTTGGAACCAACATATACACGAGGATTGCCAAGGGCAGTCTGTATAGTGGAATCCTCAGTGTCAAGGGTGGGACATGTGGTGAATGATTGTGTGGAAAAATGGTTTGGCATGGGTGCCTCTCCTCACAAAATGAATCAACAATGGGTCTCTCGAAATCTTTTTGGGATTTTAAATTTTTCTCTTCTTTTGTATTTTGGGCAATTGCAAGCTCTCACGATTATCCTCAAGTGAATCCATATCCTTAAATAGTGGAGAATGCTTTCTAGCTCGTATTTATGTTAAATAGATTGGTAATCCTTGAATGCATATTCTCCATCATCTGGTTTAGGGTCACAAGTGTAGACATCATGAAACGTGACTCCAAAATCACAGGATTGGGTGAGTGGAATAAGGGTGGGTGAAGATCAATGTCCGATTCTTGAAATAATGGGTTATGCAGATATGCACAAAAATCAAGAGGAAATTTCTCCAGAAAAAGGGAGGTGGACCGGCTAGAGGGTGTGAGGGATCCGCGAAGATCGTATTAAAATCACTCCAGTTGGCCATCTTCTAAAAAAAGACAAGGATTGGGAGAACATGAGGGTCAAGTCAAAAGATGTGAAAAGGGCATAAATGCGCAGATGGATCTAGTATGCATACAAGCAATCAAACACAAAACAAACTCCATGTTCACCAACTCAACGCAATGTGATGACTGTGAAGGTTCGGTCAATTATCTTGTCAGCTTTTAGAGATTGGTGATAAATCAATCAATCAGAGCGGTTTAACAAAATTGTTAGGAACCCAATGCTCCTAGGAGACTGTCCCAATCTCACAAATAGTTTTTCCCAGCCAGTTTGGGTGCGGATCGTTTACCGGCTACCCAATATGCCCAATCTGCTAAGGAAATCCCAGACTGATTACCGGCTATTCGGTGAAGTGCTCACTGGAGAACAACTAGTCACAAGACCAGTAGTTTGAAGAGCGTTCAGGCGTAGCTCTATCCTAGTGTGCGGGTCGCTCTCTCGATGCAGATAAATCAAACATGGAGTGGTGACTCTCTCCAAAACAATGGTTTTCATTACGTTTATTTTAGGGTTGAGTTTTCTTTAGCAAACCCGGTTTTATGCAGTTATCACTTGGTTTAAGTATTTTTAATAAATATCCTACTGAGTGTCCAATTTCCTTTTTAATTTACGTGAGTGAAATAAAGGAAGGAGATGAGAAATACCAATGCGTGATTAAATACAATGATGCATGCAGGGGTTAGAGATGTGTACCTTGTCACCAGCCCTCTACATGAAAGTGATCTGTGCAGAATTTAAACAAAGAAAAAGAAACTATCCTATGTGATGCTCATGAACCGTCCTAACAATAACTCCTATTAGCAGGCAAGAACAAGTTAATTTGACTAAGTCCAAATTACGCTCTACTCTATGGGTACATGAATTCTTGTTTAGGGCTTTAGACCTAATTAATTACCTGGATCAAGCAAACTAATTAAAGAAATCAATAGGTTGCTCACGAAATCTGCGTGAAACAAATTTAAAAAAAACAATAAAAATAAAAACTGGTAAGGAACCCCATGTGCACCGGCACTTAGCGAAACAGACCCTGCAACAAAGTTTATGTGTCCTTTTAGAAATGTTTGAATAAAAATAAATACAAGAAAATTTCTGCATTTTTTTGGTCTCCTAATTTCTTCTTGTCCTCTTCTCATGCTCTTCGATGCCTCAGTGAAGAATCATGTTACCTCTGGTTCGCTCGGCTACGCCAACTCTCCTAAGAAAATCGCCTTCGCTCGTCGAGCCCTCACAAGAAAGAGAAAATAGAAAATATGTAAGAGACACAAGTATATAAAAATATGAGCAAAATTGAATAAATTAAATACGGTGAATATGAATAATGAATAAATGTTGAAAAATATTGAATAAAAAATGTACAACCAAGAACAACATGTCAAAAGAGAAACCTAACTACCCTCAATGTGCCTCCCCGGCAAAGGCGCCATTCTGTTGACAAGGGATTTTCAAGGTTTTATTTAGATGAAAATAAATACATTATCATCGTAACTTAAATATCCCACAACAATCAAACAATTTTTTTCATCTCAAACTACAAAATTAATTACAGAAAATGTAGCAAGAGAAGTTTTTGTTATTTAATTAACCTATACAGCAATAGGATCGAACTCAAGGAGGCTACAATTCATGATGGTTATTCTATCCAATGAAATAAATCAATGTAAGAATGAAGGGATATCAATGTACACTACTCTTGGTTTTTTACATGATTTGTGTCTTTTTATTTTTCTAATTTTTTTATTTCTATTTTTTTATTTTCCGATTTTCATATTTTTAATGATTTTGATTTTTGCAATTTTTTTCTTTGAAAATAAGGAACAATAGGCACAAGGGAAGAAATACACACACCACTCTTTTTGTATTTTTCAAAATAGACAAAAATGCACAGAAAATTTTAGAGAAATTGTTTTTGCATTTTAAAGGCTTTGAAATGTTTTTAAGATTTTTTTGGAGAATTTTCAAATGTTTTGTATTTTTCTAAAAATCAAGCAATGGAAAAAATTATAAACAGTGCACAACCTGGAGTAATTTCTAACTTAAAAATATTTTAAGTGCCCAAAACTCCTGGAGACTATTTTCATGCTAAAATATGGACAAATATCTACAAATAGTAAGTGAAATCATTATTTTTGGATTTTTGTGGATTATTTTGTGATTTTTCTAAGATTTTTAATATTTTTAAATTTTTTTGGGCTTTGGAATGAATTAATACATGCAAATTGGATAGGAATTAAATGATAATAAAATAAAACTAATCTAAAATTTTTGGAATTTTTAGAGTAATATTCAAATTTTTATGATTTTTTTAATTTCTGGAAGAGAAAAAGACTTTGTTTTTTTAATTTTTTTAATAACGAATTAAAATAAAATGCAATGAAAAATTTGTGCTAGAAAGATACACACATCAAGAGCATATCATGATTTTTGGGGAATTTATTGAGTAATAAAAATATTTATTTCAGTGAAAAGAGCATGCAAAATAATGTTTGGAATAACATGACTAAAATGCAAATTATGTAATGTTTTGGATTAAACGATAACATGAAATAAATGCAGCATAAGCTTTGTAAATTACCCAAAACTGACATGCGCAGCACGTGAGGTTCCTTTGCAGGGTTCTTTTTGCAATTTGTAAAACTTCTAGGGGCAGAGTTGTAATTTTTCCATTTTTTGTATCTCTTTCCCCTACTAGGATTCTTGTTCTGGGATTCGTTTATTCTCAAAGTAGCAAGGGGTACCGCCCCCTCTCATCCTTCATACCTCACGCGTACCGGCAACGTGCGACGAAGGACGGCGACGACGATTGCAGGCGAGGGTCGGCGCACGCGCGCATGGGTCCTGGCAGTAGTCGGCGGCTGGTGGTTGTTGTGAGGAGTGGCGCGGGCTCCACTGGGAAGGTCAGTGGTGGTCAGAGGTTCTTGTGGGCAGCTGTGGAGCTCCTTCGCATGACGTCGGAAGCGCGTGAGCAGCTCGAGCAGAGGTCAGCGAATGTCTTCTCTAGATCTGGTGGCGAGGGGCTTCGGTTGTTGACGGAGGTTGGATGTGCGAGCTCAGTGCACTGTCTTGCGCGGGGGCAAGGATGAACAATGGTGCGACAGAGGCAGCTAAAGAGGCTCTTCCCAGATGGCAGAGGTACGCAGTCCAGGCGGCTGGCACGCTCCTACGACGGAGCAGTGGATTGGGCAGCGAGCGCCGCCTACAGCTGGATGGGCGGTGGTGGTCGGGCACGTCAAACAGCGAGGGGCTTCCTCAACAGTTGGACATAGTGGGTGGTGAAGGACGAGCGGCGGGCGATGCCTGCAGCTAGAGGGGTGGCGCCTACCACAACTGCTCTTTATTATTATTTATTATTATTTTTTATTTTTGTAAAAAGAAACAGAAAAAAATTATTATTTTTTATTTTTTTTTGTAAATAGATGAAAAATAACTTTATTTTAATTTTTTAAAAGAAATTATAGAGATATTTTTTTTATTTTTTCATTTTTTTGTAAATTCCTACAAAACAAATGTTAGAAAGAAAGACTATTTATTTATTTATTTATTTTGAAATAGAAGAGGACTCAAGTACAACGCATCATCCCTGATTATTTAAATAATAAGAAAATGAAAAATATTGAATGGGGATTTGGCGAAATGGAAGAATAGAATCCGAGTCTCCGACCTCCATACGTGGTTGGAGTTGAGAGATCGTGGGTGAAAGAACGTCAACATGGAGGGATCGTGAAAATGAGATGAAAAATCGAAATCGAAGGTGGATCAAAATCGTGATGGATTTTAAGATCTAGATAAAAAAATGACGATGAAATTAAAGGCGAAAAAATTAAACTTAGATTAACCTAGATGAAAAATAAGAAAAAATAAAAATGGATCTCACCTTAGAGTGGATGAATGTCATAATCGCCTTGACGAGTGTCGCCTCGCTGTCACCGGAAGGCTTGGAGGCTGGGCACCCTTCTTCTACAAGATGGCTCTCAGAAAAACTAGGCTCCTCTCCAAAAGATTGATCAAGAGGAAATGAGGGAGGAGGAGCTTAATGAAAAGGAGAAAAAAATAAAAAAGGAAATAATTACAAATAAGGAATGTGTGTAGTAGTTAATTAAATTAATTAAATAATTATTTAATTTAAAAATAAATTCGTATTTAAATAAAATAATTAAATAATTAATTTACAAAAGTTAATTAGCCACCTTAATGGTGGTTATTTAAGGTATAAAATCAAATCATATATACATGGTATGTTTTCAAATCAAATAAATGAATAAATAATAAATAAATCAAAATTTTGTAATAATATTAATTTAATTAATAATGTTAGATAATAATTTTTTGTGGTTTTTATATAAGGAGGTTAATTTTATATATATCACATATACATAATGCACATTATACATAGGTACAAATAAGGAAATAATTTTATTAAAAAATTTATTAAAATTTCTTTTATTTACATTAAATTACAGTAAACAATATTTACAATTATTAAAGATGTAATACGTACAAAAAATAAAATAAACTAATGTTAAAATTGCACAAACCACCCTAGAAAACTGATTTTTCAACCGTAACTCCAAAAATTATGAAATGACAACCATTTTAAGGATAACTTAATTTAGAATACAATGGAAGTGAGTTTGATTTAATTTGAGTTCACATGGAGCTGAAATTGGTCTTTCAATTATCGCTTAGTCGCTTCCAAATGTGGTTGCTTTTATTACGTACATGATTTTATTTTGCAATTATTTTTATTATTTTCAAAATATTTTTATTATATTTTTTTTTATAGTTTTATTTGTGGTATATTTATGTACAAATAAAATAGTGTAAGTTTTATATAAGTATACACAGAATAAATGAGAAGTAATTACAAGACACATTTTTTTGGATTTTCTGATTAAGGACCCTATCTCCCCCTACTTTATTCCTGTTCGATCAGGTCAAGTCATGACCTTCACTCGGGGTTTGAGCCAGCCTGTATCTACCACATATATACAGTCTTCTTCTTCTTTTTTCTTTTCTTTGTTTTTCCTTTCTTTCTTTATTTATTTTTAGGTTAAAATAGTAATAAATGTACAATATTTACATACAAATGCATGTTAGTAAGAATATGAAGTTAGTATTACATATAGGTGTTTTATAAGGGATTTCAAGCTAAAATAAATGAATAAAGATGATGAAATGCAGATTCATCAGTAGCCCACCAGCAGCTCCTCGTAGGTCCACTTGGACTGTTAGATGACAAAATTGAGAGAAAAATGGAAATAATGCAAAAAAAGGAAAATAATTTTATTAAATAAAATTCAAAATATGAAACTATTTGTTATTTATTACACTATTTTTTGATGATTTCTATTTAATTTTATGGACTTGTGTTTTGGTATATAATATTTACACCACTTTATGTATACGTATTTATACTTTAATATTGGTATTTCTATTTTTATTTTATTGTTCTTATACATAATATTATATTTACATAATTTTTTTATTTATAATATTATTACTACATATTTCTAAATTTGTATGGCATTTTTACGATTTTGTTTAAACTGTACATGATTACATATATACACATTATAGGTAATTTAAAATATAAATAAGTTAAAATATGTAAATAGAAAATTATATTACATCTATAGAAAGGTGTACAAGCACTATAATACCCCAAGTAGCTAGCTTTTGTATATTGACTCCAATTTAAATGATACCACATTATTTGATAGATAATTTAATTTGAAATACAATGGAGTATTTTTGATAAATTTTTAGTTCATTTGGTGGAGATATTGATTAATGAATCTTGGTTTGAGGCTTTATCAACTGAGTATACAGAGCGACATGTGCATGATTTATTTGTACCAATAATTTTATAATTTTCTTTACAATATTATGCTCGTGTTTCATGTTTAAAACATTTTTATTTGAAGTGTGTATGATTTTGTATGAAATAATATATTAATAAGACATATACAATATATTGAACACCTAGGATTTCTAGGGTTCTATGCATTTTTGGGCACATTATTTTACCCTTATCTCCCCCTACATTATTGCTTATCGACCTAGTTAATGTTTCATTTGGTCTTAGCATTTAGGACCTACCAATATCTTTGATACCTTTTTTTGTTTCCTTTTCTTTATTCTTTTATTTTGGGTTTAAATAAAATAATTGCATGTTAATTATAGATCAATGTTAGACGTTAATTCATGTAAGTTAGTGATATTCACTTGTATTTTACTACGGATTTAAAGAGAAAATAGGAGAAAAAAGTGATTGAATGACTATTCATCACAACTCCCAATGATAAAATGAGAAATGTAATGGTAAATGATGAAGAAGATAGTTCAAAAGTTATCGAAACATCGAGTTTATTCTATGTCTTCGAGTATGCGGGATGTATCATTATTAGGAATACTCAACGGAGATGTGATCTTAATCGATTATATAACCATGACGCTTCCATTCCGAGAGAGTGTTGAACCATGTTGGGATTTTAGTGACTCCATTTAAAAGATTGATTATCCAATTGTAGTCCAAATGCTGAACATTGATCTGAATATAGTTTTGACTCAATAAGAAGAAAATATATATTGTCTAACTTGATTAGACACTCTGAGCAGTCTTTCTTGATCTAGATATTAGATGAGATCTCTTTATCCAAGTCACTATACATGGAATATATAGTTGCCATTTACTTTTCTCCAAGTATCCACAGAGAAAGCACATTGTTCTCGATAGAGTTCAAGAATAATTATATTGTTGATAATATCTGAGCATTGGAAAAATGATGATAAAATATTATTTATTTGACATTGATAATGTGGATATGATTCACAGTATTTGGACACATGTAGAAAGGCATCTAAGATAATTAATTTGGATTTAATTATCATATATATGATTAATTTGGATAGCACTATCCACAATAAATATATTTGAAGGTGGGGTTTTAATCTCGCACATCACGGAAGCGTGGAGATCAGATCAAATATGACCGAGATCAACTAGTCATACTAGTTGGTATGGCAGCGGAATAACAAAAAATTCAAAGATAAAACAACATTACATGGAAAACTTTTCCATGTAATTTCATCAAGATCACACGAGTTTTAGGCTTACCTTTTGAAGCGTGGTTGTGATCGCAATATGCTCTAAAGGAAGATTCCTCCTAATTCAAGGTTGATCTGATGAGAGTGCACTTGCGGGCGCGTTGATGAAACACATGCTTCCTGCAATGCAAACCCACTATCCAAGAAACCCGTCATCTTCTTCATGAGCATGAAGCACTGAAGAAGATGCGGTTTGTCAAGCGATTGGTTCGACAGCATGATAACACAACAATAATCATAGTCTCCAACAATCAAGGCAGAGGACGACCAAGAATTGGAGAGATGGTGATGGTGTGTAAAGAATATGAGAGAGAGAGAGAGATTATGTTGTTGACTATTTTCCTTTTCTTCTAAGAAGGCTAGGGTTAGCCTCTCTTATATAACAACATGGAAGTCCATGGATCACAATCCATGTGCATACAAAATTAATGATTGAGATTAATTTGTATTCTCTTATCAGTGTATGAGATTTATTTGTTTTCTCAAAGTCACAAATCTCATAGATAATAGTGGAAAATAATTTCAATTATCATGTTAATTAAATCAACTGATTAATACATAAAATGCAAATAGAAGTGCCTTCTCCCACTTGCCTTATTGGGAGGGGACAACCTCCTTGTGTCCATATGGTAGCCTCTCTTTCCAATTAAGGAAGATTGGTTGAAGGCTCTCAATTTCCTTTATGAAGAGATAATTATCTTCATCAAAATACAATACAATTAATTTATTTTATGATCGAATCTATCACCAAATAAATCAAAATTATTTATGACACTTTTAATTCTACTATTGACAATAAATAAATTCCATCCATAATTCAATGTAAATCACATTTACATTAAGTTAATCAACGTAAATAAAATTCACATTTAACAAATAATTATGACTCATATTCATATATAAATCTCTAATGTGGATCATATCCATATTACCTAGAATAATTATGATATTGTTATCCTTATTATTCCATTCCATGATAATTAAATCCAATTTAATTATCCAAAATTCCAATGCTAAAATAATATTGCTTATAAAATAATTCTTGAATAATTGTATGCCTTCTCCTTAGATACTTGAAGATAAGGTCAAGGTGATTCTATAGTCCATCTATAGTGGCTTGGATAGTGAGATATAATCTCATATCCATATCTAGAAGACTGCTCATAGGTGTCTAAATAAGTTAGACACGATATTCCATCTTCTCTATGCATCCAAATCACATTTGGATTAATGTCCAACAATTGGATCAAGATTAGATATCTAGTCTAATGAGAGGTGTCACTAAAATCCAAACATGTTTCATCACTCCTCGGAATGGAAGCGTCATGGTATATAATCATTTAAGATCCCATAATCCTCACGTATTCCTAATACACATAAATCTCGCATACTGGAAGACCTCGATTAAACTGAAAGTTTTTTATCTTATTTTAAATTGTCTCCTTGAGGGTTTTAGTGTTATGTTTCTCATTCTATCGTTGGGAGTTAGTTTCGATCATATGCTTTCCAATAGAATATATCATACCTACAAATCCTAACTTGCTTCCAAAGCGAGAAGACCATCAATGTAGTTTGGTTTGTCCCAATATCTCATAAGTGTGCTCATGTCTTCCAGTTCGGTAGTGAACTTGTATGATCCATTCAACAGATCATATTATTCATATGCCCCTATGTGCATACCATCTCGCTAGTGTCTAGATCTTGATTATGTCATCAACCTAATGGTCTACATAATGTACATACACAGATAAATCGTAATATATATGTCTCTGGCTAGAGGATGTATGCCCACAACGTGGCAGCATATGATATAGGTCTTAACTATCTCTATCTAGCCATGCCATCTCTTTGACTTAAAATATCTGACAACTCTGAATCTCTATTCCTATGCAGAGAATCTACATCAAGAGGTCAGTCAGATATCAACCATTGGAGTAGGATTGTTATCTCCTTCTCATGCTGGAGATCCCCTCTTGATAATCATTTGATAGTGCTAGATGATTCATCAATCTAACTCTTTATTTTAAGCGCTAGCCTCTATGATTTAACCATTGAATCAACAGTTGTACAATTATCAAGATGGCCATGGTACATAGCCTTAATTGTACTAGGGGAGCCAATAAGTGCATGCATTCATTTGTCTCAAACAATGAGTGAAAATCAATAGCTTTTATTTATATATAAAAAGGATTGAAAACATTTATTGTAGAAATGGTTCACCAAGGGCTCACATGTCCAATAATATTTGTATTATGATTATCATTAATAATATCATAGAAATTTTAATTGTAAATATGATTTATAATTTATTAAGTTAATGTGAATTGGATTCACATTATATAATTAAATGTGAAATGGATTCACATTGTACAATTAAATTTAAATATAATTTACATTTAATATTTAATGGATGAATATGATTCATAATTATCAATGGCATGATTGAAATTATCACAAATTAATTTGGAATTATTTTAGTGAAAATTCAAGCAACAAAAGTTTTTGCAACATGTGGAAAAATATGGTGAGATTTGAGAATCTCATTAATAAAGAAAGAGGAGCCCTCTGTTCCTATTGATGAGTGGATAATCACATTGGGAGAGACTCCATGGTGGTCGTCCACCATAATTAAGAAGGAGGCTTTCCCCCTTCTTTATTATTCCTGATTTTATTGATTTAATGGGAATTAAATTTATTGGACAAATTCTTGAATTTATTTATTCCTTTTAAGTTAATAACTTATTGTTGAAAATTATTGCAACATAATCTAGATGATAAATTTATATTAGGAATGCATCCTAGACATCCACTGTTGTATAAGAGAAGAGCCAAACTTAGGCTTTTCTACGCACAAGTTGAAGCAAAAATACTCTCTCTCTCATACATGTTCAATATGTTCCCCTTCAAACTCTAGTGGTCATCTACTTTAGGGTTACGTAAGAGCTCCACCACTACTGCATGTTGTTGTACTCCTGGATCGAATCCTTCTAGATCTCCATCTTCATGCTCGTGAGAAAGACCATGGATTTCGTTAGAAAAAAACATGAGGTTCCATACTAGGATCATCAACTTGGATTTTGGGAATCATGCATCGCTTCTATGTGCCTGAGAGTGTTCACTCTATAAGATCGGACATGAGACAAGAGGCATCTTCATTTAGAGACCCAAAGATCATGATCACACTATAAGAGGTAATTCTAGTACTTGTTTGTGGTCAAGACAAAATAATGTGGGAGTGGTTCCCATATCATGTTGTTTCAACAAAAAAATTTATTTCCGCTACCCCTTACAACTAGTATGACTAGTCAACCTAGATCGCATAAGATGTGATCACCACATTCCATGATGCACGAGTCGCATACCCTCGCATTCAGTTATCTCCTTTCCTCATTCTTGGATAGTGGCTCTCAACTTTACTCAGAATTTATGAGAATAATTTATTTTAATTAATCATTAATTTATTAATTCTAATTTTTATTTTACTTCAAGCAAAATTAAATTATTTAATCTCAACCATTGCTTATTAATTCATAGTGCATCCTGGCCATCCAATTTTGTATAAAAGAACGATCAAGCCTACTGTTCTTTAACACACAGTTAAGATGAAGCGATTGTTACAACAACTGTATATATCACTCTCTACATGTCCTCTCTCTCTCAACGCACTATGGTCGTCCACCAAGGTATCGTTGAGAGTGTGATTGTTATTTTGATGTTGTTGTGCTACCGGGCTAATCACTCATGATTCTCTGTCTTCTTTAACACCTTGTGCACATGACTGATACATCGGATTTCATGAGATGAAATCAGTAGGTTTCCCACTCGTATTATAACTTTGTATTAAGGAAAGCACGTGTCTTATCCACGCAATCGCAAGTGCTATCTATGTTGAATAAGACTTGATATAGGAGGTCTCTTATCTTAGAGACTCATGGATCGCGGTCATGATCCAAGAGGTAATCATATTACTTGTGTGATATTTATAAAAATATATGGAATTTATGCCCATGTAATGTGATTTCATATAAAAAAATAATTTCTGCTACCTCATCGACTAGTATGACTAGTCAACCTAGATCGGATACGATTCAATCTCCATGCTTTCATGATGCATGAGGCAATATCACTTCTCTTCATGTGGTATAAAAATTTAGATTAGAAGTCTTAGATATGATCTAAAACCTTATGGAACATCTTTTTGGATATCAAATATGCGGGAACTTGTTGTTTTTCATATTGATGTGATTTAGAATCATTTTATACATATTTGATGTATCTACTATTTTCCCCTAATATGAACAAAGTTTTGAGATAATAAGTCATGTTTACAATGCCTGAACATGTCCCCAAAAGGTTCTTCAACGGTTATCAACAATCGATCATTATTTAGATTCGAACAATTCCTGTAATGTGTTGTTTTTGCATGAAACTCGGATATGTAACTTAGAGATTTTTGGATATTGTTTTCCTTTATTTAAATATGTTAGAAAAAACAATAATTATATCAAGAATGAAACTATCAAACCACTCAAATTAATTTCATGCGATTATGACTATGTTTGCCCTAGATATGTGATATCTAGTGGGGATGGGTCGGAAGATGATTAGATTATTTTGATGATGTTTTTAAATGTGTTTATCATTAAAAATAAATCATGAAAATTGATAATTTGACCTCATTAGATGATGATTTGTAAATTTATAGTAATATTTGAAAATCATCAACTTTTATTGAATGATTGCATCATGACAAACCCTAACTTGAAAATACAGTAGTTGTAGTTCAACACTTACATGCGAAAACAACTTATTCTTATAATATGAGTAGAAGTTTAGGGAAACTAAAAGTTCTTTAAAAATTCAAAATTTCTGAGAAATTAATATATAACATCATACACATTCAAAAGATAGAAAAACCCTTTTAGTATAATTTGTATCAATTTTGTTGTCTTAAGTTGAAATGGCAATGTTGTCTAGTCCTGCATATGCTAATGGGTTACCTAATGGGCATCCTGCACGATATTTATAGTGGAATCTCTCCTTATTAACAATCTATGTGACCTGATTGGATTTGTTTCAAGGAAATCTAGCGTGAGAAGTCTTTGTGTACTTTTAGCAATTAAATTGGAATAAAATGTACTAAGTAAGGGTGTATGCTATATAGTAATATAAAGAAAAATGAATTGTTTATAGGTTGCATTGGATCGATGATTAATTTAGTTTGATTAAATTAATTAATTCCAGTTAAATACATAGTTTATATTTAATAAGATTGGATTTCCTTTTAAGTGTTGATCGTGAGAATGTGTTTCAAATTATATTTCAAAATTTGAATAGGATATGGAGGATCATAAGATGACATCCACGATATCCTGTCAAGGCAGAGGGTACCATCACCTTGGATTGTATAATGGATGTTCCTATGCGAAGTCATAGGTCCAATGTATAAGTGCACATGAATCAAGCTCTCTGCTTCTCGAAATAAACAAGTTGCAAGAATAGTGATCCCAATTTTGTTCCATATATAATTGAGATGTCATCGGAGTGCACATAGAGAGTTCTATTCCTATTGCTGGCCAATTGAATTGACATAAGTTAAACATTTCCTTAGAGGTGGTGGGCTCAAGTGTCGAAGACCGAATGGGGAAATGCAAGTTGGACTTGTAAGGAGAAAAGAGTCCTACTTCCTTCACTGAAATTGCATTTTCTTATATTATTGTGGTGTGAAAATGTGGAAGGGAGATCCCAGATCTTGCTTGAGGTAATTCGGTTAGCATACCTCTTGCTTTGAAAATAAGAATGGGAATGGGCTCTCAAAGTAATAAAAACAAGATATCTTCGACTTAAGACAATAATAACCTTAATCAAAGTAAATATATATTTACACAAATTATCTTATTTCAGATAACCTTTATTGAATCCACTCAAATCTCTACTCAATCATAACTAATACATGTATTGGATCTATGATCATGATCTAGTACTTGCAGTTGAAAACATAATGTATGTGGTTTCATTATGCAAGTTTCCTCATTATAATGAGCAATGATAACTAATTAAACAGTAGGATAAAAACAAAGGGTTTCTATGTCCTTAAAGTCTTGATCTCTCATCAAGAGTGTGCTTTGTCATAACTTTGACTATCTTTCTAAAACTAAAGGAGATGTTTTGGAAAATATATGCGCTCTCAACATTTAATCATGAATGGCATGGTTCACGGTAATATGCAGAGTAGTAGCTGCATAGGCGGTGATGTACTCAGATGTTGGAGTTCCTACCTGAACTAAAGCCTTTAAGAGTTGAATGGGTGTTGATATGATGAGTGTCATCATTCTATTATCTATGCTAGAGTTATTTATGAAGCTTCATAATATTCAAATTGTATGAATGGGATGAAGTAAGTAAATGTTGAAATAATCTCATATTGAAGTCCTTTGAGGACATGTTCAAGAAGAGAGGTCATTTATCTTAGTCAACAATTGTTTAAACATTAAAAAACCACAGTCTAAGCGTGGGTCTAACCCATGTAAGATGAGGAGTCAAAGAGTTGATTGTACTTCTATGACTTCCACACCTAGGACATCCAAAGAGTTAGATGAATGCTAATACTGCAATAAGATGATATACTTAAAGTATGACTATCTAGACTATCTAGAATCTTTAGGGAAGGAGTCAGATAGTACATTGGTTTATCGTACGTCTACATATCATCATTAAAATCATCTTACTTATTAGATATGATTACCATCTAAAAATTATATCTCATTCTTCTACTAACACTTGCATTTGGTTGCACAAATTTTACAAGACTAGAAACTAGATCTTAAGGTTCATACTCATCCACATGGGACTTGATGAAATTGTTGCAACAATCTCAATTGGATATATAGACTACTTATTTCTAGTGGGAGAGCACTCAGCCTTGGAGAATGTCTATATGGCCTAGTTGTTAGAATAGATTCATTGTTTATTTCTAAACTTGTTATAAATAGACATACATTCTTAGATAGAACTATCATAAAGATTTATGATGGATATATTTCTGATAGTAATCTAACATCTAGAAGACTCTACTAAATTAGAATATTAATGAATGGTTTATTGACATTTTTAATACTGAAAATTAAATAATAAAATATCAAAAAGAGGATGAAGATCATTTGACAATGGTTTGACGGTCAATTGTTTAGAATAATAGACTAGTAAGCGATGGAACTTTAGAGTGTATGAAAGTTCAAAGCTTACATACTAGTAAAATTGTATTCAAAGTAGAATATATGATGCACCCTCTATGAGAATGGTGTAAGATGCCAATGTATTCAATACCTCATACATATTGATGTATGTGGACCCTTTATACCGTAACTAAGATCAACAATAGTGATATCCATTTGATGATTATTCACGGTATGGGATTTCTTCCATACATATTGGAACCTTTGAAATGTTCAAAGATTTCATAATTTGGTTAAGAACCAATGTTAGAAGGAAGATGAAAAGAATCTGATCTGATCGAGGTAGCAAGTGCCTATCAGATGAATTCATGGAATACCTAATATAGAAAGGAATATTTTTCCTATATTACTGCTCTTAATACACCTCATCTTATTGGGTTGTAGGAATTTGCAACTGGATCATGTTTGACATGATATGATGAATAACGACTCTTAGCATAATTACCTCTTAGTTTCTGGGCATATGCAGAAGAGACTATAATGTATATACTTAATAAGACTCCAAGCAAATCTGTACCCAAAATCACTCATGAGTTATGGTTTGGATCCAACCCTGGTGTTTGACACCTGAAGATTTAGGTTTGCTTGGTCCGCGATAGAAACATTGATGCAAGTAAGCTAAAAGCTAACACTAGAGTGTGCTACTTCATTGGGTATATAAACGATGGTATTGGATACCTACAATATGACCATGAGATTCTTAAATGATTTTATATCTATGTATATGATACTTAGAGTATGACTTCCTTGAGTATCAATATAAGAATGAAGTAAAGAGACTCATCGACTCCTAGAAAGATAATGAGGTTCCTAAAATCAGAAACTACAAATATAGTTAAAGACATAACACTCATACCTCTTCAAATCAGTTTAACGGTGGTAAGACCACCTAAATGATATGGATTCCATATGTCAAACAAGTATGAACCCTCTAGGATCCACCTATAGGGGTCAGGCCTGTTGAGTATAAATGGATCTTCAAGAGAAAGAGGGGACCTAATGAGATGGTAGAGACATTCAAAGCATGGCTCATAACTAATGGCCACACATAGAGAGAAGAGTTCACTTATGATCATACTTGCTCTCCAGTAACCATGCCTATACCCACCACAATATTTCTAACTATAGTTACAACACAAGACTATGACATATGGAAGATGGAAGTCATGATTGAATACCTCAACAAGGATATTTATATGAATTAGCCAAAGGTATCATAGGTAAGGAAGGCAAGATATGAAAACTAAGGAACTCCGTCTATGGGCCCAAACAATATTCTTTTAGTCGGTACATTAGATTTACTGATATTATAATGGTAATGATTTCAGACAGAATCTTGATGAAGCATGTCAAAACTTAGTGGGAGTACCAATGTGTTCATCATACTAAATGTAGATAAAATCCTAATCATTTGAAATGATATAAGAACAATAATAAGTGTTTAATAATTTGGTTGTCCCATAACTTTGAGATAAAAGATCTGAAGAATGCCTCTTAAATCATAGTTCTTAAGTTCTTTAGAAGCAAAGAGAAGATCGCATTGGGAATGTCACATTAGGGGTACATCTTTGGCATATTCCACTTATGAAATTTGAATATAGGCTTATTTCCATTAAGATATGGTACAAACATATCTGTAGGGATAACACCTCAAAGTGTTGAGGATGTGAATGCTAAAGTCACATGTCTTTTGTCCATAAGCATCAACAAGCCCAATGCATGCCAAATGTGTACAAAAGCCATAAATATGCAATGTATTATGAGTAGTAAATTGTTACCAATACTACTATGGAGATAAAACACTTAATTGCGGATCTTTAAAGACACACGACTATAGAGATAGTCATCTCGAAATATTATCTTAAAGGATTTAAGACTTTCTGAGATGGTGATCTTAAAGTCTTATTTACATGTATCGTATAAGACTTAAGACTACGTCTTAGCCTAAGGAGAAAGAGGTCCCTAAGCATGTGGGTATTCTGATAGGGATAATAGAAATCCTTTACTATTTATAATAATTGTTGATTTGTAGTGCCAAAGGCAAATGCTAGGAAGATACAAGGTACTATAAACAAGATTGAGTAGTGGTTGCATAAGATGTAACATTCTCATTGGATGTGTACACTATTACCATGGGATATGTATGTCTGTAAAAGGACTTAGGATTGTCTCTAGGAACAGAGTGACTACTCAGCTAACCAAGCTATTTGTCTATATGGCTTTTTTTAGCACATGAGTGTGAGTTTAAATATTGGCCCATCAATAGCTCTTTGGTCAAAAGAGATATTGTTGGACATGTGAGTCTATGATGAGCCATTATACAATAAAAGTTATTACTGATCATTCCTTAATCTGAAATGAGAATAACTAATTTGCATAATGTCCCTGATGAATCCATGATTCATCACTCTAAAAGTTGGAAATTAAGCTTTGTTCCTACGTAATTAGTTGCATTTCTCTATTTATTTTGCATTATTCTCATTCATGCATTTAGAATTAATATCTGCATTTTTGCATGCATTTTTGCATTTAATAAGAAGACAAGCTCACTTGTAAATATCATCTATATTATACCATATTTCCCCTATTTTTATATATTTTTCACTGAATCGGAACTGAATAAAATCAACTCTATAGTGTACATATTACTAACACTAATAAAGGAAAATTATAAAAAAAATACAAACTTATAAAATTGACCAATAAAGCCCAAACCCTAGTTTGAAACTAAAGGCCTTAAAACATATATCTCTCATTCAATCTCTTATGGAACCCTACTCACTTTTGAATTAATGAAAGTTCAATTACCTTCAAAACAAGACCAAATTCAAAAGAATCAGAGTTCATATGTGAAATTGGGTTTTGGGCCCCATTGAATATTATACATATGTCCCTATATTTTATTTTACTTTATCAATTTATTTTCTTTCTTATTAAAAATCCAAAAAATAGATTAAGTTGAAAATATTTATCTTATATTTTCTTTGATTTTATTTTGATTAAAAATGATAAAAAAATGACAAAACATAAAAATGTTGTACTTTATATTTTAAAGATGCCACCCAAAAATACTTTTTATACATATGTTTTATTTTAGTTTTCGATACGTCACGAAAGTTGTAGATCTTGTCGAGATGAGCAACTTTCATGTCGATCATTTTTTGATTTGACCTCATTTGTTATTTATTTTTTAATTTTTCTTTACATTTAATTCTTGATTTTCCTTTAAGCAACACGTGGCACCTCTTAGAGCCACCACGTGTCACCCTCATTTATATTATTTTCATAATTTTATTTATTTTATCTAGTTTATTTATTTATTTATTTGTTTGTTTTATTTTATTTATCTTTATTTTTTCTAATTATTTTACTTATTATTTATTTACTTATTTATATTATGTTATATTATTTATTATTATTATTTATATTTTAATTTCCATTGTAAGTATTTGTTAATATATATTTATTACTTTTTATTTTTATTTATTTTATTTTATTCTATTTCTATTTTATTTAATTTTTATTATTCTTGCCACATGGTCACATCCCTGCGCGCTACGTGGCCCCCCTCTCCCTTACCTTCCTCATGGGCGGTGCAACCGACCCCTGCCTCGCGCGGCGGCGCTGCAACCCCTCCAACCCTTGCGTGTGGCTCGCACCACCTACTGATCTTGCCCACCACTGACTGTAACAACCCCTCTGTCTTTCCCGCTTAACCGTCCCCCGCCTCGCATGGCGGTATGCGCATATCCTAGTCCTTCCATTTTCTATCTTCATCTCCCCATGTCGTCGGACTTCTCGGCCATGCGTAATTGCACGACCCGTACCCATCTTCCAACCACCTCTCTATGTCCCATACCTCCTCCATAAAACCCTTAATCGCCTACCCCATCGATCTTATCCATCGACAGAGAGACGATACCCTAGCTCCTCCCTCAATCTCGGTTACAGCGAGATCAGAGGTTTTATAGTCGAGCGACGACAGTGCACTTCCATCTTCGAGGAGAGATCCTTGGACCTTCATCCAAACTGCAGCTAGAATCTACCTTGCCATCAAACCTCGTCGCTTTCGATCGTGACTCAAGGTGATGATTTTGAGCTCTACCCCCGCGATCTCTATCGTCAGGTGGAAGAAAGAAAAAGCATTCAAATCCTCATCTTGCTCTACATCCAGTGATGTCGTCGGATGTACACTACCCTCCTCCCCTGAAAGTCTATAGGAGGGGTCAGACTAGTCCTGGAGCCTCTGCTCTAGCTGCTCCTGGCGTTGCTGGATGCTCTGAACGGCCTGAACCAATAGAGCCAACTGTTGCGCCACATCTGGATCGACTTGTGGAGGCATGGTCCTGCACGAGAACCATAGCATTAATATATATACTTTTATCCGTGTACCTTTGAGAGACATGTGGACATGGAACTAAATCTACTAGTCTCCTGGGACTTGTGTAGGCTCAAGAGCCATTCACTATACGTATTTCGAATACCACATAAGAATCATATTAGTGAAGTGTATTGGAGTATCATTGATCTGATACCAACCAGTGACGCCCCCAGCGATCCAGATACTCAAAAATACACATCCATACATACGATTCTACATTCGAAATACCAAGTTGTACCAAACTTGCAGGATAAAAGTAAAGGAGGAAGAACTGCATTTTTTTCCCTTCCATTTTCACTTCCATTCATACATCATGTTCACAAAAATTATACATTATGCTCTAGAAGTATATCCACAAGTATACATAACCATGCACTTATATCCACGTGTGTGCATCACTATCATTTCTCTCAAAAAGACATGCAGGTACAAGTAAAACTCAAAAGAACAGGAACTCATTGTACCACAAAAGAAGGGCTACAACAAAGTCAACCGCTTGTTGCTTGTCATTGTGGCTGCTACTCTTGCAAACCTACCAAATTCATGCAAATATGTTTATGAGCAAAGCACACAATACAGATATAAAACCGCTAGAAAGGTAATAGAAAAGTGTACAAAAACCAAATGTGAAAATCCACAAAGTATAAACAACTTCCATGTTCCCAACATCCACTAAGAAACAACAACTCACAAAGAACTATCATCCCATAGAAAGAGACTTGTAACAACTTGACTTATAGTTCCAATCCACATATAAATATGTATTGTACACCAATTCTAACTTATAAGGGAGTAGGACCACAATAGAAATTTAGCCCAAGCTTCATGGATAGTATGTGATCTTGGTTTGTGTAGGACCCCACACTATGACTCCAAGGAAAGAAGAAGTCTTTAGGGTTGGGGTGCCTCCGTAGGCATGCGGCGGGGTACAATGCATCCTAACTAAGTTCCCAACCTATTCACTAGCTTCACTTAACCAACTGAAGTTCAGATTCTCAATTCAAATTTCAACCCACAACTCGTTGTGAACTACCCAAGTCCACATTCCATCGATAGAATTACTGATAAAAGGACACTATATGATTCAATACATGCGTCCCTTGATAATCGTTACTAATCATATAATCTTACGGTGTTTTATTTAATAATCTCGGTGTATTACCTCACAAAGGTGAATCCGGGTACTTATATGTGGGGCCAACGCCTATAAGTACCTAGAAGTCATATCAGTAAGAAAAGATGAGATTGGATTGTAGTATAATGCTGCTTAGGATCACAACTCACACCCTCTGTTAGTAACACACATTCTCAAGAGGAGTCACATAGAGCCTGTAGGCCTCATCGCCAGGTGGAGATCACACAGAACACAACGTGCAACACAAAGCATAAGGGCACAAAGTTGCACGACGCCATGACAGGAAAATCACTAAGATGCCAAAAGGAGCACTAAGTAGCCTACACAACACACGGTGAGATAAAGCAGCATTAATCGCTCGACCAGGTTATTTACGATTTGTTCAAGTCTCTATTCGAGTTTTCAAGGTGGCATGCATCTCCTTGGAGGATTATTCGTCCTTACCAGTAACCTTAATACTCAAATTAAAATCATATAGAAACACCCCGACGTGGGTCGAATAGTTGTATCCTTGCGACTATTCGTGATTTCCATAACGTGTGCATATCTTTCAAGCTGATAAGATAATGTAATTCACATAGATACTATACTCCATTCACATATAATTAATAATTGATGACAATATGATGATCTATCAGCATCCAACATGTCCCCAACCGTCACTAGAAAAATACCTTGAGGTAATCTTGTAACATACCTTAGATGTCGATCCCTCTAGCAGGCTACTATGCTGACAATTTACATATGGAAATATGTCGGGGAGGTATTACATGATTCTCAAACTTACATTGCTTCAAGGTTGCTCCACTATGAGCACGAGCGAGCTGATCTTAAAATTTACATCTCTAAAAGCAATGTTTTAATTGACTTGACTAGTTCAAAAAAGATATAGAAACTACCTAATAACATAATTTAATTTCTCTGAAAGAACACGCCAGCTTTTAGGATAACACCATTTTTGTGGTGCTTTAAAGAGGTCTGAACACAACCATACAACGGTACATGTCAGGTTTGAAAGTTCCGAATTTCAAAAGTGTTGATTATTCACTTTCCCAACCCACCATTTAGAAACTGTGTAAAGAAAAAGATAAGCAGTTGATCTATTTGTTATCCAATAATAATAAAAGCATCAACAATTAAAAGAGGTTCCAATTTCCTGAATCATATGCCACGTAAAATTACATAAGGTTGCCCATTAAAATAAATTTCCATTACCCAGAATTCAGAATGTATTCATTGAACTGGTCTCGTCTCAATCAGGAAAATTTTTACCAAGGAAAGACGTCCATTCCTTTTGAAAAACCATAGTATTCGGAAAGCTTACAAATATGAAGGAGCAATATATACATTCATGTAAATAATTCATTTGTGTCTTACCAAAGGATTAAAATTTTCCGGAAAGGACAGGGGTCTTTTTATGCACAAAGTGAGCATATAATAATCACAATTTGATGATAAGTTCTCACAATACTATAATACTAACTAGAACAGAACTATCAAATGTCCTGTACAAATATTGATAAATAGTATTCCCTAAAAGAAAAGGTCTATTTTTTCTTTTGCAAGATATTGTGTTAATCTGTGAATCTATAAAGTTCTAAATTTAGAGTATTTCGTAATTTTTATCACATGATAATCATCTATCTGTACTTGATCTTTCCAAGCATAGACAATGGTGGATGTGGGTTCTCTTAGAACATCCTCATCAGATTCTATAAGTATATAAAAAAACTAGACAAATTGAACCATTAATTTATTTTTGCTTCTTGTTTAGGCAAAACGATGAACCAAATATGACAATAATTTTCTATGTTGCAAACACATACTATTATACTAGGTACAAGAATACTTGCTCCAGTTAATTTTGTAAGATGACTACTTGACCACATGGATAGACCAATTGAATCTTCAAGTTCACCTTAGCAATCAGGGAAATCCCTTATTATGTGAATCTAGGTATTTACTGGACCTCGGTGTAGAGAAGCAAGCGAAAGTTCCATGTTTTCATACAAGCTGGCAGGAATCTAAAAGTCCATAGCCAACAATAAGTCAGCAAAATATCACCACACAACCCTATAATGAGGGCCACTTAATTAATGTGATAACTTGGAAGAAAAACCACGGGAAAGCTTTTAATTTTTGCAGATGGCAAGACATGAATTGGATTGTTCAACCTGTATCTTTTTTTAAACAACCTTGTCATAGATACATCAAACCTTAGGATCAAATCTTAGGTGGGAAAATGCTCTCTACCATAATATATTGAACATATCCCATATCTAACCACTGAATGAAGAAAACTGCCTCCAATCCCTGCAAGATTGCATCTTTCCCACTCCTAAACATCATATTCATTGCTCAGGAAATAACCCAGTTCGAAAAACATAAAACATGAATATCCTATGACTCCAAACACAGTGATTCATGCAAACAACGACAAGTGCATGTGAATAACATCGCAACTCTGAGATGATCTGATGACGAACCCAAAAATCAATCCTAGAATAATAAAATACGGAAAAAGAAGCAAGAGGGAGATCCGTACCATATCGAGGTGAGGAACGAGTCCCCCGCGGAGAGATCTTCGCGTTGGCACCTTTGGCTTCGCGATCGAACACTCCGGCAACCTCGGGTGGCTTGGGCGAGATCTTGGGAGGAGGGAGGGCTGGAGAGTGAACTTGGGTCATTTTGGAGGAAGAGGAGTGGGGTTTATGGGTGAATTTTCAGATTCGGATCCGGGTCTGGATCCGAATAAGACTCAGACCCCTCTCTGCTAAAATAGTCGTAGCTCAGGCTCTCGAACTCGGATTTTTGCGTTCTAGGACTCGTTGGAAAGATCTCGACGAGCACTATACAATGGGCTCCTCACTCGAATATTTTGAATACTGGGTAAGTATAGATTTTGCAATTTAGCCTAGATTCAGTTAATTTTACAATTTAGCAAATGTTCGGGTTTTGGTTTTTTACACTCTGAATGTACTGAATCTGACGGGTGGGAGAAGCGGGTAAAGATCTCCGTACATGCTGAGAAGTGGAAGAAGGAGTGCGAGACTAATGGTACTGAAGCTGCGACTCGACCACCTTCTTCGACAAATCACCCAACTATTGAGGAAGTAATGAGAGGTTCTCCAACTCTTATAGTGGTTGTAATTCCTGGACTTGCTTCTAAATCATGTCAACTAATGTTAGCTTCTCACTAGTAAATCCCATGTCGGTTCATGAATAAGAATCGGAAACATGTGCCACCTTCTGATGATCTCGGTTGTGTGGTGGTTGTGGGCCCTTCTGGAATGCCCGAGTGGAGTCTACAACACGTGAATTCTTCGTCATCCCCTCAAAGATGGACCAAACTGACTCGGCGTCCTTATTCAAATAACTACCACCACAGGTGGTGCTCACTATGCCCTGAACATCCGGCTGGAGTCCTCATCATATTCGTCTGTCCCAAATGAAAGTATTTACACAGGAATGTGGACTTCAGATCGTCCCATGTAGAAATCCCCCCCCCCAAGTGGCTCAACCAGTAAAGCACCTTATCCGCCTAGGTGAAGGGGAAGGCCTTGAGGCATACAGCCTCCTGCATAACTCGTGGATAGCTAGCTATATCGCATATCATTGCAAACCATTGTAGAAAGGTAAACGGCTCCTCTGAAGTGTTTCCATAGTACTTGGGAAGTAGTGAAATAAAGGACGGTCTCACCTCATATAACCCTTGATTCAGTGGTAATTGAATCCAATGGTGCAGCGCCCTAGCTCCTGGGTCATACTCATCTCGTAAAGTCGTGGGAACCACAGTAGGTGGTAATGGGTTCCTGGATCCTACTCTCAACACAGTGTTCTCGACTCTAGGCTCATCCTGGACTCTACACTTATCTCTGATCTATAGGCTCAATTGTTGTAATGTGTCTAGAATCCCCTCGGTAATATCTGAAGATGGATCAGGTTTCCTATCTATACGTCTCTCATCAGTTGATCTCTCCTCAACAACTCTATCCTCAATTGGTCCCTTCTCTCTAACCATGATCCTTGAATCCTATGTAATGAAAAAGTCTCATAAGAACTCTATGAAAAACATGCAGGAGAAATAAACAAAAAATTTAGATGTGTATCTGCCTCAACTGAAAGGTTGGGAGGTGAGGGACTCTGTGTCTGACTTACCTCGTGACTAAGTGGGACCAACTTGGGAAGAGGGTCATCTCGAGTCTGTGAAGACATACGACAAATGGTGGAAGGTCGAAAGCTCATGGAGTCTGAGCGTAAGATTTGTCTAGTCATCATCTTCGATGTCAAAAGGAAGTACGGGAGAGAATATGATGTCAAGTCAAGAACATGAGTGTGATGGCATATATGATGCAGAATAATGCAAACCTTGACTACAAATACAATGCAAACCCCAGATTCACCAACTTCACATGATGGAGACTGTAAGAGTTCGGTCTTTTATCTTTTCAATTTTATTTTTAGTGATCAATCAGTTGTATTAAGAAAACTCACAGAGGGTATCGCCCAACGTACACGCTCACAGTCCCCCAAACAGTGGTACCATCTGCCCGGGCTATCGGGTTATATCAGGCCTAAAGTGAACTTTGAGGTATGAGTTCACCAAAACAACTCTATGATCGGAGGCAAGTGCTTATTGTTGCAAGCATGCACCGAAAAGTGATGCACAGATACTTAAGGCATAAGTCCATGGATTTTTGGCTCTAATCCTTAAGGTTGCATCCTCACCCACTATATCTGGAGTTGTACCTGAATACAATGAGAGGTTAGCTCTCCCAATACAAATTTAGTCCATGTATTTTTTTATTTTTTGTCAAGTTTTTAAAAGAAAAAAATATGTTTTATTTTTGAGGATTTTTACTTTTTAGATATTTTCAAAAATATCTAGTGAAATGTCAGTTCCTTTTAATTTTCAAAAATGTGTCTTACGGAGGGAGAATCATGGAATACAGCATAAAACAATGATGCATGCAGAGATAAAAATCATATCTTACGCCAGCATCTACATGCAAGTGATATGTGTAGAATTCTAAAACCTAGACTAATGCATGCAAAAGTGATGAAAATCGAGTCCTAAACAACATTTCTAACATAAGAACGTGTTATTTTTCAAAACTCTCTAAATTACGCCTAAATGTAGATTTAGGTACTGGGGTTTACTTTAGTCATCTAATCAGACAAACATGCACCTCTAGGCTCTACAAAATCACGTGAAACAAAGAAAAATCGAAGAAAATTGAAACAACGGTGAGGTCCCCCAAGTTCATCGGCACCAGGTGAATCAGACCCCGAAAAATAGTCGAAGTTTCGGTACAGTCAAGATGTCCTTAATGGACCCCTTTCTACAAAAAGAAACACAAGCAAGTACCCCTACATCTCTCACAAAAACAGAAAAATGGGAAAGTGCCCTCTCTCAGAAGAAAACAAAAAATAATATCCTAAAAAAAACAACTCTACTTGGATAACTTGATCTGCTCCTCTATAATCGGATAGGAGAGGAATAATCCGATCTCTGCACTCTCAGATGAGTAGGCTTTTTAAAAAGCCAGCTAATCCTACAGGCCCTACAAAATGGATTAGTTAAACAGATAGAAAAATCAAACAAAAACTCAAAAGAAATAAAATACAAAACATGTTTAAAAATTGAAACAAACTCAACACAAAGCTAATAAAAATTGAGAAAAGAAAATGAAGAAAAAATCAAAGAATGAAAAATCGACACAAAACTCTTGAAGAAATAAGAAAAAAATAAAAAGAAAATTCCATAAAATTAGAAGAAAAAGAAACACACAAAAACCTTGAAAACTGATGAAAACCCGAGAAAACAAGAAAAGAAGAAAATAGAGAAAGAAAAGAAAATTATCACAAGAAATAAAACTCAAAAAATCTCAAGCGTCACTACAACTCCCCGGTAAAGGTGCCATTTTGATAACCGTCCCTGATCAAGCGAAAAATAATTGTCAAAGTAGAAACCAATAAGGAGACATAGGATTAAATAAACAAAAATAACAAACACTGAATCGAAGTTTGTTTCATTGTTTATTTATCCAGGCAAGTGTTCCTAGGTCGAACACAAGGAGGCAGAAAATCATGCTGTGAAAATTCGAGTGAAGAAATATTTTGTGATTTTTTTATCCTTCTTTATTTTTCTTCTTTTAATGCGAGAAAACTCTTTTTTATTTTTTATTTTATTTTAATTTTCCAATTTTGTTCGATTTTGAAATGTATTTTCAAATAAAAACTATCTATAATATAATAGGTGAAAATAAAGTATATAGGTGATACTATGTAGTAGAAGAAAAATCGCTCGAGCGACGAGCTCGAAAAGCACTCAAAACAAAGCCAAGATGAATTGACAATCGAAGAATAAAATCTCGATAAACCATGATCAAACTCTTCGAAATTCGATTCAAAGTAAAATTATGAAAAATACTATGCTCAAAAGTAATGTTCAATGGTCCTCAATGTCCAGAGTCTAATGTAGAGATACAAAAAATACAAGAAATATACAAAATAATAAAGAGGGGCCGTGTAAAATTCTGAAGGTGCGTTCAAATTTTGGAAAATATTACACATAGGTCCCTAATCAGGGACTTGAATGTAATAATAAGAACTCCTGAAGGCACGTTCAAATTATGGAAGTTAGCGAGGGCTTTAGTGCAAAATTTCCGCCCTTTCATAGACGGGCGGCATGGATAAGAAGATACGAGTGGAGGTAGACCTTTGTATGGATTCCTGATGAATCCATAATTCACATCTTTTATTCTTTTATTTTAGCAAAATTCCCTATGCAAAATACATGTAAATATATATATATATATCAAATTCAATAAATTGGCATTGTGCATGCATTTGTTAATATTATGTAATTAACAATCTTTTTGATCAAAATAAAAGAATAAAGAAGAAAAGAAAAAGAAAAGAAATAAATAAGGATCCTTTTATGCAATAAATGCACACTGCCTTGAACCCCGAGAGAAGGCCAAATATTGGCATGATCGACAAGGAATAAAGTAGGGAAAGATAGGGTCCTTATTCACTGTATATATTCATCACTACTCATCACATATATATCCTTCACCTATTTTTATCTCTAAATAAAATAATCTCAAAATAATTCAATTTTCTTAATAAAATTTGTAAATAAAAATGTAAATAAAAATAATAAAAATATTTACAAAATAATATTGTGTGCAGGTGTACAACACCTATACTTGTATATGTGTATTTATTTATTTTGAAAATAAATTGTGTGTATAGCATATTTTTGACACTAGTATATACTCATGATAATTATATAAAATTGAAATAAAATTCATAAAACATAAATTGAATTAAAAATAAAATCCTCTTTTCATTGAACAAATTGCCAAACATGTATATATTGTACATAATACCTATTTGTTTAATACATATAATTAATTTGTAAAAATCAAATAAAAATGTTTTTATACACTTTAAATTATTTTGTAAAAGATTAAATTATAAAATTTAATGTATTCTTCTAAAAATAATAAAATAAAAATATGTGTATATAATATATAAGTATAGTATACTTGTACATAATATCATATATTGTATATACCATAATATATTTACTATTAAAAAAAATTAAAAATCATAGAAAAATAGTTTGTAAAATAACAAACGGTTTTCATTTTTAAAATTTTTTATTCTAGATTCATTTACTATTTTTTATTTAATTTTCTTTTATTTTGTATATTCCTAAATTATGATTGGTCAATCTGGTTCTGTTGACCCACCCCCTATCCATGTCTGATTTGGGCCAGCCCTCGCCGGACTTCATTTCTCCCAATTACTGCACCCAGATTCGACCAATTCCCACCTCGGATTGCAGACCCTTGTACTCCCTGCAGATCCGTAATCCTCGGGGATCCCTGGGCATGTCCGGATCCCCCTAGGGTTCCGCACCTTCACTTGATCTTTCTAGACCCTTCAGGGCCCTATAAATCATCTTCACCGGCCTCCACAGCGAGGCAACTCGTTCCTCGCACCTCTTTCCCCACTCGTCTCTTTAGGATCATGACAGGGTCCTCTTGCTCCCCTCTGGATCCCAAGTTGGTTGTTGATTGAGCGTAGCTCAGCTCGTGGCCAGACTTCGCCGCTGCGATCAGCCCCTTCTGCTTTCTGCTGCATAATTGAGGCCATGACCCTGCCTCCACCTCCTTTTCCCTTCTTCGACCATTTCAGCATCTCCGGTACCCTCACTCACTTCGCATTTCATTGTTTATATTCAATTTCGCTTATTACCGTTGTCCATCATCTTGGCTCCGACCATCGGGTTGGGGCTCCATGCTCGCATCCAACTGCATAGATCAAATCCCCATATCATAGACCACCTTCTCAAGCATACTTTCTATCATATGTCTATATCATGGGAGCAAGATTAGGCATAGATCTCCCTCCTCTGTTTTCATCAGAGGTCAATCACCATCCACAACTGCTTCTTTGGATTTCTCTGCAAAATAACATGATCGGAGATACAACTCCGAGTCCTGCTTCTCTTTACAGGTGTAGGTGCGTGCGAGGAGGCTCGAATCGAGCATCAACTTTAGAGGCGGAGCAGCCCCATGCAGCTGCACCTCCATATTCTCTTTGAGCCATCCTCCATCGCATCCAAGTCCTCTCCCTGACGCGAAAACATTTCAACAAGGCGTCGAGCCCTTCAACAAGTTGATTAGATTCTAGGATCGTCAGATAATCCGGATCGAAGATCGCTTAGTGTTCCTTTCTTCACAGTTCATCCATATGCCTTCCCCTCCGTCGGGTAGAGAACCAACATACCATTCTTGATCTGGATCGTCCACCCACGCTACCATCTGAGACGTCATATCTTTTCCAAGCGCATGTGACATGCACGTCCATCTCCTTTTCAGAACCGTCAGATCTGCAGCTAACGGTCATCAGGATCATATGTTAGAGAGCTTCCAAGCGTGCACCACGTGCCTACCAAGGGTATATTTCATTTTTTATCCTCTCTTTTATGCTATTTTGCTTTACTCCAATAGATGTAATATGTAGTTGTAAACTTTTGCAAAAAGGACCTCGTAGAGTTTATATTCGCATTTCATTCCAACCGAGTTTGAGTCATGTGAGTCCTCACATGTATCTGTGGGATATTTGCATATTTGAACCTGTGCTTTTAAGTGTTAATGAATTTGTTGAAGGCTTTTAGTAATTGCATGTATGCCCCTGTGAGTGTCTGTAACGGGAATCGCACGTTTTTGTCTGGGCAATTACAGTTTTGGCCCTGGATTTTCATTGCTTGTTAATTTTTGGCCCTATAACTTACAATAATCGCATACAGGTTCCTTTGAACACTATTTAATGTTCATGCTCTTTTATTTGTTGTAGTAAATATGAATCCAATCCTAAAAATTTCGCAAAAATTCTCTTTAGCCCCTGCTATTGTGATGTTTGAGTGGTAATTTTGGTTTGTCGAATTTCTTTTATTTACTTTTATTAAAAACTAAAAAACCCTTAAAAAGTGTTCTATTTATAGTAGAAATTCATAAAAATTCGAAAAATATCTTTAAAATTCTAAAAAAGTTAGAGTAGATGTATTATGATTTGATTGAATTTATATCCAATTTTCACATTATTTACTTTTACAAAAACCTAAAAACTTGCAGAACTCTAAAAATTTTATAAAAATCATAAAAATCCGAGAAAAATCCAAAAAATGCATTCTTGATTTGTTTTTGTAGATATTTTCCTTTAGTTTTTCTTAAAATTAATTTCAAGAAGTTTTGAGCATATTTCCTATTTTTAAATTAAAGAATACTCCTGATTGTGCACGGTACTTATTTGGAAATCTTATTAAAACTTAAGAATCTTTAACAAATTATTAAAAATAGTATAAAACCCACAAAACGTAAAAATATTTTTGTTTGGGTTATGAGTACTTTTACTATATTTAATAAAAATCCAAAAGAGCGTGTGTTTCCTATTTTATTCATTGTTTTCATTTGCCTTATTATCAAAAATTAAATGCTTGCAAAATTAAAAACCACTAATAAATAAATAAAAGTTCATTGATTCTTTGAGTCCCTTAGTTTATTATTTGTGCTCCTTATGTTTGACCCTAGTCGTCATATCAGGTAAATAAAAGTAGTTATACCACTTGCTTGATTTGCTCGATTTCTTTAGAGGTTAAATGATTTTCTCGATTTTCGACTCAGTTGATTTGGGAGACAATGATGCATTAATTAATCAACTTAACCCAAGTCAGTAGGTTGTGTCATCGGAATGACATCGTTGCCAGGGAGCACGGCTAGGTAGTTAGGATTTTTGCTTGTTTTCTTGTTTCTTTCTTTCCTTTCTTTTTTATATTATTTTACTTGTTCATATTTTTTCATAAAATATGTTCTAACATATTCTATGGTTTCTTTTTGTTGCAAGGGCCCACGAAGCAAGGGAGGTGATCTTAGGAGAGCCGACGCACTGGAGTGAGGTGGAGGCTGGGCGTTCTACACCAACCAACAGGAGAGAGCAACTCAGGAGGAGCAGGAGACTATTTAAGATTAGATTTTATCACCAACATTTAATTTTTGCATAAATTTAGGATAATTATCAGAGACTTTGGACACTCTCATTCGGGGTATGTTTCGTTGAGTGCCAATGCACTCTGGGGACCTCGTCGGGTTTTTTTCGTCATTTTCATCATCTTTATTTTGTTTTGTTTCTCATGGATTCGAGTTTCTGACTTTATTTTATTTTATTTTCTGTATGTGAGCCCTAGACTTAGGCTTTTATTTGGTCGAGCCAAGTAGTGATTGGGTCCAAACGCCTAATAGAATATATGTTCCTATAGACTCGATTGGACTTAGTTAAATAAATAAATTGTTAATTATTTGGATTTGAGACCGCACGCCAAGAGAGGTCACATACAACGCTTGCAGGCACCATTATGGCAAGCACCGAGTGGAATCGAAGACTGGACCTTGGTCTCACTTCTAAATAGTCAGCACCTCGTTCCTCTCGTAACAGAAGTTGTTGTTTAGAGTAATTTATTCTTACATCATATAGATAGTTTATTTCTATCTTTACATTTATGTGTGGATCATACTGCATGTAGACTGCAGGAGCAAGGTATGCCTTCTATCTCATGTAAGCATCATTGATTTCATCGCGCATCAGCTTTTCTATCTTCCTCCCCCTGTTTTATTGGACTTAGGAATAAAAGTAAATCGGAAAATTCGTTAAATGTGTCTTTATTCAAAAATGCCAAAAAAGTTATAACCCAATAAAATCAGGACTGCAAAAAAACTCCCCCCTAAAATAACGTAAAGGTCACATTCATTATTTTGGGGAGTAACCTCCTCATTGTTTGAATTTATTTGTAGAGTGAGCGAGAGACAAACACTAGGATAGAGCTAAGCCAGGATTCTTATTTAGACTATTGATTCTATAAAAATGATTAGCTACTTCTCAGTGAGGGAACGTAGGTAGCCAATTACCGGCCCTTATTTCCTTAACAGGGTGGGTGGTTTAAAGGAGACTATGGAAGGCTCCGTCCTTAAGTAACGAGTAGTCATTTTACAGTCCGTACTTACACCCAGACTAGCTGAAAGTAGATGCAACTAGTTGTAAGAATTCGACCAGTCTTTAGGAAATACTGGCACCTAATAGCTCGCTAACTCTTTTCTTAAATTGCATTATCACCAAACTCTAAAATAGAAGAGATTAATGACGGAGCTTTCACGGTCATCATTGCATTGAGTTGGTGAATGGGGTTTGATTTCTCATCATTGTTTTCCATCCAGATCTACTCTTCCGCAATCCCCACATCACGATGATGGGCAAGCGGTCTCTTAGGCTACCTTTGGTGGCACTGCTTCACAACATACATGTCCCTTCATCTAGGGAGGTTCCTGAGAGTTCAGACCCGCTCTCGGAGCCCGAGTATTCCACCTCTTTTTTCTTCGATCTTCCCCACCCATCACCTGAGGTACATCAACCAAAGCAGTCAGAGCAGATATTTGTAGACTTGGTTACACATGAGGACCGCTCCTTTTAATTTCAGAGTCTGATGAGATGGCCCAATAGCGGAGAGATGATGAGCAGTTAGATATTCACGATGTGTTTGATCAGGCAACGATCAACAACACCCTCATAGCATCCCTAGAGGCGATATAACAACAGATCAGTTGCCAGGGATTACTCATGACAGTAGTGTGGCAGGAGTTGACTTAGATAAGAGATGGGCGGACAGATGCGAGAAATGACATACCAGCCAGTGAAGGAGGACAGATACCTGAGGACCGAGCAGATGCCATATTTGAGACACCCGGAGGAAGCCCATGATCCACAGAGACCTTTGCGCACCATGAGAGCATTGCACAACCTTGGTGCAACTCTCACCCACAGGTGGATTCAGTTGCCTATCATTTCTGAAGATTTTGATCTATAGTCCCAGACGATTCAATTATTGCCCAAGTTCCATGGATAAGCCACCGAGGAGCCTCATCTACATCTTCAGGAGTTTGAGATGATTTGCAGCACAATCCATGACATATTTGTGGATGAGGACACGATCAAGCTGATAGCCTTCCCATTTTCCCTAGTTGACAGAGCAGCGTACTGGCTGAAGCACTTGGGGAGGTTTGTCACCACCAGGGAGCCGTTGTTGGACCGTGTAGCTCAACAAATACTATCCACTCGATTGGATGAATGCAATGCAAGCCATGATCAGCAATTTCACTATGATTCCAAATGAGAAGGTCCATGAGGCTTGGGATCATATTAGAGAGCTCATTGGCAGGTGTCCACATCACGATATCAGCAAGCCCAATTTAGTTCAGAGTTTCTTTTGTGGACTGATACTGAGCTGTAGGGGCTAGTCAATGCCTCTTATGGAGGGTCCTATTTTCCAAGGACGAGGACCATGTATGAATCATCTATGAGGAGATGGTTGAAAACTACACCATGATGACCCAGGCTTGTGTCTACACTCAGGGCAAGCCTCCCCCACTAATGAATCTCATATTCAATATGCTAAAATTGATCAATTAGGCTTTGTTCCCCTAAATACATGTGCATATAATCATTAATATCGCATCATTAGCATTCATACATGTGTAAATAATATTCGTATTTCATCATGCATAATTGCATAAAATAAGATCCCAAAATCCCCGTGTAAAATGACCTAAAAAGCTGCTAAGTTACCCTATTTTTAATTAATGCATCCTAACTTCGATTGACCTAAAACCACCTCCATTGTGTAGATATTACTAACAAGAATAAATAAAAAATACAAAAAAAATGCTACCTCAAATAAGTGATAAATAATCCTAAAACCTAATTTCACATCAAAAGGATTAAAACGTGCATATATTCCTCATAGTGTCTGACATTGGTCTACTCACTTTTAAAGTAATCCATTTTCAAATACCTTCTAGACCAATTTCGTAAAATTCGGAGCTCATATGTAAAAGTGGCTTTTGAGCCTCTTTGCGCATTTTATCTTTTTACGATTTTGGACATAAGTTTTTATGTACATAATTAATGCAGTTGATTTTATTTATTCTTCAATTATATTCTTTGATGAAAGTTTTACCAAGTGACATAAAAATCCAAATCAAGACTGAAATCAATGAAACTGACTGTGTCCGGGTGACCTATGTGGGTTTGTACAAAATTTGCTTATTTCGTACTTCTATTTTATTTCCCTATTTTCTTATTTACTAAAAATACAAAAAAATAGATTAATATGTAATTAAGTATCTTTTATTTAATTGTATTTTTTATATTTGTATCTTCCTTTAAAATCATAAAAAAATACAAAACCCCTAAAAAGCTGGTTTTCTATGCACATGGAGAACCACCAAAAATCCTACTTTGTACAGATGACCTCTTTCGCTCCTGGGTCCTTCAAAGTTGTAGATCTCGTCGAGACGAACAACTTTTGTGAAGAAAATTTTTCGATCCAAGGTCTCTTTCTATTTCTTTTCTATTTTTCTTTCCCTTTTAAATTTTTAATTTTTGGGGGTGACACGTGGCAGCCCCTGGTCATACCACATGGCACCCCTATTTCTCTCTCCCAGGTCACGTGCGTGCACGTGACCCCGTCCCCTCTCCTTCCTCCAACAATGGTCTATCGTTGTTTACATAACGCCCCTCCTCTGTAACGACTGCCGCCCTCACTTCCTCTCCCAATGGTTGCGACCCTCGTGCCTCCTCTACCTCCCCATGTAACCGCCAGCTACCCTACCCCCTATAAAACCTCATCGGTCTCCCTCGTCTCCTTCATCCACAATTTCCAAAACTCTCCTCTCCAGCCTGCTAGCCCTTTTAGGTGACAGCTGCAAAAGGCTTCTTCACCGATGAAATGAGAGGAGAATGGTGACATCCTCAGCCATCTCTAGACCGAGTAGCAACCAACCCAAGGTTGCATAGATCGGATCCTCCTCGCTAGGATCCTCGATCAAAGACACAATGAGGATTGTTCCTCCTAATCCAGGCGACTACCTAGGTATCCTCCCTTCTCCTAACTTCTAGGCATCTGACCAACTCTCCCTCATTCGCATCTCTGCTCCATCATCACGCCACCACAAATCGATCATCGTCACCTTCAATTCGACCTCCGACCAATCTCCTCATCTTCTCTATCCCTCCGCTTCATGTCTACCACTCACAACCTCCTCGCCCTCAGCTCAACAGAGCTGAGGTTTTGCACCTTCTCCACCACATTACAAAGGACATCGCCGACCTCTCTCTCATGCGAATTACACCCAGGTCGAGCCATTAGGCTCGAGCTTTCTCACCTTCATTTGCAGATACATCGGAGGACAGAAGGTCTCATCAAGCTCCGTCACCTCGGCATCAATCTTCGCGCCTCGCCTTGCAGATACCCTTAGCTAACAATCGCATCACCGTCCCATCGCTCCCGGCAGGTCCTCGACTCGCACCTCGCAGCCCACAGTCCATTGGCCTCGATGCCCCAGCTTCGCCTCGACGACGGGCGTGTGTCACCTGAGTTCGTGGCCCTCGTGCTCCTCAGCCCTTGGTCGAGTTCCACCATACCCATCTCTGACCATGAACATCGCTGCCATCACGACCATCAGATCGGGCAAAAGCCCTTGATCCAACGGTGCTCGTGATGCCACATGGCACCCCTCCCCCCCCCTCGAGTCTCCATCCTCGCTTCAAGGCTCAAGGCTGCCACACCTCTGACGCACACCACGTATAGGCTTGGGCATCCGAGCCTTTGCCTCAACCCGAGACTGGGCTCAGCCACCCGAACCTCCACATCACGTGCTGGGCATGTGCTTAAAGGGACAATTAAATATGCGCCCTCCACTTTCCAACAAATCACAAAAGCAACCCCGCTACCCAAGGTCATGTGTCACGTGCGTGGCACACTACGAGCCCGTACGAGTTTTTGATTTTTCATATAAGTCCTGCGGTGACTGTTTTGCATAGAAGACTCGTATTTTTTACTACATTTTAGTCCCTATATTTCATTTGAGCATAACTTTCTCATACAAACTCCGTTTTTAGCATATAATATGTTGATTTGAAGCTTATTCTGTGCTCTCTCATATTCGAGACTTTGTGGACTACTAGAGGACTTAATTGATGGTTATTATTTGAGATTCAATCTGGTCAATGCAGACTAAATTTTGACATATTTGTTCTGTATTTTAATTGAGAAAATTATTAATTTGTTTTGTAGGGATTCTATTTAGTCCTCTTCCGACTATTGTGAATTACTATTTAGGATTTAATTTTTGTAGGGGATTCGATTGAGAAGAAATGAATTTAATTATCAATATTTTATATGATTAAACTCAATTTGCTTGAGGATTAAATTAGAGAGAATTTTGAGATCACCTTCTTTATTTGAGGATTATTTTTGGTTGCAGGATTATTCATAGATTTATTTGGACTCTTGCCTGCATCTGGATTTCAACTGATTTGATCTGTGATTTCACTTTGAGATGTTGATTAACATTATTTGGATTAAAAATCATAAAATCACAGATCCTGTGCTGAATTATTCTCTCAATTATTTTTCGCATTGCATCAGCACATTTTTATTTTATTTTCTGACACAAAAATTAACCTAGCATTTTAATTAGTTATTTAATTTAATTTAAAACCATGCAACTAGAAATAGTATGTTCCCTATGTTCGACCTTAGTAGACTTGCCAAGTAAAAATTCTCCACAACATTCAAAGATTATGGTTTTTGATCGATCGCAAATTGCCTCCTATACTACGATAATATGACATTATTATATAGGCATTTTTCATGCTCATCACCCACAGGCGTTGTCTCACCACGGAGTTGCACGCATTGAGGTAGGTCCATCTTCATCTTCTACAGCCACAGCACTAGCAGAGTTAGCAGCTGCGTACATGGGAATCATTAGTCAGAAGTTGGATCGCATGGACATTATAGAGAAGAAGACGTGCCAGGGCCTAGACAAGCTCAATAGGATTGACGAGTCGGCCCAGACTTTGAGTGACATCAAAACACATGTGCCTCCAAGAGGCACACACAGCTTCTACACCATAGTATAGGTCACATGTTGATCAGGGGAGCCGATCGTCACAGACGTCCGCCTCATACATACAGGTTCACCATATTCATGCGGAGCATATTCAGCCACCCCTGCAGTACCAGTTGCCGCCGCCGCCTTCACCAGACACACGGATGGTGGTGTACCACAACGATCAGCCATTGGCGTTCCTCCCCCCACCAATGTACGAGTAGTTGGAGCCATTGATGGAAATCAGTGGGATTTGGTATGTCCAATACCAGCAACAGCCTGGTATCCTTCGAAATCACCCGGGTTTTAGATGGTCCACTGGAGGTGCTCAATTCCAGCATCAGCCTCCAGGACAGTCAGGGCATGGTACCCAGCAGCAACCCCAGTCTTCCCAGCACATCGTTCCTCGACTCAAATACTGGGGTCATCAGTAGAGGCAGCAACAGCCTCATTCTAGGTTTCACCATCCCCCCCTTCACTCTTACCAGCAGCAGCATAGTCAGCCTCAACGATTCCAGAGAGCTAACCATCCGGTTCTCATGCACCCTCATATGAAAAACCAACTTTAGAGGATCTCTCCCGTATACTTACAAAGCAACAGACTACTTTCAGGCGAGAAATAGATGAGTTCAGGCAAGAGATGAGAGAGATCATCAAGGGCAAGGCCACCATACCTGCACAGATCGAGCCCAATCCGAACAATCAGAAGAGGAGGTCTAAGCAGGTACGGTCTACAGAGTCTAACACTCCTAGTGAGGTACATGATGGCATGTATTATTTATTTGATGATGATTTTGTGACATTTAGGATCGGTAGAAAGCTAGCTGGTGGCGACTCATCTAGGAAACATCCAGATGCAGACTCCAGAGCGTTAGATGAGCGAGAGAGCGATGTTGATGCCGTTGATGTTGATGTTGATGGTGGTCCTGATGCCTGATGAAGCGCTAAATGCATATATTAATTAGTATCTATTGTAGCACGGGCACTTAGCGTATCATGCAAAACTGAATAAAAGATCTCCATGAGGAGGATTCAGCTTGAATTTATAACCTAGGAAGTCCATGGTCTAACACAAGGACCCGAGCAATTTGGTGAATAATTTTTAAGTGTCAAATTATTTAAGTAGCAATTTAGAGGATGATTATATTGAGTGGATGCATAATTCACAGCAATGCAGATTTTTAACATAATTTTTAAGCACTTAAATTATATGAAGACCAGAATGCACAAACAATGCAATAAAGTCAAACACAATACGATGAGACTCACAATAGGAAACTTGGTTTAATCAAAAAAACTCCCTGAATTAATTTGATCTTAATTAATGCATGAAAACTGGTCAAATGGTGACTTTAAGCCTTAATCAATCTCCAAAGCAACTCAACCAAGTTTTATCTTTTAACTTTACTTTGATGCTTAGTGATTTCAGCAAGCAATTAATCATTTACTCCTTAATGTCAATGATTAAAAATAACTAACAATTAATCATTAAAAATCAATGTGACTAACAAGTTCAATTGCTAACAAAACATGCATTTTCAATTTGATTTAAAAGTCTAAATAAACACATTAGAAGATGAAATAATTTATGCATGATTTTTAAATCAAAATTAACATTAAAGCATGCCAAGAGATAGAGCATCAAATTAGCTTTCAAACGAGACCAAAATCACTTCATTTGGATTTATAGATAAAAAAATATTCAATATTCAATCCAAGGGCATTTTTGAAATAAAAACTTCAAGTTTTTATTACAAAATAGGATAAATAGAACTGAAATGCAAATAAAATAACTCGTAGGGGCTAATATGCAAAATTTATAAAGGCGGAGGGGCTTGTCTATAAATATGGAAAAGTGGAGGGCAGGCGCTGCAAATTAACCAGTCACATGCACGTTGCACGTGACCTGTTTAGGGTCGGATATGAGGCTCAGGACACGTGGCCTTCTTTGCAGCTTCACGCGAGGTTCGGAGGCAGGTTCGACACACGAGCCTGAGGTGTGAACCGCTGCTTCGAGTGGCCGATGTGGGTCAATATGGACCATTGATTCTCACCTAATTTTTGGGAGATCAAAAGTATCTTCTCTTCTCTTATTCTTTAGATACACTGCGAATGGAGGCGCTTGGGCTGGGCTCCGGCAAGGCCGCTCATGCTCCTCCTTGCTCCTCCTTGCTCTGTTGCTACCACTAAAGGTCAGATGTCCTCCGTGAAAGCTTTACGAAGGTCATCGAAGGCTAAGGAAGATGACAGATGCATCGTAATACTTCATTGTTGTAGTGTTGTCAACGAGGAAAATGTAGATTGGAGCTCAGCTTCGATATTTGATCATTGACGTTCTAATGCCCTACAATGTTAGTGCAAGCAATAGACAACGTCCAAGCAAACATTTTGAAGTGGTTGTGAGTTGGAATGAAGGGATCAGGTGGCATGAAGGAGTTAATCCTGAAATGGGTTCCAGGCTACTGAAAAGCCTAGGAGGAATTGAGGTGAAACAGTAATGGAGAAGTGAAGATTCTAACTGGAAGGATACACATGGATAATGAATCAATTGCAAATGTGACCAGATATTCAGATCAAGAGATAAACTATGATATTTAGATGAAATAAATTAGTGAAGATTTAAGCAAATTAAAATAAAGGAATTGACCTGGAAATGGAAGGATGAATCAATGGAGATGTTGAAGAATACTGCATGCATGAAGTGGAGCTAAGTTGCTCCGGGTCTTTGCTCGAACATCGGGGCTGAAGATATGAGCTCGATCAGTCGAAGAAGTAGCTGAAACATGACCGATTTGGCTGAGGATCTCGTCGGAGGTGCATAGTCATTGTCGTGCTCAATCTCTTCCTCGTACTATCACTGGAGGTTAGAGAGGCTAGGGTGCAAGTCCAGGAATGGCGGATGCAGTTGAAGGAGGTCGGAGATGATGCTTTGATGGAATGGTGGTTTGTAGGTTGCCGAACAAAGGTGTTCGTTTCAACCACCGCTCACGGTTGGAGAAGAGAGGGCAAGTAAATCTTGGTAGTTTGCAAGGATAAATATCAAAGGGTATTTAACTGGGTGGTGTTGTGAGGGAGGATGATATCGGAGGGAGTTGTGAGAATGAAGAGAAGTTGAGGGTTAGTAAAGGGTTGCATCTGTTGAAGGAGGCAGATGGAGGTTGAAGGCGACACATGCATCGTTGGATCTTTTGATCCAACGGTTGGCTTTCGGGAGGAAGGAAGTGGCTTGTATCATTTTGATTAAGAAGATCAAACAGCCCAGATCTAGGTACCAACGGAAGGATGAGATGGAAATACAGGGTAACCGGACAGTCAAGGATTGGATACAGATGAAGACAAAGGAAGCGGTCCATGTGGCTGAAGCAGAATGTGCCACGTGAATTGCTGAGAAAACTTAGAAATCATCAAATACAAATAAAATCAATAATAAATAGTTAGAGGGAGAATTATAGAAAGTGGTAAACATGAAAGTTGCAGATATCGATGAGACGTACAACTTTCATGTAGAAGTCAAAGAGATTAGAGGTCATATGTACGTAGATAAAAATTAAATACATATTAAAATAATATAAAACAATTTTCTTTTATTTTTCTGTTGTTCGTCATTTTTTGTTTTTATTTTATTTTATGTCAATTTATTTATATATGATATTATACTATTTTTCTTTGATTTTTAATAATAAATAAATACATAAAATATTAGCACAATATAAGGTTATATTATATACACTAACTAGTGTCAATTTTATACAGGACATAGATTAGTAATTAATGTTATTTGTACATGAATTTTGTTGATCAACTTAAGAAAGAGAGACAATACTGGTGATTAATGATGATAAATATGGGATTTATCAATGCCACCTATTTTAAGGATGATCTACTCGACGGTATTGATGTTGTCCCTTCTCCAGATGTCGTAGATGGTGGTGATGATGCCATTAGGATACCATATGACGAGTATGACGAGTCTGAGCGGGTACTGATGTTGCTACTTCAGATGTTGTCGGTGGTATTGATGCCACCAAAAGTCTATGTACAGATACTCCAGTTGTTTTGACCTTTAATCATGTACTTGAGGATGATTTTCTTAGAAAATTATAAAAAATGGGAAAAATGAAAAATAAAAATATGAATAAAGGAAAGGTTTCTATATCTTCTCTAGGTCCATCTGATGTGATTGATGATGATGATGATGATATGAATTCTAGTCATTTGCATGCTTAGAGACCTTCTCCTACTCCTGGCCCTTTAGTTCATGAGGAGGGTCCCTCTCTCCCCTTTCCTCAAGCACTCTGCTTAGGGAAGGGTCAAAAAATAGAAAATCTCAAAAAGAGGTAGCAACTAGAGTTCAGCGAGCAAGTGATAGACAGATTCCATATCCATCTGACTCTTCATAAGGTATTAGAGCACATCCCTCTCTTCCAGAATAACCTTAGAGAGAAGACATAGTTCGTAGGAAGAAGAGACACAACCATAGTGTAGAAATTCACGTGCTCACCCGTGCCATGTGCTTCGCTATTCAGAACCGATTGCCAGCCAAGAGACCAGATGCAGCGACTCCATATGTCAAATGCCATATTCATGAGCAGCGGTTTGATCGTACTCTATTAGACAACAATTCTTCAATTAACCTTCTTCTCGTAGCCTTACTCGATTACTTCGAATTTGGCCCTCTTTGATAGAGGAGGACAGTACTTCAGTTTGCAGATAGATTTGTCAAGAGGCTGAAAGGGTTATTGAAGGACGTGGTCGTCACCATTCAGAGCCTGAAATTCCCCATGGACTTTGTTATGTTGGACATGGAGATCCCTGAATGTGTGACCGATACTCCCATCATACTAGGCTGGCCTATCTTGGAGACAGCAAAGGTCGTGTTCGATCATGATAGTGGGAAGGTATACTTTCGTGTCGAGGGAGAGAGTATACAAATAGAGATGATTGAGGAAATGAGAGTCAGAGATTTAGCTAGCTCAGAGCAGGGATTGGAGCAGACGATAGATACCGAGCCAGATATCCACCATGAGTGTAATTTTTGTTATTACAGACAACGAGGCAGTTTGGGAAAATCTGATTTCATGAACTCTTGTCACACCTTCAGACTCAGCAGATTCACAGATGCCGGATGATGAGAGTTCGGAGAGCACATTTGTGGCGCATGATACAATAGAGTTTGACGATGAAGTTTCTGTTAGCACAGGACTCATGTTATTCATATTCAGATCCCTCAGACTCAGACACATATTTTGATTGGCAGGATTTTGATGAGTATTTGTCGTGTTTGATGTCTACAGAGCCTACAGCCAGGACTGAGATAGAGTCAGTGTAGTTGATAGAGACACAAATACGGCCATCTTCGTCGAGTTCAAATGAACAGCGAGAGTTCTCCCATTCAGATCTGGTAGCCTTCACTCAGACCTTTCAAGGACAGATTTACCAGCTCCCACATGTCCAGAATTGAATACCTCATCGCACAGTATGAAGTACAGATTCCTTGCAGGGGAGCCAGATATGTTTCCAGTCATTATCTCAGCGGATTTGACTGATGACCAAGAATCACATTTGATGGAGGTTCTTGAGAGGAACTGCAAGACAATCGGTCAGCTTGTAGCAGATCTCCAATCTGGTCCTGTGCACCCACCACATCTATCTCGAGGATGACGCTAAGCCTTCGCGTGAGTTCTAGTGTAGGTTGAACCCGAATATTTGAGATGTGGTCATGATGTAAATATCTAAGGGGGGAGCATCGATTTTATCTATCCATCTCTGACTCCAAGTGGGTTAGTCCATTACATGTGGTACCCAAGAAGATGGGTATCACCATAATTGTGAGCGAGTCTAAAAAGGAGATTTCTACTCGTGTACCCACTTCTTGGAGGGTCTGTGTGGACTATAGACGATTGAACCAGGCCACCAAGAATGATCACTTCCCTCTAACATTCATTAATCATATTATTGAGAGATTAGCTGGAAAGAGTCATTACTGCTTTCTTGGCAGGTACTCGGGGTTTAATCAGGTGGCCATTGCACCCGAAGACCAGGATAAAATGACATTCACCTATCTGTTTGGAACGTATGCTTTTAGACGGATGCCCTTTGGATTGTGTAATGCCCCGGCTACATTCCAAAGGTGTATGCTTTCCATCTTTTCAGACATGGTGGGTGAATGTTTAGAGGTCTTTATGGATGATTTTTCGATCTACGGTGATGGGTTTGATGCTTGTCTTGCTTGCCTAGACCATGTGCTTCAACGGTGCGCTGAGGTCAACCTTGTTCTATCTTGGGAGAAGAGTCTTTTATGATAACTAAAGGGATGGTCCTTGGTCATATCATCTCCAATAGGGGCATGGAGGTCGATCTGGCCAAGGTGGATATCATCAAGAAACTCACTCCACCGTCCAATTTGAGGCAGTTGCAGTCTTTTCTGGGGCATATCAGTTTCTATCGATGGTTCATTTAGGACTTCAGTCGTATTGCCCGACCGTTGTTTACTGATCTTCTCATGAAAGACACCGAGTTCATTGTAGATAATAAGTGTCGTTCGTCATTTGAGACTCTCAAGGAATTGGTTGTACAGGCTCCTCTCCTCAACCACCTGATTGATCTCTCCCATTCGAGATCATGACGGACGCTTCTAATATTGCCATAGGGTTGTTTTAGGATGAAGGAGGGATGGACTGCCTTTTTCCATACACTATGCTAGTCGTACTTTGGATGTCGCTCAACAGAATTATGCTATTATAGAGAAGGAGATTCTAGCCATAGTCTTTGCTTTGGATAAGTTTTGATCTTATATTCTCGGATCTCGAGTGACTATTTACACTGATTAAACCACCATCTAACACTTAATGGTTAAGAAGGATGCCAAGGCATGCTTGACAAGATGGATCCTTCTACTCAAGGAGTTTGATATTGAGATTAAGGATAAACATGGAGTCAAGAATGTGGTGGCAGATCACCTCTCCCGATTAGAGCATCTTGAGGATTCTGAGACTACCACACCTATCATTGAGACATTCCCAAACCATGCTATTATTGCTATCACCTCTCTCCCATGGTATGATGACATTGTGAACTATCTTGTTGCCAAGAAAGTTCCACAAGGTTGGACCAGGCAGCGACTTGAGACTTTCCTAGCGAAGGCCAAGTCATATCATTCGGAGGATCCCAACCTTTACCACAAAGGGGGGGATAGTTTCTAGCGTCGGTGTATTCCTCATGAGGAGCACCACAACGTCCTCACCTATTGCCACAAGCTTGAGGCAGGAGGACATCAGTCCGAGAGATGGACAACACAAAATGCTCTCCAATCCGGCATTTGGTGGCCAACACACTTTAAGGATTCAGATGAATTCGTGAAGTGATGTACTGACTATCAGAGGATGGGTAGTTTTAGTCAAAGAGACATGATGTCGATGCCGCCATTCACTTCTGTGAGGTTTATAACGCATAGGGCATCAATTTTATGGGCCCATTCCCTAAGATTGAGGTATTCGAGTACATTTTGTTTGTTGTGGATTATGTGAGTCGTTGGGTTGAGGCCATCCCCGCTCGAGCCGTTGATGCGAGGACTATTTAAAAAATTTTTAGGAAGAATATCATATCACGGTTCGGTGTTCCTAGAGTTTTAATTTCTGATGGGGACTCATTTTATCAACGACCGTGTAAGGGCCTTGCTAACGAGTTTAGTATAGACCATAGAGTTGCCCCTCCAAATCGTCCACATACAAATGGTCTTGCTAAGGTTTTGAACCGGAAGATCAAGATGATATTGCAGAAGGTTGTCCGCCCAGACCAAAAGGATTAGTCACAGCTTTTGGACTCAGTCTTATGGACCTATAGGACATCCTTCAAGATACCTTTGGGTACATCTCCATTCTGACTCGTTTATGTCAAGCCATGCCACTTACCTGTTGAGATTAAGCACAAGTCACGATGGGCAGTCACATAGATATTATTGGATCCGAAGAGTATAGAGATCAGAGAAAAGCAAAGTTGGCAGGTCTGGAGGAGCTTAAAGATATAGCCTTTTCGAGTAGCCTATAGTATAAGGGCCGAGTGATGATATGGCATGATTCACACATCAGCCATAAGTAGTTTGAGCCTAATCAGAGAGTATGGCTATTTAATGCACGATTGAGATTATTTCCCGGGAAATTGTAGAGAAAATGGAAAATTTTTTACTTGGTCAGAAAGGTGCATGACAACAACAGTATTGATATATCCGAGTTATCTTTTGAGTCCACCTTTTGGGTCAATGGTCTACGCTTAAAGCCTTTTCTTGATCATGACATGTTGACTGTTGATGTTGCTCCCATTCATTTTGTATGAGATGTGTTCTCCGACTCACATCTTATGCATCTCATATCTGAGTTACGCTTCTTTCTGCCTCTCTATATATCCACGATTGTCTATATTCATTGATTTATTCATCCGTTTGTTTAACACTCCATGCCTCATCTTATGATTTTTTCTATACTTAGGATGCACTTTATCCCAAGTATAGGGGGATGTTGAACTTGTGTTGTTCATAATATGTCCATTCTATTACCTCTATTTTGTTTCCTATACTAAGGGACATCCGACCCTAAGTATAGGGGAGGTAATATATATTTTTCCTTTACTTGATTGCTCAATTACTTGTCCCTCAACTATTGATATTATTTTCTATACTTAGGGATCTTTTACCCTAAGTATAGAGGGTACAAGTCGAGTCATTGATTTCATGTACATTCTCTTCCTCGGTTTTACCCTTTTGTACAATCTTTTGTACTTAGTATTACTTGATCCTAAGTATAGGGGGGATCACCGACTTCAATTCATTCTTTCATTTGTTGAATCATTGTGTATAGGATTCTTTTCACTTTTGTATACTTAGCATGACTTATGTCTTCCTTTGTCGCTCTTTGATCACTCTGAGGATATTATTCAAGCTAAGTATAGGGGGTGTCGTATATATTGTATATATACTTTAGCCATAACTCGTGCTTTGGATGTTAATAAAATGGCTATTATTTTTAAAATTGGTATAAAAATATTTTGAAAAATATCTGCAAAAATGTATGCAAATTTTTTTATAAAAAGTTTGCAAAACTTTTGTAAAAAATACTTTTTGTACAATTTTTTGTAAAATGTTTGTAAAAATATTTTGTTTATAAAATGTTTGTAAATTATTCTGTGTATCAAAATTATGTATATGGTATAAAATTTTTATAAAATTTGTGAAAGAAAAATGTTTGCAGAAACCTTTCTGAAAAACTTTTTGTAAAGTGATTTGTAAAATAGTTTGTAAAACTAGTTTTGAAAAAGGTTTTGAAAATGATTTGAAATTTTTTTGTAAAATGATTTGTGAATTTTTTTTGTAAAATGTTTTTTCACATGGGTAATAAATTATGGGTATACCAAGTAGTTGTATATATGTGTTGTAAATAAAACCTATAACGATTTGTAAACTTTGTATATAAACTCTTGTATATAAAATCCCTTTATAAAAATCTTGTAGATAAATACACATATATAAATATTGTAAATAAAACCCTTGTAAATACGTACATATTTTTGTAAATCTTTGTAAAAAGTTTCTTTCTTATTAAAAATACCATAAAAATTGAAAAAAGAAAATACTATCAAAATTTGCAAAATTTTCTTTGAAAAACTTTTCAAAAAGATTTGGTCTTTTCTTTTATTTCAAATGTTTTGTGAATATTTGTTACATGTGCACATGCATGAATATTATTGACATTTAAACTAGTTTGGAATGAAATTGAAGAATGGAGCCAGGTTAAGACCTTAATCCACTTAATTTCAGAGTAACCTTATAGGAACTGGAGTTGAGACTTTTCAGGTCCTAGTGACTTAATTCTTTGAGTCCATAAGACTATGATCACATGTCATCTTGATTGGTCTAAGTAGAATATTTCACGACACACGCATGGTTCTTCTAAACAGTGGCCTTAACTAAGACAAGCACTCTACACATAGCTCCTCATCGACGAGGTGGTGAGGGGGCATAATCCTTTGGCTTGGGGTAGCACACGAGTGTGTAACAATTAGTGGAGCCCTCCATCTTCCTTTAGGAAGGTAAGTGCATCTCAACCTGGTCTAGTAGTATTGAGGTCTAACGACAGGATGAATAAGCAAAGCTTATGTGATCCATTGTCTCATCTCAGGAAAGCTTGCAGTTGAAGACTTGGCTACACTGGTCAAGACTCCAAGGGATACGTGGCTACACTGGCCACGGTCCATTCTCTTCTTTCCCCTCTTCTGGAGATGGTTGCACTTGAACTTAGAAGGGAATACCCCGCTCCTTGAGGAAATAGTTGTTAGATCGGGGGACTAGAGTTACCTTGTTGAGGGAGGTTGTTTCTTTACCATTTCTGAGGTGGAGTTATATATCACTCACACAATACAGGTAAAGATTCACAGTCATAAGAGTTTGCGTATGTAGACTTGTTTTGACCTGATTGTTGAGGTGACCTGAATAGGAGTGTTGTGGAACTTAGAGGTTGTTAGGTTTTAAGTCCATTTCCAGATGAGGTTCTGCAAACTAATAATCCAAAGGTCTGACTGAGCTCCATACTCCAATTTTATGAAGATAAGTTTAATAATCAATATTATTTTATGTTCTTTGATTTTTTTTCTTTATTTCTTTTTCAAATAAGTGTTTTCTAGGAGACTAGTAAAGGTAAAGTGTAGGGGAATGATGAATCCATGATTCGCATCCTTTATTCTTTAATTTTAGTTAATTTCCCTATGCAAAATACATGTAAATATATATATATATCAAATTCAATAAATTAGCATTGTGCATATATGTGTTAATATTGTGTAATTAATAATCTTTTTGATCAAAATAAAAGAATAAAGAAGAAAATAAAAAGGGAAGAAATAAATAAGGATGTATTTATGCAATAAATGCAGACTGCCCTGAACCCCTAGAGAAGGCCAAATATTGACTAGATCGACAAGGAATAAAGTAAGGAGAGATAGAGTCCTTATTCATTGTATATATTCAACACTGCTCATCATGTACATATCCTTTACCTATTATTATCTCTAAATAAAATAATTTCAAAATAATTCAATTTGCTTAATAAAATTTTTAAATAAGAATGTAAATAAAAATAATAAAAATATTTACAAAATAAGATCGTGTGCAGGTGTACAACACATATACTTGTATATATGTATTTATTTATTTATTTTGAAAAAAAAATGTGTGTATATCGTATTCTTGACACTTGTATATATTTGTAATAATTATATAAAATTGAAATAAAATTCATAAAACATAAATTAAATTAAAAATAAAATCATATTTTCATTGTACAAATTGTCAAACATGTATATATTGTACATAATACCTATTTGTTTAATATATATAATTAATTTGTAGTGATCAAATAAAAATGTTTTTATACACTTTAGATTATTTTGTAAATAAATAAAATATAAAATATAATGGATTTTTTAAAAAATAATAAAATAAAATACATGTATATAGTATATAGGTATAGTATACTTGTACACAATATCATATAATGTATATACCAGAATATATATTATTAAAATTTATTAAAAATCACAGACAGCTTATAAAATGACAAGCATTTTTCATTTTTAAAATTTTTTATTTTATTTAATTTTCTTTAACTTTGTGTATTACTAAATTCTGATTGGTCAACCCGAGTCCGTTGACCCGGGTCAACCCCCCCTCTCCAAGTCTGATTCGGGCCAGCCCTCGCGGACTTCATTTCTCCCGACTACTACACCTGGATCCGACCACTTCCCACATTGAATTGCAGACCCTTATACTCCTTGCAGATCTGTGATCCTCGCGAATAACTAGACAGGTCTAGATCCCCTAAGGTTTCGCACCTTCACTCAATCTTTCTAGACCCTCGAGGACTCTATAAATCATCTTCACCGACCTCCACAGCGAGGCAGCTCATTCCTCACGCCTCCTTCCCCCACTCATGTATTTAGGATAGTGACAAGGTCCACTTGCACCCCTTTGGATCCTGAGTTGGTAGCAGATCGAGCGTAGCTCATCTCGTGTCCAGACTTCGCCGTCGCGATCAGCCTCTTCTGCTTTCCACCGTATAATTGAGGCCACGACCCCACCTCCACCTCTATTTCCCTTTGTCGATCCTTTTAACATCTCAAGTACCCTCGCTCGCTTCACATTTTGTCGTTTCCATTTTATTTTTTGCTTATCACTGTCGTCCACCATCTTAGCTCCGACCACCGGGTTGGGGCTCCACGCTCGCATCCATTCGCATCGATCCAATCCCCATATCACATACCACCTTCTCACACAGCCTTTCCATCATATACCTTGTTCATCGGAGTAAGATTAGGCATAGATCTCCCTCCTCCATTTTCGTCAGAGGTCAATCACCATCCATAACTGCTTCTTTGGGGTTCTCTGTGAAATAACCTGATCGGAGCTACGTCTATGAGTTCTGCTTCTCTTTGCAGGTGCAGCTGCGTGCGAGGAGGCTCGAATCGAGCATCAACTTCAGAGACGGTGCAGCCCCAGGCAGTCACACCTCCAGATTCCCTTTGAGACGTCCTCCATCGCATCCAAGCCCTCTCCCCGATGCGGAAATACTTCAGCAAGGCGTTGGGCCCTTCGGCGAGCTGATCAGACCCGAGGATAACCAGATAATCCAGATCGGAGCTCGCCCAGTGTTCCTTTCTTCACAGTTCATCCAGATGCCTTCCCCTTCGTCGGATCAAGAGCCAGTGTACCAATCTTGATCTGGACCATCCATCCACTCTACCATCTGAGACGTCAGATCTTTTCCAGGCGCATCAAACATGCACGTCCATCTCCTTTTCAAAACCATCAGATATGTCGCTAACGATCATCATGACAGTACGTAAGAGAGCTTCCCAACGGACGTGCCTGCTAAGGGTATATGTCACCTTTTATCTTCTCTTTTATGTTATTTCGCATTAGTCCAATGAAATATGTAGTTGTAAACTTTTGGGGAAAGGACCTTGTAGATTTTATATTTACATTTCAATCTAGCCGAGTTTGAGTCGTGTGTGTCCTATTGTGTATATATGGGATATTTGCATATTTGAACCTGTGCTTTTAAGTATTAATGAATTAGTTGAAGGTTTTTAGTAATTGAACTTTGATGAATATTGTATTCATCATGCTAAAATTCAATTACTAATCTCCTTGCTTAATCAATCCAATAAAAATCACAGTTAATTCATTATTCTTAACCAGTATTATATTGTATATAAACTATGTATAATTAACCTATATTTATAGTACTTAATTACTAACCTCCTTCTTTATTTTCTACCTTATTAAAAACTCATAAAAATTAGTTTAATTAATAATTTATAAATATTTTTCTTTAAAAGAAATAAAAAATACAAAAAAAACTCAAAAGAACCAAAAGCAAACACCCCTTAAAATACTCTTTTGTAAAAATGACCTTTTTAAATTTTTTGTCCAACATGAAACTTGTAGATCTCATCGAGATCTACAACTTTCATGTTTTGATTTTTTTTCCTAATTTTACCTTTAACTATTTATTTTGGATTTTTCTTTATTTTTTTATTTGTTGATTTTTCTGATTGGGCCACGTGGCGCCCTCTAGGCCGCCCACGTGGCCCGCTCCTCTCTCTCACACCCCCCCCCCCTTCTAGCCTTCGGATCAAGCACCCCCCCTACTTCAACTCCACCGCCCATCACACCCCTGATCTCCACCGTCTGATCAACTCCCCCTTCTCATCTGCACCACTCACACCCGCCTACCCCTCAGCCGCATGATCTCATTCCATCCTATGGTTCTCATCTCGCCACGTCACACCCTCCATCCTAACCCTCAGATTGCCCCACATCTTCATCCTCACTGTCCACCCCCATCGCTCTCCAGTCGTAGATTAGATCATCTGATCTAATAGTGACCCTCGCCCAACGCTCACCCACCCCACCCCCCCCCCCCGGCCGTTGGATCGAGCAATCTATTGATCCTTGTGCGTTGTCTACCTCCTAACGCCCTCAGCCCAGGCGTTACGCATGCATTCAATTCCTCCCCCTTTCCATTTTTAGCCGCCGCTCATCTCCGCCAACCCACCACGTAACGTCACCTTCACGTTCCCCCGAGATCCACTATCCTCGCGCACCTCACCGATCACCCCTTTATTAATCCACCTCCCTTAAGAAGCCGTTGCAAATCACCCCCCCCACACACACACACCTTGAACGGCCAAACCCCTCTAATAAAACCACTCTCCTTGCCTCTGTCTACGATCATCCACTAACCAAGGGGGCAGCGACCCAACTTCCTTCGCCCTCCGGTGATAGTGGAGGGCGGTGTCGAGGCGATAACGACCCTGCTCCCTAGTGAGATCCATGGTCCCTCTGGACATGTAAGCACCACCTCCACGGTGGTTGCACGAGCTCCAAAGCCCAGCTGATCTCGTTGGGTGGCAACCTAAGGTCCTTTAGACCTCATTCCAAGCCATCTCCGCCCCGCCCCCTTCTTCCTCCTTGCTCCAACCAGGTGGCCCTCCCTTTATTTTTCACCATTTTTCTTCTAATTTTTCCACCACCCACAACTTCTCTCGCCATCGCCTAACCATCCACCTAGCTCTGCCCTACCAGCAGCATCTTCGCTGACCACCTCGCTCATCTTATCCCTCTTCCATAACCCCCGTCCATGTTGCACCATTCCTCTGCCTTCACAGCAGAGGAACCCACCGAGCCGACACCTTTTTCATCTCTTTCCTGCTCCCATATCACTCACATCACATGCACACATGATTTGCACACTTCTAACATTTGCAGGTACACCCAAATCTTCAATGGTCAGAGCCACGTCTGTTACTCCGTTCTCGAATATGCTCTCCGGCGAACCCTTCTCAACACATTGATCTAAACACCCCTACGCCTTCGCTAGCACCCCTGGAGCTTCGTCGATCTCTCAGCAAGCTTCCTGAACTCTTCTTACATATGCTTGAGGTCAGCGGAGCTCCAAGTGGGTCACCCGATCCCCGCCTTCGCTGTCCCATCCGAAGAGAAATGAGGTAGAGTCCAAACGCTACATGTGATGTCTGATCAAGAGGATCAGATGGCCCTCACTTCACACAAGCCTTGGTTCTGCACCTCGAGGTTCGGCAGACCCGAGCCTACCATAGACGCACCAGTAGCCACCGTGTGTCACCATACCTATGCCTTCCCGACCCTAGACCCAACGTAGGCTCCTCACGTGTGGGGGTGGGTAATTTGTACAGAGAATCTGGAAATTTTCAATATTTCATTTAGGTCCCCATGCATGTGCCTCATGTGTACACCTCGGTATTTTATAGGGAGGCCCTTGAGGTTATATAAAACTGCAAAGTGGTCCCTATGTGCAAATGGAGAAATTGCAAAGGGACCCTGCTAGTTTTGCTAAATTACAAATAGGTCTCTCTAAGGATCTATTTGTGATTATTTATCATTTATTTCCTTGTATTTTCATTACATTTATGCCCTTGCACTGTTTACTTCATATCCTTACATTTTAATTCTAAATTTCATGTTTTCAGTGTCATTTTGTTGCTTATTTCACCCTCTAGCTAGTGGCATATTTAATTTCTTGATTTGACAATAAATGTAATATGATTAATATTGATGTTATATTGTGTCTCTTGATCTTTAATTCTTAGCCATTAATTAGATGTTGGCTCTTGATTTTTATGCTCAAATTGACTCTAGAATTAACTCAATTTATGCTCATTATTTTATATTCTATAGGGCATATTTGCAACTAATCTTGTGCATTTTGTCTTGCATTTCATTATTCATGCATTAAATTCATACAGAAAAATCAAATAAAAATACATGCATCATTTTCCTTTGTTGTGTTTGCATTATTTTACCTGCATTTTATCGTGCATCAACATGAAGACCTAAAATAGAGAAGAAAATCAAACATCAATGACAAAATTTGATAAATATATTAAAGAGGCTTGTGTCCCTGAGTTCGACCTTGGTACACTTATCAAGTAAAATAATGTCCACATATTCAAAGGTGTGGTCTTTGCTCAATCAAATTTGCCTCCTATAATACGACAATTATCAATTATTAAGGAGGCAAATTTGACGTTCATCAAATGGCGTCGTTGTTGGGGACACAACTCACCCTTATTTATTTGTCAAATTTTGAAATATTTTTTATTGTTAATATTGTCAAAATTTTCAGGTATTCTCATCATGTATTTTTGCATCGTTTTTGTTGATTATTTTTGTTGCTATTTTTATAACATTTTCTTTTGTGGTAGGGCCCATGAAGATAGAGGACACTTGATCTCCATATAGGCCCGGAGTTGGGAGCTCCTGCTGAGAAGGCTGCAAAAGAAAATCCAGAAGAATTCAAGGAATTTAGGCAGCATTTCATTCATGCATGCTATTGTATATATAAAAAAGTTCTTGTGTAGTTCTAGTGGACCTCATTCGAGGGCTCGTGTATATAAAAAATAAAAAAACGATCACTAGATGTTCTACCACCCCCCCCCCCCCCCGCACACACATACACCTCATATCTGTACATCAGCTCCCCCCCCCCCCATTCCTATATATTCACGCACGCACACACACATACCTCCGCCCCCCCCCCATCTTCTTCATAGTAATCTGTAAAAATCCTCACCCTCACCCCCTCCTCTCTCTCCACTCATCTGTATAAATCACCCTCTAACCCTAACAGCCAAGGACCTACCCCCCCCCCCCCCAATTCCAGGTCCTTAGGCTATTTTCAGTCTAAGTATAGAGGGGACCCGATGAAGGATATGGGAAAATCCTCAAGCGCATCACGAAGCGTATGGATCGCATCGAATGCGATCGGGAGTGACTAGTCGCACTAGTTGCTCCGTGTAGCGGAATTTGAAAAAATTAAATGAGATGAAACTGCACGTCGATGAGATGCGTGCTCCTCACAATTCATGTTGATGATCCAAGCGGTGGATCTCCTGATCTTGTCACATGAGATCCAACATGTTCTTCACGAGCGAGGCGCACCGAAGTATATGGAGATCCACAAGTAGATGATCCGGCAGCATAACAACGATGTTGCAGTGATGACGACTCTCATAAGGGCTCCATGGTGGACGACCGCTATGAGAGAGAGCCTTGGCATGTGGAGAAAGAGAGAGGGAGAGAGAGCATTCGTCAAAATATGCCACTCAAAAAGCAAGGGGTGCCTCTTCTTATATAGTGTTTTGGGAGTCCATGGATCCCAATCCATGGACAACACACAATCAATGGTTGAGATTGATTTGTGTTTCTTTCAATGGCTAAGATGTTGTTGTAAAAATACAACAACAAATTATTTAATTTAAATTAAATTATAATGATAAATCAACATAATTACTTCCAAATTAAATCACCTTCGACTAGAGATGAGATAATGAGGAGACTAACCTCTTTCCCTACAAAAGGGGGGACGGCTACCAATCATCTCATGAGATCTCATTATCTCATGAGATCTCATTATCTCATGATATCTCCAAGATTTACAACAATAATTGTTGCAAATATTTTTGACAAAAATAATTCACAATTATCTTGTGAAAAACTTCAATCAAGCCATCGAAATTATGTGAATCTTATTAACAACCCAAAATAAAATATAATTATATTTTCAATTAATCATTCAATGTGAATCCAATTTACATTAACAATTAATCAACCAATATAAATCATAATATGCTCTTTCTAATATATTATAAATCACATTTCTAATATATCTGATTAATATGGATAGTGCTATCCACATTATTCATATCCAAGATAATTAAATCACATTTAATCATCTTCGATCTCTTTTCTCATGTGCCCAAATAACATGAATCACATTCACATTATTCACATCTTTGATAATCAAATCACATTTAATTATCTCAGACAACTCTCCTAATAATATGAATCAAATTCATATTATTCATGATAATTAATCACATTTAATTATCCACTTTCTCAATGCTCGTATATATATATATATATATATATATATATATATATATATCAACAATGAAATTATCCATGAACTCTTTCAAGGATTATGCACTTTCTCCGCGGATACATGGATACAAGGATAGGGTGATTGTATTATTTCACATATAGTGACTTGGATATTGAGTTCACATCTCAAATCCAGATCTTGCGGACCTCCCCTAGATGCTTGATTAAATCAAGACCGCTAATCTAATCTTCTCATCACATCTGAATCACATTCATATCAATGACCAACATTTAGACTAAGATCATATTACTTCTCTACGAGAGGAGTCACTAAAATCCAGACTTATTTCATCACTCCCTCAGAATGGAAGCATCATGGTTATACAATCGTTTATGACCACATCACCCTCAGGTATTCCTAAGACCCAGAATAACACGAAGTATAAGATCAACTTTACTCTGTCTACTTTAGAGTTTTATCATCAAGTTTCTCATTCGGTCATTGGGAGTCAGTATCGATCATATGCTTTCCAAAAGCATATATCATACCCAGATGTTGATAATATACTTTTCCAAAAACATATATCAAACCGACAAATTCAGTCAAGCTTCCAAAGCGAGACGACCGTGCACGAAATTTGATTCTTCCCAATATTTCATGAGTGAGCTCATGTCTTCCGGTTCAGTAATGAACATGTATGATCCCTTTGAGAGATTGTATTACTCATATGTCCTTATATGCACACCAGTGCGCCAGTGTATAGACCTTGATTAGGTCATCATCCTATTGGTTTGCCAAATGTAAAAACATCTGTCTTCGTTTAGAGGATGCATGCCTATATCGTGACAGCATACGACATAGGACTTTGGTTATCTCGATCTCGTTGAGTCAACTCTTTAACCTAACTAATCTGACACCTCTGAATCTCTATTTCCATGCAGAGGACATGCATCAAGAGGTCGGTCAGATATCAGCCAAGTGAGAAAGGATTGCCATCTCCTACTCAGGTTGGAGTTCCTCTCTTAATAATCATTTAATGGTACTTGATGAGTCCTCAATCTAACTCTTTAGATATTCATCCAAGCACCAACCTCTATGATTCAATAATTGAATCAACAGTTGTACGATCATTAAGACGGCCATGGTAAATAACCCTAATTGTACTAAGGGACCTATTATGCAATTTATTTATTCTTCATTTCAGATCAGGGAATGATATTTGCAATAACATTTATTGCATAATGGCCCGTTGTGGGCTCGCATGTCCAACAATCTCCCACTAACCCAAAGAGTCATTAATGGGCTAATCATTTAAACCTGCACTCATGTGACAATCATAGGCTATTTAGAAAAATAGCTAGGTCAGCTGATCAGCCACTCTATTCCCGAGAGACTATGTCAAGTCCTTTTATGGATGTTGCATATCCCCTAATAACAGTGCTCGCATCCAATGCGAATGTTGAATCTTATGCAACCAATACTCAATCTTGTCAGTTATAGTGTCCTTGATACTACAGTTTAATAATTACCATAACTAATATTTCCATAATCCTTATTAGATACCCTTATTTATGGAGATCTCTATCTCTTAAGGTATCTGTAGTTAAGACCTTTTTCACTATCTATAAAGTCTTAAGTTCATGAAGATAAGACTTAGAGAACACTATCTCTAAAGTCTTGTCATCTTTGAAGATATTGTTATTACTACAATCAAGTATTTTATCACCTTAGAAGGATTAACAACAGTTTACTACTCCCACTGCATGACAGACATCTGGCTTTTATACACATCTAGCATACACATGACTTTTCACAACTGATGCACAAGGGCAAGCAGTTTCTAGCATTCACTTCCTCAACTCTTTGAGGTGATATCCCTCTAAAAAGGTTAATATCATATCTTAAGGAAGAAAGCCTTTCTTGGAATATTCCAGAAAATGGAACATGTCCAAGGTGTACTAGTAATGTTACGGTCCCAATACCCTCTTTTCTTTGCTTCTGAACATCTTCGGAACTAAGATCTAAGAGGTATCCTTGAGATCATATCTCAAAGTATGGAATAGCCAGTCTATAAAACACTTATTATTATCCTTATATCATTCCAAATGATCTACATTTAGCACGGTGAACACAATGGCACTCCCACTAAGCTTCACATGGTTCATTAGGATTCTATCTGAAATCATAACATTTATGATTTCATCAGATCCAATGTCCCGAGTACAAGAAGCTTATTTGAGTCCATAGATGGAGTTTCTTTAGCTTGCACACCTTGCTTTCCAAATCATGAATCCCTGGGGATACTTCATGTGAACATCCTTAGAGAGATATTCGTGGAGGAATGCAATCTTTACTTCCATTCTTGAAGATGTCAAAGTCAAGTTGTGTAGCTATGGTTAGCAATAATCTGATGAGTTTAAGCATGGTCACTGGAGAGCAAGCCTCATCGCAAGTGATGTCTTCCATTCAGTGTGTAGCTCATGGCTACGAGCCGTGCTTTGAAGGTCTCTACCTTCTCTCACATGAAGTTCGATCATTTTCAGATTTCTCTGACATATGGAATACATCCTCAAGCTCATTTGAAGAGGTATTAGTGTTTCATCTTTAATTGTCCTTTTAGTTTCCAATTTCAAGAGCCTCATTATCTTCTCAAGATTAAATGAATTCCTTCACTTCATTTTCATCTTGATTCTCAAGAGAGTCATCCTCTAAGATCATATCCTTAGAGATGAGATCTTTTAAGAATCTCAAGGTCATAAAGTAGGTATCCAATACCATCCTTTATTTTCCTAATGAAGTAGCACTCTCCGGTGCATGATTCCAGCATACTAGCATGGAACCTTTTAAGGATATATATTGTAGTCTCTACTACATATATACCTCGAAAATAAGAGGTGATTATGCTAATACTCATCATTGATAAAATCATGTCACACATGATCTAATTGTATCTCCCTACAACTCTATTAAGTTTAGGTATATTAGGAGGAGTGAGATAGGAATGATATTCCTTTTTCCATAAGGTATTCTTAGAATTCATCTAATAGGTACTTGCTTCCTAAGTTAGATCAAATTCATTTCATCTTCCTTCAAACTTTGGTTCTAAACCAAAATTATGAAATCTTTGAACATTTCAAAGGTTTCTAGTGTGAAGGGAAGAAGTCTCATATCACAAATAATCATCTAATGATATCACATATCACCAATGTTTATCATGATATAGATGATCCACATACATCAATATGTATGAGATCTTGAATACCTCGACATCCAGCACCATTTCCAAAGAAGGGTGCTTTGTATATTTTTCATGTTTGAATACAATATTCACAAGCATGTAAGATTTGAAATTTCAGACAATCTAAAGTTTCATCTCCTACTAGTCTATTGATCTCATCAATAGACATATGTCCAAGATTTGATGCCAGATCATTGTCAAATGATCTTCATCCTCCTATTGATCTTTTAAAGTCCAATTTTTAATATTGGAAATTTTAGTGAACCATTCATTAATTTTATAATTTAATAGAGTCCTCCAAATCTTATATTACTTTCTGAAATATGTCCATCATAACTCTTTATGATAGATCTATTCCGAAATTCATGTTTATTTCCAACATTTAGAAATAAACTATGAGTGTATTCTTATATCTAGGTCATAGAGACATTCTCTATGACTAAGGTCTCTCCCACTGAAAATATGGTAGAGATTGTTGCAACAATTGCATCAATGTCCATGTGGATGACTATTAAGCCTTAAAATCAAATTTTCTAGTCTTCTGAAACATATGAAACCAATTGTAAATGTTATTATAAGAATGAGATACAATTATTAGACTTTTATCTTATCCAATAAGAAAGTCAATTTCAATGATTAAATGTAGATTATTTCGATGCACTATTCGAGTCCATCTCTAAGGATCTAGATAGACTTGATAGTCATACTATCAACACATCAGCTCATTGCAGTATTGGCATTCATGTGACCCTTTAGATGTCATATGTATGTGGAAACCATAGAAGTACAGTCAACACTTTGACTTTCCTTCTAACTTGGGTCCGACCCATGCTTCCACTGCGCTCTTTTTCTATAGATAACCATTGCTTAAGACAAAGGTTCTCTTATGTTGAATTCAAAAGATTTCAATATAAGAGAAATTCAACATTTATACATGCTTCATTCAATTCATACAATATGAATATTATGAAACTTCATGAATGACTTGAGTATAGACATTAAAATGATGGCACTCATCATATCTACATACATCTTAACTCTTAAAGACTTTGGTTCAGGTAGGTACTCAAATATTTGAATACATCATCTCTTATAGAGCTACCATTCTGCATGATGCAGTGAACCATGTCATTCATGATCAAATGTCGAGATCACATATGTATGCCAGAACATCTTCTTAGACTTTATAATGATTGTTTGACAATTACGATCATCATCGACATGTCACTTCCAAAGTACATTCGATGAGAGATCAAGACTATAGATACATACAAACCTTAGGTTGTTGTCTTATTGTCTATTTAATTGTCATTCCTCATGATTATGAGGAAACTTGCACATTGCAACCACATACATTATGTGTTCAACTGCAAGTACAATATCTGGATCATGGATCCAATCCATGATATTTTACTGGTTATTATTGAGTATAGTACTGAGTGGGTTTAATGAGGATTATCTGAAGTAAGAAATTTGCATAAATATATATAAATATATGTACATATTTTACTTTGATTTAGGAATTTTATATCAAAGTTGTCTTGCCTTGTCAACATTGAAAGTTCATTCCCTTAATCACTTTCAATGTAAGAGATATACTTACCATTATATCTCAAGCAAGATCTGGGATCTTCTTTCTTATCTTTGTCGCATCCCAATAATATGAGAACATGTAACACGGATAAAAAGAAGCGGGAACACATTCTACCTTGCAAGTCCAACTTGCATCTCCCAATTCAGTCTTTAACGCTCGGGCCCACCACCCCTAAGATGATATTGACCCGTCATTAATTGAACCAACCATTAATAGGAATACAACTCGCTATGCGCAATCCAATATCGCCCCAATAATATGAGGACCCAATATTGGGGTCACTACGCATACATCCTTACTCTTTAGAGAAGCAAAGAGCTCGATCCAAATGGATTGTATGCAGGAACTGTCACTTCGAACAAGCGTCTCCTACATACAATATTTGGCGACGGAACCCTTCGTCTTGACGGGAGACCATGGATGTCACTTATGTGATCCTCCATATCTTGTTCAAATTCTAACTATTTATTATGAATCATATTCAGATAATTAATTCTTCCAAGGGAAATACACATCTATTCATAATAGAGTGTTTTTAATTGAATATAATTAATTTAATCATATTTAATCAATTATCAATCCAATTCAATCAATAAACTTGATTGTTACTTGAAAAATATGGTATTATCTCAAAGTTCGTATTAATTCAAATTTTAATAATTAGAAAATACACCATGATGTCTCCAGTATTATCGAGCCCTACTCGTTGTCATGGCCAGTACCGACGAGAGTGGGACAGACCGCACACGGTGTAAACTGCTACCCCAACGCTCCCCGACTAGACACCATATCCACCTCAGGATAAGATAATGCCAAATCTATCATTGTGTATTTGAGATGTTCATAGGTTCTTCAACCGAAATTATACCATAAAGTAATAATCAAAACCATTTTTATTATAAGGAAATTTGCTAGACAAATTCCCAAACCTATTCAAGTAACATGTTCGTTATAGCCAACTGGTGATCTAGATCATATCTAATCATTTATTGGTTAAGGCAATGTCATTTACGGGAACAATTATCTATCAAATATTTATCAAATATTATCCATAATTATTCTAGGAAATTAAGCATTAATTTCACAAGATTCTTAAATGACTATCACAAGGTCCAGAATTAGGATTGCAATTTTCAACAGTGACCCTCACTTACTAAAATTAGCATATCTCATTCATTTTAAATCCAAATTATGCAAATCAGTTTTTTAAAATTTGCTAATTTGATTAAAACAGAATCCAAGTGATATTATGCATTTTTAGGCATGTCAAAATAGTAACCAACTCCTTAATTACGTTATGATTCGCCATCCTCGAAACAGTGGATATAGGTTCATTAAAATGATCATATCTCGAGTTATCGGATTCCAAATCACACAAACTCAAATTTCATGGTTTCCTTATTTAATGAGAAATATTATCCAAGTGATAGTTTCGTGTTTAAATATTTTAAACAGGGTTGAAATTTATCACAAAATAGGGCTGCGAAAATCAAAATGCGGAAAATTTTCACGAACCCTTACGAGCCAAATCTTCTTAGGTTAATGGATCGTATCCAAAACCCCATAACCTGGCTCTGATACCATTTGAAGGATATGGGAAAATCCTCAAGTGTATCACGGAAGCGTGTGGATCGCATCGAATGCGATCGGGAGTGACTAGTCGCACTAGTTGCTCGAAACAGCGGAATTTAAAAAAAATAAATGAGATGAAACCACATGATCGAAGAAACTTTCTCGGATCATTTTATATAAACCACAATAGGTACAAGGTTTGCCTCTTGAAGCGTGGTTGTAATCAAGTCTCTAAATGAAGAGACCTCCTGTCTCAAGTCCGATCCGACGGAGGAGACGCTTGCAAGCGCGTTGATGAGACGCGTGCTTGATGAATCTCATATTCATCACTCTAAATCTCAGCAATTAAGCTCAAATCCCTCAAAATTATTGGCATTTCTTCATCTATTCAGCATAATTAGCATTCATGCATGTTTTAATAAGAATTGCATTTTAGCACACATTTCTGCACAAAAAAGAAGCCAAAAATCCCAGCCAAAATTGACCTGTAAAATAGCCTAACTTTCTAATTTTTAACTCATTCATGCTAAATCTGAATAACACAAAACCTCCTCCACTGTGTACATATCGCTAACAATAATAAATGAAAAATATAAAAAAATCACTAACCCAAATAAGTGGACCAAAAACCAAACCATAGTTTTAGGATTTCCGGACTAAAACCCTCATATCATCCTCATCCAGTGTCCGTTTTAATCCTACTCACTTTTGAACAAATGTACATTCAATTACCTTCAAAACAAGATCAAGTTCAAGAGAATAGAGCTCGTATGTGAAAGTTGGGTTTTGAGCCTCTTTTGTACATTTTGTATTTTAGCTAATTTTGACCAAGTATTTTATGTACATAATTAACCTATTTTATTTTATTTCTTTTTCATTTGTCTTCTTTGATAAAAGTATTATTAAAATGCACAAAAATCCAAATCCAAATTGAGCTTGAAATCAAAGAAAACAAATTGAGTTCAAGTCTTCACTAACTGTTTGTACAAAATTGGTCATTTTCGTGTTTTATTTTTATTTTCTCTTTTCTTAATTAATAAAAATTCAAAAAAATAGATTAATGTGTAAATAGTTATCTTTGACTTTACCATATTTTTTCCATATTTTTATCTAGTTTAAAAAATAACAAAAAATTATAAAACCCAAAATTCAAGGTATTCTATGTACATGGGATACCCCAAAATTATCACTTTGTGCAATTTATCAGTTTTTGGTTTTGATGTGTTCATGGAAGTTGTAGATCTCATCAGGACGAGCAATTTTTATGAAGAAACTTTTTCGATCTGAGGTTGTTTGCTATTTATTTTTCGATTTTTTGTGGTGCTGACACGTGGTCGCTCCTGGAGCCGCCATGTGTCAGCTATTTTTGAACTTTTTATTAATTAGTTTTTTAAAAAAAATTAAACCACGCACATGCGTAGCACATGTCTCCCAGGCACGCGCCATGCATGTGCTGCCCCTCCCCCCCCCCCCCAGCTGCTACGTGGCCATCGCTGGGCCGTCCGATCTCGGCCGATCGGACGGCCCCCGGCATCATCTTCTCCGCATGTGCCTTTCCCAATCGAGCTCCGTCGCCCGCGTATTGCAAAATCTCCGCTACCTTTCCCCTTCAATCTTCCCCACGAGATCGCCGGCCGCCAATCTCCCTCGGATCTCCGATCGTCACCGATATCTATTAAATTCCAATCAAATCACCGACAACCCCCCCCCCCCCCCCCGATCACAAGTCCAATCTCCGACTAACCCACATTCTATCTTCGGCCAGCTCCCTGTATCTATTTAAGAACGATGCCGCCTCCGTGACCATCATCCGTCGATAACTTCAACTGCTACAACAGACGATGGTGACAGTGCCGTTCTTCTCCCTTCGCAGGCGAGATCCAAGCATCTCCAGCTCATTGCAGCCCACGGCGTCCTTCTCCGTCATCTCTGCTTCGCTTCGGTCGTCGCTGTAGAGCCCACGAATCCAACAACGCCGCCATCTTCTTCGACAAATGACTATGATTCAACTCCAACGCCGCAAGCATCACCTTCTCCGGCCAACTACATCATCGACGATCAACACCGACCTCCATCTCCGCCCCTCGATAACCACCGGGCGCAGCAGCTCTTCCCTCCTCCACCTTCCAAGGCTTCGTCGGAAGCGAAGGGCTCTGCCATCAGACGTCGAAGCCCGGCCCTCCGCCTCCGCCCTTCCGACCAACTTCCGCCAAGCTTCCATCGCCTCGCCGGTCGGGCATGAGGCCCGAGGGCCCTCCCACATGAGGAGCACGTGTGGGAGGGACCGCCAACGTCAGCCGACATCAGCTTCCAGAGGTCACGTGCTGCGCACGTGACCCACTGGTTAATTTGCAAGGTGCCCCTCGGAGATTATCCTATTTGTTGTTCAGTCTAGACGACCAGAGGGCACCTGCTACGCACGTGCCCCTCTGGCTATTTTGCGGAACCCCCCCCCCCCCGATCTCTTGGCAATTGCACAATAGCCCCTACTACATTTTTATATTTATTTTAATTAAAATATCGCATTTGTACCCCTGTATTCCCTCTCGGTTTTAGACCTCTCTAGTATATTATTTTATTTATCAAAAATAGCATTTTGTTTCACATTTAATTCTCTACATATTGACATATTGTGGACATTTTTATGATCATTGGTTAATAAATAATTAATTGTTCTGTGGAAAATTGCATATTTTACCCAATCTGTGCTCTGAAATTTATCATTGATTCTGTTGCTCTAAAAATTCCCAAAAACTCATAGATTATAGAAATAATTGTGTTTAACATTGTATCCAAAAATAATTTCATTTGCATGCATGGTTTGCCTTGTAAAAATCATTTTGCATATTTCAATGTTTGATTTTTAATAGGTATTGTATCTTACATTTTCGAGGTTTAGGATTTTTCTGAGATTAATTACCTAGTGATAGATCTTAGATAATTTTATCCCTCAAAAATAATTAGTTTTATTATTTATTATAATTAAATATTAAAATTCACTTTATTTGCATTTAAAAATTCATAAAAAAATCATCTTGCATCCAAAAATTCCAGAAAAATTATAGTGCATTCATTTCATCGTACTTATCATCTTGGCCAAGTATCGTAATTTTCGGACATTGTTTGATCGACATTTACATTTTAGTCCTTAAAATAGGCTAAAATTGCATTTTGCATCCTGTATTGCATTTAAAATTACAAAAAAAAGACCGCCATGAAAGACATGCACGAATTTTGATAGATATAATTCTAGGTTGTTCCTTTCCTCCTTGTGTTCAACCTTGGGACTTGCCCAAGTAAAATAAACATAAAACCGCATTGATTAAAATTGACAAATATTTTGTGTGGTTATTTCTTGACCGATTCCGATTGCCTCCTCCAACGAAACGATACATATATTTTTAAGCGAACGATAATTCAATACACGATACATATATATTCTTAACAAGCGCAATAACGGATTCGTCAGATGGCGTCGTTGACGGGGAGGCAAACGACTTAGTTTTTTGTCTTAAAATTTCTTTTGTTCGGTTTTCCACATCCGGGTAGTCTGACCCCTGAACTTCTCATTGTAAATTTTATATTTTTTCCTGCATTTATTTATTTTTCTGCATTTATCTTTTTTTTATTTATTTTTGAGTCACTCTCTTACACCATCTCTCTTATTTTTCTTGCGACATACCCGGCGTACATGGAGCGGTTTTTCAAGAACCGATGCATCTTCACCGACTTTCAAAAAACCGCAACTAAATTAAGATTGAGTCGAGTCGTAAGAGAACGTAGAGTCTAGGATTTTATTTTTCTGTAATTTTTAAATTTCTGTAATTAATTGCTCACTTATAGCGGTGTCCGTTTGGACTCTTGCGTGTGTAAAAAAGACCTTGAACTTTTTCTATGGTGTGTCGTGGCCTGTTTCACTCTCTGGTAAGGGTGGGGCCTGACTTGAGTGGCAATTAGGATAGACCTGCACATTCGGCTCTTAGAGCATTTACATTTTTCTATTGTGCTCGTAGGATCTAAGGCCACTCTGCACTTTAATTGAGATGCACATTAGACCATTCAATTTAGCCAAATTCAACTCAATTCTTCCCCGCTAATAGAACTTTTTTCTAGGTGCGGTTTTTCATCGGCTTGCATCCATATAGAATAAATCTTCCAATTCTGTAGTGCATCCCACATGGAGATTGCGAGGAATCACTGTAAGTCTTCTAACTGAGCATACATCATTGTTTTCGTGTGCATTGTCTTTTCTCGAACTTCTCTCTCTTGATTTGTCACATAATTTTAAAAGGAAATTGGAACTGGATGGTAGACGTGCATTTGTGCTCATTTAATTCTTCAGTGATCGCCTAATTAAAATTGGGACTGCTAAATATACCCGACTTTAATAACCCATAAAATCAAGAATTTTTCCGGGAGAACAACCCCGTCCTTGGACGCTTTTATTTTTCTGAGTAAGCGAGAGACGACACTTAAGGCTAGAGCCAAAACCTGGATTTTCATGCTGACTACTGATTCTGCCAAAATGATTAGCTACTTCTCGGTGAGGATCTAACGGGTAGCCGGTAAACGGTCCAGATTTCCTGAGCAGAGTGGGTGGTTTAGAGGACACTGCGTAAGGCTCCGTCCTCAAGTAACGGGTAGTCGTTCTACGGTCCATTCTTACTCCCATAATAGCTGAAAGTAGGTGCAACTAGTCGTAAGAATTCGGGCCAGTCATTAGAAAAATTTCCGGTACCTAACAGCTCGCTAAATTCTTGCAAAGATTATTTTATCACCAATGAAAATTGAAAAGATAATAGTCAAACTCTTACGGCTTCATTATGTGAGTTGGTGAACCCAGGGTTTGATTTGTGTTTGCATTGGTGTGTGTAAACAGATATTAAAGATCAAAAGCCATGTATTTGATAAAATTTATTTTAATTATCCCGTGCAATCGCACCGAGATCAACAATGATGATTCATCCTCAACTTCCTTTGACAAACACAGGACAATGGTTCGAGCACCCTTCTGATCTATATTACGAAAATGAATTTGTCTCGGTTAGACCCAAATCAACTAAAACCTATTCTTTTAATAATCCTCCAACATTTGCGGGAGACTTTCACCTGCGGATGAATTCAGCCCCCTCATTGAATTCCTACTCGAATCATTCAACCAAACATGACCACCTACCATCTTGGACTGAACCGTCTTATTCTCGTTTTCTCGCAAATGAACCAATTCAAGATCAAATTACTTTTGAATCTCATGACTGACCATGAAACCAAACCCAGATGGAAAGACCCGCACTTAACGATCATTAGAGTTAGATTGACCACAACAATCAGATCCCTATCGACCAACCTGAGTACCACTCCTTTGACCATCCTACACATACAGAGGACTAAATGGATGATATCAACACATGTGCACCCTATATGACTCCAATATTTGAGGATACGATCAATCATGACCATGGAAGTAGACTCTACTCAAACCAGGATTACATGCCCGAGTCACGGCATGTTGAGTAAGAGACCTACACATTCCCGCAAAATCCTTCCACTGAGCATCCTCCTTCCATAATTTTTTAAGAGAAAATTTCAAAAAATAATGATCATATATCGGATATTCCAAGAAACTCTCCTCTTAGCACATACAGGGAAATAGAAGATGAAATCATTGAACACACACCAACTTCTCACATAATTGATCATGAACAGAATTTTGATGATGATATCTCGAGGATAAATAAGAGATTCAAATTAATAGAGGATAGATTTCAAAAATTTACCGATCGATTAATTTCACTCTCTGGGAACTCGGACATAAAAATGGACGAGGAAATGATTGGAACTCATGTTAACAATTTTGAGGATATTCAGAAACCTAGGGATGACTCGGGCAACGACACTTTTGCATATTACTCCCCTAGGAATGATTATGCGTCTGACTCTTACTTGGAATATCAAAGCCCATTCTCATCTACGGAAGATAGCACATCACCACACTACATAGAAAATACCAAAAATGGATTATTCAAAAATACCCAAAAAAAATCAAAAATCCCGAAAAAATCATAAAAATTGAGACTGAAGAAGATCTGAAGAATTTGGATCCTGCTTTATGGGAAGCACTGGAAAAAAGATTGATGTTTGAACTTCCCTTTATACAGGCCATTGAACACTTCCCCGATCTTAAAAGATTTGTAATGGATAAACATCCTCACCGTCCACCCATGCCGCTCTTCAGTTGTAGATTAGATCATCTGATCTAATCGTGACCCTCGCCCAGCGCTCACCCCCCGACCGTTGGATCGAGCAATCCAATGGTCCTTGTGTGCCGTCTACCTCCTAATGCCCTCAGCCCAGGCGTTACAGATGCGCTCAACTCTGCCCTCTTTCCATTTTTAGGTGCTACTCATCTCCGCCAACCCACCACGTAACGTCACCTCTACGTTCCCTCAAAATCCACTATCCTCGTACACCTCACCGTTCACCCCTTTATTACTCCACCTCCCTCAAGAAGCCATTGCACATCAACAACCCCCTCCCCCACCTTGAACAGCCAAGCCCCTCCTATAAAACCACTCTCCCTGCCTCCGTCTACGATCATCCACCAACAAAGGGGGTTGTGGCCCAGCTTCCTCCACCCTCCGGTGACAGCGGAGGGCGGTGTTGAGGCGATAATGACCCTTCTCCCCGGTGAGATCCATGGCCCCTCCGACCATGTAAGCACCACCTCTATGACGGGCGCACGTGCTCTGAGGCCCGGCTGACCTTGCTAGGTGATGACCCGAGGTCCTTTGGACCACATTCTAAGCCATCTCTGCCCCACCCCCTTCTTCCTTCTTGCCCCGGCCAGGTACACCTCCCTTTATTTTTCACCATTTTTCTTCTAATTATTCCACACCCACAACCACTCTCGCCATCGCCTGACTATCCATCTAGCTCCGCCCTACCACCAGCATCTTCGCTGACCACCCCGCTCATCGTATCCCTCTTCCAGAACCCCCGTCCATGTCGCACCATTCCCCTGCCTTCACGGTGGAGGAACCCATCGAGCCACCACCTTCTTCATCTCCGCCCGACTCCCATCTCACTCACATCACATGTACGCACGATTTGCACACTTCTAACATTTGTAGGTACACCCATATCTTCAATGGTTGGAGCCACGTCTGCTGCTCCGTTCTCGAGTATGCTCTCTGATGATCCCTCCTCGACACACTGATCTAAACACCCATGTGCCTTCATCAGGACCCCTAGAGCTTCGTCGGACTGTCAGCAAGCTTCCTCGACTCTTCCTGCATATGCTTGAGGTCGGTGGAGCTCCAAGTGGGTCACCGGATCCCGCCTTCACCACCGCATCCGAAGAGAAATGAGGCAGAGCCTAAACGCTACAGGTGTTGTCCCATCAGGAGGATCGGATGGCCTTCACTTCACACACACCTTAGTTCCACACCTCGAGGTTCGGTAGACCTAGGCCTACCATAGACGCACCAGTAGCCATCACGTGTCACCATACCTGTGCCTTCCCGAACCCAGCCCCCATGCATGCTCCTCACGTGTGGGGTGTGGGTAATTTGCACTGAGGACTTGGGAATTTTCGATATTGCATTTAGGTCCCCATGTGCGTGCCTCGCGCATCTAGTATTTTACAAGGAGGTCCTTGAGGTTTTAGAAAATTACAAAGCGCTCCTTGCATGTAAATGGAAAAATTACAAAAGGATCCACTGATTTTTCTAAATTGCAAATAGATCCCTTTAGGTACCTATTTGTGATTATTCATCATTTATTTCCTCGTATTTTCATTATATATATGCCCTTGCATTATTTACTTCATATCTTGAGCATTTTAATTCCAAATTGCATGTTTTCAATGTCCTTTTGTTGCTTATTTCACCCTCTATCTAGTGGCATATTTAATTTCATGATTTGGCACTAAATGAAATACGATTAACTTTGATGTTATATAGTGTCTCTTGATCTTTAATTCTTAGCCATTAATAGATGTTCGCTTTTGATTTTTGTGCTCAAATTGACACTGGAATTAAATCAATTTATGTTCATTGCTTCTATATTCCATAAGGCATATTTGTAACTAATCGTGTGCATTTTGTCTTGCATTTCATTATTCATGCATTAAGTTCATGCATAATCTTTTAATTGCATTGAAAAATCTAATAAAAATATATGCATCATTTTCCTTTGTTGAGTTTGCATTATTTTACCTGTATTTTATCGTGCATCAACATGAAGACCAAAAATTGAGAACATAATCATTCATCAATGACAAAATTTGATAAATATATGAAAGAGGCTTGTGTCCCTGAGTTCGACCTTGGTACACTTAGCAAGTAAAATAATGTCAACATATTTGAAGGTATGGTCTTTGTTGAACCGAATTTACCTCCTATACTACGACAATTATCAATTATTAAAGAGGCAAATTTGACATTCATAACACTTATGCCCATATGTGTGTGTGTGTGTCACGCACAACACACATTTTTGTCTGGATAATTACAGTTTTAGCCATGGATTTTCGTTGATTGTTAATTTTTGGCCCAAGAACTCGTAATAATCGCATAAAGGTCCTCTGAACACTATTTAATGTTCATGCTCTTTTATTGGATGCAATAAATATTGATTTGGACCAAAAAAATTCATAAAAATTCTCTTTAGCTCCTGCTATTGTGATGTTTGAGTGGTAAATTTGGTTTGTCGTATTCCTTTTATTTATTTTACTAAAAATTCAAAAACTCTTGAAAATGCCATGTCTACAATAGAAAATTCATAAAAAAAATTCGAAAATTGTCCTAAATATTCCAAAAAATAGAGTAGATGTATTTAGATTTGTTTGAATTTCTATCTATTTTCACATTATTTGCTTTTATAAAAAACTAAAAATTTACAAAACTCTAAAAATCTTATAAAAATCATATAAAATCCGAGAAAAATCAGAAAATTGTGTTCTTGGTTTCTGTTTGTAGATATTTTCTTATAGTTTTTGCTAAAATTAGTTTCTAGAAGTTTTGAGCATATTTACTATTTTTAAATTGAAGAATACTCCTAAATGTGCACTGTTTGCTTGCTTTCTTAGTTTTTGATTTATTTGAAAATCTTATAAAAATTACCAAAAATAGTATAAAACCCACAAAACATAAAAATATTTTTGTTTGTGATTTTGGGTATTTTACTGTATTTGAAAAAAAAATCCAAAAGAGCTCGTGTTTCCTCTTTTATTCATTGTTTTCATTTGTCTTGCTTTCAAAAATTAAAAATTTGCAAAATTAAAAACCACTCAAAAGAAAATAAAAATCCTTTGATCCTTTGAGTCGCCTACCTAGTTTATTAATTGTGCTCCTTATGTTCGACCCTGGTCGCTATACCATATGAATAAAAGTAGCTATACCACTTGCTTGATTTGTTCGATTTCCTAAATTGTTATATATTTTTCTCGACTTTCAACTCGGTTGATTTGGACGACACATTAATTAATCAAATTAACCCGAGTCAACCGATCGTGTCATAAATCCATGTGCAAAAGCGGTTGGATAATGCGAGCCCACGACGAGCCATTATGAAATAAATGTTATTGCATATATCATTCCCAAATCTGAGATGAAGAATAACTAATTTGCATAATAGGTCCCTTAGTACAATTAGGGTAATGTACCATGGTCATCTTAATTATCATATAGTTGTTGATTCAATTATCGAATCACATAGGCTAGTGCTTGGATGAATATCTAAGGAGTTAGATTGAGGACTCATCAAGAACCGTCGAATGATTATTAAAAGATGATCTCCAGCCAGAGTAGGAGATGGTAATTCTTTCTCATATGACTGATATCTAACCGACCTCTTGATGCAGGTCCTCTACATGGGAATAGAGATTCAGAGGTGTTAGATAAGTTATGTCAAAAAGTTGACTTAACGAGATCGAGATAACCAAAGATCTATGTTGTATGTTGTCACGATGTAGGCACGCATCCTCTGACCAAAGAAAGATGTGTTACTATATATCTGAGTATGTATATTTGGCAAACCAATAGTTGATGACCTAACCAAGGTCTATACACCAGCGTGCTGGTGTGCATGCAAGGGCATATGAGTAATACGATCTCTCAAAGGGATCATAAAAGTTCATTACTGAACCGGAAGACATGAGCTCACACATGAGATATTGGGAAGAATCAAATTCTGTTCATGGTCATCTCGCTTTGGAAGTTTGAGTGAATATGTAGGTTTAATATATGCTTTTGGAAAGTATATGATCGATGCCAACTCCCAATAGTCAAATGAGAAACTTAATGATAAAATCCTGAAGTAGACAATGAAAAAGAGGCCTAAAACTTCAGGTTTATTCTGGGTCTTCCAATATGCAGGATGTACATATATTAGGAATATCTGAAGGTGATGTGATCATAAACGATTGTATAACCATGACGCTTCCATTCCGAGGGAGTGATGAAACGGGTCTGGATTTTAGTGACTCCTCTCAATAGAAAAGCAATACGATCTTGGTTCAAATGTTGGGCATTGATCTGAATGTGATTCAGATGCAATGAGAAAATTAGATTTGCGGTCATGATTTAATCAAGCATCTATGAGAGGTCTGCAAGATCTAGATTTGAAATGTGATCTAAATATCCAAATTACTATATGTGTAACAATACAATCGCCATGTCCTTATCTCCAACTATCCACAAAGAAAACGCATTATCCTTAAAAGAGTTCAAGGATAATTTCAGGCTGTTGATATGTGTATCCGAGCATTGAGAAAATGGATAATTAAATGTGATTTAATTATAATGAATAATATGAATTTGATTCATATTAAAAGGAGAGTTATCCTAGATATTTAAATGTGATTTAATTATAAAAGATGTGAATAATGTGAATGTGATTCATATTATTTGGGCACATGAGAATAGAGATCCAAGATGATTAAATGTGATTTAATTATCATGGATATGAATAATGTGGATAACATTATACATATTAATCATATATATTATAGAGGCACATGACAATAGAGATCCAAGATGATTAAATGTGATTTAATTATCATGGATATGAATAATGTGGATAATACTATACATATTAATCATATATATTATAGAAGTGATTTATAATATATAAGAGAAAGATATTTGTGATTTATATTTATTGATTAATTATTGATGTGAATTGGATTCACATTGGATAGTTAATTGAAAATAAAAATCACATTTTATTTTGGATTGTGAATTTGATTCACAAATTTCCAATGGCAAGATTGCAATATTCAAAAAATAGTTTGAATTATTTTTGTGGAATAATTTACAATAAATGTTGTTGTAAAATCATGGATATTTCCAAGGAATAATGAAATCTCATGAGATTGCAAGGAATCTCACCATTCCATATTGGAAGGGTGGACGACCACCCAATTCTTTTAGGAAAGGGTGGATGTCCACTCTATTATATGGAAGAGTGTGATCTCCATTCTATTATATCCATGTTTGATTGATTTAATTTTGGGATTAATTTATATTGATCTCTCAATATATATTTAATCTAAATTAAATTAATTATTGTTGTGTTTTTATAACAAAATCTTGGCCATTGGAAGAAGCATAAATCAATCTCATCCATTGATTTTGCGTAGTCCATGAATTGTGATCCATGGACTCTCAAAATATTATAAATAGAAGGGTACCCCTTGCTCTTCAAAGTTACAACAACTACAATAACAACAGCATGCTCTCTCTCTCATTCTCTACGCATCCTCGCTCTCTCTCATTGTGGTCGTCCACTATGGAGCCCTAGAGAGAAGTCTCCATCACCCTAGCGTCGTCGTTATGCTGTCAGATTGTTTGCTCGTGGATCTCCATCTCCTTCGGTGTGCATCGCTCGTGGATAATATGTCGTATCTCGCGTGATGAGATCAGGAAATTCGTCGATTGGATCATCAACATGGATTGTGAGGAGCACACGTTTCATCAACCCGCTCGCAAATGTCTCCTCCGTCCTCAGACTAGAGGCAAGAGATCTCTTCGTTTAGAGACTCAATTGCAACTACTCTTCAAGAGGTAACCCTAATACTTGTTTGTTATTTAGATGAAATGATTCGAGAAGTGTTATTGGATCATGTGGTTTCATCGCATGATTTTTTTAAATTCCGATGCCTCGAGCACTAATGTGACTAGTCGCTCCTGATCACATACGATGTGATCCTCACACTTCCATGATGCGTTTAAGGATATTCCCATATAATTCAAGTGGTATCAGAGCCATAGGTCGAAGGTTTCGGATACGATCCGTAAACCTAAGGAGACTTGGGCTCATTAGGGTTTGCGAAATTTTATTGCATTTCATTCACGCATTCCTATTTTGTGAGTACTTTCGTCTCTTCTTAAATTGTTTAAACACGAAATTATCACTTGTATTAGATTCCCCATTAAATAAGGAAAACGTGTTATTTAAGTTTGCTTGATTTGGAATCTGGTGGCTCAAGTTATGATCATTTTAGTGAACATTTATCCAATGTTTTAGGAATTGCGAATCTTGACATAATCAAAGAGTTAATTACGGATTTGAAATGTCTATAAATGCGTGCAAATCACTTGGATTCTGTTGTAAATCAAATTAGCAAACTTTAGATTCTTATTTTGCATGATTTGGATTTAAATATATGCTAATTTTAGTAAGTAAGGATCACTGCTGAAATTAGCATCCTAATCAAGAACCTTGTGATTGTTATTTAATCAATTAGTGAAATTAAAAATTTCATAGAATAATTATGGATAAATATTTGAGAAATATTTGATGATAATTAGTTCCTTAAATGACATTGCCTTAACCAGAATTGATTAGATATGTTCTAGATCACAATTGATTACATGATCTCCTTTCCAACAAACAAAGTTGCTTAAATATGATTGAGGATTTGTTTAGCAAATCTCCTATAATGTTAATCAAAATTATTTTGATTACTATTATCTGGTATAACTTCGGTTGAAAAATCGATTATCATCTCAAGTACAAAGTGATCAATTTGACATTATCCTAACCCGAAGCAGATATGATGTCTAGTCGGGGAGCGTTGGGGTAGCAGGTTCCATCGTATACGGTCTGTCCCGCTCCCATTGGTACTGGCCATGATAGCATGTAGGGAAGGGATAATGCATAAAGAGATCGTGGTGTATTTTTCTATTTATTAAAATTCGAAATAATAAGTATTTGAGATAATACCATGTTTCAAGTAACAATAAAGAATGTTTGTTGGATATTAATTGAATCATTGATTTAATGTGATTAGATTGATTGGAATCCAATTAAAATTAAAACACTCTATTATGAATAGAGTTTTTATTTCCCTTGGAATAATTAATCGTAATGAATATGATTCATAATGACTAATTAGAATTTAAACATGATATGGAGGATCACATAAGTGGCATCCATGGTCTCCCGTCAAGGCGAAGGGTTCTGTTACTAGGGATTATATGTAGGAGATGCATGTCTGAAGTGACAGCTCCTGCATACAAGTGCATCTGGATCGGGCTCTTTGATTCTTGAAAGAGTAAGGACGTATGCGTAGTGACCCCAATATGGAGTCCTCATATTATCGGGGTCATATTGGATTGCGCATAGCGAGTTGTATTTTTATTGAAGGTTGGTTCAATTAATGACAGGTCAACATCACCTTAGGGGTGGTGGGCCCGGGTGTTAAAGACCAAATTGGAAATGCAAGTTGGACCTTGCAAGGCGGAATGTGTTCCTGCTTCTTTTTATCCGAGTTGCAAGTTCTCATATTATTGGGATGTGACAACGATAAGGAAGCAGATCCAAGATCTTGCTTGAGATATAATGGTAAGTATATCTCTTACATTAAAAGTGATTAAGGGAATTAACTTTCAAGTTGACAAGGTAAGACAACTTTGATATAAAATTCCTAAATCAAAGTAAAATATACATGTATATACATTTATGCAAATTTCTTATTTCAGATAATCCTTCATTAAACCCACTCAATATTATACTTAATAATAACCAGTAAAATATCATGTATTGTATCCATGATCAAAATATTGTACTTACAGTTGGACATATATTGTATGTGGTTGCAATGTGCAAGTTTCCTCATAATAATGAGAAAAGACAGTTAAATAGACAATAGGACTACAACCCTAGGGTTTGTATGTTTATAGTCTTGATCTCTCATCGAATGTACTTTGGAAGTGACATGTCGATGATGATCGCAATTGTCAAATAATCATTATAAAAAAATCTAAGAAGATGTTTGTGGCATATGTATGTGCTCTCGACATATAATCATGGATGGCGTGGTTCACTGCATCATGTAGAATGGTGGCTCTATAAGAGATGATGCACTCAAAATGTTTGAGTACCTACCTGAACATAAGTCTTTAAGAGTTAAGATGTATGTGGATATGATGAGTATCATCATTCTACTATCTATACTCTAGTCATTCACGAAACTTCATAATATTCATATTATATGAATTAAATGAGACATGTATAAATGTTGAAATACTCTTATATTGAAATCTTTTGAATTCAACATAAGAGATCTTTTGTCTTAAGCAATGGTTGCTAAAATTAGATGAAAGGAGTGTAGTGGAATCATGGGTCGGACACGAGTTAGAAGAAAAGTCAAAAGAGTTGACTATACTTTTATGACTTCCATATGGCATCCAAAGAGTTGGATGAATGCCAATACTGCAATAAGCCGATGTATTGATAGTGTGACTGTCTAGTCTATCTCAGATCCTTAGAGAAGGACTCGGGAAGTGCATCAAAATAATCTACATCTACATTTAATCATTGAAATTGACTTTATTATTCGATAAGATCAAAGTCTAATAATTGTATCTCATTCTTCTAATAACACTTGCAATTGATTGCATATGTATTAGAAGGCCAGAAAATTTGATCTTAAGGTTTAATAGTCATCTACATAGATATTGATGCAATTATTGCAACAATCTATATTGGATAAATAGACTTCAATAGGGCATCCAAAGAGTTGGATGAATGCCAATACTGTAATAAGTCGATGTAGTGATAATGTGACTACCTAGTTGGACTTCTGTGACTTCCATATGACATCCAAAGAGTTGGATGAATGCCAATATTGCAATAAGTCGATGCATTGATAATGTGACTATCTAGTCTATATAGATTCCTTAAAGAAGGACTCGGATAGTGCCTCAGTATAATCTACATCTACATATAATCATTGATATTGACTTTCTTATTTGATAAGATCAAAGTCTAATAATTGTATCCCAATCTTCTAAAATACTTGCAATTGGTTGCATATGTTTTGGAAGACTGGAAAATTTGATCTTAAGGTTTAATAGTCATCTACATGGATATTGATGCAATTGTTGCAACAATCTCTGTTGGATTGATAGACTTCTCAATTTCAGTGGGAGAGTCCTTAGTCTTAGAAAATGTCTCTATGACCTACATATTGGAATACATTCATTGTTTATTTCTAAATATTGGAAATGAACATGTATTATGTAATAGACCTATCATAAAGGGTTATGATGGTTATATTTTAGATAGTAATCTAACATCTAGTGGACTCTACTCAATTAGAAAATTAATGAATAGTTCATTAACATTTCTAATACTGAAAATTAAACCTTTAAAGATCAATAGGAGGATGAAGATCATTTGATAATGATCTAGCATCATGCATTGGGCATATGTCTGTTGATGAGATCAATATACTAGTAAGAGATGAAGCTTTAGAGTGTGTGAAATTCCAGATCTTACATACTTGTGAATATTGTATTAAAAGTAAAAAATGTCCAATACACCCTTCTATGAGAATGGTGTAAGATGTCAAGGTATTCAGGGTCTCATACATATTGATGTATGTGGATCATCTATATCATAATGAATATTAATGATATGTGATATCATTCGATGATTATTTGTGATATGAGATTTCTTCCCTTCGCTTTAGAAACCTTTGAAATGTTCAAAGATTTCACAATTTTATTTTAGAACCAAAGTTTGAAGGAAGATGAAATGAATTTGATCTAACCTAGGTAGCTTGTACTTATTAGACGAATTCAAGGAAAACCTCATGGAGAAAGGACTATGTTTCATATCTCAATCCTCCTAATGTACCTTAACTCAATAGAATTGTAGGGAGATACAATTGGATCATGTGTGACATGATTTGATCAATGAGGAATCTTAGCATAATTACCTCTTAGTTTCCAAGTATATGTGTAGTAGAGACTACTAAATATATCCTTAAAAAGATTCCATCCTCAAAAGCTATGGTTTGGAACCTAGCCTAGTGTTGGACACTTGAGGATTTAGAGTTGCTTGGTACATAACCTTGTCATGGATACAACTAAGCTGGAATCTAGCACAAGAGAGTGCTACTTCATTGGGAATATAAAGGATGGTATAGGATACCTACCTTATAACCTTGAGATTCTTAAAAGATTTCATCTCTAAGGATATGATCCTTAGATGATGACTCTCTTGAGAATCAAGATGGAAATGAAGTACAGGGACTCATTTAATCTTGAGAAGATAATGAGTCTTCTGAAATCAGAAACTAAAAGGATAATTAAAGATGAAACACTCATACCTTTCAAACGAGTTTGAGGATGGATTCCATGTGTCAGTTAAGTCTGATAATGATCTTATTTCATGTGATGAAGATTTTGAAGATCATGACATGGAAAGATGGATGCTAGCAATAAAGTCTAAAGTAGACTTCATGTACACATGTTGTATATAGACCCTTGAGGATCCACTTATATGGGTAGGACCCGTTAGGTGTAAATGGACCATCAAGAGAAAAAGAGAAACTGATGAGAAGGTAGAGACCTTCAAAGCATGGTTCGTGTCCACTAGATACACATCAAAGAGAATACATCGCTTGCGATGAGACTAGCTCTCCATTGACCATGCTTAACCCATCAAAATATTGCTAACTATAGCTACACAACTTGACTTTGACATCTTCAAGATGGAAGTCAATATTGCATTCCTCTATGAATACCTCTCTGAGGATATTCATATGAAGTAGCCCCAGGGCTTCATGGTTCAAGAAGGCAAGATGTGTAAGCTAAGGGAACTCCATCTATGGACTTGAATGAGCTTCTTGTAGTTGGAACATAAGATTTAATGAAACTATAAATGTTATGATTTCAGATAGAATCTTGATCAACCATGTAAGGCTTAGTGGGAGTGCCATTGTGTTTATCGTGCTAAATGTAGATGATATACTAACCATTTGGAATGATATAAGGATAACAATAAGTGTTTTATAATCTAGCTATTCCACCTTGAGATATGATATCAAGGATACCTCTTAGATCTTTATTCTGAAGTTGTTCAGAAGCAAAGAGAAGAGGGTATTGAGATCGTCACATTAGCAGTACACCTTGGACATGTTCCATTTTCTGATTCCAAGAAAAACTTATTCTCCCTTAAGATATGGTATTGATCTATCTAAAGGGATAGCGCCTCAAAGAGTTGAGGAAGTGAATGCTAAAACTGCTTTCCCTTATGCATCAGTTATGAGAAGTCGTGTGTATGCTAGATGTGTACAAAAGCCAGATGTCTGACATGTAGTGAGAGTAGTAACTTGTTACTAATCCTACTATGGAAATAAAACACTTGATTGCAGTAATAACAATATCTTCAAAGATGACAATATTTATAAATAGTGATCTCAAAGTCTTATCTTTGAGAAATTAAGACTTCATAGATGGAGATTTAAAAGGTCTTAATTGCGGATACCTTATGACATAGAGATCTCCAGGAATAAGGGTATACTCTTATAAGGATAATGGAAATACTAGTTATAATAATAATAATAATTGAGTTGTAGTGTCAAGGACACTATAACTAACAAAATTGAGTATTGGTTGCATAAGATGCAACATTCGCATTGGATGCAAGCACTGTTACTAGGAGATATGCAAGTGCCCTAAAGGACTTGGCGTAGTCTCTTGGGAACAAAGTGACTTATCAACTTACCTAGCTATTTTTCTAAATAGCCTATGATTGTCACATGAGTGCGGGTTTAAAGATTAGCCCATTAATGGCTCTTTGGGCTAGTGAGAGATTGTTGGACATGCGAGCCCATGGCGAGCCATTATGCAACAATTGTTATTGCAAATATCATTCCTTGATGTGAGATGAAGAATAACTAATCTACATAATAGTTCCCTTAGTACAATTAGGGTAATGTACCATGGCCATCTTAATGATCATACAACTGTTGATTCAATTATTGAATCATAGAGGTTGGTGCTTGTATGAATATCTAAAGAGTTAGATTAAGGACTCATCCAGCACCGTCAAATGATTATTAAGAGATGATCTTCAGCATGAGTAGGAGATGGAAATCCTTTCCCATAAGGCTGATATCGAACCGACCTCTTGATGCATGTCCTCTGCATGGGAATAGAGATTCAAAGGTGTTAGATAAGTTAGGTCAAAGAGTTGACTTAAGAGATCGAGATAACCAAAGACCTATGCCGTATGTTATCATGATATAGTCACGCATCCTCCGACCGGAGACAGATGTGTTACTATATATCTGAGAATGTACATTTGGCAGACCAATAGTTGATGACCTAACCAAGGTCTATACACCGGCGTGCTAGTGTACATGCAAGGGAATATGAGTAATACGATCTCTCGAAGGGTCATACAAGTTCATTACTGAACTGGAAGACATGAGCTCACTCATGAGATATTGAGAAGCATTAAATTCCGTGTATGTTCGCCTCGCTTTGGAAGCTTGACTGAATTTGTAGGTTTGATATATGTTTTTGGAAAGTATATGATCAACACCTGGGTATGATATATGCTTTTGGAAAGTATATGATTGATACTAACTCTCAATAGTCAAATGAGAAATTTAATGATAAAACCATGAAGTAGAGAGTGAAAAAAAAGATCTAAAACTTCGAGTTTATTCTGGGTCTTCCAGTATGTAGGATGTATATGTATTATAAATATATGAAGATGATGTGATCATAAATGATTGTATAACCATGACGCTTCCATTCCTAAGAAGTGATGAAACGGGTCTGGATTTTAGTGACTCCTCTCAATAGAGAAGCAATATGGTCTTGATTCAAGTGTTGGACATTAATCTGAATGTGGTTCAGATGCAATGAGAAAAGTAGATTTGTGGTCTTGATTTAATCAAGCATTTATGAGAGGTCCACAAGATCTGGATTTGAGATGTGATCTCAATATCCAAGTCACTGTACGTGGAACAATACAATCGTCTTGTCCTTATCTCCAAGTATCCACAGAGAAAGTGCATTATCCTTGAAAGAGTTCAAGGATAATTTCACTGTTGATATACGTATCCGAGCATTGAGAAAAAGATAATTAAATATGATTTAGTTATCATGAATAATATGAATTTGATTCATATTATAAGAAGAGTTATCTTAGATAATTAAATGTGATTTAATTATCAACAATGTGGATAATGTGAATGTGATTCATGTTATTTGGGCACATGAGAATAGAGATCCAAGATGATTAAATGTGATTTAATTATCATGTATATGAATAATGTGGATAACCCTATCCATATTAATCATATATATTATAAATGTGATTTATAATATATAAGAGAGAGCTATTTGTGATTTATATTTGTTGATTAATTATTGATGTGAATTGGATTCACATTGGATAATTAATTGAAAATGGAAATCATATTTTATTTCGGGTTGTGAATTTGATTCACAAATTTCCAAAGGCAAGATTGTCATATTCACAAAATAATTATGAATTATTTTTGTAGAATAATTTACAACAAATGTTTTTGTAAAATCATGGAGATTTCCAAGGAATAGTGCAATCTCATGAGATTGCATGGAATTTCACCCTTCCATATTGGAAGGGTGGACGGCCACCCAATCCTTTTAGGAACGGGTGGTCGCCCACTCTATTATATGGAAGAGTGTTATCTCCGTTCTATCATCTCCTTGTTTGATTGATTTAATTTTGTGGTTAATTTATATTGATTTGTCAATATATATTTAATCTTAATAAAATTAATTGTTGTTGTGTTTTTACAACAAAATCTTGGCCATTGAAAGAAGCAAGAATGAATCTCATCCATTGCTTTTGTATAGTCCATGGATTGTGATCCATGGATTCTCATAATATTATAAATAGAAGCGCACCCCTTGTGCTTCAAAGTTACAACAACAACAACACGCTCTCTCTCTCTCATTCTACACACGTCCTCTCTCTCTCATTGTGGTCGTCCACCATGGAGCCCTAGAGAGAAGTCTCCATCGCTGCAGTGTCGTCGTTATGCTGTCAGATTGTTTGCTCGTGGATCTCCGTCTACTTCGGTGCGCCTTACTTGTGAAGAAGATGTCGTATCTCATGTGATGAGATCAGGAGATTTGCCGCTTGGATTATCAACATGTATTGCAAGGAGCACGCGTTTCATCAACGCGCTCGCAAGTGTCTCCTCCGTCAGATCGGACTTGAGATAGGAGGTCTCTTCATTTCGAGATTCGATCGCAACCACGCTTCAAGAGGTAACCCTAATACTTGTTTGTGGTTTAGATGAAATGATCCGAGAAGTGTTATAGGATCATGTGGTTTCATCGCATGATTTTTTAAAAAAAATCCACTGCCTCAAGCGACTAGTGTGACTAGTCGCTTCCGATTGCATATGATGCGATCCTCATGTTTCCGTGATTGATGAATCTCCATTTCATCACCTTTATTCTATCATTTTGGCCTCAAAAACCCCAGCAAATGCATGTAAATAGCATCAAATTGTATATAATAGCATTCATGATTCAGTGTATTAATTCCACATTAAATAAGGTTTTAATGCCAAAATTATAGAATAAAGAGGAGAAAAGAAAAAGGAATAAAATATTGTAAATATTTTATGACCCAAACCCCGAGACCAAGGCCAGCATGGTATTGGTTGACAAGGAATAAAGTCGGGGGAGATAAGAGCCGGTGTACAATAAATACCTCATGTGTTAATTCATTCATTTATGCATTTTTGGCACCTATCTTGTACATAATTATTTCTTCATCAAATAAAGAAACTTTGTACATGAAAGTTGTAGATAATAATGTAAATAAAAATACAAAATTGAGTTTGTGCAAAAATAATACCCAATGTACATTTTATACATAGAATCAAAAGCCAAAATCTCAACTTCACAGACCCATATCTTGCAAATAAAAACTCCAAATCACCCAAACTCACCTTTAATTGTATATAGCATTTCAAGAGCTATTTTATAAAATCAGTTTCATAATTTTTGGAGTCCATATGCAGAAGTTAGGTTTTTGGCCCTCTTTGTATATAGGACTGATTAAAATATGCATTTTATTCCATATTCATAAATTCATATTTTTAGAATTTTGTAAACAATGTATATAATGCATACACATCTTAGAAGTTAAAGAAAACCAAAAATAATTTGTAAAATAAAATAAGTCTACAAATTCATAGACAAAACACCTATGTTATATACCTATATATATATATATAAAAAGGATTGTAATCCTTGATTCTTTTATTCTTTTATATTTTTATAATAATATATAAATTATACATAACTCATTAAAAATATAAATCCAAAATAAAAATCAAGAAAATACAATAAATAAATTAAGTGTATAAAATACATAGATAAAACACCTATAAGTATACCTACATACACCTATACCTATTTATTTAAAAATATAAATAAACTCAGAAAAATCAAACAAAAATATCTTTATACTCACAAAAATAAATTATAAATTTATAAAATAAGCCAATAAAATAATAAAAGAAAATACACAAATTAAAAATAAAATACATAAAAATACATGTAAATACATACATATACACATTATTCAAATAAAACCATAATAAAACACTTCGAAAAATTCAATAAAAATCATAAATAAATACTAGATGAAATAATACACATTTTTTATTTTATAAGAAAAAATTAATAAAATCGTTTAAGGCCTCAAATAAATCAGTTTTTAATCAGGTCTCCTATTTTGTCTCCTAGCGGATGACTTGGACCAATCCCAGGCCGTCAACAGTTGACCGCCCGGTCAACTACTTCCCCAGCCGCTCGATGTGACGCAGCCCGTCTCTTCGCCCGTCTTCTCCCTTTTTTCCCGGGCACACCATCCATCAATCGAATATGCTTCCTTCACAAGAATTACTCCCTAATCATCCATGATGCCCGCCAAAATCTCATATCATGTAGATACTCATTGGATCAGCCAATAATCGCCGGTCAATAAGGCTACTCGCCAATGTCTATAAATAAGTAGCTCCGCCTCCTTCCTTAGATTTGGCCACTTTTTATCCAATCTCAAGCCTCTATTCTAGTCCTAGGACATTCCTCGTGACAGGGGGAGTGAGCTGGTGCCTCGAATCGGCCGGAGAGAGGAGGATTTTGACGCGGCGGAGCTCCGGCGTCCGCCCTGCTCCCTGAAGGCCCCCAGGTATAAGAGCTGACCTTTTATGCATTTTTAATTAGTTTTCGATGTTAGTTTTTCATTCCAGTCATTAGATTAGGTCTTAGTTAACTCCTGTAGTTTAAAAACCAAAATTCGAAGTTCGCCGGAGCTCCGCTCCGGCGACTTCTTCACCGTAAACCCCACCGTATCTGACCGCCCCGAGCATCCCATCTCGTTCCTCATCGCCTTCTCCATCGTTTGATCATCTTGGACCAACCCAAGACCCTCGGTCTTGGCGAATCGGGACTCCCCCTCCGCCGTTCGCCGGAGTCCCTCCGCCCACCTCCATCTTGCATCGCAGCTTCATAACCCCGGGTCGAGGAGATAGCTCTCTCGCCAGCGGTTCTTCCTATGCAGGTATATCGAAGAATAGAGCCCATCTGGGCTTGCATTGACCCAGGAAGAGGTTCCTGGGGGTCCCATTCTTCTCCGACCTCGCTCCATCGACTCGGACCCCCAGGAGCCATGAAAGCGCCATCAGTCGACGCGGGATGCTTCCAGCTACCTTCAGAACACCTCAGACGTGCCGGAGAGCCCCGGAGTAGCTCGAGCTCCTCGATCGAAGCTCGCCAGGCGCGAGCTCCTTCCCTGTTCTTCCAGGGAGCTCTAGCGCCGTCGGATCAGGAGGCTCGTCCCAGATCCCACAGGAGCCGTTCGATGAAGAGATGCCTCGACCGTCAGATCAGCCAGAAGCTTCTATCTGCACCCTTCATCGGCGAATCAGCGTCGACCGCCCGATGGCTGACACGTGGATAAGTGGCGCCTCCAGCGCCGCAGGATGAAACGCCTTATTTGGGGGTAAATTTCACATCTCACCCCCCGCTTTTTGTATTTAGCGTTTAATACCAAAAATAAAAGTTTTAGTTGTAAATAAATTGTATAATTTGCAGTTGGACCCCCTGAAGTTTTTATATTTACACTTTAGTCCCTCCGCGCCTCACGTGTAGCACCCACGTGAGGCGCGTGAAATTTGCATCTAAACCCTGCCGGGTTTCTGTAATTACAAAATGGTCCTGAAAATAAAAGCACACGTGTATTTTTATTGTGATTTTTGCATGTGTGCCCCTGAGAGATATTTTATTTGCAAAAATACCCATGCCATGCCATTTAATTTTTGAATGCTTTGTCTATTTATTTTGTGCTTTATATTCTTGAAAAATCTTGCAAAAATAGACTTAAGCTCCTGTTTAGTTGTGCTTGCATGCTATATTTTTAGTTTTGCATTTTGTTGCATTTTTGCATTTATTAAAAATCAAAAACATGTCTTTTATTTACTGTCTAACTTATAAAATCCTAAAAAATATGAAAATACCTCGAAAAATTCCAAAAAAATTACCTATGGTGTATTTTGACCTATTCTAGTGTCAATCCAAAAACCCCTAAAAATCTCAAAAGGAAAACCTTAAAAATTCAAAAATACCCGAAAACTTCAAAAAAAATATAAAAAATCAAAGAAAAATCAGAAAAATATAAACGCAGGCCCTATTTATGCTATATTTTATTATCTTTATTAGAAAAATGATGTGGAAAATTTTTGAGTCTGAGTGTTATTTTGAATGTCTATTTTTACGACAGCCAGACCCTATTCCACTGTTTGCTCCTATTTTGTTATTTAAAAATACTAAAAATATTTGCAAAAATGCCCAAAAATCACAAAAACATTGAAAAACCATTAAAATCCCAAAAAGACCTTATCCCTGAATCTTTGACTATTTTTGAGTATTTTTGTAAAATATTATAGTACCCCTTTTATGTATACCTATGTATTTCCAAAAAAATATATATATATATGTATCTAATTATATATATATTCTTATATATATCTCTTAACCTTAATATAAAAAAAAGAAAAAATATATTTGTTTTATTATATTTGTATATACACACATATATATATATTATATGTATTATAAGCTATCTATTAACCCTCTATGGGTATACATACTTAATATATTTATATTATGTATATTTATATATTACTTAATTATTATATTAAAAAAAGAATAAATAAATAAATATTTTAAAATTCAAAACCCACTTCACACACAAGGATGACTCTGATATACATGTAGGCTATTGCATTTTGTATTGCTCTCTGTGGTTCGACCTCTACATGCTTGTCACTGTACATTTTATGGTAGAGTAAATAAAGATTAATTCATATTTATTTTTGAGCTTGATTGTTGTATTCTTTGGATTGTGGGTTAATTGCTGATCAACCCGGGTGTTTTGTGAGCGGTCACCTCAGCGATACCTTTCATATTATATATGGTGACCTTCGCAGAACATCCGACGGTTATCAGATGGCGCAGTTGCCGGGGAGCAATGAGCATAGCCTAATTCATGTTGTTATTCTTGTATAAAAAAAATCCTTGATTCATCATTCATTTTTGTGAGCAGCTATTTTTATTGCTATTGATCACCATGCTTCATTTATTCATTCATTGTGATTATTTTATCTGCTCTATTTGATTGACTGAGTTATTCTAATACATTCTTTTTGTGACTTTGATGCAAGGGCCCGCCACGCGAGGATGGCTTCTTAGGAGGCCAAGGCAGCCGAGCTTGGAGGAGGATGGTCTTCTTTTCTCATGACCATCTGGAGAGTGCACCAAAGAAGCAAGGAGATGTGCATTAGATAGGCTAGACAATTAGGAGTATTTCTTTTGTAATTTATGGTGAGAGAGAGATATTTTCGGCATGTAATTAAACAGGACTCTACTCTTCACAATGAGGTCCAGTGCCCGGGTGATTGTTCACCTGGGGGCCTCATCGCGGCTTTTTCGAGTTTTCATCGCCTTCTTTTATTTTGTTTTCCGAAGTTTTGAGCTTTCCGCCTTTCTTTTACTTTGTTTTGTGTGCTTGGAGCCCCTAGATATAGGTTGCTTGACTCGGTAGCTAGGTCCAAACATTAATAAGAATGCATGTTCCTATAGTCTACTTCGCTTGGATCTAGTCAAATTTAAACAAGCCGCTTATTTATCTCTTAGCCCTTGTGTCGCAGCGAGCCCTGTAAAGCGCTTTCTCCTAAGCTCAAGTGTGTTGAGTACAGAGGAGGGGCGAGCCAAGACCGGACCCTTCGGGTTAGAGATGAATGAGTGACTTATGGTTCTTCACGTTAATAGAAGCTTATGTTTAGGACGATTTTGCGCCTTGCATACCGACATGTAGATAGGTTTAAAAATTCTGTTTTGCATACCACATGGAGAGAGCTGGGATGCACTGTAAGTCTTCTAACTCTGCATGCATCATTCGGTTCAATGGTGAGATTTCCATCATGGAACCACTTGCACGGCTTTTCCGCTATCTCCCTCTGATTTTGAGCACCTAGGACTTAAATGAAAATCTACAAAACCGTTAGGCGCTGGTATAAAACAGATCCAAAAAAAGTGAAAACCCAAAAATTAAAACAAGGGGACTGCTAAATAAACTTTGACCTTAATTAAAATCTGTAATGGACTACCATTGTACCGGGTTCATAAAGCCCTCATTGTTTTCAGGTACCTTGGAGGGGGACCAAAACCCTACTCCCTTGAGCGAGTGCGACCCCTAAGGATTAAAGCCCAAAACCCAGTCTGCAACTGCCTTGTGTATCGCCTGGATTTCTGAAGTAATGGCGCTTCTATCGTATGTAGGCGAGTAGGACTTGGTCACCATTGGTGACTCTCTGTTGTGAGAGCATCGACCCTGTCCGAAGTATTGAGCATAGGCCACGCCTTCACGGGGGTGTCTGTCTCATTGTCTTGCGTCCGAGTAGGTTCTTGCACGCTCGCGGGTTCCGTTGCGAGCGAGAACCGAAGTATTGGTTTCGCCTATCGGCTTCCTCTCTCTTTTCTTTGGCTGAGTAGGGATCCAGGAAGGGTTACAAGGACTCCAAAAAGTACAAACTACAAGTTACACAGGAGGAGGACAAGTACGGGATACTCTTCCGGCAGTACTCTCTCTCCTATAGGGTAGCGTACTAAGGACTTGTTATAAGATATGCCTGAAAATCACAACTCTAAAAATGAAAAGATAATAAATAGCCGAGCTTTCACGGCTTCACAGGGCGTGAGTTGGTGAACCCGATTTTGTATTGTGTTTGAATGGATCTAGATTAAGGTTCAAAGATCAAGTCTCGCGCATTTGCGCACATTTTGTTGTTTCTCCCTTTGACTACCCCGCTCAACCGAGCCTTTCTACTGTTTTACACTCCTTTTATTCCTCGTTGACCATCGTATCATTCTTCCAACAATCCGACATTCTCTTGTGCTTCGCGAAGTTGATCCATGGATGGTTTTATTGGGACCATGCCGACATCTACATCGATTCCATAGACTCAACTCCGCCAATAATTTCGAGGTGATTCCCGAGAACCCGATCCGGACTTTGCGGATCGATCTCCAGACTCCTCGTTTTCTACCTTTCTCTTGGCCACCCAATAAACTGGGATCACTTTTGTCCCGCTTTCGCCGTTGTGAATGGGAGTCGATTACAGGTTACATCCTTTTCCGTTCACAACATGCTGGGGTTGACCTGAATTCCAGCTTCATCACGGCAGCTAAACATTAATTGCAAGTGATCTGATTTGGACCATCTCATTATGTAGATAGAAGATAGTGCGAGCCCTGGAGACTACTCCGGAGTTCATTTCGTCCGACTCAGACCATGACATGGCGCCAGGAGGAAAGGGCAAGGGTCAGTAGCCACCACCAGAGGGACAGGTGCCAGATCAGAACCAAGTCAATGCACAGTTGCTGGCATCTATCCTGGTCATACAGCAGCAGCTGACCGAGCAGGCCCTGACACAGACCGTGTTCCAGGATATGTTGAATGACATGATGAACCGTGATGATGGAGGAGGAGGCAGAGGCAGAGGAGGCAGGGGAGGAGGAGGTGGAGGTGGAGGTGGTGATCCTCCTGATGATGACCTTGAATTACCACCACCGAAGATGACACTCAAAGAAACATACAATCCGGGAGACAGCCAGATAACCAAGTGGATTCTCATTCCACCGGTACACGCTCACTTTGAGCTGAAGCCCCAGTTCATAGCCCTTCTCCCTGCCCTTCATGGAAACACCAATGAAGAGCTGTACATTCACCTCTAGCAGTTCTCCCACATTTGTCGCACCACCCACTATCTGAATGTCCCCCTGGACATTGTCAAGATGACGGCTTTCCCCTTCAGCCTACAGGACAAGGCCCTTTATTGGGTCAATCATTTGGGAAAGGTCGTGACGACCTGGGAGGAGTTGAAGTCCGCCTTCCTGCACAAATACTACCCTCTCAGTCGACTCAACCAGATGCGAGCACGTATTAGTAATTTCTCCCAAGGAGCACATGAGTCAGTACACGAGGCTTGGGAGAGATTTACTTACCTGCAGGAGAAGTGTCCCCACCATGAGATCCCTAAGACCAGCTTGGTCCAACATTTCTTTGGGGGACTAAATATTGAAAGCCAAAGGCTCGTGGATGCAGCATGTGGGGGCTCCCATTTCAACAAGGATGAAGATGTTGTCTGGCAGATTTTTGAAGAAATGGTCGAAGGAGAGGCCGCCCTCTCTTCATCTAAGGCATACCAGAAGCAGCCCCAGATCCTCCAGAAACAAGTTCACATGGCTGCATCCAAGGAAGCAGAGAGAGATGAGAGCTCCAACCTCAGCATCATCGGGGGCCATCTCTCTAAAGTTGATATCATTGAGAAGCAATTACAGGATCTCGAGAAACTCGCTGTGATCGAGAAGAGGACCTAGAACCTGGATAAGCTAGATCAGATCAACAAGTACCTCGAACTGTTGGTCGGCACGATCAACTCTGTCCAGTCGGCTACACCATCAGACGCTCCCGCTGAGAAGAAGGAAGAGCCGCAACCGTCGCATCAGCCTCAGCCGAGCCAGCAGCCACCGGCAGTCCAGCACGTGTACTACGTGCAGGCGCCCGACCAGGGCCCGCCGCAGCAGCAGATGGTCTTATACCAGCCAGAGTTCCTTTCTATTCCTGATCCAGTCTTCCCACCACCACCCCTGATCCAAGAAGTCAATGGGGTATGGAGTAATGATGCACTGCCGACCCGTCCTCAGGGACAACCCCAGGGTCAGCAATTTGCCAACCGGCAGTACCACCAACCTCAGGGTGGTCGTTTTGGTCAAACCTCTCAGCCTCACCAGCAACACCAGCAGCCTCCCCAGTTTACACATCAGTGGAGGCAGAATTTCCCTTATCAGCAGCAGCCGCAGTACCGCCACCCCCAGCCGTATCATCAGTACGTGGCTGCCCCCTCTCCGCAATATCAGCAGTATCCTCCTCCATCCTACCAACAGCTTCAACTTCATGCACCTCCGCCGCACCACCAGCAACAACCTCCACACCCATCCAATCAACAGCAGCGTGGTCTGCACGCTGAACCATCAGAAGCACCCCCTATGAATCCCACCATGGATTGTCTGGCCCAGCTTGTTAAAGGGCTAGTGGATATGACAAAACGGCTTGATGACCTGACCGCCACCCGAACCACTATTCCGGCGCAGGTCGAAGCCAACCCCAACAATTTCAAGAAAAAAAGAGCAGGTAGAATGTGATGTCCAGTCCGTGTCTGATAATGATATTACTGTTTGTTCTAATGACGTTACTCTCAGGAGCGGTAGGGCCTTGCCTCCGCCTGCTACTACCAGTGGGGTGAATAAAGAAACAGGTGGATCGTCATCTTCCGCATCAGCCGTGCCAGCTCCAGGGGCGGGTGAGGAGGAAGAAGAAGGAGAAGTCAGTCCAGCCGTCGTGCCTTGTCAGCAGCAACTCCAGCCAAAAATACAAAAAAATCAGCAAAAACAAAACAACAAAAAGAAGCTTGTAGCAGAAGCGAAGCCGCGCCAACCTTGGAGGAGCCGCCAGCAGCAGCCGATTGATGAATCTCCATTTCATCACCTTTATTCTATCATTTTGGCCTTAAAAACCCTAGTAAATTGCATGTAAATAGCATTAAGTTGTATATAATAGCATTCATTGTTCCTTGTATTTATGGTACATTAAATGAGGTTTTTAATGCCAAAATTATAGAATAAAGAGAAGAAAAGAAAAAGGAATAAAATATTGCAAATATTTTATGACCCTAACCCCGAGTACAAGGCCAGCATGGAATTGGTCGACAAGGAATAAAGTAGGGGGAGATAAGGGCCAGTATACAATAAATACCTTATTTATTAATTCATCCATTTATGTATTTTTGACACCTATTTTGTACATAATTATTTATTCAACAAATGAAGAAACTTTGTACATGAAAGTTGTAGATAATAATGTGAATAAAAATACAAAATTGAGTTTTTGTAAAAATAATACCCATTGTACATTTGATATACAGAATAAAAATCCAAAATCTCAACTTCACATACCCATATCTTGCAAATAAAGACTCCAAATCACCCAAACTCACCTTTAATTGTATATAGCATTCCATGAACTATTTTATAAAATTGGTTTCATAATTTTTGGAGTCCATATGCAGAAGTTAGGTTTTTGGCCCTTCTTGTATATTGGACTGATTAAAATATTCATTTTATTGTGTAAATTCATTTTTTTAGAATTTTGTAAATAATGTATATAATGCATGCACATATTAGAAAGTACAAGAAAACAAAATAATTTGTAAAATAAAATAAGTCTACAAATTCATAGACAAAAATACCAATGGTGTATGCCTATATATATATAAAGGATTTTATTCAGTTATTCTTTTATTCTTATAATCAGGTATACATTATAAATAACTCATTAAAAACCACAAACCCAAAATAAAAATCAATAAAATACAATAACTAAATTAAGTGTACAAAATACATAGACAAAACACCTATAAGTATACCTACATACACCTCTACCTATTTAATCAAAAAATATAAATAAACTCATAAAAATCAAATGAAAATACCTTTATACTCATAAAAAGAAATTCTAAATCTATAAAATAAGCCAATAAAATAATAAAAGGAAATAAACAAATTAAAAATAAAATACATAAAAATATAATGGAAATACATACCTATACATATTATTCAAATAAAACGATAATAAAACACCTTGAAAAAATTCAATAAAAATCACAAATAAATACTACATAAAATAATAAACATTTTTTATTTTATACTCAAAAAATAATAAAATCATTTACTAATTTAAAATAATTAATCTAGATTAAACCATGTTGTTTTGTCTTCTAACGGCCTGCGTGGACCAATCGCAGGCCGCCAAGGGTTGACCTCAGGTCAACTCTTCATACCCCACCTACCCCTCTGACAAGTCACGAGAGGCCCTGTTTCCCCGATTTTTCACGCGATTTTGGTAGCTCGAGGACGATAAGACCCTTCATGAAAATTGTTCCTTGTACATCCAAGAATCACGCCCAATCCCATTCTCCCTTGTACATAGCCCTGATTCGTCATGATTCGCCGGCCAATAAGGGCGCATACTTTGTCTATAAATAAGACCTTCGACTTCCTTCCGCCCTTTAGCCTCCCTTCGGTTGATTTTCCACCATCTTTTCCAGTTCTCGAGGATCCTTGTGACAGGAGGGTTCTCCTGGAGACTTCAGACGGTCGGAGGAGTCGCGAGGAGTGCCCACGGCCGCCGCTCGCCGGAGGTCCTGCTCCCTGGTCGCCAACCAGGTATAAGAGCTGATTTCTTCTCGTTTTTTAGCTTAGTTTTAATTTTTAATTCGTAGTTTAGCTTTTAGAGTAATCAGTAGAGCCTCAGGTGCTCGATTAGCCCAAGATCGAAGTTCGTCGGAGTTTAGCTCCGGCGAACCTCTCTACCCTGATCAACACGCTATCCGACCCTTTGCTCCATCTCATCTCCTTCCCCTACGCATTCTACACTCAGCCCACGCTTCAGATCACCCAGAGCTCGCCCAGCTCTGTGATTCGAGGTCCCTCTCCTCCGCTTCGCCGGACCTCGCCGCCCTCTGCCATTCTCCACCTTTTTACCCTAAACCCCGGGTCGAGGAAGAACCCCTCGAGCCCCTCATTTGTTTGGTGCAGGTTGGAAGCTGAAAGGAGCCCCCTGGGGCTTGATTCTACCCCCTGCTAGGCTCCAGGACCCCCCGTTCTTCTCCGAGCTCGTTCAACCGATCTAGGGGGTCCTGGACCTTCTGGAGTACCTCGGACGGTGCGCACCGCCTCGCCGGGCGCCTAGGACCCATCAGCAGCAACATGGTGCGCCTGGAGGTGGAGAGATCACCGATCGAAGCCAGGGAAGCCTACAGTTCTTCCCTGTTCTTCGCGAGCAGCAGTCGCCGTTGGATGAAGGGGACGGCTCCAGTTCTAATCAGAGCCGTCCATCTAGCGCAAGCCTGGGCCGTGCGATCAGACCTCAGATGCAATCTCGGCCGCAGATCGTCGAAACGGTATCGAGCGCCGAGGGCTCGACACGTGGACAAGTGGCGCGCTCGATGCCGTTGGATCACGCGCGTGTTTGGGGGTAAATTTCATATTCGACCCCTCAGCTTTTTGTATTTATAGTTTAACCCCAAAATTAAAAAGTTACTATGTAAATAAATTGTGTAATTTGCAGAAGTCCCCCTGTAGTTTTTATATTTGCGTTTTAGTCCTTAAGCACCGCACGTGGAGCACCACGTGAGGCGCGGAAAATTTGCAGTTAGACCCCGCCGGGTCCTTGTATTTATTAAATGGTCCTGGAAATAAAAAGTCACGTGTATTTTTATTGTAATTTTTGCATGAATGCCCTTGCGAAATGTTTTATTTGCAAAAATACCCCTGCCAGGCCTTTTAATTTTTGAATGCTTTGTCTATTTATTTTGTGTGCCATATTAATTCGAAAAATATTGCAAAAATAGACTTAAGCTACTGTTGGGTTGAACTTGCATGCCATATTTTTAATTTTTCATTTTGCCTCATTTTTGCATTTATTAAAAATCAAAAACATGTCCTTTATTCACTGTCTAACTGAGAAAATCCCAAAAAAATATCAAAATGCATTGAAAAATTCCAAAAAAATTCCCTATGGTGTATTTTGAACTATGTTAGTGTCAGTCCAAAAATCCCTAAAAATCTCAAAAGGAAAACCTTAAAAATCCAGAAACACCCAAAAACTCCAAAAAAATACAAAAACTCACAGAAAAATCAGAAAAATATAAACTCAGGCCTTATTTATGCTACATTTTATTATCTTTATTAGAAAAATAGGGTGGAAAATTTTTGAGGCTTGTAACTATTTTTAATGTTCATTTTTATTACAGCCAGACCTTATTCCCTTGTTTGCTATTATTTAGCTATTTAAAAATACTAAAAATATTCTCAAAAATCCCCCAAAAATCACAAAAACATTAAAATATGATGAAAACCCCAAAAAGACTTTACTCCTTGATTTTTGACTATTTTAAGTGTTTTTGTAAATATTATAGTACCACTTTATGTATATATAGGTATTTCCTAAAAAGAAAAATATATATATATATAAATATATATTATCTAATTATATTATTGTTATCCATATATATATAATATATAATAATAATAAATAAAATAAAAAAATTATATATATATAATTAATTAATTAAAAACCCACTGCACACAAGGATGACTAATATGCACAAGTAGGCGTATGCATTTTCGTATTGCTCTCTGTGGATCGACCTCTACATGCTTGTTCCCTATACATTCTTTTGGTAGAGTAAATAAAAATTAATTCGCATTTATTTTTGAGCTTGATTGATGTATTCTTTGGTTGTGGGTTAATTGTAGATCAACCCGGGTGTTCTGTGAGCGGTCGTCTCAGCGACACTTGAGACATTTATTATGGTGACCCTTGCTGAGCACCACTGATGAATCCACAATTCATCATCTTAATATCTTGATCTTAGCAAAATCCCCGAGTAAAATCCCAAATAAATGTCCATAAAATACATAAATTAACAAAATGACTCTTGTAAATAAAACACACTAATTATTGTATATTAGATTGTATGAAATAAATTACACATAAAAAGCCGCAAAAATAAAGGAGTTTTATACTTGTAAATAGCCCAAAACTTCATGGATTTTTAATAATTTCATTTCAACTCCTTTTTGCCTAATTCTTTCTCTAACTTGTTTATAAAAATGTATATAAAAATACAAAAATACAAAACAAATTATATCTCAAATAAATGCTCCTAGATCCCAATGGGAAAAAGCCGTAAAGACCAACTTCCAAGCTAAATTCCCGCTCCATATGAACTCCAAATTCACCAAACTCACTTTTAAAGTTCAAGTTAGAAAATTATCTATCCAACGGAAGTGGTTTCATTAAAATCGGAGCTCATTTGCAAAAGTTGGGTTTTGGGACCTAGATGTACATTGTATATTATGTATATATTCATTCCTTCTTCATTTTTATTTTATCTTTCCTAATTAGTAAAAATACAAAAAAATCATACTTGTGTTATATTTTGATTATACTATTTTATTGTATTTTTTCCATTGTAAATATCTCTTATTAAAAAGAAAAAAAATAATATTAGAAAAGCAAACAAAAAAAATGTACATGTTGTATGTATTCACTTGTAAATTCACCATTTTTTTCCTCTTTATTTTTGTTGTATTTAAAGTAGCATACTTTATATCATTATTTATTTATTTTCTCATTCTCTACAATAACTTCTATTTTCCTCCATTAACCTCCAAGTCTTCTTTCAACCTCCATTCCACTCCATATTCTTCCACCAACCTCCCATTCAACTCCACCAATAATAAAACTTCCCATTCAACACCACCACTTCTCTAACTCCCATTATTCATCTCTTTATAATCATCTTCACATCCACATTTTTTCCCCATCCACCATTCTTATAGAATAAGGAGAGAGCTTGGAGTGTTTTGTTGGTGACAGCGGCGAAACATCGTCCTCAAGCGACGACCTCCTTCAGGTGAGATCCGCGGAGCTCCGCTTCGCGTCACGAGTTCCCCGTCGAGCTCGCGTAGCCTCTCCAATTTTTGTTTCGCCAATTGGATCGAGGCGACGACAGGAGTCCAGCGTAGCTGCTCCGCAAATCCGGTGAAGATCAGGTAAGTATTTCTTCTCACATCCATTATTATTTTGTTTATCTCATATTTTGTTCCTTTGTATTTCATAACCATCTTCACATTCCCTCACCATAAGATCCCCTTCATTGTCACTTTTATTTTGCATTCTCTGTTTTTTAAAAAAAATTTAAAAAAATATATATATAAACAAAAAAAATATAACAGCAGAAACATAAAAAAATAAAAAAAAATAAAATTAAAAAAACATTGCAGGGAAGCCACAGCCGCCCGCCGCCCCTCCCCCTTCCTCCGCGGGCGGCGCCGCCGCAGCCCCCCCCCCCCCGCTGTACCCTCGTGCGGCCGCCCGCGCCGGCTGCGCGCGTTCTCCTCGAGCTGCGCGCGCACCTCCGCCGTGCGCGGCTGAGCCGCCCTCCGCCGGCCGTTGTAGCTTCGCCCTTGGTGGAACCCGCGCCGCCCCCAGCTCTGTGGCGCGTGGCCGCGCCCTCCAGACCCACGCCGCCACCGCCTCACGCCGCCACCGCATCGCATCGCTGACCTCCTCGCGGCCGCGAGCCCGCCGCCGCCCGCGTCGTTGTTGGGTTCCTTCTCCCCACCTGGGAACGAAGGGGAAGAAGAAGGTTCTTTTACTTATTTTTTTTATTTTGTACAAATTGCATCTTTTCTTTCTCATGTTTCCGTAATTACAAAACCATCTCTGTATATAAGTGCATTGTAATTCTAGTTTCTTTATTTGCAAAGATACCCCTGTGTTTGTACTCAAATTTGGACCTTGTTTTGGCATCATTTTATTTAAAGAAAAATAGCATTGTCACGAACAAGTAATTCTCTACAGTGTGGATATTTATTTGTATTTTTATTATGTGTGGATAATTAATTAAAAATGTTCAACTGAAAATATTGGATATTTTACCCAATCAGTGATCTTAAAATTATATCTCACACACGATTGCTCTAAAAATTCCACAAAAAGTATATGTGATGCCTTGATATGTGATTAATTTTCTATCCAAATTTCATCTAAAATGGAGTTGTCTTGTGCCTGAAATAAATCATAGAGTGAAATTAGTATTTGATTTTTAATTAAATCCACGTAAATCCTTTTTGCGAAATTTCAACTCTCCTGGTTTCTACTTCTAAATATCTTTCTGAGATAATTCGCATTCTGATTATTTTTATCACATGGATTAATTAGGAATTAATTACTCACTGTCACTCTGTTTCTACTAAAAAATACATAAAAAATTCATATTTTGTCAAAAAATTCCAAAAATATTACTGTAACTTCCTTGCATCATGTTTTCATTCCAGTAATGTTTTCATAATTTTTACTTACTGTTTGTGTGAGAAATTGCGAAAAAACCCATAAAAAGTGTGCATTTTTTATTGTTGCATTTTAACCCCTAAAATTCTGAAAAAATGGGTTTTGTGTTCATCACTGGATTAGAATTTTAGGAAAAATATAATTTGATTGAATTGGATTAATTTGACATTAAAATTAATTTGGTCTTGTTGTATGCTTTCTTAGTGTCTTAATTCAACCGCATCTTGTATTTGGCATTTCCTTTTGCATAAAAAAATCTAAAAAAATACCGTTTGGATATCTAGATCTTAAATTTGTGAATTAAAACCTAAGTTGTTCCTTTGCCTCCCTGTGTTCGACCCCGGACTTGCCCGGGATATAAATTAAAGCCGAGACACTCTTCACGGAGATCTTCTCTCGGTTCTGACCGAATTGCTAAGTACACGTGCTACAACGAAGCCGAATTAAACATCGTATCTAGCGACACGTCAGATGGCACCGTTGCCGGGGAGGCAAACGGCTTAGGGACTAATTTAAAAATTTGGATTTAGATTTCACTTACTCGGGTAGTCTGACCCCCGAGCCACTTGTATTTATTCCATTTTTTTTCAATTATTTCTCTTCATATTCTTGTATATATTTTTGTTTTTATCTCTCTAATATAAATTTTATTTTTCTTGCGAGGGCCCGGTGGACTTGGAGTGCATCGGAGGTCGACGGACGTAGCGCGTGTTGACTGCTGAAGAGCGAGGAGAATTAATTTATTTTCGAGAGCATTTCTTTTTATTTTTGTAATTATTGTGTTGTAATAACATAGGTAATTCGCTCTTTCCAGCGGCTCTTGTTTGAGAGCTAGCGTTTGTATCCGGACTGGACATTTGACCCGCTCGTGGTTGTGTGGTTGATTGACGTAGAATAGGACTTGCACTCGCGGCTCTTAGAGCATTTTTATTAGATTATCTTGATTGCTTGTGCTCGTAATATTTAGGACCACACATCACATTTAACGAGACGCACTTAGACCGCTGGGCTATTAGTCAAATTAAACGTGTTCATCACTCGCTAATAGAACTGCTTGTCTAGGAACGGTTTCTCGTTTGCATTCATATTAGTATAAAATTTCAATTCTGCCTTGCATCCCGCATGTAGAGAGCGAGGATCACTGTAAGTCTTCTGAACTGGGCATGCATCATTGATTTCATTATTTGCATCGGTTTTTCTCGACTCCCTCCCCTTGGTTTTTGAAACTTAGGTTAAAAGGAAATCGGGACTGATCGTTAGGCGTGCTTTGTTTGGTGGACTAATCAAGTGATAACCAAACTTAAAACCGGGACTGCTAATCAGAGTTGACCAAAAAAATTGATTAAAACTAACACTTGTTTTGGGAGAGCAAAACCCTCATTGTATGCTTGGCTAATTGTGATTGTTGAGAGGAGAGGACGCATCCCTAGGATAGTGCCCAAAACCTACTTTTGAGCCTTGCGTAATTGTATTGATATCTTGATTTATCACCTAATTAAAACTGAAAAGATAAACGGTCGGACTTTTGCGACCATCACTGTGTTGAGTAGGTGAACTCAGGGTTTGCTCTTGTGTTTGTTTGTTTTGTGTGTTATTCGGTGCACTTGCACGCTTTCTTCCTCGATCCGCTTCATTTTCCCATCTCCCTTCTAAGATGTCAGAATTTTGGTCATCATATCCAAGTCATCCTTCTTCGACCATATTCCGATCATCTCCCACCACTTATTCCTCTTCATACCCACACCCCAACCGCGAAGTCAGAACTCCGACTGACTTCTCCACTTCTTCGTCCTTCTCACCTACCCCACATTCTTGCACCCCTGACCCACAACCACCTTGGATTGATTCACTATATTCTTGTCCGCTTGCTGGAATCAAGGAACAAATCAAAGAGCAAGCGACTGCTGAGATGAATGATTGGCATAATCAGTTGACCCCACATACCTCACTTTCACCTCGAGTTGGGACAGAACAACAATTGCTATATACACATCCCGACTTAACCTTAGGGTACAACATGATCGATCAGACAAACCGAATGGAGATGCCTGCACCGTACGATCTTCCTGACTTGATTGACCTGAGTGATAGAGACCACATTGATCAACCTTCATATCACCCATTCGGAGAGCCGACATATACAGGGGATTGGATTCATGCGACTGATTTACAGAACCCCTGTCTACTAACTCCGCCTTATGAGGCTCCGACCAACATCTGCCATACAGATGGGTCATACTCAACCCAGCATTACACGCCTGAGTCAAGATGTGTTGAGTATAAGATCCCAAGTTCTCAGCAGTATCCTCCAATTGTGCCGACTTCTCTCATGAGGTGTCATGAGAACTTATTGGAGGATGACATCTGTAGACCGATCAAGAGTCCAGGTAGAAATGTGGATCGTGGATTTCGCGGATTGAATCTTGAAAACCTGGAAGACACCGGATTGACCACTTGTCATGTACAGCTGGAGTCCCTTCTACCTCCCTCTTCTACTAACCACTTTCCCACCAAATCAGAGTCTGTACATTCTCCTAGTCCTCCTTCACCTACCAAAAATACCATAAAAATTGAAAAAGGAAAAGATCTAAAAAAATTGGATCCTGCGGTTAGGGAAGCATTGGATAGAAAGTTGATTTTTGAGCTTCCCTTAATAATGGCCATTGAGCACTTTCCTGGCCTTAAAAGATTTGTGAAGAGTAAATTGATGCCTAAAAGGTCGGGCAATAAGAGAACAAGGACTGAGATACATATAGTGTCTATGGCCACATCTTTGATGATAGGGAGAAAAACCAAGAGCCGCAAAGTAAAGCGGTTACCTAGATTTGATTGTGAAATCAAAGATACCACATTCACCCATGCAAGAATCGATGATGACTTACCGATTAATATCCTCCCGACCTCCGTGTTTGCCAAGCTCAAACTTGGATCTGCCAAGAAGTCAAGAGATATCATTCAGTTGGCAGATCGGACCATTAAACGGTCGAGAGGAACCATTTCAGTCATCGTCACTTTTCAAGGTGCTCTACTGGAGATAGACTTCATGATCATTGACATTGAGCACCGAGGAGAGTTCACCCAGTCTTCGATCATTCTTGGGAAGCCGTTCTTAGCCTTGGCTAAGGCAACTATAGATTGTGAGACTCGGGAGATCGATTTCTCTACATTGGGAGCACTCCGACCTCACCCGATCTTTGAGGACACACGATATTCCAAGGTAACCCGTAAAGTTGCAGACAGTCGCGACCTTCGAGAGACAGTTGAGTCCCATCTCTCTACTACACCTGAGATACCGACTGTCCAGACAACCATTGGTTTAGACACTTCCTACAACCACGCACCGCCTACTGCTTGCACCACCACCACGACAGCTTCTAGAGAGGACTCAAGAGCAGAAGCTATTAGTGAGTCGGACATGACCTTTGTGGATTGCCTTGATCATTTCGATGATCCGACACAAGAACACAACAATGTCAAGCCAACTGAGAACATTGTGCCTTATCAGAGACGTGTGCTGACCTTGCAGGAGTATTACAATGCATATGGTGACTCATCTGATGATGAACCTCTGGTCAGAACCTCACACACACCACATCCAGGACATACATCAAAGGAGACAACTGGGACCAAATTGACCAATCTTGATAAATCGGTTACTCCATCCTCTAGTCGGTCATCTAGTAAGAAGAAGACGAGTGTTGATTCCTTGAGGTGTTTCTCCGAACTCCTTAAGACATATCAATCTCCTCTTCCTCTTGATGCTTCAGGTTCTAGAAAACCGACTAAGAAGGTTACCTTCAATGTTTCAGAGAAGGAACTTTCTGAGGAGTCCTCATCAGGTCCGGATGAGGTGATCTACATGAGTGAGCTTAGTTTGGCTTATCTGAAGCCATATTTGAGCAAGCAGCCGTGTGTCGACCCCCGTTGGACGTTCCCCACACCTCACTATTATTCTTCGGAGGACGATTCTGACAGCGACACATGTGTATACTACCCACACCATCGCTCCCGCAAGAAGGTCCGTCACAAACCTTCTTGATCCTTGTATATTCTCCCTCATCCTTGTACATATTTTCCTTCCTTTATTCACCTCCCTCCCTCATGATTCGCATCACTCACCCCAGTTCCGTATCGTTTTCATTTTGTGGCTATACTTAGGATGACTAGATCCTAAGTATAGGGGGGTGAGTAACCCGATTTGCTCCTTCTCTTCTTTTTATTTTCTTTTTGTATATTCTTTCCCATTCTCATCGGTCTTCCAATCTTGTGTTCTTTCCAATACTTAGGCTGACCAAAGCCTAAGTATAGGGGGGACCGATGCCCGCCATGTGTATTTACTCATCATTTCTCCTCTTGACCTCGTCTGCCCCATTTTTTCTCTTCTTCTACACTTAGGCTGACCAGAGCCTAAGTATAGGGGGGGCGGATCGACTTCTATACTTTTTATTATTTTAGCTTTCCTATGCTTAGTACGAGCTATGTCTTTTTGTCACCTAGTGCCATGAGAACATAGCACAAGCTAAGTATAGGGGGCGTGTATATATTACATATATACTTTACCCATAGCTCGTACTTTCATGTATCTTTGTATATATTATACAATAATTATGGGGTGGGTTAAAAAACAAAAAAAAAAACAAAACAAAAAAAACTTTTTCCTAAAAAAAATCTTTTCTTTATTTGCTTAAAAAAACTTTTCAAAAAAAGGTCTTTTCTTATTCACCTATCTTTGTCAAAAAAAACAACAATAAAAAAAAGCAACAAAAAACATTCATAAAAAAAACTAAAAAAAAACTAACTAATAAGTTGGTTTAATCCCTGACACAATTCATTTTCACACAAGACTAGTGATGTTCAAGAACACTTGGTTTATGAGGTCTTGAGATTTTGAGTTAACCAGCCTTAGTCATTAGGGTCCTTGACTTAATTATTCACATTTCCCTAGTTTGAAAGATGTGTGTGCTATATTGCATGCTTAGTCTCTACCTTAAGAATATGATCTGCACCTCACATACACGACTGCAGTTATGATGAGATGAGTTGAAATTTCACTTGAGGAACTGGGATGAGGGATTTGAGTTTGGACTTGATTTAATGATGCTCGAGGATGGGATAAAATCAATGAAGGCTTCATGAAACCTGAGTGTCAGCATCTTTAGCCAGTATGAGAACATGGTTCTTGTACTATCTCTTGATATTTACCTATGTGCCAGGGTGTGATAAATAAAAAAAATGTTGATCAGTGTGCGCCAACTCTTGGTAAAAGCAGTGGAGCTAGCCAAAAATACTACCAAGCAATGAAATGTCAAAGAAAAGCTCTCATTCCACAAAGTCAATTATCAAAAGAGCTTCCACCAAAGGCGAGCGCTCCCAACCATTTCAAAGTGTCCACTTGGACCACCGCTATTAGGACCAGGAGTCGGGCTTGCACCAAAAAAGGGCTCTGCATCGTAAATGCTACAAGTCTGGGTGTAGAAGGTATGATAGGTACTCAAAAAAGGCACACCCCGGTGTACTCCCAGGAAAACAAGTGCAGACGGCTCCAACTTCTCTTGACGGACGCACTGATCAACACCAAAAAAATGTGTTGCGTAATAAGGCACTTGAGAGGATCCTTGTTCCAATGAGAGGGAGAGAAGAAATGACACAATCCTATGCCCTCCATCGACTGGCCTTCCATCTACACTTTCAAGTCTGACAACTAAAGAGACGGTGGATTGGATGCAAGAAATGATTTATTCCCTAGTGTTGAGGATCGGGTCCATAGGAGAGTCTCTTGGACTGGAACCTTGGGTGACGTTGTGACTCTACTCTTGTAACTGCGGTCAACACTTAAAGTCATATCCCTTATATATACGTATACAAAGAGAGTCTGATGATTAGGGAAATTGGGTACCTTTTGACTAGAGCTTGGTTCAGCTTAGAATTTTAAGATCTCTAAAACCGAGAGTTCTTGAACGGATCAAGTCTTGTATTCACATGCACAGTCAGGGGTTAACCCAACTTATTCATTCTTTATTTGCTCGAGGACTAGCAAAGTTTAAGTATAGGGGGGTGATGAATCCACGATTCATCATCTTAATATCTTGATCTTAGCAAAATCCCCGAGTAAAATCCCAAATAAATGTCCATAAAATACATAAATTAACAAAATGACTCTTGTAAATAAAACACACTAATTATTGTATATTAGATTGTATGAAATAAATTACACATAAAAAGCCGCAAAAATAAAGGAGTTTTATACTTGTAAATAGCCCAAAACTTCATGGATTTTTAATAATTTCATTTCAACTCCTTTTTGCCTAATTCTTTCTCTAACTTGTTTATAAAAATGTATATAAAAATACAAAAATACAAAACAAATTATATCTCAAATAAATGCTCCTAGATCCCAATGGGAAAAAGCCGTAAAGACCAACTTCCAAGCTAAATTCCCGCTCCGTATGAACTCCAAATTCACCAAACTCACTTTTAAAGTTCAAGTTAGAAAATTATCTATCCAACGGAAGTGGTTTCATTAAAATCGGAGCTCGTTTGCAAAAGTTGGGTTTTGGGACCTAGATGTACATTGTATATTATGTATATATTCATTCCTTCTTCATTTTTATTTTATCTTTCCTAATTAGTAAAAATACAAAAAAATCATACTTGTGTTATATTTTGATTATACTACTTTATTGTATTTTTTCCATTGTAAATATCTCTTATTAAAAAGAAAAAAAATAATATTAGAAAAGCAAACAAAAAAATGTACATGTTGTATGTATTCACTTGTAAATTCACCATTTTTTCCTCTTTATTTTTGTTGTATTTAAAGTAGCATACTTTATATCATTATTTATTTATTTTCTCATTCTCTACAATAACTTCTATTTTCCTCCATTAACCTCCAAGTCTTCTTTCAACCTCCATTCCACTCTATATTCTTCCACCAACCTCCCATTCAACTCCACCAATAATAAAACTTCCCATTCAACACCACCACTTCTCTAACTCCCATTATTCATCTCTTTATAATCATCTTCACATCCACATTTTTTCCCCATCCACCATTCTTATAGAATAAGGAGAGAGCTTGGAGTGTTTTGTTGGTGACAGCGGCGAAGCATCGTCCTCAAGCGACGACCTCCTTCAGGTGAGATCCGCGGAGCTCCGCTTCGCGTCACGAGTTCCCCGTCGAGCTCGCGTAGCCTCTCCAATTTTTGTTTCGCCAATTGGATCGAGGCGACGACAGGAGTCCAGCGTAGCTGCTCCGCAAATCCGGTGAAGATCAGGTAAGTATTTCTTCTCACATCCATTATTATTTTGTTTATCTCATATTTTGTTCCTTTGTATTTCATAACCATCTTCACATTCCCTCACCATAAGATCCCCTTCATTGTCACTTTTATTTTGCATTCTCTGTTTTTTAAAAAAAATTAAAAAAAAATATAAACAAAAAAATATAACAGCAGAAACATAAAAAAATAAAAAAAAGAAAATTAAAAAAACATTGCAGGGAAGCCGCAGCCGCCCGCCGCCCCTCCCCCTTCCTCCAAGGGCGGCGCCGCCGCAGCCCCCCCCCCCCCCCCCGCTGTACCCTCGCGCGGCCGCCCGCGCCGGCTGCGCGCGTTCTCCTCGAGCTGCGCGCGCACCTCCGCCGTGCGCGGCTGAGCCGCCCTCCGCCGGCCGTTGTAGCTTCGCCCTTGGTGGAACCCGCGCCGCCCCCAGCTCTGCGGCGCGTGGCCGCGCCCTCCAGACCCACGCCGCCACCGCCTCACGTCGCCGCCGCGTCGCGTCGTCGACCTCCTCGCGGCCGCGAGCCCGCCGCCGCCGGCGTCGTTGTTGGGTTCCTTCTCCCCACCTGGGAACGAAGGGGAAGAAGAAGGTTCTTTTACTTATTTTTTTTATTTTGTACAAATTGCATCTTTTCTTTCTCATGTTTCCGTAATTACAAAACCATCTATGTATATAAGTGCATTGTAATTCTAGTTTCTTTATTTGCAAAGATACCCCTGTGTTTGTACTCAAATTTGGACCTTGTTTTGGCATCATTTTATTTAAAGAAAAATAGCATTGTCACGAACAACTAATTCTCTACAGTGTGGATATTTATTTGTATTTTTATCATGTGTGGGTAATTAATTAAAAATGCTCAACTGAAAATATTGGATATTTTACCCAATCAGTGATCTTAAAATTATATCTCACACACGATTGCTCTAAAAATTCCACAAAAAGTACATGTGATGCCTTGATATGTGATTAATTTTCTGTCCAAATATCATCTAAAATGGAGTTGTCTTGTGCCTAAAATAAATCATAGAGTGAAATTAGTATTTGATTTTTAATTAAATCCACGTAAATCCTTTTTGCGAAATTTCAACTCTCCTGGTTTCTACTTCTAAATATCTTTCTGAGATAATTCGCATTCTGATTATTTTTATCACATGGATTAATTAGGAATTAATTACTCACTGTCACTCTGTTTCTACTAAAAAATACATAAAAAATTCATATTTTGTCAAAAAATTCCAAAAATATTACTTTAACTTCCTTGCATCATGTTTTCATTCCAGTAATTTTTTCATAATTTTTACTTACTGTTTGTGTGAGAAATTGCGAAAAAACCCATAAAAAGTGTGCATTTTTTATTGTTGCATTTTAACCCCTAAAATTCTAAGAAAATGTCTTTTGTGTTCATCACTAGATTAGAACTTTAGGAAAAATATAATTTGACTGAATTGGATTAATTTGACATTAAAATTAATTTGGTCTTGTTGTATGCTTTCTTAGTGTCTTAATTCAACCGCATTTTGTATTTGGCATTTCCTTTTGCATAAAAAAATCTAAAAAAATACCGTTTGGATATCTAGATCTTAAATTTGTGAATTAAAACCTAAGTAGTTCCTTTGCCTCCCTGTGTTCGACCCCGGACTTGCCCGGGATATAAATTAAAGCCGAGACACTCTTCACGGAGATCTTCTCTCGGTTCTGACCGAATTGCTAAGTACACATGCTACAACGAAGCTGAATTAAACATCGTATCTAGCGACTCGTCAACCATGCGGTTATCAGATGGCGCCGTAGCCGGGGAGCAATGAGCATCGCCTAATTAATTTTTGTCATTCTTGTATAAAAGCTTTGATTAATCATTTATTTTTTTCGTGAGCAGCTATTGTTTTTACTGCTATTAATCACCATGCTTCATTTATTTATTGTGATTATGATGTCTGCTCTATTTGATTGACTGGGTTATTCTAATGCAATCTTTTTGTGACTTTGATGCGAGGGACCGCCACGTGAGGATGGCTTCCTAGGAGGCCAAGGCAGCCGAGCTTGGAGGAGGATGGTTTTCTCTTCTCATGACCATCTGGAGAGAGCACCAAGGAAGCAAGGAGATGGGCATTAGATAGGATAGACACTTAGGATTATTTTTGTAATTTATGGTAAGAGAGAGACTATTTTGGCATGTAATTAAACAGGACTCTACTCTTCACAATGAGGTCCAGTGCCCGGGTGATTGTTCACCTGGGGGCCTCATCGCAGCTTTTCGAGTTTTCATCGCCTTATTTTATTTTGTTTCCCGAAGTTTTGTGCTTTCCGCCTTTCTTTTACTTTGTTTTGTGTGCTTGGAGCCCCTAGATATAGGTTGCTTGACTCGGTAGCTAGGTCCAAACATTAATAAGAATGCATGTTCCTATAGTCTACTTCGCTTGGATCTAGTCAAACTTAAACAAGTCGTTAATTTGTCTCTTAGCCCTCTGTGTCGTAGCGAACCCTGTAAAGCGCTTTCTCCTACCCTCAATTTGTTGAGCAGAGGAGGGGTAAGCCAAGACCGGACCCTCTTGGGCTAGAGATGAACGAGCGACTTATGGTTCTTCACGCTAAATAGCAGCTAATGTTTAGGGCGATTTTGTGCCTTGCATACCGACATGTAGATAGGTTTAAAAATTCTGTTTTGCATACCACATGGAGAGAGGTGGGATGCACTGTAAGTCTTCTAACTCAGCATGCATCATTCGGTTCAATGGTGAGATTTCCATCATGGAACCACATGCACGGCTTTTCCGCTATCTCCCTCTGATTTTGAGCACCTAGAACTTAAATGAAAAACTACAAAAACGTTAGGCGCTGGTATGAAACAGATCTAAAAAAAAGTGAAAACCCAAAAAATTAAAACAAGGGGACTGCTAAATAAACTTTGACCTTAATTAAAATCTGTAATGGACTATCATTGTACCGGGTTCATAAAGCCCTCATTGTTTTCAGGTACCTTGGAGGGGGACCAAAACCCTACTCCCTTGAGCGAGTGCGACCCCTAAGGATCAAAGCCAAAAACTCAGTCTGCAACTGCCTTGTGTATCGCCTGGATTTCCGAAGTAATGGCGCTTCTATCGTACGTAGGCGAGTAGGACTTGGTCACCAATGGTGACTCTCTGTTGTGAGAGCATCGACCCTGTCCGAAGTATTGAGCATAGGCCACGCCTTCACGGGGGTGTCTGTCTCATCGTCCTGCGTCCGAGTAGGTTCTTGCACGCTCACGGGTGATTCCGTTGCGAGCGAGGACCGAAGTATTGGTTTTGCCTATCGGCTTCCTCTCTCTTTTCTTTGGCTGAGTAGGGATCCAGGAAGGGTTACAAGGACTCCAAAAAGTACAGACTACAGGTTACACAGGAGGAGGACAAGTACGGGATACTCTTCCAGCAGTACTCTCTCTCCTATAGGGTAGCGTACTAAGGACTTGTTATAAGATATGCCTGAAAATCACAACTCTAAAAAAAATGCAAAGATAATAAATAGCCGAGCTTTCACGGCTTCACATGGCGTGAGTTGGTGAACCCGATTTTGTATTGTGTTTGTATGGATCTAGATTAAGGTTCAAAGATCAAGTCCCGCGCATTTGCGCACGTTTTGTTGTTTCTCCCTTTCACCACCCCGCTCAACCGAGCCTTTCTACTGTTTTACACTCCTTTTATTCCTCGTTGACCATCGTATCATTCTTCCAACAATCCGACATTCTCTTGTGCTTCGCGAAGTTGATCCATGGATGGTTTCGTCAGGACCATGCCGACACCTACATCGATTCCATAGACTCAACTCCGCCAATAAATTCGAGGCGGTTCCCGAGAACCTGATCCGGACTTTGCGGATCGGTCTCCAGACTCCTCGTTTTCTACCTTTCTCTTGGCCACCCAATAAACTGGGATCACTTTTGTCCCACTTCCGCCGTTGTGAATGGGAGTCGATTACAGTTTACATCCCTTTTCCATTCACAACATGCTGGGGTAGACTTGAATTCCAGCTTAATCACGGCAGCTGAAAGTTCTTTGCAAGAGATCTGATTCGTAACTATCTCATTCTGCAGATAGAAGCCAGCGCAAGCCCTGGAGACTACTCCGGAGTTCATCTCGTCCGACTCAGACCCTGACATGGCTCCAGGAGGAAAGGGCAAGGGTCAGCAGCCACCCATACCAGAGGGACAGGTGCCAGATCAGAACCAAGTCAATGCACAGTTGCTGGCATCTATCCAGGCCATACAGCAGCAGCTGACTGAGCAGGCCCTTACACAGACTGCTTTCCAGGATATGTTGAATGATGTGATAAACCGCAACGACGGAGGAGGAGGCCGAGGCAGAGGAGGCAGGGGAGGAGGAGGTGGAGGTGGAGAAGGTGGTGATGACCCCAATGATGATCCCGAATTCCCACCACCGCCAAAGCCGACACTTAAAGAAACATACAATCCGGGAGACAGCCAGATGACCGAGTGGATTCTCATTCCACCGGTACACGCTCACTTTGAGCTGAAGCCCCAGTTCATAGCCCTTCTCCCTGCCTTTCATGGAAACACAAATGAAGAGCCGTACATTCACCTGCAGCAATTCTCCCGCATTTGCCGTACCACACACTATCCAAATGTCCCTCTGGACATCGTGAAGATGACGGCTTTCCCCTTCAGTTTACAGGACAAGGCCCTCTACTGGGTCAATCATATGGGAAAGGTCGTGACGACCTGGGAGGAGTTGAAGTCCGCCTTCTTGCACAAATACTACCCTCTCGGTCGGCTCAACCAGATGCGAGCACGTATCAGTAATTTCTCCCAAGGAGCACATGAGTCAGTATACGAGGCTTGGGAGAGATTCACTGATCTGCAGGAGAAGTGTCCCCATCATGATATCCCGAAGACCAACTTGGTCCAGCATTTCTTTGGGGGACTGAACATTGAAAGCCAAAGGCTCGTGGACGCAGCATGTGGGGGATCCCATTTTAACAAGGATGAAGATGTCGTTTGGCAGATTTTTGAAGAAATGGCCGAAGGAGAGGCCGCCCTCTCTTCATCCAAGGCATACCAGAAGCAGCCCCAGATCCTCCAGAAGCAAGTGCACATGGCTGCATCCAAGGAAGCAGAGAGAGATGAGAGCTCCAACCTCAGCATCATCGGGGGTCATCTCTCTAAGGTTGATATTATCGAGAAGCGATCACAGCACCTTGAGAAACTCGCTGTGATCGAGAAGAGGACCCAGAACCTGGATAAGCTCGATCAGATCAACAAGAACCTCGAGCTATTGGTCGGTACGATCAACTCTGTCCAGTCGGCAACACCATCAGACGCTCTTGCTGAGAAGAAGGACGAGCAGCAACCGCAGCATCAGCCTCAGCAGAGCCAGCAGCCACCGGCAGTCCAGCACGTGTACTACGTGCAGGCGCCCGACCAAGGTCAGCCGCAGCAGCAGATGGTCATATACCAGCCAGAGTTCCTTTCTATTTCTGATCCAGTTTTCCCACCGCCACCCCTGATCCAAGAAGTTAATGGGGTATGGACGAATGATGCACAGCTGACCCGTCCTCAGGGACAACCCCAGGGTCAGCAATTTGCCAACCGGCAGTACCACCAACCTCAGGGTGGTCGTTTTGGCCAAACCTCTCAACCTAACCAGCAACACCAGCAGACTCCACAGTTTGCACACCAATGGAGGCAGAGTTTTCCTTACCAGCAGCCGCAATACCGCCACCCACAACCATATCACCAGTATGCGGCTGCTCAGCCTCAACCATACCAGCAGTATCCACCTCCGCCATACCAACAGCTTCAACTTCCTGCTCCACCATCGCAACACCACCAGCAACAGCATCCCCACCCATCTAACCAACAGCAGCGTGGTCTGCACGCTGAATCTTCGAATATATCCCCTACTAATCCCACTATGGATTGTCTGGCCCAGCTTGTTAAAGGGCTAGCAGAAATGACAAAGCGCCTTGACGACCTGACCGCCACCCGGACCACCATCCCGGCTCAGGTCGAAGCAAACCCCAATAATTTCAAGAAAAAAGAGCATGTAGAATGTAATGTCCTGTCCGTATCTGGTAATGATACTACTGTTTATTCTAATGCTGTTACTCTCAGGAGCGGTAGGGCCTTGCCTCCGCCTGCTACTACAAGTGGGGTGAATAAAGAAACAGGTGGATCGTCATCTTCCGCATCAGCCGTGCCAGCCACAGGGGCGGGTGAGGAGGAAGAGGAAGGAGAAGCCAGTACAGCCGTCGTGCCATACCAGCATCAACCTCAGCCAAAAATACAAAAAAATCAGCAAAAGCAAAATCAACAAAAAGAAGCTAGTAGCAGAAGTGAAGCCGTGCCAGCAATGGAGGAGCCGCCAGCAGCCGCCGATCCCTCGCAAGCCGATGGAGCAGACGCTACCCTTTTTGATCGCCCAGCAGCATCAGCAAGCCAAGATCCAGATTGTATTCCTTTTTGTAGTTCGGATGTACGACATCCTGTGGGCGAAGATTTTGATGTAAATAAGAACTTTGATTTTCCTGATCGTGATGTACATATTCCTTGTCCTCATGCAATTCAAAAATCCAAAAAAATTGCAAAATGAAAAAATGCATTGTCTGATCCAGGTGTTGTGGATATTTTGGATAAATTGACTGTTGAGATTCCCTTATTGAAAGCCGTGGAGTACATGCCAGCTGTGAAGAAAGGACTGAAGGAGGTATGTACCACCAAGCGTCGCCCGTCAAGAAAGAACAGACGCCAGCAAGTTGAAAAACATGTCCTCACCTTGGCCACGGTAGAAGCTATCAGTAATCTCCCACAGAAAAAGCAAGACACAGGAGCACCTCTTATCAGTTGCGAAATTTTTGATCAGGTCTTCGAGCGCACTCTCTTGGACAGTGGTTCTTCCATCAACCTTCTGCCCTCGTCCATAATGCAGGAATTCGGGCTGGAACCGCTCAAGCAAACACACATGATCCTTCAGTTCGCTGACCGATCCGTCAAGCAGCCCCGAGGTCTCTTGGAAGACGTGATAGTTAAAGTGCAGGAAATGAAATTCCCAACTGACTTTGTAGTCCTTGATATGGACTCACCTGCACCCTTGCTACAGACCCCTATCATCCTTTGCAGACCATTCCTTCGTACTTCAGGCACCGTGGTTGATTACGGGTCTGAAAAGATCACTTTCAGCTCGAACACCCAGCGAATCACGGTAAACATGAGCAAAGAACCGAATACCGCAACTGATGAGAGCCAGGCCGCATCAAAAGCAGACTGCGATTTCATTGCGGAGATCAGCGACTCAGCCTTATTTTGGATGATTCATGGACCCGAGAAATCCTCACTCTTGAGGAGGACTTGGAAAGCGCAGTCAGCATATGCTCCGATGATTCTTGGGAGACAGATTCTCAGATGCAGGCACATCTTCTTGAGCATTCACTCCAGACCGAACATGATCAGCTCAGCGCAGAGCCGTTCGGTGCATCACCGGGATCTCAACAAGAAGCTGAGGATGGTAAGTATCGCAAGGAAGTACAGTCCACCACCAGCATTGTATCAGAAGTAACCGATAAAGTGGACAGATCAAAACCGGAACTCAAGCCACTTCCTGCAGGCCTGAAGTATGCTTTCCTTGCGGGTGAAGAACAAATGTATCCGGTCATCATCAGCAGCAGGCTGACACCGGATCAGGAATCTCAACTTCTCGAGGTTCTAGAAAAGAACCGCAAGGCACTTGGTTGGAACGTATCAGATCTCCGAGGGATAAATCCAGCCCTGTGCTCACCTCACATCTATCTAGAAGAAGATGCTAAGCCGAACCGCGAATTCCAACGAAGGCTAAACCCTAACCTTCGGGACGTCGTCATGAAAGAAATCACGAAGTGGTGTGATGCAGGCTTCATCTATCCTATCTCCGATTCAAAATGGGTAAGCCCGCTGCATGTTGTTCCCAAGAAATCAGGGCTTACCGTGGTTACAAATGATAAAGGAGAGGAAATTTCTACTCGGATACCAACCTCCTGGCGGGTGTGTGTTGACTACCGTCGTCTTAATGCAGCAACCAAGAAGGACCACTTCCCCTTGCCATTCATTGATCAAGTTTTGGAGAGACTAGCAGGCAAGGAGTTCTTCTACTTTCTGGATGGGTACTCCGGGTACAACCAAGTGGCGATCGCCCCTGAGGATCAAGAGAAGACTACCTTCACTTGCCCGTTCGGCACCTATGCCTTCAAGAGAATGCCCTTCAGATTGTGCAATGCACCTGCAACCTTCCAAAGATGCATGTTAGCGGTCTTCGCCGAGATGGTAGGCAGTTTTCTCGAGGTGTTCATGGATGATTTCTCTCTCTATGGTGATGGTTTCGATTCTTGCCTTGAGCACCTAGACCGAGTGCTTCAGAAATGCCGAGAAGTCAACTTAGTGCTCTCATGGGAAAAGAGCCACTTTATGGTCACTGAGGGTATTGTGCTGGGCCATGTCGTTTCCAAACGTGGCATGGAAGTCGACCCGGCAAAGGTGGATGTCATTTCAAATCTTCAGCCACCTCAGTCAGTTAAGAATGTGAGGTCATTTCTGGGGCATGTGGGATTCTACAGACGATTTATCAAAGATTTCAGCCGCATTGCCCGACCTCTGACAGAACTTTTGTGCAAGGAAACCGAGTTCATCGTTGATCAGCCAGTTCTCCTTGCTTTCAATCAGTTGAAGGAGCTTATCACGCAGGCTCCAATCTTGCAGCCTCCCGACTGGACTCTTCCATTTGAGATAATGACCGATGCGTCAGACTTCGCAGTCGGAGCTGTCCTAGGGTAGAGGAAAGACAAAGCGCCCTACGCCATTCACTATGCCAGCAGAACATTAGATGAAGCTAAAAGAAATTATACAGTGACAGAGAAAGAACTGCTGGTTGTGGTTTTCGCCTTAGAGAAGTTCAGATCCTATCTGTTAGGGTCGAAGGTCACAATTTTCACGGACCACTCTGCTATCCGATACCTACAGCAGAAGAAGGATGCCAAGCCAAGACTGATTCGCTGGATCCTTCTCCTCCAGGAATTCGATTTGGAAATTAAGGACAAACCTGGAGTTCAGAATGTGGTAGCAGATCACCTCTCCAGAATTGAGCAGCACGAGTCTCCTACGAGCAATGCACCTATCACAGAAACCTTTCCTGACGAAGCCATATTAGCAGTGGATTCTCTTCCTTGGTATGCAGATATAGTCAACTACCTCGTCTCTGGGGTAACACCATCGGATTGGACGAAGAACCAAAAGAACAAATTCATGTCGACCATCCGTTTCTACCAATGGGAAGATCCTCTTTTATTCAGAGAAGGAGCAGATTGTATTTGGCGTAGGTGCATTCCTCAGATGGAGCAATTCAGTGTCCTCGAGCATTGTCATTCGCTCGAATCTGGTGGACACCATTCTGGAGATCGTACGGCAGCGAAAGTATTGCAGTGTGGCTTCTGGTGGCCCACATTATTCAAGGATGCAGCAGACTTTGTTAAAAGATGTATTGACTGTCAGCGACTGAAAGGTACACTCACTGCCAAAGATTCAATGCCTCTGAAAATTATGCAGATAGCCGACGTCTTCGATGCATGGGGCATTGACTTCATGGGACCTTTCCCTAACAGTCAAGGTTATGAGCACATCCTTCTTGTCGTCGATTACGTGAGCCGTTGGGTTGAAGCTATTCCCGCCCGAGCCGCCGACAGCAAAACAGTTTGCCAGTTTCTAAAGAAGAACATCATTTCGCGGTTTGGGATACCAAAGATTCTCATCTCAGACGGGGGTAGCCATTTCATCAACAGAGAGGTCAAGAAGTTAACGAAGGAGTACGGCATCGATCACCGTGTCGCGTCTCCTTATCATCCGCAGACCAATGGCATGGCGGAGTTATCCAATAGAGAAATCAAGACCATATTGCAGAAACTTGTTAGGCCAAACAGAAAAGACTGGTCTCAACTCTTGGACTCAGCTCTTTGGGCTTACCGTACGACCTACAAGTCTCCCTTGGGCATGTCGCCCTACCGTCTTGTATATGGAAAACCGTGCCATCTGCCTGTAGAATTAATTCACAAATCTTTATGGGCAATCAACAGCTGTAATTTGGACTCACGTAAAAGTGGTCAGAAGAGAAAAGATGATATGAACAGGCTCTTGGAATTTCGAGACTATGCATACGATAACACCTTGATGTACAAGGAGAAGGTAAAACGCTGGCACGACCGGCACATCAGACGAAAGACCTTTGACGTTGGATAGAAAGTGTGGTTATTTGATGCAAAGTTGCGGATATTCCCAGGCAAATTAAAGAGTAAGTGGACAGGGCCATTTAGAGTTTGTGAAGTGCGTGACAATGGAAGCATTGCTATATCAGAATTGTCCTCTGACGCACAGCCATTCGTCGTCAACGGCGGCCAACTACTGAAGCCTTACCTCGAACCAGACACATTCCTGGCCGTTGTTGACTCCGTTCAGCTCATGCACCATGATGACATCTCTACAGCACCTGCGGCATCGAAAGATTCAGATTATGCAATTCAACAACTGTTCATCTGATTTTCTTATTTTCTTCTTTTCTTCTTTTCCTTTTCTATTTCCTTTTCCTATCTAAAAGGTGCCGCCTTTGTAGATAGTTTTCTATACTTAGGACGTACTTTGTCCTACGTATAGGGGGATGTGCACCTAGAGTTTTTTATTTCGGTTTGATCTTCTCCATTGTCTCCTCTTTTTGTCTATACTTAGGAGTATCTCACCCTAAGTATAGGGGGAGACAATCTGAGCACGATCAGTATATTCCCACCCTTGACCCTCCCTGCTTTTTGTACGGTCTACTATACTTCGGATTATTTGATCCTAAGTATAGGGGGGACGGTCAACTTCCCATTCATTCATTTCATTCATATTTATTCTTTAGATCTGTCTATACTCAGTACGAGTTATGTCTTTGCTTTTTCCTTTCGATCTATGAGGACATAGCTCAAGCTAAGTATAGGGGGGTCGTATATACCATGTATATACTAAAAGCCATAACTCATACTGAAAAATAAAATATCACTACAACATAAAACAAAACATAAAAAGTAACTTTACAATAACGAAAGATGATTGTGAATTCCTCAGACTCATTGTAATTGTACTGACTATTGAGTTAGAAAAGTGTTTTGTACGAAATATTTTCCTTTGAAAAATCTCGTGAAATTTGTTTGAAAATAGCGTGAACAAGTATTCAACGTTTGAAAAATAAGTTTGTGTGTAAAACCTATTTTCTTTGAGTGAAAGCAAAAACTTTGTGAAAATTAGTGTGCGAATGATTGTGAAAATTTGATTGTCAAAAATTGTTTTGAAAAATCTATCTATATTGTGTAAAACATTTGTAAAAGGATTTTGAAATGCGTGTACATGTTGCAAAATTATTTTGGACTAGAGTTTTCGAAAACCCTTGTGAAAATGATTCTCGAGTAAATCTGAGGAATCCGCACAAAAATCTCTCTTTTGTAAATAAGGAATAAGCTAAATAAAATTTATAAGAACTGAAAACATATTGTACATCAAATACAATTTTTCTTCTTTTTTATCTACTGATTAATAAATCAGATACCTATACAAGTACGATTTGAAAAATAGTGTGACCAGTTTTGAAAATTTTGATGTGAAATGATTTCAAATGTGTGAAACTGTGTTGATTGCAAAACTTTTCTTTGTGTGAAAGAAAGGATTTCAAAAACCTATGTGCAAATGTTTTGAAAAAATGCTTGTCAAAATTATTGTGGAAATTGTATATATACATATAGTGTGAAAAATCTTTGCAAAAATAGTTTTCAAATGTGTGTAAAGGATTGCAAAAATTATCGTGTACTATAGTTTGCAATATTATTTTCAAAAAGCTAATAAGAACACCATTGCAGATACTAGTAAATCAGAAACAAGACACATACAATTCTTTCTGTACATACCCAAATAAACTATTTCATTCATACCTGTAAAGCTGCTAAAAATTCCTAAATTTTGAAAATAAAGCAGCACGCCCGTGTAAATAATTGTATATACTTTTTGTGTATGACCAGTTCTTAGTTTATTTGCAAAATTCTTTGTGTAAAAACATTCTTTGATTCTTTCCAAACTTTTTGTAAAAAAAAGTTGCATCATTCATTGTGCATAGCATAAGCATACCATTCATATTCTTCTTGAGTGAGCTTGATGATTGAATCAGTCCAATGAAGTCTCAAATTGGAGCTTGGTTGAACCTTACCACACATAACTGCACTGGAACCTTATGGGAACTAGGTTTAAGGTACTTCAGGTCTATACAGACTTAATTCTTTGAGAAATCAGGGCTGGGTTCAAGTCACCTCAGTGGACTAACTAGAACTTTTCGAGACACACGTACGACTCTTGCCGACCGTGACCTAACTTGGACACTTGCACTGTTCACTTGGCTCAACTCAGTTGGAGTGGTGAGGGGGTTGGATTTGCCAGTCTGAGACGTACATGGGTGGAAACATTCGTCCTCGTCTAGGGAGGGAAGTGCACCCCAACCTGGTCCAATAGCCATGAGGTCTAAAGACAGGAGATTGTGGGTTGCGATAAAGCTTCAAAAGAGGGATAGTCTACTGGCTCAAGAGGAAAAACTCCTTATGTAAATGCTGCTGTGAATAGTATGTTGAAAAAAAATGGTCAGGTCTGTACAAAAAAATAAAATGCCTGCAAAGTATGTACAAAGTCAATAAGCAAGCTTGAGTTCCAAAGACAAATATGTGAGCCTGCAGCTGGATGACTTGACTACACTGGTCTTGCATCCCGGGATAGGTAGCTACACTGGCTACCGTCCATTCTTCTCTTCACCCCCTCCTCTTGAGCTGGTTGCCACTTGAACTTAGAAGGGAATACCCTGCTCCTCGAGGAAAGAGCTGTTGGATTGGGGAATCATTGGGTTGTCATTCTGGAGAAGTCAGTTCTTTTATCATTTCAGTTGGGGAGAGCCACTATCACTTACACCGTACAAGTCAGCTTCATAGTTATAAGGGTTTGCGTATGATGTAGACTGGTTCTGACCCGGCTGTTGAGGTAGGTTGAACCGAGTCCTGTGACTATCGAAGGTTGTTGTATTTTAGAGCTGGTTCCCGACTAGGTTCCACACACATTCACACCCAAGGTCTGACAGGAGCTCCAAATTCAGACTTTGTAGGGACATGCATTGCACTGAAAGCATCCCTATTCACTCTATATTTCTTTCATTTTCCTTTTTCTTTTCTTTATTCTTTTTGCACTTATTGCATAAGTGTTTGCTAGGGACTAGCAAAGGCAAGTATAGGGGGGTGATGAATCTCCATTTCATCACCTTTATTCTATCATTTTGGCCTTAAAAACCCTAGCAAATGCATGTAAATAGCATTAAGTTGTATATAATAGCATTCATTGTTCCTTGTATTTATGGTACATTAAATGAGGTTTTTAAAGCCAAAATTATAGAATAAAGAGAAGAAAAGAAAAAGGAATAAAATATTGCAAATATTTTATGACCCTAACCCCGAGACCAAGGCCAGCATGGAATTGGTCGACAAGGAATAAAGTAGGGGGAGATAAGGGCCAGTATACAATAAATACCTCATTTATTAATTCATCCATTTATGCATTTTTGACACCTATTTTGTACATAATTATTTATTCAACAAATGAAGAAACTTTGTACATGAAAGTTGTAGATAATAATGTGAATAAAAATACAAAATTGAGTTTTTGTAAAAATAATACCCATTGTACATTTGATACACAGAATAAAAAGCCAAAATCTCAACTTCACAGACCCATATCTTGCAAATAAAGACTCCAAATCACCCAAACTCACCTTTAATTGTATATAGCATTCCATGAACTATTTTATAAAATTGGTTTCATAATTTTTGGAGTCCATATGCAGAAGTTAGGTTTTTGGCCCTTCTTGTATATTGGACTGATTAAAATATTCATTTTATTATGTAAATTCATTTTTTTTTAGAATTTTGTAAATAATGTATATAATGCATGCACATATTATAAAGTACAAGAAAACAGAATAATTTGTAAAATAAAATAAGTCTACAAATTCATAGACAAAAATACCAATGTTGTATGCCTATATATATATATATAAAGGATTTTATTCATTTATTCTTTTTATCTTATAATCAGGTATACATTATAAATAACTCATTAAAAACCACAAACCCAAAATAAAAATCAATAAAATACAATAACTAAATTAAGTGTACAAAATACATAGACAAAACACCTATAAGTATACCTACATACACCTCTACCTATTTATTCAAAAAATATAAATAAACTCATAAAAATCAAATGAAAATACCTTTATACTCATAAAAAGAAATTCTAAATCTATAAAATAAGCCAATAAAATAATAAAAGGAAATAAACAAATTAAAAATAAAATACATAAAAATATAATGGAAATACATACCTATACATATTATTCAAATAAAACGATAATAAAACACCTTGAAAAATTCAATAAAAATCACAAATAAATACTACATAAAATAATAAACATTTTTTATTTTATACTCAAAAAATAATAAAATCATTTACTAATTTAAAATAATTAATCTAGATTAAACCATGCTGTTTTGTCTTCTAGCGGCCTGCGTGGACCAATCGCAGGCCGCCAAGGGTTGACCTCGGGTCAACTCTTCATACCCCACCTACCCCTCTGACAAGTCACGAGAGGCCCTGTTTCCCCGATTTTTCACGTGATTTCGGTAGCTCGAGGACGATAAGACCCTTCATGAAAATTGTTCCTTGTACATCCAAGAATCACGCCCAATCCCATGCTCCCTTGTACATAGCCCTGATTCGTCATGATTCGCCGGCCAATAAGGGCGCATACTTTGTCTATAAATAAGACCTTCGACTTCCTTCCGCCCTTTGGCCTCCCTTCGGTTGATTTTCCACCATCTTTTCCAGTTCTCGAGGATCCTTGTGATAGGAGGGTTCTCCTGGAGACTTCAGACGGTCGGAGGAGTCGCGAGGAGTGCCCACGGCCGCCGCTCGCCGGAGGTCCTGCTCCCTGGTCGCCAACCAGGTATAAGAGCTGATTTCTTCTCGTTTTTAGCATAGTTTTAATTTTTACTTCGTAGTTTAGCTTTTAGAGTAATCAGTAGAGCCTCAGGTGCTCGATTAGCCCAAGATCGAAGTTCGCCGGAGTTTAGCTCCGGCGAACCTCTCTACCCTGATCAACACGCTATCCGACCCTTCGCTCCATCTCATCTCCTTCCCCTACGCATTCTACACTCAGCCCACGCTTCAGATCACCCAGAGCTCGCCCAGCTCTGTGATTCGAGGTCCCTCTCCTCCGCTTCGCCGGACCTCGCCGCCCTCTGCCATTCTCCACCTTTTTACCCTAAACCCCGGGTCGAGGAAGAACCCCTCGAGCCCCTCGTTTGTTTGGTGCAGGTTGGAAGCTGAAAGGAGCCCCCTGGGGCTTGATTCTACCCCCTGCTAGGCTCCAGGACCCCCCGTTCTTCTCCGAGCTCGTTCAACCGATCTAGGGGGTCCTGGACCTTCTGGAGTACCTCGGACGGTGCGCACCGCCTCGCCGGGCGCCTGGGACCCATCAGCAGCAACATGGTGTGCCTGGAGGTGGAGAGATCACCGATCGAAGCCAGGGAAGCCTACAGTTCTTCCCTGTTCTTCGCGAGCAGCAGTCGCCGTTGGATGAAGGGGACGGCTCCAGTTCTAATCAGAGCCGTCCATCTAGCGCAAGCCTGGGCTGTGCGATCAGACCTCAGATGCAATCTCGGCCGCAGATCGTCGAAACGGTATCGAGCGCCGAGGGCTCGACACGTGGACAAGTGGCACGCTCGATGCCGTTGGATCACGCGCGTGTTTGGGGGTAAATTTCATATTCGACCCCTCAGCTTTTTGTATTTATAGTTTAACCCCAAAATTAAAAAGTTACTATGTAAATAAATTGTGTAATTTGCAGAAGTCCCCCTGTAGTTTTTATATTTGCGTTTTAGTCCTTAAGCGCCGCACGTGGAGCACCACGTGAGGTGCGGAAAATTTGCAGTTAGACCCTGTCGGGTCCTTGTATTTATTAAATGGTCCTGGAAATAAAAAGTCACGTGTATTTTTATTGTAATTTTTGCATGAATGCCCTTGCGAAATGTTTTATTTGCAAAAATACCCCTGCCAGGCCTTTTAATTTTTGAATGCTTTGTCTATTTATTTTGTACGCCATATTAATTCGAAAAATATTGCAAAAATAGACTTAAGCTATTGTTGGGTTGAACTTGCATGCCATATTTTTAATTTTTCATTTTGCCTCATTTTTGCATTTATTAAAAATCAAAAACATGTCCTTTATTCACTGTCTAACTGAGAAAATCCCAAAAAAATATCAAAATGCATTGAAAAATTCCAAAAAAATTCCCTATGGTGTATTTTGAACTATATTAGTGTCAGTCCAAAAATCCCTAAAAATCTCAAAAGGAAAACCTTAAAAATCCAGAAACACCCAAAAACTCCAAAAAAATACAAAAACTCACAGAAAAATCAGAAAAATATAAACTCAGGCCTTATTTATGCTACATTTTATTATCTTTATTAGAAAAATAGGGTGGAAAATTTTTGAGGCTTGTAACTATTTTTAATGTTCATTTTTATTACAGCCAGACCTTATTCCCTTGTTTGCTATTATTTAGCTATTTAAAAATACTAAAAATATTCTCAAAAATCCCCCAAAAATCACAAAAACATTAAAATATGATGAAAACCCCAAAAAGACTTTACTCCTTGATTTTTGACTATTTTAAGTGTTTTTGTAAATATTATAGTACCACTTTATGTATATATAGGTATTTCCTAAAAAGAAATATATATATATATTATCTAATTATATTATTGTTATCCATATATATATAATATATAATAATAATAAATAAAATAAAAAAATTATATATATAATTAATTAATTAAAAACCCACTGCACACAAGGATGACTAATATGCACAAGTAGGCGTATGCATTTTCGTATTGCTCTCTGTGGATCGACCTCTACATGCTTATTCCCTATACATTCTTTTGGTAGAGTAAATAAAAATTAAGTCACATTTATTTTTGAGCTTGATTGATGTATTCTTTGGTTGTGGGTTAATTGTTGATCAACCCGGGTGTTCTGTGAGCGGTCGCCTCAGCGACACTTGAGACATTTATTATGGTGACCCTTGCTGAGCACCACGCGGTTATCACCGATCCCTCGCCAGCCGATGGAGCAAAAGCTACCCTTTTTGAGCGCCCAGCAGCACCAGCATGTTCTGATTCAGCTTGTACTCCTTTTTGCAGTTCGGATGTACAACATTCTGTGGGCGATGATTTTGATGTAAATAAGAACTCTCATTTTCCTTCCAGTGGTGTAAGTATTCCTTTTCCGCATGCAATACAAAAATCCAAAAAAATTGCAAAACGAAAAAAGGTATTGTCTGATCCAAGTGTTGTGGATATTTTGGATAAATTGACTGTTGAGATTCCCTTGTTAAAGGCCGTGGAATACATGCCAGCTGTAAAGAAAGGACTGAAAGAGGCATGTACTAACAGGCGTCGCCCAGCGCAAGACAACAGACGCCGAGAAGTAGAAAAACGCGTTCTCTCCATGGCCACAGTTGCAGCTATCAGCAACCTCCCCCAGAAAAAGCATGATACAGGAGCACCTCTGATCAGTTGTGTGATTTTTGACCAGGTCTTCGAGCGTACTCTTCTTGACAGTGGTTCTTCCATCAACCTTCTGCCCTCATCCATAATGCAAGAATTCGGGCTGGGACCGCTCAAGCAGACACGCATGATCCTTTAGTTCGCTGACCGATCCGTCAAGCGGCCCCGAGGTCTGTTGGAAGATGTGATAGTTACCGTGCAGGAGATGAAATTCCCAGCTGACTTTGTAGTCCTTGATATGGACTCTCCTGCACCCCTGCTCCAGACCCCTATCATCCTTGGCAGACCATTCCTCCGTACTTCAGGTGTCGTGGTTGATTACGGGTCTGGGAAGATCACTTTCAGCTCGAACACCCAGCAAATCACGATAAACATGAACAAAGAGCAGAATGCCATGACTGATGAGAGCCAGGCAGCATCAGAAGCAGACTGTGATTTTATCGCAGAGATCAGAGACTCAGAATTATCACTAGACGATCCATGGAACCGAGAAATCCTCACTCTTGAGGAAGACTTGGAAAGCGCAGTCAGCATATGCTCCGATGATTCGTGGGAGACAGATTCTCAGATGCAGGCGCATCTTCTTGAGCATTCACTCCAGACCGAACATGATCAGCTTAGCGTAGAACCATTCGGTGCATCTCCGGGATCTCAACAGGATGATGAGGATGGTAGCAGCCTCAAAGTGCATTCCACCACCAGCATGATATCTGAAGTGACAGATAAAGTGGACAGATCAAAGCCAGAACTCAAGCCACTTCCTGCAGGCCTGAAGTACGCTTTCCTTACGGGTGAAGAGCAAATGTATCCGGTCATCATCAGCAGCAGGCTGAATCCGGATCAGGAATCTCGACTTCTCGAGGTTCTAGAAAAGAACCGCAAGGCACTTGGTTGGAGCATATCAGATTTCCGAGGGATAAATCCAGCCCTGTGTTCACACCACATCTACTTGGAAGAAGATGCCAAGCCGTCCCGCGAATTTCAGAGAAGGCTGAACCCTAACCTCCGGGACGTCGTTATGAAAGAAATCACGAAATGGTGTGACGCAGGCTTCATCTATCCCATCTCCGATTCAAAATGGGTAAGCCCACTGCATGTAGTTCCAAAGAAATCTGGGCTTACCGTGGTTACAAATGATAAAGGAGAGGAAATTTCAACTCGAGTACCAACCTCCTGGCGGGTGTGTGTTGACTACCGCCGACTCAATGCAGCAACCAAGAAGGACCACTTCCCCTTGCCGTTCATAGATCAAGTTCTGGAAAGATTGGCAGGCAAGGAGTTCTTCTGCTTTCTGGATGGGTACTCTGGGTACAGCCAAGTGGCGATCGCTCCTGAAGATCAAGAGAAGACTACCTTCACTTGCACGTTCGGCACCTACGCCTTCAAGAGGATGCCCTTTGGATTATGCAATGCACCTGCAACTTTCCAAAGATGCATGTTAGCAGTCTTCGCCGAGATGGTAGGCAGTTTTCTTGAGGTGTTCATGGACGATTTCTCTATCTATGGTGATAGTTTCGATTCTTGTCTTGAGCACCTAGATAGAGTGCTTTAGAAATGCCGTGAAGTCAATCTAGTGCTCTCATGGGAAAAGAGCCACTTTATGGTCACTGAAGGTATTGTGCTGGGCCATGTCGTTTCCAAGCGTGGCATGGAAGTCGACCCAGCAAAGATGGATGTCATTTCAAATCTTCAGCCACCTCAGTCAGTTAAGAATGTGAGGTCATTCCTGGGGCATGTGGGATTCTACAGGCGATTCATCAAGGATTTCAGTCGCATCGCCCGACCTCTGACAGAACTTTTGTGCAAGGAAACCGAGTTCATTGCTGATCAGCCAGTTCTCCTTGCTTTCAATCAATTGAAGGAGCTCATCACTCAGGCTCCAATCTTGCAGCCTCCTGACTGGACTCTTCCCTTTGAGATAATGACAGATGCGTCAGATTTTGCAGTCGGAGCTGTCCTTGGGCAGAGAAAAGACAAGGCACCCTATGCCATTCACTATGCCAGTAAAACATTGGACGAAGCACAGAGGAATTATACAGTGACAGAGAAAGAATTGTTGGCTGTGGTTTTTGCCTTAGAGAAGATCAGATCCTATTTGTTGGGATCAAAAGTCACAATTTTCACGGACCACTCTGCTATCCGATACCTACAGCAGAAGAAGGATGCTAAGCCAAGACTGATTCGTTGGATCCTTCTCCTCCAGGAATTCGATCTGGAAATCAAGGACAAGCCTGGAGTTCAGAATGTGGTAGCAGATCATCTCTCCAGAATAGAGCAGCATGAGCCTGCTCTGAGCAATGCACCTATCACAGAAACCTTCCCTGACGAAGCCATCTTAGCTGTGGATTCTCTCCCATGGTACGCTGATGTTGTCAATTACCTCGCCTCTGGGGTAATACCTTCGGATTGGACGAAGAATCAGAAGAACAAATTCATGTCGACCATCCGCTTCTACCAATGGGAGGATCCTCTTTTATTCAGAGAAGGAGCAGATTGTATTTGGCGCAGGTGCATTCCTCAGACGGAGCAATCTAGTGTCCTCGAGCATTGTCATTCACTCGAATCTGGTGGACATCACTCTGGAGATCGGACGGCAGCCAAAGTACTTCAGTGTGGCTTTTGGTGGCCCACTTTATTTAAGGATGCAGCTGAGTTTGTCAAAAGATGCATTGACTGTCAGAGACTGAAAGGAACACTAACTGCCAAAGATTCGATGCCCCTGAAAATCATTCAGATAGCAGACGTTTTCGATGCATGGGGCATTGACTTCATGGGGCCTTTCCCTAATAGTCAAGGTTTTGAGCACATCCTTCTTGTCGTCGATTACGTGAGTCGTTAGCTGCCGACAGCAAAACAGTTTGCCAGTTTCTAAAGAAGAATATCATTTCGCGGTTTAGGATACCAAAAATTCTCATCTCCGACGGGGGTAGTCACTTCATCAACAAAGAGGTCAAGAAACTAATGAAGGAGTACAGCATTGATCATCGTGTCGCATCTCCTTATCATCCGCAGACCAATGGCATGGCGGAGTTATCCAACAGAGAAATCAAGACGATACTGCAGAAACTTGTCAGGCCGAACAGGAAAGACTGGTCTCAACTCTTGGACTCAGCTCTATGGGCTTACAGAACCGCCTACAAGTCTCCCTTGGGCATGTCGCCCTACTGTCTTGTATATGGGAAACCATGCCATCTGCCCGTGGAATTGATTCACAAATCTCTTTGGGCAATCAACAGTTGTAATTTGGACTCACGCAGAAGTGGTCAGAAGAGAAAAGACGATCTGAACAAGCTCTTGGAATTCCGAGACTGTGCATAAGATAACACCTTAATGTACAAGGAGAAGGTGAAACGCTGGCATGACCGGCACATTAGACGAAAGACCTTCGAGGTTGGACAGAAAGTGTGGCTATTTGATGCAAAGTTACGGATATTCCCAGGTAAATTAAAGAGTAAGTGGACGGGGCCATTCCGAGTATGTGAAGTGCGTGACAATGGAAGCATCGCTATATCAGAATTGTCCCCTGACGCACAGCCCTTCGTCGTCAACGGCCAACTACTGAAACCTTACCTCGAACCAGATGCATTCCTGGCCGTTGTAGACTCTATTCAGCTAGCGCACCATGATGAAATCTCCACAGCACCTGCAGCAGCGAAAGATTCAGACGATGTACTCCAACCACTATTTCTCTGATTTTCTTCTTTTCTTCTTTTCTTCTTTTCCTTTTTTCTATCTGAACGGTGCCGCCCTTGTAGACAGTTTTCTATACTTAGGAGGTACTTGGTCCTAAGTATAGGGGGGATGTGCACCTAGAGTTTTTCATTTCATTCCGATCCTCTCCATTGTCTCCTCTTCTTGTCTATACTTAGGAGTATCTTACCCTAAGTATAGGGGGAGACAATCTGAGTACGATCTGTGTATTCCCACCCTTGACCCTCCCTGCTTTTTGTACAGTCTGCTATACTTAGGATTATTTGATCCTAAGTATGGGGGGACGGTCAACTTCTCATTCATTCATTTCATTCATATTTATTCTTTAGAGCTGTCTATACTCAGTACGAGTTATGTCTTTGCTTTTCCTTTCGATCTATGAGGACATAGCTCAAGCTAAGTATAGGGGGTCGTATATACCCTGTATATACTAAAAGCCATAACTCATACTGAAAAATAAAAGACCACCTCAATATAAATTAAAATGTAATAAGTAGCTCTATAATAATGAAAGATGACTGTGAGTTCCTCAGACTCTTTGTAATTGTACTGATTATTGAGTCAGAAAAGCATGTTGTGCAAAACATTCTATTTTGAAAAATCTTGTGAAAAATGTTTGAAAAACAGTGTGTACAAGTATTCAATGTTTGAAAAATTAGTTTTGTGTGTAAAATTTATTTTCTTTGAGTGAAACCAAAATGTGTGAAAATCAGTGTGCAAATGATTGTGAAAATTTGATTGACAAAATTGTTTTGAAAAACATATCTATGATTGTGTAAATCTTTGTAAAAGGATTTTCAAATGCATGAACAGGTTTGCAAAATTATTTTGGACTAGAGCTTTCAAAACCCCTGTGAAAAATGATTCTTGAATAAGTCTGAGGAGTCCGCACAAAATCTCTCATTTGTAAATAATGAATAAACCCAAACAAAGTATAAAAGAACCAAAACCATATTGTACATCAAATACAATTTTTTTTCTTCTGTATATACTGATTAATAAATCAGATACCTATACAGTGTGATTTGAAAAATAGTGTGACCAGTTTTGAAAAATTTGATGTGAAATGATTTCAAATGTGTGAAAATATTTTGATTGCAAAACTTTTCTTTGTGTGAAAGAAAGGATTTGAAAAACCTATGTGTAAATGTTTTGAAAAATGCTTGTCAAAACTATTGTGAAAATTGTATATATAGTGTGAAAAATCTTTGCAAAAATAGTTTTCAAAGGTGTGAATGATTGCAAAAATTATTGTGTAATATAGTTTGCAAAATTATTTTCAAAAAAAAAACCCTAATAAGAACACTCTTACAAACTCTTGTAGATCATAAATAAGACACATACAATTCTTTCTGTACAGTTCTAAATAAACTACTTCATTCAAACCTGTAAATTCATACGTTTTGTGAATAAAGCGACACGCCCGTGTAAATAAGTGTATATACTTTTTTATATATATGTGTCCAGTTCTTAAGTTTATTTGCAAAAATTCTTGGTGTAAAAACATTCTTTGATTCTTTCAAACTCTTTGTGAAAAATGTGCATTATTCATTGTGCATAGCATAAGCATACCATTCATATTCTTTTTGAGTGAGCTTGATGATTGAATCAGTCTAATAAAGTTTCAAATTGGAGCTTGGTTGGACCTTACCGCACCTAATTGCATTGGAACCTTATGGGAACTAGGTTTAAGGTACTTCAGGTCTACTCAGACTTAATTCTTTGAGAAATCAGGACTGGGTTCAAGTCACCTCAGTGGACTAACTAGAACTTTTCGAGACACACGTACGACTCTTGCCGACCGTGACCTAACTTGGACACTTGCACCTTTCACTTGGCTCAACTCAGTTGGAGTGGTGAGGGGGTTGGATTTGCCAGTTTGAGACGCACACGGGTGGAAACATTTGTCCTCGTCTAGGGAGGGAAGTGCACCCCAACCTGGTCCAATAGCCATGAGGTCTAAAGACAGGAGATTGTGGGTTGCAATAAAGCTTCAAAAGAGCGATAGTCTACTGGCTCAAGAGGAAAAACTCCTTATGTAAATGCTGCTGTGAATAGTATGCTGAAAAAAAAATGTTCAGGCCCGTACAAAAATAAAATGCCTGCAAAGTATGTACAAAGTCAATAAGCAAGCTTGAGTTCCAAAGACAAATATGTGAGCCTGCAGCTGGATGACTTGACTACACTGGTCTTGCATCCCGGGATAGGTAGCTACACTGGCTACCATCCATTCTTCTCTTCACCCCCTCCTCTTGAGCTGGTTGCCACTTGAACTTAGAAGGGAATACCCTGCTCCTCGAGGAAAGAGCTGTTGGATTGGGGAATCATTGGGTTGTCATTCTGTAGAAGTCAGTTCTCTCATCATTTCAGTTGGGGAGAGCCACTATCACTTACACCGTACAAGTCAGCTTCATAGTTATAAGGGTTTGCGTATGATGTAGACTAGTTCTGACCCGGCTATTGAGGTGGGTTGAACCGAGTTCTGTGACTATCGAAGGCTGTTGTATTTTAGAGCTGGTTCCCAACTAGGTTCCACACACATTAACACCCAAGGTCTGACAGGAGCTCCAAATTCAGATTTTGTAAGGACATGCATTGCACTGAAAGCACCCTTATTCACTCTATCTTTCTTTTATTCTCCTTTTTCTTTTCTTTATTCTTTTTGTACTTATTGCATAAGTGTTTGCTAGGGACTAGCAAAGGCAAGTATAGGGGGGTGATGAATCTCCATTTCATCACCTTTATTCTATCATTTTGGCCTCAAAAACCCCAGCAAATGCATGTAAATAGCATCAAATTGTATATAATAGCATTCATGATTCAGTGTATTAATTCCACATTAAATAAGGTTTTAATGCCAAAATTATAGAATAAAGAGGAGAACAGAAAAAGGAATAAAATATTATAAATATTTTATGACCCAAACCCCGAGACCAAGGCCAGCATGGTATTGGTCGACAAGGAATAAAGTAGGGGGAGATAAGGGCCAGTGTACAATAAATACCTCATGTGTTAATTCATTCATTTATGCATTTTTGGCACCTATCTTGTACATAATTATTTCTTCATCAAATAAAGAAACTTTGTACATGAAAGTTGTAGATAATAATGTAAATAAAAATACAAAATTGAGTTTGTGCAAAAATAATACCTAGTGTACATTTTATACATAGAATCAAAAGCCAAAATCTCAACTTCCCAGACCCATATCTTGCAAATAAAAACTCCAAATCACCCAAACTCACCTTTAATTGTATATAGCATTTCAAGAACTATTTTATAAAATTGGTTTCATAATTTTTGGAGTCCATATGCAGAAGTTAGGTTTTTGGCCCTCTTTGTATATAGGACTGATTAAAATATGCATTTTATTCCATATTCATAAATTCATATTTTTAGAATTTTGTAAACAATGTATATAATGCATACACATCTTAGAAGTTAAAGAAAACCAAAAATAATTTGTAAAATAAAATAAGTCTACAAATTCATAGACAAAACACCTATGCTATATACCTATATATATATAAAGGATTGTAATCCTTGATTCTTTTATTCTTTTATATTTTTATAATAATATATACATTATGCATAACTCATTAAAAATATAAATCCAAAATAAAAATCAAGAAAATACAATAAATAAATTAAGTGTATAAAATACATAGATAAAACACCTATAAGTATACCTACATACACCTATACCTATTTATTTAAAAATATAAATAAACTCAGAAAAATCAAACAAAAATATCTTTATACTCACAAAAATAAATTATAAATTTATAAAATAAGCCAATAAAATAATAAAAGAAAATACACAAATTAAAAATAAAATACATAAAAATACATGTAAATACATACATATACACATTATTCAAATAAAACCATAATAAAACACTTCGAAAAATTCAATAAAAATCATAAATAAATACTAGATGAAATAATACACATTTTTTATTTTATAAGAAAAAATTAATAAAATCGTTTAAGGCCTCAAATAAATCAGTTTTTAATCAGGTCTCTGATGAATCTGCGATTCGTCATCTTTATTCATTTATTTTAGCTTAAAATCCCTTATAAAACACCTGCATATAACGCTAACTCCATATTCTTACTAACTTGCATCTGTTTAAATATTGTACATTTCTGACTAATTTTAACCTAAAATAAATAAAGAAAGAAAGAAAGGAAAAATAAAGAAAAGGAATTAAAAAAAAGAGAAAAATAAAGAAAAGAAATAAAAAAAGGAAGACTATATACAGGCTGACCTGAACCCCGAGAGAAGGTCAAGACTTGACCTGATCGACCAGGAATAAAGTAGGGGGAGATAGGGTCCTTAACCAAAAAATTCAAAGAAAAATTGTATGTTCTCTCTTATTTTGTATATATGTATAAAACTAACACTAATTTGTACCTTAATTGACTTCAAATCAAATAACATTCAAAATCAAAGTTGTAAATAAAAATGTATTCTAATTACTAAAATTGATTGCACAATTAAATCTTGTACATAATAAAAGTAGCCACACTTGGAAAAAAGCCACTAAGCACTAATTGAAAGACCAATTCCGGCTCCATATGAGCTTAAATTGAATCAATCTCAGTTCCATTGAACTCAAAATTAAATTATCTTTAAAATGGTTGTATTTTCATAATTTTTGGAGTTACGGTTGAAAAATCGATTTTCTGGGGTGGTTTGTGCAAGTTTCCCATGTATTTTGTGCATATCGTATTTGTATATATTGTAAATTAATCCCACTGATTTTTTTAATAAAAATAAAAATTAAAAAAATAATAAATTTTTAAAACACAAAAAAGGCCAATTTCGTCATTTATCCTTGTATATAATGTCACATATGTATATAGTATATGTATATAGTTGCTATTTTTAATTAACCTTTATAAAAAATAAAAAAATAACATTTTTTAATTCAAATAATTAAAGTGACGAAAATTCAAAAAAAATAGATAATTTTGTAATTATTTTGAACCTCTTTTATTTTGCCTCTTATCATCTCTTATCTCTTCCACCAAAAAAATTGGAAAAAAAATCATTTCAAACTTCATCTCTTATCTCTTCCACCAAAAAAATCAAAAAATTCAAATTTCATCTCTTCTATTTATATGGCTCCTTCTCCTTCATTCCAACTTGATCAATCTTTAGAGAGAGGAGCCCGATCTCTGAGAGAAATTTCGTCGAGGAAGTTGCCTAGCCTCCAAGCCGTCCGGTGACAGCGAGTCGGCCTTGTCGAGGCGACCACGGTCCATTTTCCGCTCCTAAGGTGAGATCCAAATTTTTCTTCGCATTTTATCTTAGTTTAATCGTTTTTTATTTATCGCATTTTTTTATCGTCATTTTGTTCTTTTAGATCATAAACAAATTTCACCATGATTTTTGATCCGCCACCGACTCGATTTTTCATCTCACTTTCTCGATCCCCTCGCCTTCTATTTCTACCGTCCACGATCTCTCAACTCCGGCCGCATACGGTGGCTGGAGATCGGATTCGAATCCCTCACCGTTCGCCGAATCCCCATGCACTTCCCGATTTTGTAGATAAATAAAAAAAATCTTTTAGTTCTAACGTTTGTTTTGCAGGATTAATAAAAAAAACCTCTATTCTATCTAACATTTATTTTGCAGGAAAACATTATAAAAAAATAATAAAAATTCTTTATCATTTCTTTTCTTATTTTCGGATTTAAAAAAATAAAAAAAAAGCTTTTTCTTTTTTTTATTTACTGTTTACATCATTTCCCTGTTTACATAAAAAACAAACAAATTAAAAAATAAAAAAAATTGAGAGGGGACGGCAGCCAGCCGTCGCCGCCCCCCCCCCCCTCTTCTCCATCGCCACCCACAGGCGCCGGTCCCCGCGCCTCCTCGCCGCTGAAGCGCCGCCCCGCACCACCTCTGAAACTCCCCTCCATCAGGCCACGCAGCGCGCCGCCCACGCCAACCGCGCGCGCGACACGCGTCCACTCAACGCCCCCCCCCCCCCCCCCGGCCTCCTCCTCTTGATCGACGCCCGCTCACGCCGTGACACCGCTCGCCACCGTGCGGTGACCCAACCGCCGCCGCCCCTCCTCCTGAAGCTCCAGCGCCGCCCGCACCCTCCATCACCGCGGTGCCTCCCTCCAGCGTGGTTGCCCAACGGCGGCCCCCTTCTCCATTCCAGTCGCGCAGCCACGCGCAGAGCCGCGCGCGCGACACGCGCCTCCCGCGTGCTCCGGTTGTCGTGCCTCGCAAGCTGCCCGTGCCCCCTGAGCCGTTCCCCGAGCGCCACCTCCTGCGCGGCAGCGCGCCGACATCCTCGCCGCCGCTGCGCCTTGCGTGAAGAAGAAGATAAGAAGGCGGCATCATCCTTGGTCCCCTTGTTGGCCCCTTTTGCAAGATACGAAGCCCTAGGGCTCCATTTGGATTCAATTAAAAAAAGGGGGGGGCAAATTACATCTACATCCTCCAAAGTTTTCAGAATCTACAAGAAGTCCCTCCAGAGCTCCAAGGCACATGATATGCACATGGTATATTGGTAACTTTGCACTTTCTCCCCTGTGATTTATTTTGATTATTTATTTGGGACAAAAACATTGACTCTTTAGATTTCAGTCCAAAACTTTTGCTTATTTACAGTTTAGCCCCTGAACTGCAGAACATTGAATTTGCATGATCTTTTATTGAAATAAATGTTATTCATGACCCAAAAATTTTGAAAAAATTGTGCTATGCTCTTCATGTGATTGTTTTATTAGCATAAAATTTTCATTGCATTTTGTGATCATTTATTATTATTAAAAAATCAAAAAGATGTTATTTTTTCTTGCTTGAAATTCAAAAATTCATAAAAATTTGAAAAATACTTCTAAAAATTCTAAAAAAAAATAGAGTAGTTGTATTTCATTGTCTTTTAATTTCTGACCAATTTTCACGCATTAATTATTTATAAAATCCAAAAAAATTGAAAAATATCAAAAATCTTATAAAAATCATAAACAATTTTACAAAAATCCAAAAATGGTGATTTCAGTTCCTGTTTGTAGATATTTTCTTCTAGTTTGTCTTAAAAATATTTGCCAGGAGTTTTAGGCATTTAAAATATTTTTAAATTGCAAATTACTCCAGGTTGTGCACATTTTCCTATTTCCCCACTGTTTGATTTTAAAAAAATACAAAAACATCTGAAAAATCTACAAAAATTCTCAAAAACATTTTAAAACTTTTAAAATCCAAAAATATTTTCCTTGAATTTTTCTGAGCATTTTGACTAATTGAAAAATTGCAAAAAGAGTTGGTGTGCGTATTTTTAATCTTGTGAATATTGCATCGTGTTATTTTTGAAAATAAAAAAAATACAAAATCAAAATCACTAAAAATTTGAAAATCAGAAAATAGGAAAAAAATTAGAAATAAAACAAAAAATAAAAAAAAATAAAAAGATAAAATATCACAAAAACCAAGGATAGTTGTCCTTTGAGATTCTTGTTTTCTTTTAGGGTTTTTATCAGTTGTGCCCCTCCGAGATATCGCAATATCAGTTATGCCCCTATCTTTTTGGTAATATCAGTTGTGTCCCCGACTTCTTGCCAATATTTCACTTGTGCCCCTCAGAGGGGCATAACTGATAAAAATCTTTTATCAGTTATGCCCCTCTGAGGGGCACAAGTGAAATATTGCCAAGAAGTCGGGGGCACAACTGATATTACCAAAAAGATAGGGGCATAACTGATATTGCGATATCTCAGAGGGGCACAACTGATAAAATCCCTTTTTTTTAATTAGTTTCTGATTAATTGAATAACCCTCGGGAATTGTAGCCTCCCTGAGTTCGACCATGTCCGCTATACAGGGTAATAAGTAGCAAAAACAAGCAAAAAAAATATTTTTTGTTGACGCGGGTTTTGGGGATTTAAACAACGACCTATTCATCAATTAATTCCCGGCAATAAATTCCTTCCTCAACAAAATTTTGCCGTTGCCGGGGATAAAAAGAAAAATTCAAAAATCCCTACAAATTTCGACTCAACAGTCTCCTATTTTGTCTCCTAGCGGATGACTTGGACCAATCCCAGGCCGTCAATAGTTGACCGCCCGGTCAACTACTTCCCCAGCCGCTCGATGTGACGCAGCCCGTCTCTTCGCCCGTCTTCTCCCTTTTTTCCCGGGCACACCATCCATCAATCGAAGATGCTTCCTTCACAAGAATTACTCCCGAATCATCCATGATGCCCGCCAAAATCTCATATCATGTAGATATTCATTGGATCAGCCAATAATCACCTGTCAATAAGGCTACTCGCCAATGTCTATAAATAAGTAGCTCCGCCTCCTTCCTCAGATTTGGACACTTTTTATCCAATCTCAAGCCTCGATTCTAGTCCTAGGACATTCCTCGTGACAGGGGAGTGAGCTGGTGCCTCGAATCGGCCGGAGAGAGGAGGATTTTGACGCGGCGGAGCTCCGACGTCCGCCCTGCTCCCTAGAGGCCCCCAGGTATAAGAGCTGACCTTTTATGCATTTTTAATTAGTTTTCGATGTTAGTTTTTCATTCCAGTCATTAGATTAGGTCTTAGTTAACTCCTGTAGTTTAAAAACCAAAATTCGAAGTTCGTCGGAGCTTCGCTCCGGCGACTTCTTCACCGTAAACCCCACCGTATCCGACTGCCCCGAGCATCCCATCTCGTTCCTCGTCGCCTTCTCCATCGTTTGATCATCTTGGACCAACCCAAGACCCTCGGTCTTGGCGAATCGGGACTCCCCCTCCGCCGTTCGCCGGAGTCCCTCTGCCCACCTCCATCTTGCATCGCAGCTTCATAACCCCGGGTCGAGGAGATAACTCTCTCGCCCGCGGTTCTTCCTATGCAGGTATATCAAAGAATAGAGCCCATCTGGGCTTGCATTGACCCAGGAAGAGGTTCCTGGGGGTCCCATTCTTCTCCGACCTCGCTCCATCGACTCAGACCCCCAGGAGCCATGAAAGCGCCATCAGTCGACGCGGGATGCTTCCAGCTACCTTCAGAACACCTCAGACGCGCCGGAGAACCCCGGAGTAGCCCGAGCTCCTCGATCGAAGCTCGCCAGGCGCGAGCTCCTTCCCTGTTCTTCCAGGGAGCTCTAGCGCCGTCGGATCAGGAGGCTCGTCCCAGATGCAACAGGAGTCGTTCGATGAAGAGATGCCTCGACCGTCAGATCAGCCAGAAGCTTCTAATCTGCACCCTTCATCGACGAATCGGCGTCGACCGCCCGATGGCTGACACGTGGATAAGTGGCGCCTCCAGCGTCGCAGGATGAAACGCCTTATTTGGGGGTAAATTTTTCATCTCACCCCCCGCTTTTTGTATTTAGCGTTTAATACCAAAAATAAAAGTTTTAGTTGTAAATAAATTGTATAATTTGCAGTTGGACCCCCTGATGTTTTTATATTTACACTTTAGTCCATCGCGCCTCACGTGCAGCACCCACGTGAGGCGCGTGAAATTTGCATCTAAACCCTGCCGGGTTTCTGTAATTACAAAATGGTCCTGAAAATAAAAGCACACGTGTATTTTTATTGTGATTTTTGCATGTGTGCCCCTGAGAGATATTTTATTTGCAAAAATACCCCTGCCATGCCATTTAATTTTTGAATGCTTTGTCTATTTATTTTGTACTTTACATTAACTTGAAAAATCTTGCAAAAATAGACTTAAGCTCCTGTTTAGTTGTGTTTGCATGCTATATTTTTAGTTTTGCATTTTGTTGCATTTTTGCATTTATTAAAAATCAAAAACATGTCTTTTATTTACTGTCTAACTTATAAAATCCTAAAAAAATATGAAAATGCCTCGAAAAATTCCAAAAAGATTACCTATGGTGTATTTTGACCTATTCTAGTGTCAGTACAAAAACCCCTAAAAATCTCAAAAGGAAAACCTTAAAAATTCAAAAATACCCGAAAACTTCAAAAAAATATAAAAAATCAAAGTAAAATCAGAAAAATATAAAGTCAGGCCCTATTTATGCTATATTTTATTATCTTTATTAGAAAAATGATGTGGAAAATTTTTGAGTCTGATTGTTATTTTGAATGTCTATTTTTACGACAGCCAGACCCTATTCCATTGTTTGCTCCAATTTTGTTATTTAAAAATACTAAAAATATTTGCAAAAATGCCCAAAAATCACAAAAACAATGAAAAACCATGAAAATCCCAAAAAGACCTTATCCCTGAATCTTTGACTATTTTTGAGTATTTTTGTAAAATATTATAGTACCCCTTTTATGTATACCTATGTATTTCCAAAAAAAAGGAATATATATATATATGTATGTATCTAATTATATATATATATTCTTATATATATCTATTAACCTTAATATAAAAAAAGAAAAAAATATATTTGTTTTATTATATTTGTATATACATATATATATATTATATGTATTATAAGCTATCTATTAACCCTCTATGGGTATACATACTTAATATATTTATATTATGTATATTTATATATTACTTAATTATTATATTAAAAAAAGAATAAATAAATAAATATTTTAAAATTCAAAACCCACTTCACACACAAGGATGACTCTGATATACATGTAGGCTATTGCATTTTGTATTGCTCTCTGTGGTTCGACCTCTACATGCTTGTCACTGTACATTTTATGGTAGAGTAAATAAAGGTTAATTCACATTTATTTTTGAGCTTGATTGTTGTATTCTTTGGATTGTGGGTTAATTGCTGATCAACCCGGGTGTTTTGTGAGCGGTCGCCTCAGCGACACCTTTCATATTATATATGGTGACCTTCGCAGAACATCCGGCGGTTATCAGTGATGCGCTTAAGGATCTTCTCATATCCTTCAAAATCTTGTAGCGTGTGTTCCTCTAGGTGTTCTTATCCAATCCCGCAGACGGCTGCGGTGTTCTTCTTCTCTGGTGATGCGCAACTTCTTGGACGATCTCTTGTGACTCCTGTAGGGCCAGAAAGTTGCTCCTCCCCTTTTAGCTCACCTATGGCGGTGGCTAGTCGAAGAAGAAGACGATGAAATGTGGAGGTCGATGAAGGTCGGTGGCTCTGCTAGGGTTTGCTCCTAGACAAGAACCGCAACTCGAATTATGAATCTGCTCCAGATGATGACAAAGGGTATGGATGCGCTCCATATACTTAGGAAGACCTGCAAGTAAGGTGTTGATGCTTGATTTCGCAAGAAATCGACCAAGGATATTATGGACTTGCAATTATATAATGGATTCCAGAAAGTTGAGTTTGATTGGTCAAATTGAACATTTTTGAGATGAATTTGAGATGAGAATTGAGATATGAAGCATGGAATGAGATTAGGTCTAGCTAATGACTAAATTTGATCATTAATGCATGCATGATGATCGAGGAATCGAAGGAAGATCAAGGAGGTTACATGGGAAAGAGGATATAAGATCCTCTTGGTCCTTGCTTGAGGGCTGGTGTTGTCCGAGCTCTACCTGACGCTGCTGGTGATGGCCTTGGAACTCTCCATCGTCGGTCAGTCTTCCAAGCGGTGGCTCAACCAGGCCTTATCACGGTCGGAGTGAGGCGGAGCGAGGTGTAGAAGTAGGGTCGACAACCAGTGGATATGGAACTGAAGTAGTTAGGAAAAGTTAGGTAAAGTAGCAAAATTCAAATGATTTTATAGGCAGATCGGGTAAAGGTAAGGTGAAGATACAAGGTGAGCGTGTATAGTGGCAGATAGGGCTTGAAGATCGAGGGTTAGGATCGAATAATAGGTGAAAGGTGGTGCGTAGAAAATTATGTGAAGTAGGTTCGGTTGAACAGAAGCTCAACAAACCTTCTTGACGAAGAAGGCTCCAAGTGATGACACATGTCAGACTTGATAGGTCAAGAAATTAATTTATTTATAAAGTATATAGTAAATAGCAAATTACCATGATTTATATATGAATATATATATATGAAAAAATATAATTAAATTAACTAATTTATGATATAATTTATTTTTATAAATAATAAATATATTATGATATATAAATATAAAATTATTAAATAAGTATAAATGATACTTGATAAATAGATATTGTATTTTTTATGTAAAGATTTAATAATAAAAATTTTATTTTATATATGTTAATTATTAGAAGAATAAATAGGGTGTATGGGATTTTTTATAGATTTTAATAAATAATTTAAATATATAAATAAATACAGGTATATCATCTACAGTTCAATTTCATCTATAAATTAGGGTTTTTTATTTATTTAAAATATTAAATAATGCTAAAAAATTTTGAAATAATTTATAAGTAATCTACAAAATCAAGAAATTAATTAGAAATTATAAAATCAATAAAACTATAAATAGTGTGTTCTGAAGAAAATAAATAACCCAGAAACCTATTTGTCATTAGGTCCCAACATCGACTTTCTGCAAACGGACTTCATATTAGTGGCATCACCTTCATGAGTTAGAGAATATTATTTTGTGAATTTTAAAGGTGACTAGGATGAAATTGGAATTTGTGTGAGAAAGTTATGATGTTCGAAAGTTGAGAAATTGACAATTTAAAGTGTGATTTCTTGGCATATATACAAGATAATATTTTTAACTTATTTTTATATTTTTTCTATATACTTTAGAAATAAATATGAAAAGAGTTTGGTGAAAAATATGTATAGATGAATTAATTTAAAATTGATGAAGTTTTGGTATTTGTTTGATAATTAATGAAGAATGTGATAGTATATAAATGGTTCTTTTGTGATTTTCTTCCTCATATCCCTCTGCTTATTTATTTGTCAACCAATCCATCCTGACTTGGTCTCGGATTTTAGGTTATATAAATATATCCTTTAGATATATTTGTATTTTATGTCATATTGTACATCCGTATGTACAATCTGCCTTCCTTTTGTTTTATTAATTTTTATTCTTTTTTATTTATTTACATGTTTTTGATGCATAAAAGTGCACTTTTATTCATGAATGAAGTTTTGTTAATAAAGGGAAATTAATGGATATTTACATGTATTTGTTAAGGGTTTTAAGATAAAATGCATAGAGGATGTTAATGAATCACGGATTCATCAGTACCATGGACATCTTAATAATCATACATCTGTTGATTCAATGGTTGAATCATAGAGACTGGTGATTGGATTATATCTAAAGAGTTAGATTGAGGACTCATCAAGCACTGTCACACGATTGTTAAGAGATGATCTCCAGCCTGAGAAGGAGATGACAATCCTTTCTCTAAAGGCTGATATCTAACCGACCTTTTGATGTAGGTCATCTGCATAAGAATAGATATTCAGAGGTGTCATATAAGTTAAGTCAAAGAGTTGACTTAATGAGATCGGGATAACTAAGACCTATGTCGTATGCTGTCACGATATAGGCATGCATCCTCTGACCAGAGACAGATGTGTTGTTATATGACTGAGTATGTAAATTTGGCAGATCAATAGGTTGATGGCCTAATTGAGATCTATACATAGACGAACTAACGTGCATAAAAGGGCATATGAGGAATACGATCTCTCAAAGGGAACATACGAGTTCACTCGTGAATCAAGAGACATGAGCTCACTCATGAGGTATTGGGACCGATCAAATTTCATGCATGGTCGTCTTGCTTTGGAAGCATGAAAATAATTTGTAGGTATGATATATGCTTTTAGAAAGCATATGATCGATACCAACTCCCAATGACCAATTGAGAAACTTAACGATAAGCCCTGAAAGAGAGAGTGTAAAGGAGATCTTAAACTTCATGTTTATTACAGGTCTTCTAGTATGCATGGTGTACATGTATTAGGAATGCCTGAGGGTGATGTGATCATCAACGATTGTATAATCATGATGCTTCCATTCCAAGGGAGTGATGAAACAGGTTTAGATTTTAGTGACTCCTCAGTAGAAAAGTAATCTAATCTTAGTCCAAATGTTGGACATTGATCTGAATGTGACTCAGATGCAATGAGAAGATTGGATATACTGCTTTGACTTAATCAAGCATGTATGAGAGGTCCCTGAGATCTGAATTTGAGATATGATCTCAATATCTAAGTCACTATACATGGAACACACAATCGCCATGTCCTTATCTCCAAGTATCAGCGGAGAAAGTGCGTTATTCTTGAAAGAGATCAAGAATAATTCCATTGATTAATCATGCATCTGAGCATTGAGAATTTGATAATAAAATGTGATTTAATTATCATGAATAATGTGAATGTGATTCATGTTATTTAGTAGCATGAGAACGATGATCCAAGATAACTAAATATGATTTAATTATCAAAGATATGAATAATGTGGATAATACTATCCATGTTATATATATATATATATATATATTATAGATGTGATTTATAATATATAAAAAGCTTATTGTAAATAGTATCTAAAAATTAATTGTTAAAGTGAATTGGATTCACATTGGAAATTAATTGGAAATACAATTTACATTTTATTTTGGATGTGTGAATATGATTTACAATTATTTAGTGGCATGATTGCGATATTCACAAAATTAATTTGGAATTATTTTTTGTGAATTATTTTACAAAAAAAGTTGTTGTAAATATTTGAAGGATCATGTGAGATTTTATATCTCACATATTTAGAAGGCCAACACCTTATATGTATGGAGGATGGACGTCCTCCCTTTGACTCATTCAAAGAGTGATTGCCCCCTCTATATTAGGAATGTGGTTGACCTCCTTCATAAGCATTCTATCCTAATTGATTTAGTTAAATTAAATTATGTTGATGATTCAATATATTTAATTTAATCTAAATTAGTTATTGTTGTATTTTTTACAATAACATCCTTTTCAACGAATAGAAACACAAATCAATCTCCACCATTGATTATGTGTTTCACATGGATTGTGATCCACTGACTCCCGAAAAACTATAAAAGAAGAGGCAACCCTATAGCTATTCTTTTCCAACACTTTGAAAGTCTCTCTCTCTCTCTCATTCTCATCACACACCCTCCCTCCCTCTCTCTCTCAAATGTGGTCGTTCACCCCTTGTGCTAAATAAATTTGTCGTTGTCGCTACACCATTGTGTGATCGCTTCGACTATTCGTGGATCTCCATCTTCTTCGAGGCCCCTTGCTCGTAAAGAAGACGTTCGATTTCGTGAGACGAAATCATGAGATTCGAGACTTGGATAATCATCTTGGATTGTGAGAAGCCCGCATCTCATCAACGCGGTCGCAAGCATCTTCTCCATCGGGTCGGACTTGAGACATGTTGTCTCTTATTTTAGAGACTTCGATCATAACCACGATTCAAGAGGTATTCCTTAATCTTCTTGGTGGTATGTATGAAACGATTCGCGAAATGATATTGGATCATGTGGTTTCATCGTTTAAAAAATTTAAATCCTGCTGCTTTGAGCAACTAGTGCGACCAGTCGCTCCCGATAGCATACGATGCGATCTTCATACTATTGTGATGCACTTAAGGATCTTCCCATAGCCTTCAGAAGTGAGCTCTTACTTTCTCATCCACCACCACATTTTGGTCTCATAAACAAGTGGATTTGCTTTCTTTTTGAAATTCCAAACCTCTTGAACCATTCAATATTAATGGCCCTGCACAATGATACGATTGTCCTAGTTGACATTGCTTACTAGAGGTTTGCATGTTAGAAACCCTCTTTGCTTCTCAACACATCATCCTCATTCCGATGCAAAATGTCAACTTGCAAGCATGGGTGCTAATTGAACGGACTGTAATGAATGAATCTCGGTTTGCATTCGATTTGATGAAGAATCAATAGGATGGTCGCGTTTGAGTTTGCTTAGAAAACATATGCTTGAGTGCAGTTAGATAATACTTCACTAATGCTTTGACTTAACCCAAGCTTTTTTAGATGAACAAGTTCGAAATTGAAATTCGATAATAAGGTTCGATAAATAGTAAAAAAAAAAGAAATCATTCTAGCGAATTGGAATGAAACCTACCTACTTATACCATAAATTTTCACCTCAAAATATCTCATGTGTACAAATAAGAAGTTACACATATATTTGGTAACGTCCCCGATCGTCCGAGAATGTTGCGCAAGCGAGAAACTCAACGGATATCTCGGGAATGTTACTCATAGCATCTATCATAGCATAAAGAGCAGTAAAGAACCAACAAAAAAAACTTTTCCATAATCATAATAAGGTCACAATTCCAAGAGTTCCTTAATTAAAGAAAAGATAAATAAACTAGATGAAATCGTATCCACGATTTCCTTATTCCAGTGGGCATAAAAGACGTCCTTCCAAAACAAACCCGCAATAGTTCCATACCGCTCCTTCTTATTCCGTGTCGTCTCCCTTAGACTGTTAATGATTTAATTCTAACGTTCTCCGGAAAAAGATCGACAATATATGTTATGAGCATAACGCTCAGTATGTGCCGAGTTAGGGTCAAGCCGGCTAGCGTAGAGAACAAGTCACGAAAGCCATTATCATATGAATCATAAATCAACTTATTTAATGGATATAACTAAATTTCCTTCATAACCAAGAATGACATAACATATTTGCACATATACCCGTAAGTTTTACCATATTTGCATGTATGTCCATAATATTAATATAAATTACACATATGCACTTTACAATAACATAATTGCACAAGTACCCTTAAAATTACCATAAATGATAAATATGCACATACCATTGACATAAATTGCATATATGTCCATAACATTAACATAAGTTTCATACGTGCACTTAACTTTAACGGAACTTACACATAAGTCCATAACAGTAACATAATTGCATATATGCATGTGACATTAACATAGATTGCACATATGCCCATGACCTTTTTCATGTTTAGTGTGGTCTTGATTGTTACTTCTTAGGCAGCTTTGATGGCTTTGATGGCTTGCTGCCGGCACAAGCGGTTCATAACAATACATAACATGACAGTGTAGCTACGATTGTAGAGGACTTATCTTTTGCCTCACGCCCCTGGAAGACGTTGGCCCTTTAGGCCTTTACGACCCCTTAGATCGGGTCGGTGCCAAAAAATCTTAAACTTATGTGCATATATCAATGTACTCATCTTATTTTTACACGTTATCATAACATTACAGATTATAGAGAAAAATTAGTCATGAATTGATGATATCAATTTTATGAATGCATTTCCAATAAATGTCTAAATTGCATTATAAACCCATGTTTTTAAAGTCCAATATCTGCCAACATAAAACACACCGGCCACCATATCAAGTATTAGATTTACTAGCATAAGTAGATCAAGTGGTATAATTTAATATTATTTAAAGTGGCAGGGGATATACGTATGGACAGAACCCAACAATACGGGATTCGTTCATTCAACAGTAAGAAAAGATCCGACGTGATACCAATTTTCAACAACATCACTATACTTAAGTCTTACGCATGAGAATTCTGATATAACTATCCTTCTATCTTCCATATAACGTCAAGGATTTAGAAAAAAAATCATTAAATTCCAATGTAAATTATGTAGGCGATATCTCATACCTAAATACATAGTAGTCAATATTGGAGAAGAATAGAATCATATTCTAGACAGGAAATCTCGTACCCCTTAAACAATTCGAATTGACTTTTATGCAATTATAACAACATATTTTCCAACGACCATGCAATTTCATTTTTGTGAAGAAGAACAATTATGCAATTAATGTTTTTATTATCCTATGAAAGGTGACGTTGGAGTTTGTTGTAGCATTTAATTACTTTTTATTATTATTATTTTGATATAGAATCAATCCGTTACAATCTACCCTCCTTAAAGAAATTTCGTCCTCAAAATTTATAATGTATAAAGTCACGTACCAAAGAGATGCGGATAATGTTGACGCATTTCCTCCTCTAACTCCCAAGTCGCTTCTTCTCTCTAATGGTGCTGCCAGAGTACTTTGACCATCAGAACTATGTGACACCGTAACTGAAGCTCTTTACGATCTACGATACGAACTGGTCTTTCTGTTGGACATGTGAGCCCACGGCGAGCCATTATGCAATAAATGTTTTTGCAAATATCATTCCCTGATCTGAAATGAAGAATAAATAATTTACATAATAGGTCTCTCTGTACAATTAGGGTTATGTACCATGGCTATCTTAATGATCATACAGTTGTTGATTCAATTATTGAATCATAGAGGTTGGTGCTTGGATGAATATCTAAAGAGTTAGGTTGAGGACTCATCAAGCACCGCCAAATGATTATTAAGATGTGATCTCCAGCCTGAGTAGGAGATGGCAATCCTTTCTCACATAGGCTGATATCTGACCGACCTCTTGATGCAGGTCCTCTGCATAGGAATAGAGATTCGGAGGTGTCAGATTAGTTAGGTCAAAGAGTTGACTTAACAAGATCGAGATAACCTAAGTCCTATGTTGAATAATGTCACAACATAGGCACGCATCCTTTGACCGGAGATAGATGCGTTACTATATGTCTGAGTATCTACATTTGGCAGACCAATAGGTTGATGACCTAATCAAGGTCTATACACCGGCGCGCTGGTGTGCATCTAAGGGCATATGAGTAATACGATCTCTCAAAGGGATCATACAGGTTCATTACTGAACCGGAAGACATGAGCACACTCATGAGATATTGGGAAGAAACAAATTCCGTGCACGGTCGTCTCGCTTTGGAAGCTTTACTGAATTTGTAGGTTTGATATATACTTTTGGAAAGTATATGATCAAGACCTAGGTATGATATATGCTTTTGGAAAGTATATGATCGATACCAAATCCCAATGATCAAATGAGAAACTTAGTGATCAAACCCTGAAGAAGACAGTATAAAATTGATCTTGATCTTCGGGTTGACCATGGGTTTTCCAGTATGCAGGATGTATAGGTATTGGGAATACCTGAGGGTGATGTGATCATAAACGATTGTATATCCATGACGCTTCCATTCTGAGGGAGTGATGAAACAGGTCTGGATTTTAGTGACTCCTCTCAGTAGAGAAGTAACTTGATCTTAGTCCAAGTGTTGGACATTGATCTGAATGTAATTCAGATGCAATGAGAAGATTAAGTATGCGGTCTTGATTTAATCAAGCATCTGTGGGAGGTTCGTAAGATCTGGATTTGAGATAAGATCTCAATATCGAAGTCACTATACGTGGAACAATACAATCACCCTGTCCTTATCTCCAAGTATCTGCGGAGAAAGCACATTATTCTTGAAGGAGTTCAAGAATAATTCATTTGATAAATTATGTATCCAAGCATTGAGAAAATGGATAATTAAATATGATTTAATTATCATGAATAATATGAATTTGATTCATATTATAAGAAGAGATATCTAAGATAATTAAATGTGACTTAATTATCAAAGATATGAATGACATGAATATGATTCATGTTATTTGGGCACATGAGAAAAGAGATCCAAGATGATTAAATGTGATTTAATTATCATGGATATGAATAATGTGGATAGCACTATCCATATTAATCATATATATTATAAATATGATTTATAATATATTAGAGAGAGAGAAACTATGTAAATAGCATTTGATTATTATTAATGTGAATTGGATTCACATTAAGTAATTAATTGGAAATGCAATTTACAAATTAGTTTGGGTTGTGAATATGATTCACATATTTATCAATGGCATGATTGAAATATTCACAAATTAATTTGGAATCAATTTGGTGGATATTTTTAATAATACATTGAGAAATAATAATACAAAATAAAAAGGAGATAAATAACCTCCAAATGAGGTGGTGTCACCAATGACATGGTCAAGGGTGACGCCCCCTCAATTTTAGGAGGAAATTGGTTATCTCTCCTTTATTATATTATTATCTCTTGATAATTAACTTATGTTAAATTAAATTGTGTTGATAATGTTGCAATATATATTTAATTTAAATATAAATTAATGGTGTTGGTTTTTAGCCAACAACAATCTTGGCCATTGATTAATACATAGATCACCATGGTCGTTGGATCTATGTGTCCCATGGATTGAGATCCATTGGATCCCAAACTAGTATAAAAGGAGGGCTAGCCTAGCCTTCCAATGTACAACATGATTAAGAGTTGTAGAAGTTTACAACTCTCTCTCTCTCTCTCATATTCTCGCCCTCTCTCTTTCTCTCATCCAAAAGGTGGTCGTCCATCTTGTGTTGAGAAAGAAGAGACTCTTGCATTCGCCTTCAACGACTCGGGGATCTCCTTCTTCTTTAGGGTTGCTTGCTCTAAAGGAAGACGACGGATTTCGTATGACGAAATCAGAGGATCCATCGCTTGGATCTTCATCGAGGATTGCAGGAGGAACGTGACTCATCATCGCGCTCGCAAGTGCGTTCTTCGTGGATCGGACTTAAGACGAGAGGATCTCTTGTTTGGGATCTCGCGATCACAACCACGCTTCAAGAGGTATTCCTTATACTTTGTGGATTGATGAAACGATCCGAGAAGTGTTCTCGTGATCATGTGGTTTAATCTTTAGATTTAAACTTTTTTAATTTCCGCCGCATCTAGCGACTAGTGCGACTAGTCACCCCGATTGTATGAGATACGATCGTCACGCTTCCGTGATGCGCTTGAGGATTCTCAATATCCTTCAAGTGGTATTAGAGCCTTAGGTCGAATAAGGTTTTGGATATGATCCATAGACCTAGGACGACTTGGGTTTGAAAGGGTCGCGAAATTTTTGTCGCATTTCAATTTTCGCACCTCTGATTAATTGAATTTTCGGCACTGTTTAAACTGTTTAAACACGAAATATTTAATTGGATTTTGTTCCCCATTGAATAAGGAAACCATAGGATCTGAGTTTACTAAATTTGGATTTAATTTGCTCAAGATATGGTCTTTTGAATATGCATGTATACACAATTGCGGGAAACTGCAGAACAGAACGTGATTAATTTGTTAATTACGGTTTTGTTGCACCTCGAAATGCGTAAAATATCACTTAGGTTCTCTTGCAAGTTGGCAATCTTAGAGCACCAATTTTGCGAATTTTGGATTTAAATTGATCAAGATAAGTTAATTTTAGTGATTGGGGGTCACTGCTAGAAATTGACATCTTTTGATCATGAACCTTGTGATAAGTCATTCAAATATGATGATGAAAATTAATTGTTAATTTTCTAAAATAATTAGTGATAAATATTTGTGAAATATTTAAAGAGATAATTATTTCATTGAATGACATTTACCTAAACCATAATGATAAGATAATTGATCTTGATCATTGGTTGATATGAAATCATCAACAAACTCTTTTTTCATGAAGAACCTTAGTTTATCCTACAATAGTTGTAGGAAAACTTTTTCATGCAAAACCCTCTTGCTTGAATAGGATTGGGGATTTGTTTAGCAAATCTCCTTATAATATAATCAAAATTGTTTTGATCTATATTATACGGTATAATTTCGGTTGAAAGACCGATGAGCATCGCAAAGTACATGATGATCTATCTGGCGTTATCCTTTCCTGAGGTGGATATGGTATCTAGTCGGAGATCACTGGGGTAGCAGGTTGCAACGTATGTGGTCCGTCCCACTCTCGCCGGTACTGGCCATGACAGCGGGTAGGGACTGGATAATGCCGGAGAAATCAAAGTGTATTTTTCTAATTATTAAAATTCAAAATAATACGTACTTTGATATTATACCTACTATTCAAGTAAAATTCAAAGTTTATTGATTGATAATAGGATTGATAGTTAATTTAATGTGATTAAATTAATTATATCCTATTAAAATACTCTATTATGAATAGATGTGTATTTCCCTTGGAAGAATTAATTATGTGAATATGATTCACGATAATTAATTATATAATTTGAATATAAGATGGAGGATCACATAAGTGACATCCATGGTCTCCTGTCAAGGCAAAGAATTCCGTCACCAGTTGTTGTATATAGGAGTCGCCTGTCCGAAGTGACAGATCCTATATATGATTTAATTGGATCGGGTTCTTTGCTTCTCGAAAGAGTAAGGCCGTATATGTAGTGACCCCAATATCGGGTCCTTGTATTATTGGGGCGATATTGGATTGCGTATAGCAAGTATTAAGCCTTTTGACGGTTGATTCAATTAACAACGGGTCAACATCATCTTAGGGGTGGTGGGCCCGGGTGTTAAAGACCGAATTGGGAAATGCAAGTTGGACTTGCAAGGCAGAATGTATTCCCGCTTCTTTTTATCGAAGTCGTAGGTTCTCATATTATTGGGATGTGACGAAGATATAAAAAGAGATCCCAGATCTTGCTAGAGATATATTGGTAAGAATATCTCTTACATTGAAAGTGATTAAGGGAATGAACTTTCATTGTTGACAAGGCAAGACAACTTTGATATAAAGATTCCTAAATCAAAGTAAAATATGTAAATAATATATATACACTTATGTAAATTTCTTATTTCAGATAATCTTTCATTAAACCCACTCAATGTTATACTCAATAATAACCAGTAAAATTTCATGGATTGGACTCATGATCCAGATATTGTACTTGCAATTGGACACATAATGTATGTAGTTGCAATGTGTAAGTTTCCTCAACATAACGAGGAGTGACAATTAAATAAGACAATAAGACATCACCTTAGGGTTTGTATGTCTCTATAGTCTTGATCTTTCATCGAGTGTACTTTGGAAGTGACATGTTGATGGTGATCGTAATTGACGAATAATCCTTATAAAATAAAAGAAGATATTTTGACATACATATGTGCTCTAGACATTTATCATGAATGACATGGTTCTCTGCATTATGCAGAATGGTGGCTCGAAAGAGATGATGTACTCAAAATGATTGAATACCTACCTGAACCTAAGTCTCTAAGAGTTGAGATGTATATAGATATTATGAGTGTCATCATTCTACTATCTATACTCAAGTCAATCATGAAGCTTCATGATATTCATATTGTATGAATTTGATGAAGCATGTATAAATGTTGAAATGCTCTTACATTGAATTCTTTTGAATTTAACATAAGAGATCCTTAATCTTAAGCGATGGTTGTTTATAGATGAAGAGAGCACAGTGGAAGCATGGGTTGGACCCATGCGAGAAGGAAACTCAAAGAGTTGATTGTACTTCTGTGACTTCCATATGACATCCAAAGAGTTGGATGAATGCCAATACTACAATAAGTTGATGTGTTGATAGTATGACTATCAAATCTGTCTAAAATCCTTAGTGAAGGACTCAGATAGAGCATCAGAATAATCTACATATAATCATTGACTCCGACTTTCTTATTTCATAAGATAAAGTCTGACAATCGTATCCCAATATTCTAATTACATTTGCAATTGGTTGCATATATATTAGAAGATTAGAAATTTGATCTTAAGGTTTAGTAGTCATCTACATGGATATTGATGTAATTGTTGCAACAATCTCTGTTGGATAGATAGACTTCATATTCTCAGTGGGAGAGCCCTTAGTCTTGGAGAATGTCTCCATGACCTAGATAGTAGAGTACACTCATTGTTTGATTCTAAATGTTGGAAATAAACATGAATTCTGAGATAGAACTATCATAAAGAGTTATGATGGATATATTTCAGATAGTAATCTAACATCTAGAGGACTCCACTAAATTAGAAAATTAATGAATGGTTCATTAAGATTTCTAATACCGAAAATTAAATCTTGATAGATTAATAGGAGGATGAAGATCATATGACAATGATCTGGAATCAAGTCTTGGACATATGTCTGCTGATGAGATCAATAGACTAGTAAGATATGAAACTTTAGAATGTCTAAAATTTCAAATCTTACATACTTGTTAATATTGTATTCAAAGTAAAATGTCTAATACACCCTTCTATGGGAATGGTGTTAGATGTCGAGGTATTCAAGATCTCATACATATTGATGTATATAGATCATCTATATCATAGTAAACATTATGGATATGTGATATCTATTGATGATTATGTATGATATGAGATTTCTTCTCTTCACCTGAGAAACCTTTGAAATGTTCAAAGATTTCACAATTTTGGTTTAGAACCAAAGTTTGAAGAAGATGAAATGAATTTGATCTAACCTAGGTAGCAAGTACCTATTAGATAAATTCAAAGAATGCCTTATGAAGATATGAATGTCATTTCTATCTCAATCCTCCTAACACACCTAAACTCAATGGAGTTGTAGGTACATACAATTGGATCATGTGTGACATGATTTGATCAATAAATGAATTTTAGCATAATTACCCCTTAGTTTCCATATATATGTGTAGTAGAGACTACAATATATATCCTTAATAAGGTTCCATGCATGTAAGCTAGACTCTAGCACTAGAAAGTGCTACTTCGTTAGGAAAATAAAGGATGGTATTGGATACCTACTTTATGACCTTGAGATTCTTAAAAGCTCTCATCTCTGAGAATGTGATTCTTTAAGGATTGAGACTTTTGAGAATCAAGATGAAATGAGGTGAAGGAACTCATTTAATCTTGAGAAGATAATGAGGCTCCTAAAATCGGAAACTAAAAGGATAATTAAAAATGAAACATTAATACCTCTTCAAATGAATTTGAGGATGTATTCCATGTGTCAGTTAAGTCTGACAATGATCGGACTTCGTGTGATGAAGCTCCTGAGGATCGTGACATGGAAAGATGGATATTAGCAATAAATTCTAAAGTAGACTTCATATATAAATGTTGTATATGGACCCTCGAGGATTCACCTATAAGGGTAAGACCCGTTAAGGTGTAAATGGATCTTCAAGAGAAGAGGGAACCTGATGAGAAGGTAGAGACCTTCAAAGCTCGGTTCGTAGTCATAAGCTACACATAGGAAGAAAAGACATTGCTTGCAATGAGACTTGCTCTTCGGTAACCATGCTTAAAATCATCAGAATATTGCTAACCTTAGCTACACAACTTGACTATTGAATCTTCAAGATGTAAGTCAAGATTGCATTCCTCTAAGAATGCCTCTCTGAGGATATTCACAATAAGTAACCCCAGGGCTTCATGGTTGAGGAAAGCAAGGTGTCCAAGCTAAAGAAATTCCATCTATGGACTCAAATAAGCTTCTTGTAGTTGGAACATAAGATTTGATGAAATTATAAATGTTATGATTTCAGATAGAACCTTGATGAACCATGTGAAGCTTAGTGAGAGTTCTATTGTGTTCATCGTGCTAAATGTAGATAATATCCTAATCATTTGGAATGATATAAGGATGATAATAAGTGTTTTATGATCTGGCTATTCCATACCTTAAGATATGATCTCAAAAGATGCATCTTGGATCTTAGTTTTGAAGGTGTTCAGAAGCAAAGAAAAGTGGGTGTTGGGACTGTCACATTTGTAGTGCACCTTGGATATGTTCCATTTTTCTGAAAATTCCAAGAAAGGCTTCCTTCCCTTGAGATTTGGTACTGACCTATCTAAAGGGATAACACCTCAAAGAGTTGAGGAAGTGAATGTTAGAACTGCTTGCACTTGTGCATCAGTTACGAGAAGCTAAGTGTATGCTAGATGTGTACAAAAGCTAGATATCTGCCATGCAGTGGGAGTAGTAAACTGTTACTAATCCTACTATGGAGAAAGAACACTTGATTGCAGTAATAACAATATCTTCAAAGATGACAAGGCTTTAGAGATAGTGATCTCTAAGTCTTATCTTCAAGAGCTTAAGACTTTATAGATAAAGATCTAAAAGGTCTTAACTGTATATACCTTATGAGATAGTGATCTCCAGGAATAAGGGTATTCTGATAGGGATTATGGAAATAATGGTTATAATAATTATTAAGCAATAGTGTCAAGGACACTATAATTACTTTATCGAGATTGAGTATTGGTTGCATAAGATACAACATTCGCAATGGATGTGAGCACTGTTACTAAGAGATATGCAAGTGCCGTAAAAGGACTTGGCATAGTCTTTTGGGAACAGAGTGACTAATATGCTTACCTAGCTATTTCTAAATAGCATATGATTGTCACATGAGTGTGGATTTAAATGATTAGCCCATTAATGGCTCTTTGGGCTAGTGGGAGATTGTTGGACATGTGAGCCCACGGCGAGCCATTATGCAATAAATGTTATTGCAAATATCATTCCCTGATCTGAAATGAAGAATAAATAATTTGCATAATAGGTCCCTCTGTACAATTAGGGTTATGTACCATGGCTATCTTAATGATCATACAGTTGTTGATTCAATTATTGAATCATAGAGGATGGTGCTTGGATGAATATCTAAAGAGTTAGATTGAGGACTCATCAAGCACCGTCAAATGATTATTAAGATGTAATCTCCAGCCTGAGTAGGAGATGGCAATCATTTCTCACATAGGTTGATATCTGACCGACCTCTTGATGCAAGTCCTCTGCATAGGAATAAAGATTCGGAGGTGTCAGATTAGTTAGGTCAAAGAGTTGACTTAACGAGATCGAGATAACCTAAGTCCTATGTTGAATATTGTCACAGCATAGGCACGCATCCTCTGACCGGAGACAGATGTGTTACTATATGTCTGAGTACGTACATTTGGCAGACCAATAGGTTGATGACCTAATCAAGGTCTATACACCGGTGCGCTGGTGTGCATATAAGGGCATATGAGTAATACGATCTCTCAAAGGGATCATACAGGTTCATTACTGAACCGGAAGACATGAGCTCACTCATGAGATATTGGGAAGAATCAAATTTCGTGCACGGTCGTCTCGCTTTGGAAGCTTGATTGAATTTGTAGGTTTGATATATACTTTTGGAAAGTATATGATCAAGACCTAGGTATGATATATGCTTTTGGAAAGTATATGATCGATACCAAATCCCAATGATCAAATGAGAAACTTAGTGATCAAACCCTGAAGAAGACAGTATAAAATTGATCTTGATCTTCGGGTTGACCATGGGTCTTCCAGTATGCAGGATGTATAGGTATTGGGAATACCTGAGCGTGATGTGATCATAAATGATTGTATATCCATGACGCTTCCATTCCGGGTCTGGATTTTAGTGACTCCTCTCAGTAGAGAAGTAACTTGATCTTAGTCCAAGTGTTGGACATTGATCTGAATGTGATTCAGATGCAATGAGAAGATTAAGTATGTGGTCTTGATTTAATCAAGCATCTGTGGGAGGTTTGTAAGATCTGGATTTGAGATAAGATCTCAATATCCAAGTCACTATACGTGGAACAATACAATCACCCTGTCCTAATCTCCAAGTATCTGTGGAGAAAGCACATCATTCTTGAAGGAGTTCAAGAATAATTCATTTGATGAATTATGTATCCCAGCATCGAGAAAGTGGATAATTAAATATGATTTAATTATCATGAATAATATGAATTTGATTCATATTATAAGATGAGATATCTAAGATAATTAAATGTGATTTAATTATCAAAGATATGAATAACATGAATATGATTCATTTTATTTGGGCACATGAGAAAAGATATCCAAGATGATTAAATGTGATTTAATTATCATGGGTATGAATAATGTGGATAGCACTATCCATATTAATCATATATATTATAAATATAATTTATAATATATTAGAGAGAGGAAACTATGTAAATAGCATTTGATTATTATTAATGTGAATTGGATTCACATTAAGTAATTAATTGGAAATACAATTTGCAAATTAGTTAGGGTTGTGAATATGATTCACATATTTAACAATGGCATGATTGAAATATTCACAAATTAATTTGGAATTAATTTGGTGGATATTTTTAATAATACGTTGAGAAATAATAATACAAAATAAAAAGGAGATAAATAACCTCCAAATGAGGTGGCGTCACCAATGACATGGTCAAGGGTGACGCCCCCTCAATTTTAGGAGGAAATTGGTTGTCTCCCCTTTATTATATTATTATCTCTTGATAATTAATTTATGTTAAATTAAATTGTGTTGATAATGTTGCAACATATATTTAATTTAAATATAAATTAATGTTGTTGGTTTTTAGCCAACAACAATCTTGGCCATTGATTAATACATAGATCACCATGGCCGTTGGATCTATGTGTCCCATGGATTGAGATCCATTGGATCCCAAACTAGTATAAAAGGAGGGCTAGCCTAGCCTTCCAATGTACAACATGATTAAGAGTTGTAGAAGTTTACAACTCTCTCTCTCTCCTCTCTCATATTCTCGCCCTCTCTCTTTCTCTCATCCAAAAGGTGGTCGTCCATCTTGTGTTGAGAAAGAAGAGACTCTTGCATTCGCCTTCAACGACTCGGGGATCTCCTTCTTCTTTGGGGTTGCTTGCTCTAAAGGAAGACGACAGATTTCGTATGACGAAATCAGGGGATCCATCGCTTGGATCTTCATCGAGGATTGCGGGAGGAACGTGACTCGTCATCGCACCCGCAAGTGCGTTCTTTGTGGATCGGACTTAAGACAGGAGGATCTCTTGTTTGGGATCTCGCGATCACAACCACGCTTCAAGAGGTATTCCTTATATTTTGTGGTTTGATGAAACGATCCGAGAAGTGTTCGTGATCATGTGGTTTCATCTTTAGATTTAAAATTTTTTAATTTCCACTGCATCTAGCGACTAGTGCGACTAGTCCCCCGATCGTATGAGATACGATCGTCACGCTTCCGTGATGCGCTTGAGGATTCTCAATATCCTTCACTTTCTTCATATGTTAGATTCAGCTGAATGTCTGGAACTTCATGCTCGATCACGTGCGATGGATCGGGATTGTACTCCCTTAACATTGATACATGAAAAACATCATGTAACTTGGAATAATGAGGGGGAAGAGCCACCTGATATGTTACTTCTCCCACTTTCTTTATTATCTCAAAAGGTCCCGCATATCTAGGACTCAATTTTTCCTTTTTGCCAAATCGCGCTACTCCCTTGGTAGGAGAAATCTTTAAGAACACATGTCCACCTACCTCAAAATTCAATTCCCGCCTTCGACAATCAGCATAAAATTTTTGTCTACTCTAAGCGGCTAAAAGTCTCTTCCGAATTACCTCCACACCCTTCATACAAATTTGGACTAATTCAGGCCCTAATATGTATTTTTCCCCAACATCGCTCCAGCACAATGGGGATCTACAAGGTCAGCCGTATATTACTTCAAAAGGAGCCATCTTAATGCTTGCATGATAGCTATTATTATAAGTGAATTCAACCAAAGGCAAATGTCTATCCCAATTTCCAGCAAAGTCGAGGGCACAAGCTCTCAACATGTCTTCTAATGTATGGATTGTTCTTTCAGATTGTCCATCAGTCTGAGGATGAAATGATGTGCTGAACTTCAAACTCGTACCCAAAGCATCTTGCACGCTTTTCCATAACCGAGAGGTATATCTCGTATCTCTGTCTGACACGATCGATATCGGAACACCATGGAATTTCACTATCTCATTCACATATAATCCAGCAAGGCTCTCTGTAGATTGATCCAATCTGATGGGTAAGAAATGTGCCGACTTTGTTAAGCAATCAATAATCACCCAATAGTGTCAAATCGACCCTTCTTTATTTTTGGTAACCCACAAATAAAATCCATAGTGATATGCTTCCATTTCCATTCGGGGATCTCTAGTGATGCAGATGACCTACAGACTTTTGGTGCTCAATCTTTACTTGTTGACAAATAAGACATACCGACACAAATTTTGCAATGCCCTTCTTCATCTTAGGCCATCAAAAATTCCGTTGTAAGTCTTTGTACATTTTTGTAGTGACGGGATGAATGGTATACATGGACCTGTGATCCTCTTCAAGAATTTCTTGCTTTAATTCACTATTATCAGGAACCCACGGTCTATTACGGAATCTCAATGCTCCATCTAATCCGATTGAGAAATCAGATCCTTCTTTTTGAGAAGCGATTATTAATCTTTGGAGATCATTATCATCCTTCTGAGCCAAGATAACGTTCTTTACCATTGATGAGTGGATCTTCATTCTAGCCATAAAAACTCTAGTCTTCCTTTCAATAAAAGGGTTCCATTCCTCTAAATCTTTCATTAGCTACCATTGCAATTTCATACTTGCGAGCTTCCCTTCATATTTCCTACTCAGAGCGTCAGTAACTGCATTTGTTTTTCCTAGATGGTAGTCAATGGAAAGATCATAGTCTGATAGAAACTCCAACCATCGTATTTGCCTCAAATTCAGTTAATTCAGTTCCTTCTGAGAGAAGATATACTTGAGACTTTTATGATCAGTAAATACCTCAAATTTCTCTCCATATAAATAATGACGCCATATCTTTAGTGCAAAAACTACCGCTGCAAGCTCTAAATCATGTGTCGGATAATTTCTTTCAGCTTCCTTCAACTGTCGGGATGCGTAAGCCACAACTTTTCCATGCTGCATGAGGACACATCCCAAATCGGAGCCTGATGCATCAGTGTAGATCACAAATCCACCACTACCAGATGGTAGCGTAAGTACAGGAGCAGTCGTCAATCTTTCCTTTAACTCTTGAAAGCTTTGCTCACACATTTGAGACCATTCAAACTTTACATCCTTTCTCAACAATCGGGTCAGAGGTAGAGGGATCTTAGAAAAATTCTGGATGAATCTCATGTAATACCCTGTCAGTCCTAGTAAACTGTTGATTTCAGAGACATTCTTGGGCTGACTCCAATTTAAAACATCCTCCACCTTTGCGGGATCCACAGAAATACCCTTCTTGGATACAACATGACCAAGGAATGCTACTTCATGAAGCCAAAAGTTGCATTTGGATATTTTAGCATAAAGCTGGTGTCGTTGCAATGTCTCAAGAACTAATCGAAGATGGACTCGGTGTTGCTCGATATCTAGTGAATAAACCAAAATATCATCAACAAAGACAATCACAAACTTGTCCAGATATTCTCGGAATACCCTATTCATTAACTCCATAAATGCAGCAGGCGCATTTGTGAGGCCAAAAGGCATCACTAAGAATTCATAGTGCACGTATCTTGTCCTGAATGCTGTCTTTGATATGACTTCATCCCTGATCCTGAGTTGATGGTAACCGGACCGAAGATCAATCTTGGAGAAGACCGCTGCTTGCTGCAATTGGTCAAATAAATCATCGATGCGAGGTATCAGGTACTTATTTTTTATGGTGACTTTATTCAACGCTTTGTAATCAATGCAGAGCCTAAGGGACCCGTCCTTCTTTTTCATGAATAACACAGGAGCACCCTAAGGAGAAACACTTGGTCTCAAGAACCCTTTATCTAATTAGTCTTGCAATTGCTTTTTCAGCTCATCCAACTCAGCAGGAGCCATTCTGTAAGGTGCCTTAGAGATAGGTGTGGTATCCGGTAATACATCAATAGTGAAGTCAATCTCCCTTCTAGATGGAAAACTCGGGAGGTCATCTAGAAAAACCTCCTGAAAATCTCGTACGACGTCCAAATCCTCAAGCTGCATTATAGAGGATTTTGTACTTATTATGCTAGCCAAATAAGTCGTGCACCTGGTAGCTATCAATCGGTATGCTCTTAGAGCTGAGATAATCATCTGACTTCTCTTTTTGTCTCCGTGGATGACCAATTCTGTCATATGTGGTTTATTAAAAATCACATTTTTTTGTCAGCAATATATGGCTGCATAGTGCTCCCAAAGCCAATCCATACCCAAAATAACATTTAAATTATTCATCTGTAGTAATATCAAGTTGGTTGCTAGATTATGTCCTTCAACAAGGACAGCTACATCGGCCATGTAGGTTCCCAAAGTAGAGTGTTCACCCATCGGTGAAGTCACACTAAGTGTATATGGAAGTTCAATAACATCAAAATTCAACTTGTTGGCAAATCGATGAGAGATAAAAGAATGTGATGCACCAGAATCAAATAAAACATAGCTCAAATGATCCGCAATAGAAAGAGTGCCTTCCACTGTGGCGTGTCCATCTTCCTCCTCTCCTGAAGGTAGAGCGAATACCCGTCCTTTGAAATGCTTCTTTTGATCTCCAGAGTTCTGTTCCTTCTTCTTGGGATATTCTCTAATAAAGTTCCCCTTCTGTCCGCAAGCCAGGCAAGCTCCTGTAAGCTTATAGCACTCTCCCGTGTGCCTTCTATCGTAGTTAGGACATATAGGATATACTGGCTTATCTTTCGTGGCATTCTCGATTCTGGGCTTCTTTCCTTTATCCTTATCATACTTACCCTTCTTATTGTCGGCGGAATGGGGACGTTTGCTGCCACCTTGTTGTTGGATTCTTTTATATGCTGAGTCGATCTCCACAACTGCTGAAACTGCATCCGAAAAAGTCTAAGGGCCTCGAGCGAGCACCTTCATGCCCAAACCTGAATTCAAGCTTTCAACAAATTTCCTAACACGTTGTCTTTCATTTTCGCATATTCCTTTTCCGTACTTTTCCAGCTCTTAGAATTTGGAAGCATATTATTCAACGGGTAAACTCCCTTGTCGAAGCTCAATAAATTATAGTCTTTTTGCATCTCGAACATGCTGAGGAATGTAACGTTCGGTGAAACATTCCTTAAAGTCCTTCCATTCGATGGTGGTTTTATTAGCAAAGTGTATACTTTTACAAGAAGTCCACCATTCTTTCGCATTATCACGCAAATGATAAGTGCCAAATATCACCTTCTTCTCCTCAGGACAATCGGTTGCCTCAAAGGCAAGTTCCATTTCCCTCAACCAATGCTCAGCTTTATCCGGCTCAAGTTCTCCTAAAGATATGCGGATCATGCTAATTGAAAGTCTTCAGGGTCAATCCACCAGCACCATGTCCTTGGTGCTTTTGCTGCTAAGCCATTATGGTCATCAATTCCAACATTTGACGTTGCATGTCCATAGCCATATCCTGGGTAGACGAAGAATCACGATCTCTGTTCGCCTCATTCCCACGACGAGGGCCATCTGAAATGATGACATGTGAAATTTACGGTCAAATGTATATTTCTAAAACTAATGGATCTAAGTTTGAATTGGTTGGATATCTTATGCCCAGAGGAACTCATGCTCTAATACCACATGTAACGAACCCGATCGTTCGAGAATGTTGCGGAAGCGAGAAACTCAGCGGATATCTCGGGAACGTTACTCATAGCATCAATCATAGCATAAAACATCAGTAAAGAACTGACAAAAAAACTTTCCATAATAATAATAAGGTCACAATTTCAAGAGTTCCTTAATTAAAGAAAAGATAAATAAACTAGATGAAATCGTATCCACGATTTCCTAATTCCAGTGGGCATAAAAGACGTCCTTCCAAAAAAACCCGCAATAGTTCCATACCGCTCCTGCTTCTTGAAGTCTGTGTCATCTCCCTTAGACCGTGAATGATTTAGACGTTCTCCTGAAAAAGATTGACAATACATGTCATGAGCATAACGCTCAGTATGTGCCGAGTTAGGGTCAAGCCGGCTAGTGTAGAGAACAAGTCACCAAAGCCTTTATCATATGAATCATAAATCAACTTATTTAATGGATATAACTAAATTTCCTTCATAACCAAGAATGACATAACATATTTGCACATATACCCGTAAGTTTTACCATATTTGCATGTATGTCCTTAATATTCATATAAATTACACATATGCACTTTACAATAACATAATTGCACATGTACCCTTAAAATTACCATAAATGACAAATATGCACATACCATTGACATAAATTGCATATATGTCCATAACATTAACATAAGTTTCATACGTGCACTTAACTTTAATGGAACTTACACATAATTCCATAAACAATAACATAATTGCATATATGCACATGATATTAATATATACTGCACATATGCCCATGACCTTTTTCATATTTAGTGTGGTCTTGATTGTTACTTCTTAGGCGTCTTTGATGGCTTACCGCCGGCACAAGCGGTTCATAACAATACATAACATGACAATGTAGCTACGATTGTAGAGGACTTATCTTTTGCCTCATACCGGAAGGCATTGGCCCTTTAGGCCTTTACGACCCCTTGGTTCGGGTCGGTGCCAAAAAAATCTTAAACTTATGTGCATATATCAATGTACTCATCTTATTTTTACACATTATCATAACATTACAGATTATAGAGAAAAATTAGTCATGAATTGATGATATCAATTTTATGAATGCATTTCCAATGAATGTCTAAATTGCATTATAAACCCATGTTTTTAAAGTCCAATATCTGCCAACATAAAACACACCGACCACAATAGCAAGTATTAGATTTACTAGCATATGTAGATCAAGTGGCATAATTTAATACTGTTTAAAGTGGCAGGGGATATACATATGGACAGAACCCAACAATACGGGATTCGTTCATTCAGCAGTAAGAAAAGATCCGACATGATACTAATTTTCAAGGACATCACTATATTTAAGTCTTACTTATGAGAATTCTGATATAACTATTCTTCTATCTTCCATATAATGTCAAGGATTTAGAAAAAAAATCATTAAATTCCAATGTAAATTATGTAGGTAATCTCTCACACCTAAATACGGAGTAATCAATATTGGAGAAGAATGAACCATATTCTTGATAGGAAATCTCGTACCCTTTAAACAATTCGAATTGACTTTTATGCAATTATAACAACACATTTTCCAACGACCATGCAATCTCAATTTCGAGAAGAAGAACGATCCCAGAGAAAGAAGTTAATTTTATTTTTCCTCACAATGGAAATCATGATTGATTAAATGTTGTGGCTAATCTTGCTTGTCGTGAAAAATCTCATCAATATTATGATCGATTGCCATCAATATTATCACAACTCCGATCAGCGGCCAGTTCATCGGTGACAATCCTGCATGTTTGACACATACATCTATAAATTATAGTTCTAAATCAAAGATCAACACAAAATGTCATTTAATGATCCTATGTGTTCGACACATACCTTGACGGACAAGAAGTCCACCCTCAATGATTCTTCCTATCCGAAGCTTCGTCGACCACGTCGTTGCTCTGCCTATTCCGTCGGATCAAGACCTCGATGCCGACGAAGAAAGTTGACGTTGCTGGATTCAAGAACGGCGCGACGAAAAATATCGCCGGCGGCCTCTCACTCTCTCTCTCTCTAGCTATCTCTCACGTTATGAGAAGATGAGGAGATTAATAAAGTCTCTTGTATTTATAGGCTCAATTAAAGAGATAATTAGCAATAATAATATGGATTTAATTAATGGATAATAGTCCTAATCTATTGTCTCTCCCTTATTAATGTTTTTTTTATTATCCTATGAAAGATGACGTTGGAGTTTGTTGTAGCATTTAACTACTTTTTTTTATTATTGTTTGATATAGAATCAATCCGTTACATATTTACATATGTAGAACTCGATATTTTATCGAATGAATATATCTATATTCAACTCTATATTCAGTTCGATTAACAGACTTACTTATACAAATTTTTTATCTATCCTTTTTGAGAAATATAAAAAAACAATTTGCTATTTTTGAAATAAAAAATATAGACGAGTTCTTACTGGATAGAGGCCATTTACTAGAGGGGCACAGTTCTTCGGCGATGCCTACCCCACCTCAATTTTTCCCTCTCAAAGTCAAACATCACCTGGCCGCCCAAGACAAGTGTTAAGCTAAAGGACCTTGACAAGTATCAAAACTAAAGCACATCCCTCACTCCCAAAAACGGTTATTCTGACATTTCCTTTTTTTACCGCTCTAAAATTCTCACGGAAACCGCCATTCCAGGCCTATCACGCCATTCCTCGGCGTGATGTCACCGCGTTAGATCACGTGACACTCGTTTCCGTTCCTATCCACACGAAAATCTCAAACGGGATTTCTATTTTATAGAATTTGGCAACAAAACATATAAATCTCCCCTCCGGCATTTGGGCGGACTCTCTCATATTTCGTTTGCCCCCTTCTATTGAGCGGGAACTCAATTCGGACATCACCAACTCGCAGCAGGGGACGCGAGTCTGCGTGTCTGCTTGAGAGAGAGGGACAAAGAGAGGGAGAGCTTTGAGCTTCGAGGAGATCCGGATGTCGACTGTCTCGGAGGTGGAAAAGGCGGCGGCGGCTGACGAGGAGGTCGTTTTCGTGGAGCTGCCGGCGCCAGAGGGGTGGAAGAAGAAGGTCCAACCATTTCCTCAACGCGTTCTACTAATCTGTCATTTCCTTGTGGCGTTTCCGTGCCTTTATCGGTGGTTGGTGGAGTGGATTTGTGGGGACCTTGGGGGATTAGGGTTTTGGTTGGCGTAGTTGGGAGTGCGTGCAAAAGGGGAGCTAGGGTTAGGGCTTGAGGGGGTTTCATGATTTTGGGTTTTAGAACGTTGTTTGGAATTCTTTTCTTTGTTGCTTGAACTCTTTTATTTGCAATTTTTGCTTTTGTTTGAAAAAGAACATTTTTCTTGCTTGTCTGAGGAGCTGTTTTTGTTTGTTCTGGCTGTGATTCATTATAAAAATATGTTACTTTTTGGAGGCTGGATAGATTAAGTCAGTGATATCGTTTCTGACTCTCATATTGCCATATACTCTCTTACACGAGAAGGTGGAATCAACTCTGTTAGAAAATAGGAAGCGGAAGCAGAAATGATAAATAGAGCATAATCAAGAAATATAAAAACATGGAAGAACAATAGGATTTAATGTGGAACCATACTCCCTAAGAAGCGGGATAAAACTACGGGAGAATGCCTCAGAGGGATGGTGTGTCTATTGCACTTTTCTCAATTGATATAGGAGGTATGGGGCTCCTTATATAGCCTCCACAGACCCTCCAAGTCCCACCACTGGTAGATGTGGGACTAAACTCTTGGATCGGGTAAATGGTTCTGGAGGGATCCATTTACCCATCTCCCTCGTAAGTGACGCATATATCAAATACTCCAACACTCCCCCTCAAGCTGGAGCATGCAATGCTCAGCTTGGACGAACAGAAAGAAACTCAATCTACGCTACAAGAAACTACAGACAATATCAACCCAACACGCACAACTGCTGTTGTCGAGGACCTGCTTCTCATGCCGTGCATGTGAAGAGGACGAACGTGCTGGAGTGTGATTCTGCTGAATCTCCTCGTCGGAGAGCATGTGCTCTGAACTGCGCCTGTCAGAGTCACTGCAACTGAAATGAGTCTCCTTGTCAGAGTACTCCGGCCAGCCACAACATGTGGACAACTGCTCCATATCTGAAAAGGGCCGAACTGAAAAAGACCATGGAAGTGCAATCCTCATCGGAGTCCACGGTCGTTGGAGAATGGAGTCTGAAAAAGTCTCTTTGTCGGAGAATTGAGTCTCTCCAATCTGGCACAGAGAATAGTACACTACTCTGGAGTACTTATGATACTACATGAAAACTCTTGCCTACATGGCATAAGGAATGATCCTCTACTCTGGAGTCCCTATGGCTTACATGAAAACTCCAATCGAACAACAACAAGAAGAATGATGGGGACCGCGAACAAATGATGGCAAACATCTGTACATTTGAAAAGAAGACCGCATCCATGTGTGTGTCTGAAATTGACTCGAAATCTGTCGTCGAGTCTGACAAAATATCTGTAGAGTCTGAAAATCGGCTGGTCTGGAGTATGTCGTTTGAATATGGAATATCTGCATCGGGAGAATATGAATAGACTTGTGACTTTACATAATACTCCCCCTTTCTCCCATACTTGTCGGAAAATATAGACGTCGACCAAGTTGGGAGAAGACAAAGAAATTGGGGAAATAAAACATGAAAGTCGGGGCTTTTTGTCATTTTTTTAAAAATAGCCGCCATGTTTTTTTCTCAACATAAGCTGTTCAATTTTTTTTTCTTTTTTACGGCTTTTTCAAATAATAATTTTTTAAGCCGTTGCAATTTTTTTTAAATACTTGCGTACGACCTTTTCTTTTCTTTTTCTTTTTTGGTACGATTCCCTTTTTTTTAATATCACGACCCAACGGCCCAAAACATTCTCTTCACCCTTTTTCTTTTCTTCTTCTTTTTTTATAACCCACTGTCCTCTCCACCTTTTTTTACATCGTACGGCCCACTTGGGGCCCGAAGCATACATGAACCCCTTTTCACCTGAACGAGAGACGTTCCCTTTTCGGGGTCTTCATATGCCGCCGCTTCAGGAGGAGCTGCAGGCCTGCAGCCATGGCGCACCGCTGCCAGGAAGCTCTGGAGTGCGTCGCCGAAGGCGTGCGGGAGTAGCGCTAATTGTGGCTGCTCGAAGATGGGGAGCCGCCTTGATCCTGGATGCACGCGGAAGAGGAGCAACCGCCTTGCTCCTGGAGGGTGCGTGGAGAACTGTAGGTGTGTTGGGTTGCGCCTGTAGGTGTGCTCCAGATGGAGGTGTCTATCTATTGCTACTTCGAGGCTGCCGCTTCGAGAGGGAGACAAGGGCGACGACCTGGAGGATGCGCGATGCACTTGTAGGGCGGGGCTTCGTGCGTCCTTGATGGAGAAGAACTCTCCGCCTGTGGGTCTGCTATTCAGAAGAGAGAGGCTGTGGCTCCGCCTGGGAACTACGGCTGCTAGGGATGCGCATGATGTGCGAACGACGGTGCATGATCTGGGGAGCGCAAAGGTGCCTGGAGGTGCGGCGTCTGCACCTGCACCTTCGTGGATCCCGAGGAGCACAGGGGCCAAGTTGGGCTACTGCTTTTGCCCTGGAGATCGCTGCCTCGATCATTGGTTTCAAAAAAGAAACCCTAGAATACAGAAATTAGGGTTTAAAAATAAACCCTAAAATACGTAGACAGATCATAATCTTGAGAAATAATCTTCACAAAATAAATCTCCAATATCAACATCGAATCTCGAACAAAAAATAAGAACATGAAAATTCTCGAGAATCGAATCCGCTCTGATACCATGTTAGAAAATAGGAAGCGGAAGCAAAAATGATAAACAAAGCATAATCAAGAAATATAAAAACATGGAAGAACAAGAGGATTTAACGTAGAACCCTACTCCCTAAGGAGCGGGATAAAACCACGGGAGAATGCATCAGAGGGCTGGTGTGTCTATTGCATTTTTCTCAATGGATACATGAGGTTTGGGGCTCTTTATATAGCCTCCACAGAGCCTCCAAGTCCCACCACTGGTAGATGTGGGACTAAACTCTTGGATGGGGTAAATGGATCCTGGAGGGATCTATTTACCCATCTCCCGCATAAATGACGCATACATCAAATACTCCAACAAACTCAGACATACAAAACGAACTTGATTTTGGTTATGGATTTCTACAAGGAGTTGATTTTGAAGAACATGACGTTGCTTGTTTTGTTCCTGACTGGTTTATTTTCCCCAAATACTTCTCCAGTGTTCAGGATTTTCAGGATTTTCAAACTTTATTCAGTTACAAGTTCTATATCTGGTTGTCCGACACGCACACTGGTGCACATGTATTTGTGTATGCCGTATTGGAAAGTAATAAATTATATTTTCTCTGCAACATATATTGACACTGGTGCACATGCTGCTGTATTAGAAACTAATGAAGTTAATCTTAAATCTGCAATATTGATACTGTTAAGAAATTGCAGAGAATTAATAGGATGAACACATTTTTTCAATATTTATTGTGACCATGATGTGATCTATTTTACACATGCTAGAAGTAGAAGAAAGTAATGCGGTCTAGTAGCATGCAATACCGACAATTAACTTATATTAATAGAAGACATTATTCAACAAATGTAATATCTTACATCTGGTACTGTTAGAGTAAAAATACTCTGATGTGTTATTCCATAGAGCCCTCGGGTCTCTTATATAGAGAGAAAACCCTTGGGTAAATTACATAGACGCACGTTATATAAATAGGAAATACAAACAATCCGACATAACACAATATAACCTCTACACTCCCCCTCAAGATGGAGCATAGATATCTATCATGCTCAGCTTGGAAGAACATCTCTGGAAAGGTCCTCTGAGCAATGGCTTGGTGAATATATCAGCAGTCTGGTCCTCTGAACTGACATGAGAAGTAGAAATGAAGCCCTTCTGAATCATGTCTCTAGTATAATGACAATCCACCTCGATGTGCTCTCATGGAAGGCCGAATTATTGGCAATAAACAATGCTGCCTGATTGTCACATTGGAGATTCATAGGCAAGGAAACATCTACATTCAAATCTTCTAAGACTGCTCTAACCCACATCATCTCTGCGCTTGCTTGTGCCATGGCTCTGTACTCGGATTCAGCACCGGATCTCGCCACAACGGTCTGTTTCTTGCTTTTCCATGAAACTAAAGAGCTCCCTATGAAGATAGCAAATCCAGAAGTAGATTTACGATCTCTTGGGCATCCTGCATAGTCTGCATCTGCACAAGCTGAAATAGACAGATCTGTATCTTTCCTGAATAGCAACCCTGTGCCTGAGGAGGACTTCAGATATCTCAATATCATGTACAAGGCATCCATATGAACTTGCCTAGGCTGCTCCATAAATTGACTCACCCGGTTTACTGCAAATGCAATATCCGGTCGAGTTATAGTAATGTATAAGAGCTTACCCACCATTTCTCTGTACCTTCTTTTGTCCACCTCTTCGGTATCATCATCGTACAACTTCATGCTTGGGTCCATAGGTGTGCTTGACGGTCTGCATCCAGTCATTCCTGTTTCACCTAGCAAGTCTGCATTTGATCTTCTGAACCCCTGTCGTTCAATTAGCTGGGAAAGCTTCTGGAACCAGGCTCGGGGACTCTGCTTGAGGCCATAGATAGCCTTATGAAGTCTGCACACCATCTGAGTCCCCCCCTCAGCAGCAAACCCTGGTGGCTGCTGCATGTAGACTTCTTCCTGTAGGTCACCATACAGGAAAGCATTCTTGACGTCAAGCTGAAAAATAGGCCAGTCACGTACCACAGCAACCGATAGTAGGATACGAAGAGTAGAGTGTCGAGCCACCGGTGAAAAAGTATCCAAATAATCTACCCCATAAGTTTGGGTAAATCCACATGCAACAAGTCTGGCCTTGTATCTGTCGAGACGTCCATCTGCATGATATTTTACCGTAAACACCCACTTGCAGCTTACTACGGATGCACCTGTAGGAATGGGAACTAGAGACCACGTCCCTCGAGACTGTAAGGCACGCATCTCCTCCTCCATAGCTAGTCGCCATCAATCAATCTTCATGGCTTCGTGATATGTCCGTGGGATATCAACGGATGAGACAGCAGCTGCAAACTTCTGGAAATCCCCATTGAGACGATGAAATGAGACCTGGGAGGCAAGAGGATATGAGGCACATTTTCTTCTCTGCTTTCTTTGAGCAATAGGCTGATCAAGATCATCTATCATTGTGGTGACTGGTGGCTCCCTCTCCTGTGGTAAAGGCTCCTGCATTGGTGCATTGTCTAATCCATCATTAGTGATAACATCAGAACATACCTAAGGCGTGCTGGATGGTTGGCATGTAGATTGAGCAGGGCCTGTCCGCCTTGTATAGAACTTAGGAAATGGTACAGTTGGAGGTGTTGGTGGTGGTGGTGGTGGTGGTGTTGTAGTGGGTTGGCCCAGGCTTGGAGGTGGAGGAACATATACATTAGAATCCGTGGGTGTAGAGGAGACCAATCTGTCACCTGCAGGGGAGAAGTACATGACAAGTTCGAAAAATGTAACATCAGCACTCACATAGTTCTTGTCATGAACGGGGTCATAGCAACGATACCCTTTCTGTGTCCTGGAGTAGCCTACAAAAACACACTTGATAGCCCTAGGAGAGAGCTTATCAAGCCCTGTAGATAACCTGTGGACAAATGCAACAGTGCCAAAGACCCGAGGTGTAAGTGTAAACAAGTCTTTGTCAGGAAAAAGAACAGAGATAGGAGACTTTTCCCCAAGAATAGTAGCAGGCATGCGGTTAACCAGATAGCATGCTGTAAGAATAGCATCTCCCCAAAAGGCTAATGGGGCACAACTCTGAATAAGCAATGTGCGAGCAATATCAAGAAAGTGTCTATGTTTTCGTTCGGCAACCCCATTTTGTTGAGATGTGTATGCACATGTTGTTTGGTGGATAATGCCTTTAGAAGAAAGAAATTGAGCAAGGGAACGAGTGCAGAACTCCAAAGCATTGTCAGTACGCACATACTTAATGGTAGATGAAAAAACATTTTGAACTTCATTGATAAGATTTTGGATAACACTTCCTGCTTCAGATTTATTTTTAAGAAGAAAAGTCCAGGACACTCTAGAAAAATCATCAACCACTACTAAATAGAACCTGTGCCCCTGATGATCTGGGACACGACTGAGACCCCAAATATCTATGTGAAATAACTCAAATGGGGAGCGACTGCTCCGACTCTGACGACTGGGGAAGCTGGACCGATGGTGCTTCCCTAACTGACATGCTTCACAACGAAATGACGAACTTGGAGAGATCTGAGGCAGGAGGTGGCACATTTTCTGTAGCGGCAGGTGACCAAACCGAAGATGCCAGGTATATGGAGATACGGAGCTCTGGGAATGCAGTGAGACACCAGCATAAGAGTTCCGTACAAGACGATAGAGGCCATTGTGCTCAGAACCACAGCCAATCACCCTGCCCGTTAGTATGTCCTGAAAAATAACAGACGATGGGTCAAAAATAGCACGACAGTGCAAATCTCGTGTAATCTGACTGATAGACAAGAGATTCATAGAGAATTCTGGTGCATGTAGAACATTTTGTAAGTACATAGAGGGCAGCAAATCTGTCTCCCCCTGACTGATGATAGGGAATGAGTGCCATCAACAATGAGTACAGAGCGACCAGGCTGAACAGCTCTATAGGACTGCAAAATATCTCTCTCACGACAGAGATGATGGGTGGCGCCAGAATCAACAATCCACCCTGTGAGATCATGGTTATGATATGAGACTGAAGAACTACTTGAGACACTGGCTGAAGCAGATGTACTAGCTGACGCTGAAGCCGCAACATCAGAAGCGTCAGCACCCTCTGACGATGACTGTGGCATGATATCACGAAGCCGTGCCACTAGCTCCTCGAACCTGTTATCTGGAGTAGATGCTGGTGGACCCTGAACATGATCAACGACACGTGCAGAGGGAGGAAAGCCATGCTTGGAATAGCATGTATCCTCCGAATGACCAGTACGATGACAGAATGAGCACGTAGAGCGTATGCGACCTCCACGACCACGTCCACCACTTCCTCTGCCATGAAATGAAGACGAACTACCTCGTCCTCTGGAGACTGCCATTGCCGAGGGAGGTGTAGTCGCTGTATTCGATGGAACTGGTACACGACTGAGCCGTCTGTAGACTTCTTCCATCGGTGGAATGGCGGCATCGGCAAGGATCTGAGAGCGTGCCGCCTCGTACTCCGGGTCAAGGGCAGCAAGTAATACGCCAACCATAGTGGCGTTGCGGAACGTCTTCTGCTGTTCCGGCGTGGCTGTGAGTGGGATGGTGCTATAGAGTTTCTCGAACATTCCACGAAGAGACGTGTACAGAGAATGAAGAGGCCTCCCATTTTGCTTCGTTGTAAAAATATCATGCTGCAACTGCAGCATCTTTGTCTCGTTCCGCACCTGAGAGTATGTCGTGGCCAGAATATCCCACATCGCCTTGGCGGTGGGCTGATGGAGGACATCATTTGCTATCTCCGTCGTGAGCGTTCCTGACAGCCAAACTTTGGCATACGCGTCATCGGCCTCCCATGAGGCATATATTCCCTTCTTCTCCAGCGGTTCATCTTCGGTAAGAATATGCTTCTTACCACATGACTGCATAAGACTGAGGAACTGCATAGCCCACAGTTCGTAGTTCGTCCCGTCCATTTTGACGATTGGTGCCGAACCTTTAAAGGCACCTATGACGGGCATATCGACCTTTTGCTCTGACATACTGCCGGAGAAGCACAACTAGGGATGATAGACAAGGAAACTGGTGTCTACCGAGACCGTTGAGGATTCAAGTGCATATGTAGACGTTATGCACTTGAACCTATCATAGACCCGAGCCCGATCGAAGCGAGGCTGACGACAGCGAGGCTGGTGAAGCCTCGACGGAGAAGAAGAAGGCGGCGGGGCTGGGGCCTGGAGGGACTGGAGGTACCCGGCGGGTGGCCTGTAGGGGCCTGGCGGGACCGGAGAGGTGTGGCGGCGGGCCTGGAGGGGCCTGGCGGCAGCGGGAGGAGCTGGCTGGAGTCGGCGAGGGGCCTGGAGGGCCCCTGCGGCGGCGGGAGGGCCTGGAGGGGCCGACGGCTGGAGCCTGTTGGCGGGGGGGGGGGGGGGGTGGAGAAAACCCTTATACCATGTTAGAGTAAAAATACTCTGATGTGTTATTCCATAGAGCCCTCGGGTCTCTTATATAGAGAGAAAACCCTTGGGTAAATTACATAGACACACGTTATATAAATAGGAAATACAAACAGTCCGACATAACACAATATAACCTCTACAGGTACCATATTACAATATTTTCTCAAAAACAATCAATTGACATGAAAAAGAGATTACGCCCAAGAGAAGGCCTATTACGACCAAATGCGTTTAAAAATCATGTAATTTTGAGAACTAGTGAATTGTTTTATGGCATTGGAAAAAAGGTTGCATATTTTCCTATACCTATCTAGTCCTTGATTACAGTTTGGTGACATTTTGTGATTAGTTATTGTGCGTTATATCAGAATTTGGAGATAATTTTGTCATCGACCGCATGCTTTATATATTAGAAGTATCTTTTGCAAACTTGCAAAATTGGTAGTCAGTCTTTAGTTGAATGGGTCACGGCCACATGCTTTATATATTAGAAGTATTTTTTGCAAGCTTGCAAAATTGGTAGCCAATCTTTAGTTGAATGGGTCACTGACTAAGGATTTCAGCAATCGGGGATTAATCAGATATCTTCCATTTTGTATTTTTTTAAAGATTTTTAAATAATAATCTTTTTAAACATATTCTGATATAGACATATAAATTTGGATGTTTTCAGTACTACTGTATTAAGAATCTTACTATTAATTTATTTTAAAAATTAAAAAAGTATTACCATAATTAGCTAAATAATTTGGTCGATTAGTCAGACCAACTAAGAGGAAACGGTTTGGTTGTCCGACCGTGCCTATTCAGATCCTTTCTGTAGTCAACCAACTTTTGCAAGCTTGATTTTTTGTATTGTTAATTGTTAATGATTGCGTATCCCTATGAGTTCTTTTGCAACATGCTTCCATTTGTAACTCCTTTCTATTCTATAATGGATGTTTGGAGGGGCAGTTGCTGATGGCCTCCACCCCCTCCATTGATTGATGTTTCCAACCACCATTTTCTTCCATCCCCATGATAGTAGATCTTGGAGGCAGCAATCGTCCTTCAGCCAGCACCAATGTGGTATTTGCTGGATGAACAAGTTCACTGTGTTACTTAGTTTCATACATATGGTTGCTAGTGTTTTTTTGTCTATTTCTCTCATGTAATGGTCAACCAAATTGTGTTTTGATGCTGGTATTTGAATGCGTTGGTTTGGGTACATTGGATGAGAACATTGGTTTATAAATGAGTTCATATTTTGTTATGTAAGAGTTAGACATGGATGGATATTGCGATAGACGTTGAATTGTTGGTAGAATGGTGTGATTCCTAGTCACATATTTTTTGTTAGGTTAGAAACAAGGTTACACTCCATGGTGATTGTAATTTTAATGACTAAAATGAGTTTTTGTTGCCTTTTTCTTTCACCCCTTGCTTTATGCGTATTCCATGTGTATACAAATCTTCTGGGGATTTTGATGCATGCTCTCATATCCTTTTTGATTGTCGCAAGGATTTGGAATGAAGGTGTCTTCTTCGTTGCACCTTCCTATTGGATATTGTAAGGAATCAATCGATAGATTAATTTTCTTAGTGGGGTTGCATGATAAGCTGGATATTTATTGTCAAGGTGTGGCTTTGCACAGTTATTACAGAGGTTGGTTTCCAGAATGTATACGAATACGTCATCAACGCATACTGGATGGATGCTAAGCATAAGCAACCCCTGATCGGTCATTCGGAGTTTGTGGGGGTGAGAGTAGTGCTATGCTTAATGGGGCACACGGTTTTAGGCGAATGTTAGTTCCGTGGTTCTGTGGCTGTTGTGATTTCAGTGCTAGAATGGGCTCATTGCTTGAAGTTGTACCTTAAATTTTACATCTGTCTTTGATGACTTTCTGGGAAACAAAACTTTTGATGACATTTCTGATGACAACCAATAGAAGAAATCACTAAATTTGATAGTGTTATATATAATATCATTCTTCATTTCTTTGTTGAGTGGTAACCTTGTTTTTGAATATCAAGTTCAGTAATTCTTTTGCCAACGGTATACCGAGGGTCAATAGTCCCTGATTATGGTTATAAGTTTTTGTTTTTTTTTTGGGTAAAAGATAATGGTAAATATGTTGCGTCTCATCGGTAGTTCTTGCCCTCTATTCATTTTGTGCTACTTCCTTCCCGATATTCTTCTATGGACTTGTGAGTGATAGGTCGATCTATATGGCAGCAACTCATCCTTTATCCTTGTTGATTTGTGCTTTTTCACATTTGAGTTATGAAGGTGGTCATGTAATCTCTATATTTAATCTGATTTTTTTTAGATAAGATGGACCAGAAAGTTTGTTGCATCCGGGTTAGATTGATCTAACCCTACAATTGAAGAAATTCAATCTTTAAAGCTTATATGAATTTATGTCATTGCCGCCATTGGAAAGATCAAATTAGATATCTGAATAATCTCCAATTGACCAAACAATATGGTTATGCTAGTTGACTTCTATGATGTATTGATGAGGAGAAAGAGTGATCTGCATTTAAATTTCTAGAGCTTGGAGTTGTTACAATGGGAAATTTTATTATTATTTTGTTAAAAAATGAGATAAGGGAATTGCATATATGTGATCTAAAAAAATGTAAAGAGATGGCCAATCGATACCCTAATTGAAGGTGCAATGCCTTAGTAAGGGGGCCTTATACAAGGGGTTGGGGAATAAAAAATATGCACTAGGGAAACCATTAATAATGATTTGGCTTATTTTGTTGTAAGCTGGATGTGATATAGCACATATGTGTCCGTAGAAAGTGAATCCATGATCTTGCCCCATCAAAAGATGCCCAAAAAACGAAATGAAAATCAGATCCCTTTTTAGGCTTTACTTGCAACTGCACTATTTTCACTCTTTGTTTGAGTTACTATTTTTTGTCTTTAATGTAAGCATGAATTTAGATTTATTTTATATGGCGACCTCTATGAGCATATGATGTAGGTCCTCATCCTTATCTTTGGTGATTATCCTATGTATATTAGTGGGTCTAATATTGAGCATGGTTTTGGCTCTCGACAAGTCTATGCTCATGCAAGTAGACAAATCGTGAAGCACTCTTAAAGAACACACACTAGAGCTAGAATGCTAGTTGTTTATTTTGAGCAATTTCTAATGAATATATATGCTTGGGTTAGGTATTGGCGATCACATGTCTTATAGAGTTAAATGAACCATCTTTGCATTGTCCCCAAGTCATATAAATTGTTAGGTTATAATTTATAGTCTTGCAATCGGAAATCTCATCAATAGAATGCTTGGCAACTTGTTCGTTACACTTTTTGTCTATGTTCATAAGTCAGAACTTTTTGGTTTTGTAAGGGCTACATCGAGCTTTGTGGTTGGGAAACTTATGTTGGTTGGTGGTTACTTTAACATCACCCTGTCCCTATTCGATCAATTGATAGAGCATTCTGCTTGTACCTTTGCTAATATTCGAGTTCTCTTTTGGTTTATTTTCATGGATTTCCCTATCTGTCATGTTACTTGATGGAACATTTGGCAACTTCTAGACTGTGTTTGTAACTTTCATGCCTATGTTTCGCTGGTTGAGTTGATCACTCGTTAATTGGTTATGTTAATTTGATCTCGTTGTAATACAGTTAATTAACCATTTATTAGAATCAAGTCATAATGTCTCTGAGAAGAGGATCCATCTTAAATATATCCTGGATAAGTCCATGGTCGAACACAAGGACACGAGCTATCAATACAATTAATCAAATCATAATGCATATGTTAATTGATTTATAATATATTTTAGGTCAAAAGAAACGTCACAATGCAATGCACAACATACTGAAACAAAACAGAATGTTCTCAACATAGGTATAACACATAAATTGCTTCAGGATTAATTATATAACTCATGCATTAGGTTGATAAAATCGAAAGCTCAATTGATGTAACAAACATAAGCTAAATTAATTGAATAACATTTATATCAATATGAATAAATCATGATATATCTCTAATTAATTTATGAGATTTATAAGTCAAATCAGAGATAAATCTACTCTATATGAAAGAGAATTCAATGAGCTTCCAAATGGAATTAAAATAACACCAATCCGAATTTTAATGCTCAAGTTATTCAACAAAAAACCAGGAGCATAAATGTAATAAAACATAAACTAAAGAAAGATACATTGTTACAGACTCATCCCCAGAAGTGCATGAATGCAAATTAAATAATTCGCAAGGACTAAAAAGATATATTTTAATAGGCACAAGGACCTATCAAATTATAGAAACCTAGCTATGGATTTATGTAATTTTTCATAGACACCATTTGAGTCACGCACAATCTTGGACTGCTTTGCAATTACGAAGAATTCGTTGGTACCGACTGCAAATTGCCCAACCTCGCATCCGCTACAAGGTTAGGTTTCACGCTTGGTCAAGCGCAGGTTCGGAGGCCACATGGCACGACCTCACTGCTTCGAATGTGCCTTGGTCGCATCGAGGTTGGCGGTTTGGCTCCAAGGTGTGGGGAAGATGTGGGCCATACGATTGGCTTGATTGAACAACAACTGTGCGCTGTTGGTCTTCTTCCTCCTCCTTGGACGTTGGTGCTATGTTTGGTCCCCAGTGACACTGTTTCTCTTCCTCTGTAATCTTCTCGCCATGCCTGAGGTCCTCACATCTCAAGGAAAGGCTGGCAAGCCTCTTCGTCCATATAAGAAAGTCCCACGATGGTCAGATGTGTGGATCGATGAAGCCATGTCGGAGATGCTCCTCTAGAACGGAGGATGTTTGAAATTCCGACCATTGAAGGGATGTAACTTGCAAGTGTTAGAATTTGCATAGCCGAAGCAAAGTCTAGTGCGTGCGTGAGATTTGTGGGTGAGATGAGGGTCTTGGAGGTGTAGACGATGGAGGACCTAATGGGTTTACCTCCGACGAACGGAGAAGAAAGGGGCGGAGTGGGGGGAGGTTCCGGAGGAGAGATGGGTTGAGTGGCCCCTCCCGTGTGCATTGTGGATGCACGATGGAGGTCGGAGATGGGTTGATTCGAAGCGATGGAGTCCGTACAATTAGGAAAAAACAAAGAATACAAAAGGAAATACAAATCTATGGTTACATGGAGTTTGAAGACAATGCATGGGTGAAGGAATGACATGGGCTTGAGCTTCATATGAATCCCGGGTCTTCGCTTGACCAATTCGGCCATGATTGGAAGCTCGAACAGTCCTGATTTGGCTGTATGCATGGTCGCTTACCATGGGTCGTCACTGGAAGGACAGTCCATAATCGCTCGATCAAACCTCTTTATTCCTGCCATGAAGAAGAGGTGATGGCTAGGACTTGCTTCATGCAAGGGTGGACGCCCTGAACAATTGGTGGAGAAAGGGTTTTATGCGACAGAAGTGGTGGTTACCGGAGGCGGTTTCAACCACCTCCAGTTGACTTATGTGAAGGAGATGACGAGGTTAGAGGTTAGTCGAAGATGAGGATTGCAGGGACTATCGAATGGTGTTGGAAGGACGATGATGTGCCACATGAGAAGGTCATAGTTAATGAGAGAAGTCATGCTCGACGAGAGGATGTGTCTCTTGGGAGATAACCGATGGAGGTTGATGAAGGAGGCTCGTTGGATCATGCATTCCAAGTGCTTTGATGGAGGCGTGGGCGAATGGCTAAGATCGACTTGATCACAAGATGACACGGTCTAGGTTGAGGCGAACGTGAATAAACCATGGTTGTCTGATCATAGGATCAGATGGCCCAGATGAGGAACGGCTCTCGCTAAAGGATCAGGTGCATAGAACTCCCTAATTGGGCCACGTGACCCAATTAAAAATTAATAAAATGAAATAAATTAAATATAATAGAAATAAAAATTACTAGAGGTTTTCAACATGAAAATTGTATGTCTCTTTGAAATTGAGACTACAACTTTCATGTAGAACTCAAAGTGAGAATACACTATATATACATAGATTTATTTTTGCAAGTATTTTTAAGGTATTAAAAATACTTATTTTATATTATTATTTTTGTATTTTTAATTTATGAATAATATCAAATAAGATATATACAATATTAAACTAATTTTTATTTGATTTTTAACAATAAAGAAACACATAAAATAAATGGCACCATAACGTATTTATTTATATATAATAATTAATGTTAATTAATTAAACTAAGTTTGTTGTTAAATTAAGTTAGTTGTTATTTATTGTTGATGAATTTCTTAAGCTAGAGGGATAATAAATCAATAATATGATGATAAATCTGTGATTTATCATACCTTCTTGATGGCTGGCTTGAAAGCCCTTCCACCTCCATTTTCATTTATAAGATGTTGCTTGGTTGGATTAAAAAAAGTTGTTGCTTTGGATGTCTTGCAAAAATGAAGCTTCTAGGTTTTAGTTCTTCAATAACTTGTAGATATGCAAGCTTTGTTTGAATGGCATGGTACTAAGCGACCGAGCATTGTAGATAGATCTCTCTTTAGTGGACTAATACCCATACGTTAGTATCTAGATCAAGGTTTTGATGCATCTTCTTTGATGATATCAGTTGTATGCTAAGGATGAAGTGGTTGCATTGTTGAAATGCGACGATGGAGGAGATTATCGCTTTTGTTAGAGACATGCACATCCTTTATGGGCCTGAGATCACTGAATGGACATAGAAAGCGATGACAGTGAGAGAGGGCTCAAAAGTTGAGGTGGATTGGGGGCAATGATTGCAACAAAAATGGCTTAAGGAGGGGACGCATGATTATTTTTCATTCGGTGCTGCTGATATATTTCTCTGTGATAAGAAAATTCCTTTAAAAATTAAAGGAAAGTTTTACAAAGCAGCCGTGAGACCTGCTATGCTTTATGGTTCTGAATGTTGGCCTCTGAACCATAGACATGTGCAGAGAATGGCTGTAGCAGAAATGAAAATGCTAAGATGGATGTGTGGACATACACGTAAAGATCGGATTCGAAATGATGCAATCAGAAATAAAGTTGGTGTAGCTTCGATTGAGGATAAGATGCGAGAAAACCGCTTAAGATGGTTTGGTCATTTGCTAAGAAGGTCAACTGATGCACCGGTTAGGAGATGCGAGTGTTGGGATGTTGAGCCGGCTAAGAGAGGGCGAGGACGGCCCAAAAAGTGTTGGAAAGAGACTATACGAAGGGATCTTAGTTTTTTGGATATAAGTCCGAGATTGACCCAAGATAGATCTGAATGGAGGCGAAGAATCCATGTAGCCGACCCTACTTAATTGTGGGAAAAGGCTTTGTTGTTGTTGTTGTTGTGGTGGTGCTGCTGATATATGACATAGAGGAATGGTAGTGAAATGTGACGACGGAGGAGATTATCTCTTTTGATAGAGACTGCACATCCTTTATGGACCTGAGATCATTGCATGGGCAAGGAAATCATGAAAGTGAGAGAGGGCTAAAAGAATGAGGTGGATTAGGGGTAATGATTGCAACACTTGTTGGGCCTCATGTCCTTTATTTGTTTTTTCTTTGTGGTATCCTTTGGCGCAACAAGGTCATTAGTCTTGAAACAAAAGCTGAGGTAAAAAGGTAAACATAAAAACATAGACAAGATGTGAACAAGTGAAATTTAGTGAAAAAGAAGACAAAAATAGAAGAAAAAAGTGATTGTATATGAAAATAAGTCTAAAAAAGAAGATGACTCTTTTAAGAAGAAGAAGAATACATGAATGAAAAAAGGATGGAAAAAAGAAAAAGAAAAGTACTAAGAATAAGAAAAAAGTCTTTGTTTTACTCTTTCTCTTTTATCCTTCTCCCAATTTAGCCGATTGTATCATATTATGATAAGTATGGGAGAAAGGAGGAATGCCAAAGTAGGACTTTAGATCCCATTGTTATTTGAGTTATTCTTTAGATAGAGACCTATTGTAGGTTTCATCCTCCATTGATTGTGATCATTGGTAAGGCAATAAGAGATGCAATCAAGGTTCATAATAGAGAGGCATCGCTTTCTCGAGCTACCTTTATTAAAGAGGTTCATTTTTAGTTTCATACACGAGATGCCTAGTTTTGATTTCTCCTATTATGAAGCCTATTTTTGAAACTTGCATATAAGTGTTCCCATAACTTTTTCTATTTTTGCGAAAGATGGAGCCATCTTCCTCTGAGGAGACATATTGAAGGCCATGGTACTCCAAGCGGGAGACGCATTGTAGTGTCGATGATTCTGATCAGCATTGATGCATAATATGAGAGCCGTGTCTTCTTCCCAACGGATTGTCTTTGACCTTTTAGTTCATCCTGTTCAATAATGTAACCCAAGATGCATCTTTTTTGTCATCAATTTCATAAGATGTGTATGCTGATTCAAGATGAGCCTTGTTGTCATTGATTTGTGTACGAGTGAATGGTGAGTTCTTTTTCTATAACTGTACTGACCATTCCATGCTCTAGCTTGAGGGCGAGTATTGAGAGAGTAAAGTGCATCTTCGTCATCGTCGGTGACAAGAGATGCATGTGTTGAGTTGCGAGTATCTATCTTGTCATTTATTATGCATGATTGAGTACTAGCTTCTTTTGTTGCATGTTGTGAGCATTCCATGCTCTATTTAGAGTTTAATAATTGAGTTAGTTGGATCTTGTTAGGATCAATTAAAGTTATATGAGTACTTGTGTAATCCTATGTATTCTAGGGGTTGGACTTGAAGTTGAATGTATTAGTTGGACTATAAAAAGAGCCCCATACCCCTTGTATATTTGAGAAAGCTAATAACAATATATCTGACCTCTCGTTATCATGGAGTAGGGTGATAATTCACGACCATTACGACAACGTAATCTTTTAATGCTTGTGTTGCTACATTTATTATCTTTATTTCACATCTGTTTGCTTGCGGGAGATCGGGATATATGTCATCCTTTTTCTCTGCCAATTTACTCCAAAAAAAGCCTATACAGGGGTCAATATATGTTAATTGCGAGGCCTTGGGGTTGCCTATTAGCACTTCTCATTTTACATGCTTGGTTGAGTTCATTCTTTTCGTATTTTTTTGATAATAAGTTGAAACTATGAGAACCTAGAAATATACGTGCCCAATTGAGATATGATATAATTGCATTACAATGTCTAAGGAACACACTTAAGAGATCGCTGTATCGAGTAGTTGGATTGTAGTTTCTTACCATAAAATAGCCGCATGTGCAGCATCACCAAATATGTGCATCGATGCACATGTGATGCATGTACAAGAAAGTTGTGTGCCATAGTCAATGACTCAATAGCTAAGTATGGATAAGGGGGCATGCCATACCTATGGTGAGCTATCACAATAGTTAAAGAACCTAACATAGCCATGTTTGGAGATAATTGAGTATAAGACGACATTGTTAGGATTTCACAAAGGCCCTTACGGCCTGGGCCTGTAAATGGACCCTTACGAGCCTTGTCGACGTCCTTGAGGTCATGATCAATACCTCAGTTGGTCTTGTATATATGATCCACTATGAGGAAAAGAACCCCAACATCAAGATAATGGAGTGATTTTGCTGGAAAGACATGAAGGATGGTTGGGCTGGAGTGGATATATGCGAATATGTTGATGGATAGATGGATGCCTCTAGTTTGGAGGACTTCTGGAGAAGTTTAGGTGGATGTATGAGAAGGTTTGGATGGACAGTGTGGGGGCTTCTGGAGAAGTTTAAGTAACGTGGCTTACTGATCTAAAAGCGAGAGGTCAAAACTTTTTATATTTCTTTTATGGACAGAAAACCTGAGAATGCAATGGAATGTCTTTATTAAAAAGAGAAAACAATAAAAAAATTGTATCTTCATGCAAAAAACGCGGGTGTGCACAACGCGGGAAAGAAAACTGGGAGGTCAAGCCGCATTTCTGCTTGAGACTCTCCTCCCTTGACGATCTCCTCTTCCCCTACCCAGCTCAGTCCTGTCCTGATCGGCCGACTAGTTAGCCTAGTCGGCAGACTAATTGGGTTGAGTAGCCGGCTATCAGCCAATAGTAGTAATGGTGAATATGCATCGCTGGCTAAGCGAACCAACTTCACAATAAAGAGGATTTAGAAGAAGCCAGAAGATTATCTTCTCCAGTCAAGTGAGTAGAAATGCTAGAGTCAATAATCTATGTTGGCATTGAGGCAGATGATATAGACGGATTCACAGTAGAGGGATCCTCACGTGTAGGAGAATCCCGTAGCAGTTGCATGAGTTTGGAGTAGTCTGTAGCAGAAAGTTGGACATGTTGTCCAGTTGGCTCATGATCTGGGGTCATCTCCATCGTAGTTGCATCATAATTAGATAACGTTGCTATGTTAACATGTGATGGTTTGCCAAACTTTGCCAACACCTCCCATATGGGTGGTTGGATCTATGGCAAAAATGCATTGAGTACGACCACGACCATGGCCTGAGTCTCGGTCGCAGCCTCCTCGAGAGCTGTAACAACCATCTTGTTCGTAGATCACCAAAAAAGCAAAGTTCTTTACAGTCCGCGAAGGATGTGTATAACCAGTAGAGGTCTCGAGCTGCTGCTAACGATCAAAGATGACCTTGATGGAGGGAAGAGTATTATAGATGCGAGAGATTGATCCTTCACAATTTGATAACAAGGATGAAGATCCATTAGAAATCTATAAACTTGCCGCTCAGATCTCTCTGCCACCTGTTTGCTACAACATGCTGGCCGGAATATGACAAGTTCCTTATAAAGCTCTGTGAGATGCCAGTAGTACTCCATGAGAAAGGACTCTCCCTGAGAAGCAACCAAATTTGCATATAAACATTTGCAAGTCGAGACTTAGTAGTTTGTTGCGAGTATGTCTGTACTACTTCATCCCACAAGTCCTTTGCGGTCTCCTTGTACATGAGATTGACCACAATGGTGGGCTCGACACTATTGGTCATGCATGTCATGACCTGATAATTGTCATCCAATTATGTGTCTTAGTCTTTGTATGACTCCTTTAGAGGTTCCTTCATCATAATGTATATCTTTTGTTGAACATCGATGAACACCTTGAAGGCTCGAGACTAGTGCTTGTAGTTGTTCGCGCCCTTGAGTTAGAGACCTCTTGGACCATCATGTAAGTTGTAATTATCAAGAGCTTTTTTCTAGTTGGAGTCCTGACCATCACGGTCAGGGATAAGATCAATGTAGTGTATAATTAGTTCAATCACATTAGGGAAGTAGTTAAGAGGATCGTGCGAGGTAAAGGGATGCCTAGGATGGCATCCCTTAGCCAAGAATAGGGGTTGCGGATGCAGAGAAATCCTCTAGTGCAACAACCCTCCATGCGAGGCCCGACTGGTGGCCTACACGATGGTCGTGGTGGTGGTGGCGGCAGGGGGGGAGCGTGAGTGGTGGGCGGCATTGGGAGGCCTGCTTGAGTGAGTGAAATACGTGCAGGGGACCGACGATGTGGGAGGGTGCTGTGCAAGGCCAACAATGATGAGGGAGGCTTCAAGCGAGGTCGACAATGCAAGAAGGGGACTCCAGTGGGCTTGGGCGGTGCCGACGAAGCTGCGTGGGGCTTGGGTGATGCGGAGAGGGAAGGATTGATAGTGCCTACGGGGGACTTGGGTACGGACTCCGACATATGGTCATTACTCTGATACCATGCGGAGAAAAATGATAATGTAATGGAACGATTTCATTTATGGGATATGATTTCTTATATAGCATGAGACACTAAATCTCAATAGGCGGCAACTACATAATAGTCTGCGAAAATTTGCATATAGAAATAGAGGAAAATAAACTAAAATGGAAAACTGTCGCTGGCTTTATTTGCCAATGAAGTCAACGTGAGTTAGGAGCACTTTGACTTCCCGTGAGGATTTTTTATATGTTGAGAATGTGATTCCCGTGCTAAATTTTTGCATGAATCTTGGTCAATCTACTTGTTGATTTAATGGAGTTTCTGTCTAACCGACTACCATCACTTGCCATTTTCTCAAAAAGGAGCAAGCGATGAAAGAATGCTTCATCCTGGCTACGTATGTTAGTTCTTCAGCATCCTAGGGCTGTAGAATGTGGACATTTCGCTATGCTGTCTAATGCTGAGTTGAATCTGTAGAATAACTTATCTTCGTTTATATCTCCATTAGTTTCAGAGGGAAGCTTTTGTGCAAGTGTGGATTTGCGTTGTGGGACAACCTCCAGTAAATGATAGGTAAGGCTACTCTACTTTTAGTTGACCAATCAGTGATCGGACCCTTTCGGGCTGTATGAAGGAGGGCTTGATTCACTGGTTTGCCCCTTTTAGTGCCATCTCTTGGAGCTCTCCGAGGTTTGTCGTGAACGGAACATCAATTAGGTGCTAAAAGTGTTTCTGGTCTAGCTGCTTGCAGATGTTCAGTTAAAGTAACAAAAGAATGACCATATAGTATGTCGTGATATTTTTATTGGTAAACAGGCTTTCAAGAAGTTGATTTATATTATTTACTGATAAAAGGCTAAGATCATATGTGATTGTTTGGATTCTTCCAATTCCGGTTATGGAGAATATGATTATGTAGTTCAGATGGAGGCAGGATGTGAAGCAGTTGTGACGGGCATACTGTAAACTGTTAATTGCTGTTGCAGAGTCTATCCAACTGCAGATTGCTTTGAGAAGTTGGCATACTAGTTGGAAATGGCATGCCCAAATTTTGAGTTTACGCTAATACACAAGGTCATGTTGAATGTTCTAAAATTTTGGGGAACGGTTTGAGAGGCTGCATTTCTAGTTGAGAGATTTCTGCTACCGATTTGATAAAGAATGGGGAATAGTTACCACAATATAAAAAGATTCGTTGGATATTTCTTTCAATATGGAGATTTCTTTACATGGCAACTGATGCAATTGCTTATTCAGACATTTATCATTGTCATGTGAAATTTATAAATTCACCCATGGCCGGTCTCAAGCTCGGGTAAATTGAGGGTTGCGCGTTAGGTAGCTGACATCTGACCATAATATTAAAAAGTGCCGTCTCGAGGCGTCGAGACATACGCCTCGAGGCGAGGCGAGCCTAAAGCACCCTGAGGCGTACGCCTCGAGACTTGTTGCTGGTGCGTATGCCTCACCTATTTGTGAGGCGCTCGGGGCGAGGTGGAGGCATAAGCCTTGAGCATGAGTCTTCTGTTAGCTTTTTGGTGATGTGCTTTGCACATGACCCTATTTTCCTCTAAGCATTAATTTTTTTATGTTTGTGTTTTTGTTTCCATGTCAATCCTTGAATATTTCTATATATAGCTCTATGCAAAGAGAAGAGATCGCTTGAAACAAATGAAACTCCGTGATCTTGTATGCATCATGTTCAGTTTATCATACATCTGCACATACTAATTCTATTGCACACATATTTGAGTTTGAATTATAATACATATTTTATATTAGTTGCAAGTTTGAATGCCTTTGGCTCCATGGTCAACATCTTTCTCACCAAATCTTTAGCACTATACGGTATTGAGGGACATGGCTTAATTTCCAGATCTATGGGTTCATCTAGTATAGCTTGAAAAATTTTATCAGTATATGCATTATATGCAGCATACATTACATTAGCCACAAAGAACTGACACATCAACATTTTCGGCATTAATACAAAGTTGTTAATCTTAGGCTTAGCTTAGTTATTCTAAGATCATTAGTTGTGAATCTTAGAATAATTGCTTATGTATTGCACCTCTTACTAGTGTGAAATTATTTTTGAATATGTTTTTGACAAAACTTATTATTATTATTATATGATTTTCTAAATTTCAGAGAAAACACCTCGTACCGCTTTGTGCTTTTTTAAACTTTGCATCCAACACAAGAGAGATAAATTCCTAAATAGTGTCATTTTTAAGAACACTATTTAGGAATTTGTCTCAAATAAATCTGATCTTTTCAATATGGATTTAAGCAAATATTTAGATTTTGTTAGGGTTATGGAAGGAAATATCGTGATATAACAGCTATATATCGTCGATATATCGATATCGAGATGAGATCAATATCAGTATCTATATGACGATATATCCTCCTTTTCAGACATTTCCTTCACAAAAGTGCGTTGATATGGGCGATATTTCGGCGATATATCACTGATATATCGTCGAAATATCGTATCGGCACGATATCGAAATGATATTGATATCGATATGACCTTCCATGGCATGAAAGGAAATATTGCGATATATCGTCTATATATCGATATCGAGATGAGACTGATATCGGTATCGATATGACGATATATCATCCTTTTCAGGCATTTCCTTCACAAAAGAGCGTCAAAAAAAGTGCGTCGATATGGTCAATATTTCTGCGATATATCATTGATACACCGTCAAAATATCATATCAACACGATATCGAAACGATATCGATATCGATTACTAGTGACGCGTTGCATCACCCGAATGCAATGATAAGTTGGCAAGGGCTGCTGTATCGCTGTCCAGATATAGTTCAAAATTTGCAAGGGTTCTCGTATGAGGAATACATGCGAGTAAATAAGCTAGTTTCGCTACATAGCCGCCTGGATGGAGTATAAAATTTACAAGGGTTCTCGCATGATGGACACATGTGAGTAAAGAAGTTAGTCCAAAAGATGTTGCAAAGAAAGTTGCGGATATGTAGTTAGAATATTGCCACTTTGACTGGCAAATTGATGAAGATAGAAGATATTGCAGAGATATAATTACGTTACTACTCTTTTCTCTATTCTAAATTCTAATTTCTTTTGTCAGTCTTATGTAATTTATCCACAAGCTTCTTCTCTATATAAGAGAGCCTATGGTTCCATGGAATAAGCAATTCATATTTTCCCTGACATGGTATTAGAGCAACGATCTTAGGCTGAAGCTCTCGTACCACAGAAACCCTATACCTCCACCAGGCACCAACCACCCTTTCTCGAGGTGCTGCCACCACCTCTCTCTCTGCATGATGTCAGCGCGGATCTCGAGGTGCCATCGTCGGCCCTCTATGCACATCTTGACGTCACCCAATGCCGATCTCTCTCTCTTGAGGTATTGCCGCCGACCCCTCCTCGACACCACCGACTCCTCCGTCACGTGTGCTCTCTCTCACACACGTGCACACGTGCTCATGTGTACGCATTTAGACTATCTAAGCCACACTTCGGTTCGGTTGGTGGTAATGGAATTGATTGCAGTTTGAGTATACACATGCAACCAAATCCCCCTATGTTAGTATATACGATTCTTTCTTTAAGTCTACTAACTTAATCTTCTTCAACCGACAACATGTCAAAGAGCAAGGTAGACATCCCCACCGCATGCATCTTCAGAGGTCCAACGCCCATAGTCAAGATGGATGGATCGAATTATGAGTTGTGGGCCATGCCTTAATGAAGTCAATGGGTAAGAAGCATATTCTTATTGAGGAAGAGCCGATGGAGAAGACAAAGTTGAATGCCTTATGAGAGGCTGATGATGTATATGCTCAAGTCTGGTTATCTGGTATCTTGACACCAGAGATTGCTAATGATGTCTTGCACCCGCCCATTTCCAAAGCAATGCGGAATATACTTGCTGACACGCATTCACATGTGAAGAATGAGACGAAGATTTTGCAGCTTCAGCATGATATCCTTACTATAAAACAGAATGGACGACTCCTTCATGCTCACTATACTGCCTTGCACGGGATGTTTGAGAAGCTTCATAGCTTCATGCCTCTCACGGCTACCTCGGAGAAGCTGAAGACGTATCGGAATGCCATGATGGTTGATGTCTTCCTGGCGTCTCTTGACTCATAGTACGATGCATCATGCTCTCAGATACTGACATTGCTACTATTCCTCCCATGGAGGAAGCTTTCTGCAGACTCAGCCGGATCAACATTCCTTCACCGGCTTCCATATCGAACTTGTTTGCAATGGCTGCATCTCGTGATTGAAGAGGCTCATCTCAGCTTTGTGATCGCGGACCTCGTGGTAGAGGAGGTCGTGGAACTCGCCAATCCTGCACCTACTGCCATCGTTCTGGCTTCTCAGAGGATACATGCTGCATCAGCCTGTGTAGCAGAACAAACCATCCCTCATGTAACTCTATCCTCATCAGATCAGAGATATAATGAGCTTGTTTCTCGATTGAGAGACATCATGCCCCCAACTAGCACCTCTTCACCTGCTTCAGAGAACAACTCAGGTATTTATGCTGATGCTGGAGCTAGTACCTCAGGTAGCATTCGTGCCTTTTCTTCTTATCATGGTTCATATATTACAGAATGGATCATGGATTCTGGTGTAACACATTATTTGTGTGGAGATACAGATTGTTGAGATATTAGTTATCATTGTTATTATTTTACTTATTTTCTATTTCTTTTGTCTTCTTGTAATTTTCCCAATAGGTTCCTCTCCTATATAAGAGAACCCTAGGGTCTCTCATTTAATCAATTGATTCTTTTCCTTTAACATGGTATCAGATCCTAGACCGGAGTTCCCATATCCCCACCCTAACCCTACCCTAGCCCCCCTCTCCGTGCCAACCCCCTCTCCGCATCGCCCCTTCTCTTCGCGTCGCCAAAGCTGCTGCGCAACATCTCTCGACGGTACGGTCGATCTTTGTCGCGACTCCAATTCCTGGGCCGTCGGATCCTCCCATATCCGGATCTGGTTACTTAGCAATAATTTATTCAACAATCACAACTAACATTCAGAAACAACTGCAATTAAAATTACTCAGAAGGAAGTATTTCAACACTTTTCCATTCACAAAAATACAGTTCACATGATTCATTGTTCCACTACAACCATTACATGTACATCATCTGGAAGGAAATACACAGAAAGATTACTAACTACCTTACAAAGAAAAGGTACTGTAGCTGGCTAGATGGCTATTTTAGCAGGTTGGATTACTAAAGTCTTTGCTATGGCTCACTGATACCAGTTGGGTTTTTCATAAATCATAGGATAATAATTATCGAATGCTACGTAACAAAGAAGGGAAAAGCAAACAAATTGTGTAATTTTTCAAAACTTGTTATCACAAAAAGTTTCATTCCTTCTCATTAATTTAAATCCTATTCCTTTCTATTCCACGTCAGGGATTAGTCCAGGAAATTACCTCACCACTATATGGACTCCGAAGCTGTGGACACTTCGGGATTGGAGATTGCGTTGATCCTGGTAAAGCTTATGCAGCCGTACGTCGCCTCAACCAATCCTCCAATACTACCCTGACAATTTCCTTTTCTTTTATTATCCAGGGTCTCAAACCCCCAGCCTGGCAAACAAAGGAGCATACCGTCCTCGAGGACTCGGTTGCTTAAAACCTCAGGCTAACATTTAATTATATAACCTAGCGTATTTAAATAAATGTTATCGTGATCCATCCGTATCCAACCACCCGTGCCTCCACATGTTACGACTACATCTTCCGTCGTTCAACCCGAAGATATTGGCACCCAGTACCACGCATTACAAATTATTTATTTCGTGCGCAACTATCATAACAGGGCAACCATGCATCACCTAGGTAGGGCCACGCCCATACGGGTTCCTTCGGACAAACTTACAGGTTGCATGCCCAACCTGTAGTTCTACTCCCAGTCATCCTTAACGTGACACACGATCCTTTTCAGGATCCAACTGAAGACACATCAATTCTCATGATGTAATTCTTCCGTTAGGCCTTCTATTTGCATATTCCTCAATATTGAGTATAGATCCACACATATATATATTAATTCACACACACACACATTTATGCTTATTTAACTCCCAAATCCTATCTTTCTAAGCCACTGCATTAATTTGATGCTTAACCCTTATTTTAATGGGAATCACAAAGCAACTTTTCATATTATCTCAAAAATAGCTAAACTTAGGGTTCTTCATATCGAAAAACATAAAATCCGAAATTTCAAAATCTCGTATGAAAACCCAACAGCAAAAGGAAGGATTTCATTACCTACTCGAGCTCTCTCCCTCGTATGTAGTGTTTTATTGTGATTCTCTTTCAAAAGGATGATTTATAGCTCCTGAAACGATCGAATTTCATTTTCGTATAAAAAACGTTAAGAACGTGCCAAGAACGCGAAGAATGAATGATAAACACGAACAACACGAAGAACACACGAAGAACACAAAGAACATATTTTCTCTTGAAATTTCAGCAGAGCTTTCCTTTATACTGTGTGATATTTTTAGGAAAATTTCGGCAGAGTTTCCCCTTATACTGGGTGATATTTTGAGGAAAATTTCGACAGAGTTTCTCCTTATATCGGGACATATTCTATAAAAACAGAAAGCGTTTCCTCTATAAAATCACCGAAAGGAAACAACAAGGAAATTGAACATGAATCGAAAACCTAGCTCACGAAGGAATTAAGAGAGGATCGTACCTTCCTCCTCCTTGTTCTCGCGGTAGCGCTTCGCTAGCGCTCCTTCCTCGCCTCCTACTCCTCTCATCCTCTCGACCCTAGCCCTTGGGGTGGTGGTGGTAGTGGAAATCGTAGAGAATGAATGGGTAGGGGGGAGGGGTATTTATAGGCTCCAGAAAATCGCTAACCATGGTTAGAAAATCATGGTTTAGACCTTAACCGCGGTTAACGGCCCATGGTTTTGACCCATGATTTTGGCCAAAACTTATCCGAAACTTAGGGCTTAAGTTAGTGTTAGAGATTACCGTATATTGTTGTTTCTTTATTTACCTCTATTTCCTTATGCACTGTTTCCCTATGTATCGCTGTTTCCTTATGTACTGTTTCCCTATGTAACCCCACATGGGTATTTGTGTAAGTTCTCCTCTGAGCACCCTAGGTTTTAGTCCAATATAAGGACCCCTAGACCTCACAGAATAAACACACAATATTCTTCTCTTCTTTTCTCCACATGATATCAGAGCAGCGGTCCTAGACCAGTGTTCTGACTTAATTTTCCCTCCTACCACCACCCGCCCCTTCTTCTTCTCTCCCATCCACGACGCCCTGTGTTAGGTGTGCGCACCTCAGGCTCCTGCGCCTTGGGCTCTAAGCCCTAGGCACCTCGCGCCCCTTGTGCCCTCGCGCACCTCGCGTACCTGCGCGCACCGGGCGCCTCGAGCCCCTCCGCCTCTGCGCCCCTCGACCCTCGCCCCTAGCGCACCTTGCGCCCATGCACTCTTGCACCACCGCGCCCTGTGCCCCTACGCACCCGCGCCCCTGCGCCCCACGCCTCTGCACACCTGCGCGCACTGCGCCTTTGCGTGCCCTGCGCACCTGTGCGCCTCGCGCACCTCGCACACTAGCGCGCACAGCGCCCTTGCGCGTTCCCTGCCCCTGCGCGCCCCTGCACCGCGCCCTTGTGCGCCCCTGCATCGAGCTTCTGCACACACCTCGTCGCTGCAGCCCTAGGCCCCTGTTCGGCTCCGGTTTAGGGCATTTACCCTCCACAACTCTCTACTAATGCGCAACTAAGGAGGCTCTACATATCAACTACAACTTCATCTAGGTCACTTTTTCTTGACCTAGAAACGCTATCATGATGTCCACCGAGACCAAGCCTATGTATCCGCCTTCTTCTCTAATGGTACAAGGCACATCTATCAAGTTGAAGGGCTCGGAAAACTATGTTCTATGGTCTCGATCCTTCAAGATATTTATTGGTGGCCAACGAAAGGGTGCCATCCTCACGAAGACTCCTCCTGCTATCATTGATGCAGAATATGAAGCCTGGTTTGTCGACAATTGCCAGGTAATTACTTGGATGACTAATAGTGTATATCTAAATATTATTGCAAATCTCTTATATAAAGATACTGCAAAAGCCATGCAGGAAAATCTTGAGCACACATATTCCCAAAACACAACCAAGTCTCGTCTCTGTGATATATACACAAGAATCTGGTCTACTAATCAAGAAGAGACCAGTCTAACTGAATACTACCGGACACTTACAAGCTTGTTTGAGGAACTTCTAATCTTTCAACATGTATGCTGTGATAAACAAATAGGCGAACGTGCTGAGTGGCAGGTCTATAGGTTTCTCTCGGGACTTCACCCAAAGTACAAAATTACAAAAGATCAATTTCTTATAGCAGATAAGTTGCATACGATCGAAACCATATTCGGTCGACTACAGGAACTGGAAGCTCCGGTTTAAAATTCTCTGGTTCATTCTTCCATAGAGACAACATCCCACTATTCATCTGGGCAAAGAGGACGACAATCTTATCCTAGAGGCCGAGGTCGTGGCCGCGGACGTGACCTTGGACGAGGTTGTGGTTGTGATTTCTCTACTGGTCGTTATCCTGCATGTATACACTGTGGTCGCATGAATTATCCGTCTGAACGTTGCTGGGCAACATTTGGCAGGCAACCTAGTGGCTAGTGCTCATAACACTTATGATGATGAATCACATGATACGAACAATGATACAACTACTCAGAGTACAGATGGACAACATACTCCATTCACTGCTTCTGAATATACTCGGCTGCGATAACTTCTAAATGATTCTGCTCCCTCAACAAAAGACACGACCGCATCTGCTGCTACTGCTAGCCTTGCCACTACATCAGGTACAGTAGCAAACTCAGTTTCTGTTACCAAACATGCATGGATTATTGATTCTGGAGCTTCCACTCATCTAACGGGAGATGTAAGTCTACTCACCTCATCTCAACCCTCTACCTCTATAAAGAGCGTTCGTGTTGCCAATGGGGATTATTCTCCCGTTACTGCTGTTGGAACTATTGAATTCTCCAACGAACTTCGACTGACAGATGTGCATTGTGCTCCTGCTTTCCCGCTCAGTCTTTTATCTGTTCAGAAGCTATGTCATGAGCTACATTGTCGTGTTATTTTTGATGAATTCTACTACTATTTTCAGGACATCCGGACGAGGCAGATTTTTGATGGGGGACATGAGAGGAATGGCCTATATTGCCTCAACAGCCCTAGCACTTCCAACTTTGCTGGCTACCTCCATCACTGAAGATCCCCTTCTATGACATCTTTGTTTGGGACATCCTTCTGCCAAAGCTCTCTCTATGATGTTCCCTGAACTGTCTACGCTAAAACCTTTTGAGTGTGAAGCATGTCAGTTCGGAAAACATCATAGAGTTTCCTTTCTTGCTAGAACTGAGCCTCGTCGCACTACTCCTTTCTTCTTAATTCATTGTGATATTTGGGGACCCTGTCCAGTCAAAACCATTAGTGGTAATAAGTACTTTACTGTTTTTGTGGATGACTACAATCGCTTATCTTGGGTATTCTTGTTAAAAGAACAGAAATTAATATCGTTGTCAAGAACTTCTTTCATTATATCAAAAATTTCTTCTCTACTACTATTAAAATCTTTCGTTCTGATAATGCTCTGGAATTTACTCAGAATGACTTGATAACATTTTTTGCCTCCCAAGGAACCATACCTCAAACATCTTGCCCATATACATCCCAACAAAATGGGGGTTGCTGAAAGAAAACTGAGACACCTTCTTGATATTGCTCGATCCTTACTCACCCATATGAATGTTCCCAATATATATTGGACTCTGGAGCAATGCTATTCTTACTGCTGTTCATCTTATAAATAGGGTCCCCTCTGCTTCTCTACATGGCTCCACTCCCTTCAACTTATTATATCCCAAGGAGAAACCTTTCCTTCTGCCCTTACAAATTTTTGGATGCCCTGCCTTTGTCCATAATTTCCATACCACGGACAAATTATCTGCTCGTGCTATCAAATGTGATTTTCTAGGGTATTCTCAAACTCAAAAAGGATACATATGTTACGATCCTATAGGACATCGTTACTACGTTTCTCTTGATGTCACCTTCTTTGAACAAAACAACTTCTTTACTCAGACTGTGTCCGATATTCCCCTAAAATTCCCCCTTCCACCAATTGTGTATAAAAGAAGAACTGTGTCTAATCCTGTTCAGGTTCCTTTACCTATTCCACTGTTGCAGGACACTACGCCATCCTCGAGTGCTTCCACCAATGCTACCCTGGATAGTCCTCAGGAGCTACCGATCGACGATCGCACTACGAAGAACAAAGAGGCAATGTACACTTCACCTAATATTTCATTTCACCTCTCAAATGGGTTATCTTGCTCTGACAAAAGATATGCAGATGCCATAATGGCTATTTCTGTTCCCAAAGATCATCATAGTGCATGACAAGATGAGGGATGGAGAATGGCAATGAATGAAGAAATGGAAGCATTACAGTCTCGAAAAACATGGGACCTTGTCAAATGCCCTCTTGGATGTAAACCAGTTGCATGTCGCTGGATCTTCACTACAAAGCAGTCCCCTGACGGTTCTATTGATCGTTTAAAAGCAAGACTTGTAGCAAAGGGCTTTACTCAAACATACGGGGTAGACTACTTCGAAACATTCTCCCCTGTGGCTAGAATGGGATCCATACGAACTATCATCTCTGTGGCTGTGAACAAGGGGTGGCCTATGTTTCAGTTAGATGTCAAGAATGCATTTCTATATGGAGAGCTTGACGAAGAAGTCTACATGATACAACCCTCAGGTTACGAAGTCGAGGGGGAGTATGTATGCCGACTTCACAGAGCTATCTACGGACTAAAGCAGAGTCCAAGAGCTTGGTTTGATAGACTAAGTACTACAGAGATTGACACCATGAGCTTCCAGAGGACTACATCTGACTATTCGGTTTTTGTCAGGAGACGACAGACTGGTGTTGTAATTCTTGCTGTATATGTAGATGATATGATTATTACTGGAGATGATGACCAAGGGATACTAGAAACCAAGGCTTTCTTGCAAAAAGTATTCGTCACCAAGGATCTTGGACAACTTCGCTATTTTCTAGGCATAGAAGCTCTACGTACTAAGAAAGGCTTACATATGTCACAGAGGAAATACTGCCTTGACATACTAACTGAGGCAGGACTACTTGGGTGCAAACCCTCAAGAATTCCATCAGAGCCTAGAAAACATTCTGCATCCAATGATCCTCTCTTTGAAGACACTACACGATATAGGAGCCTGGTTGGCAAACTTCTATATCTTACAGTTACTAGACCTGATATATCTTATGCTGTAAGCAGGGCCGACCAATATATGGAGAAACCATGCTATAGCCATTGGCAAGATGTTCTTCAAATCCTTCGCTATCTAAAAGACTCGCTAGGACGAGGAATCTTCTATGGGGCAAATGGTCACACAAATCTTACTACATATGCTGATGCCGATTATGCAAGCTCTCCTGAAGACCGTCGATCTACAACTGGATATGCCATGATGGTAGGAGGAAACCTGGTTAGTTGGAGAAGCAAGAAGCAAGCAGTTGTTTCAAGATCTAGTGCTGAAGCTGAATATAGAGCAATGGCTCGGGCTACATGTAAGATCACGTGACTGCTCACTTTTCTACAAGAACTAAATGCTGCTGCATCCACTCCTATTCCCTTGTACTGTGACAACAAATCAGCTACCTATATTGCTACCAATCCTGTGTTCCATGTGAGAACAAAACATATTGAGATTGATTGTCACTTTATAAGAGATGCTGTACGAGGAGGGAAGATAACCACGCCGCACATTCCAATAGATCTTCAACTTGCTGATATTTTTACCAAGGCAGTGACTAAGAAGCGTCTTTCCCGGATAACTTCCAAGTTGGGCATGATTGATGAATATGCTCCAACTTGAGGGGGAGTGTTAGAGATTACCGTATATTGTTGTTTCTTTATTTACCTCTATTTCCTTATGCACTGTTTCCTTATGTATCATTGTTTCCTTATGTACTGTTTCCCTATGTAACCCCACAGGGGTATTTGTGTAAGTTCTCCTCTGAGCACCCTAGGGTTTAGTCCTATATAAGGACCCCTAGACCTCACAGAATAAACACACGATATTCTTCTCTTCTTTTCTCCACAGTTAGAACATTCCATAGGATTCTAGATTCGCTAATAACACTTAATTAACGCTAATCGTGATTAACTTTCACTAACCACAATTTAACTTTCGCAGCTTATACTTATATTTTGCTAACTATTGATTAGTCTTCGCTAATGATCATTAGTGATTTTCAATCTGTCATTAATTTCTTTAATCATGCTTAATTAGTCTTAATGACAGCCATTACGGGTTAATGACATTTTAAACCTCCTTACTTCTCTTTCTTTCAAAAATCATAACAAATCGAAACGATGTCCGATTCACACGAAACAAATTCCGTTGGTTTCCTCTTGACGAGCCGAATCTTATTATATAAGATCCGAGAGATGCCAAGTCCAAGGCTTTACAATCTTCCCTCTTCTTTGGTGGTAACCCCAGCTGTCGTCGGGCTCCTCCAGCCCTTCAAGGCATCGCCGTGGTGCTGCCCATCCATAGCCTAGGACATCGCCAACCAAGGCTGATCGGACTGCAGACCGGTCAGACCACAACCCGGTTGCCGCCAGGCTTGGTAATGCCCTCCCGGGCCAACACCGGATGTAGCCCAGGCCCTCTTCGACACTCCCGGCCCTCCCGTGCGCCATCAAGAACCTCTGAGGTTCGACATGTGTTCTGATTTTGACCGGAAACATAATTTCAACCATGTAGATTGCGTTTTCCAGCCCTAGCAAGCGCGGAGATTAATAAGGAGGGTTGTACGAGTCTACACATGCAACCAATCCTCCCTATGTTCTTGTAGACTTGTTTACACCAGTCTACTCCTCAGTTGAGTTCTATCATTGGCCGTCTTATCATCATATCAGAGAACAATGGTGACATTTTCTCGTCCAGAGCCTTCAAAGGCCCGAATCCCATCACTAAGATGGATGGGGCCAACTGTGAGTTGATGTCCATGCAGTTTCTCACCCTCATGCAGTGCAACAACAACAATAAGGAGCACATCATGACAGATCCAGAGCCAACGGATAAGACTATGACAAAGGCTTCTTGGAAGCAAGATGACACGTATGCACGTGTTTGGCTATGCGGGACTGTTAGAAAAATAGGAAGCGGAAGAGAAAACATGGATAAAAGATAAAGAAAATAAGAACAACGAGATTTTACATGGAACCCTACTCCATGAGGAGCAAGATCAAATCACGGGAGAAGGTCTCAAAGGGCCGGGTTTGTCTATTGTCTTTCTCATTTGATACAGGAGGTCTTGGGCTCCTTATATAGCCACCACAGAGCCTCCAAGTCCCACCACTGGTAGATGTGGGACTAAACAACTGGATGGGGTAAATGGATCCTGGAGGGATCCATTTAACCTCCTACAACACAATAGACGCTCATAACAAATACTCCAACACTCCCCCTCAAGCTGGAGCATGCAATGCTCAGCTTGGACAAACAGAAAGAAACTCAACTCAACGCTACATAACACTATAGACAATATCAACCCAACACGCACAACTGCTGCTGTCGAGGACGTTGTTTCTCATGCCGTGCTGGTGAGGAGGACGGACGAGCTGGAATGTGAGTCTGCTGAATCTTTTCTTCGGAGAGCATGTGCTCTGTACTGCACATGTCAGAGTCACTGCAACTGAAATGAGTCTTCTCGTCGGAGTACTCTGGCCCGCCACAATAATGTGGACAACTGCTTCATCTCTGAAAAGGGCCGAAGTGAATAAGAGCCGTGGCTGTGCAATCCTCTTCGGAGTCCATGGTCGTTGGAGAATGGAGTCTGAAAAGTCTCCTCTTCGGAGAACTGGGTCTCTCCTATCTGGCACAGAGAATGGTACACTGCTCTGGAGTACCTATGATACCACATGAAAACCCTTGCCAACATGGCATAGGGAATGGTCCTCTACTCTGGAGTCCCTATGTCTCACATGAAAACTCTGGCCTATAAAACAAGAAAGGATGGGGACCTCTGAACCGATGGCATACATGTGCTCATCTGAAAATGACTGCATACACGTACGTGTCTGAAAATGAATCTCTCTCTGGAGAACTCGAAAATGGACCTCTCATCATGGAGTGCCTCGAACTTGGACTCTGACCAATCTGAATGTCGAGTTTGAAATCTGAACTGTCTTTGTAGAGTCTGAAAATCTGGATGGTCTGACGAATCTCTGAATATGGAAGAAGACCTGTGTCTCTACATATATACTCCTCCTTTCTCCCATACTTGTCGGAAAACATGGACGTCGACAAGTTGGGAGAAGACAAAATAATGGGGATAAAGAAAACATCAAATAGCCGACTTCATTTTTTTTTCGGCTTTTCAAACATCATCATTTTTTTTTCATTTTTTTTCGAAACACATTTTTTTTCATTTTTTTTCGAAACACATTTTTTTATAAGTCGTTGAAATCGGCTTTTCATCATTTTTTTTGCAATTTGCGTACGGCTTTTTCCTTTGTACGCGCCTTTTTTTTGAAAATATCTTCCCTTTTTTTTCCTTTCCTTTTTTTTTGTAAATACCGGAGCTATTTTTTTTCTGCCTATTGGGCCTCCTCTCTCTCAAAGCTCCTTTTTTTAACGTTGAGCACGACCCACTTATGGCCTAAAGCAGATGCACTCCCCCTCTCTTTCTAGGGTTCCCACGAAGGGACCCTTTTTCAAAAGACCCCCTGCACTTGCCGCCGCCTGGAGGAAGGCCGCCTGAAGGAGATCGAGGTCACGTGTGGCTTCGGCTAGTTGGTGCGGCAGGAGGGTTGCTGGATCGTGCAAAGAGGAGGGTTGGAGTGGAGGACTTCACCGCAGAATCGCAGAGGGCTGCGATGGAGATACTCGCCGCTAAGGGCACTTCTTCTTCGCGCGTTGTTGCTCAACATCGGAGAGCCTGCTGCATGGGGACTAGTGGCTGTCAACATTGGAGAGGAGTAGCGCACCTCTGTGCGAGTTGGATCTGCACAGATTTTGGATCTGCGACGATGTTGGATCTGCAACGAGTGCGCCGCCGAGGAAGGGGAGAGGCGGCGCGCACGACTTGCGTCTGATGAGGTGCGGCTTCGAATCCCTTTGATCGGAGATGCTAAGGAGCAGGGGTTGGGCTGGGAGGCGCCACCAAGGAGAGGGCTTCAGTCATGCGGCGTCGTCTGGAGCGGCCTGGAGAAGGGTTATGCGTCAGGGGTTCATGGGAACCTTAGCGCACCTTGTTGGGGTCCTAGATCTGGAGAGAACTTCCTCGTGGGATGTTGCTGAGTTTTAGGGTTGTAGATGACCGTTGGCTGGAGTATCGTGCATCTGGATTATCGCACAAGGAGTAGGGTTGCAACTCTGCTTGGAGATACCTCTTGCGCCGCCTGGAAGGGCTTGGGTGCACGTCGCATGGATCGTACGCAACCCGAAGGCTGGAAGCTGCCTGGGCGCGGCCTGAGCAACGATGCTGGAGCATGGATTAGGGTTTCAATGGAAAAGCCCTAGAATTTCTTGAACATCTCCAGAACATAATAATTAGACTTGAACCAGCCGTGCACAGATCTTGAACATAACTTCATAAAAATTCATCTTCAAGAACGAACCAATAATCGGATCTCGAATCAAAATAAAGAACACGATGAAATCCTCGAGAAACGAACCCGCTCTGATACCATGTTAGAAAAATATGAAGCGGAAGCGAAAACATGGATAAAAGATAAAGAAAATAAGAACAACGAGATTTTACGTGGAACCCTACTCCGTGAGGAGCGGTATGAAACCACGAGAGAAGGCCTCAAAGGGCCATGTTTGTCTATTGTCTTTCTCATCTGATACATGAGGTCTGGGGCTCCTTATATAGCCTCCATAGAGCTTCCAAGTCCCACCACTGGTAGATGTGGGACTAAACAACTGGACCCTCCTACAACACAATAGGCGCACATAACAAATACTTCAACATGGACCTTCAACACAGAGATCACCAATGATATCCTGAACCAGTCCACCACCAAGGTGATGTGGGACACTTTGGCTTCCACCTATGCTCAGGCAAAGAATGAGGTCAAGACTCTTCAGCTACAATTTGATATCTACAACGCCAAGCAGAGTGGTTGTCCTCTACACGTGTACTAGACTTCACTCTGTGGCATGTTCGAGAAGCTTCATAGCTATATACATATTACGACATCTCTAGAGCAGCAGAAGTCTTATAGGAACTCCACAATGGTTGGGGTTTTCATGGCATGCTTTGATAAAGAATATGATGCAACACGCACACAACTTCTCACTGGGGCTACCATACCTCCCATGGAGGAGGCCTATAACTGTCTCAACCGGATTATCATGCCTTCTATTTCCACTCCTTTGCCTTCTTCTGCTATGACCTCTTCTCGTGGATGATGGGGGCCAACCCAGTCTAGAGGACGCACCCCTCGTGGTAGAGGTGGTGGGCGTCTACGTGATCCTTGCACCTTCTGTCCTTGGTCGGGACATGTAGAGGGTACATGCTACCATAAGCATGGATATCCTGTTTCGGGTCGTGTAGCAGAACAGATTGAGTCTTCAAAAACTCCAGCTTCCCAAGCCGATCCTCGCATGGATGATATTGTCTCTCGTATTCCAGAGATCATGACTCTTATGGCTGGCACCACCACTACAAACACTGCAGTTGCAACCAGAGCCTCTTCAAGCTCCTCAGGTATTGCCTATGCTTTTATTAGCAGTACTAGTGCATACATGACATAGTGGATTATGGACTCTGATGCTTCACACCACCTGTGTGGGGACAAAGCACAACTGAGTTCCTACAAGACTATACCACCTGGCAGATGGGTTGTCATTGCTAATGGCGACCACTTACCTGCTACAGGACAGGAGGAGGTGCATTTGACGCTGTCCATGCTTCTTCAGAATGTTTTATATGCTCATGACTTTCAGATGAATTTACTTTCCATTAGTCAGATTACTAAGGATCTGCATTGCCGTGCCATTTTCGACCTTTCATCTCTTGTGTTTCAGGACATACTTACGGGCAGGGTGATTGGATGTAGCCGTGAGCAGCGAGAACTTTACAGACTGGTCCAACCTTCTCATGCTGGCGCTTCTACTATACCTATTGGACCTGTCTCTCCATTTCTGTGGCACCTTCGTTTTGGCCACCTTCCTCTGCAGAAGTTGTGTCATGTCCTTCTCAGATTTCTATTAGATACTCCTTTTAGTGTGAGGCATGCCAGCTTGGGAAGCATCACCATTCCTCCTTTCCATCCCGTCAGAGTTGGAGCAATTCTCAGTTATTTGAGCTCCTACATTTAGACATTTGGGGTCCAAGTCATGTTCTTGATCACTTGGGATACCGTTTTTATCTTGTTGCTGTCGATGATTTTTCTAGACTATTTCGTGTCTCTTTATTGGAGAATAAGTATGAGGCTGGATCTGTGAAGTATTTTATTAATGAGATAATGAACATTTTCTTTGCCAAAGTCAAATATCTTCATTCTAACAATACTCCAGAGTTCTGCACTTTACAGCTTTCTGAGTTCCTTAGATCTCTGGGCATTGTTCATCAGACCTCGTGTGCCTATACTTCCAACAGAATGGTGTTGCTGAATGCAAACACCGTCACTTACTTGATGTGACCAGAACCTTGCTGATATAGAGTCATGCTTCTCATGCTTACTAGGGGGATGTTGTCCTCACTGCATGCTATCTGGTTAACCGCATGCCCCATCGTCTGTGTTGGGAGAGAAGATTCCTTTCTCGATTACATTTCTCGAGAAGGATCTTTTCTCCCTTACTCCTTGAGTGTTTGGTTCGGTCACATTTGTTTATGATGTATCTCCTGATCGTGATAAGGTCTCTCTAAGGGCTGTCAAATGCGTTTTTGTCGGCTACTCTCGTACCCGGAAAGAGTGCCGTTGTTTTGACCCGCTTAGGCATAAGTACTTTGCTAGTGCTGATGTCACATTCTTTGAGTCTGTAATGTATTTTACTCCTACATGTGACAGACTTGCTTCGTCTGACTCTAATGCTGAGATCTACATACCTCCTCCTACTGTCATAGCGCCATCACCTCCACCACCACCCAAGGTTCGGAAAAAACGAAAGGCGGAACGAGGCATTTTCCCTGGAAGCGAGGCGAGGCGTAGCCTCGAGGCGGTCGAAGCGTAAGCCTCAGTTTGTATAGAAAAAATAATTATAAAATATATAATAAATATATTTATTGGTGAAATAATATAATCTGACAAACATACAGTATATAACGATGTAATGTATGATGATATTATGAAGATAAGAACATGAAAAAAAAGGATATGTCAATGACTCAATGCCATAAACCTTTCTACTAAATTTCTACCCAATCAAAAAGAAATCATTGGCTATAATTATCACTAAAATTTTCATCTAAAAGGGATTGGCTATAGTTGTCATTATAGATATCCAAGTTGTTGATATGAATCATATGATTTGAATCCTAACTATATGTTCTACTATACCCAGATGAAGAACGGTCTGATGTTCTCCCTGTGCCACCATACCCTACCAGTACGGGGGTCTCGCTGCTCGATCAACGAGCCTGGGGGGCTAGGGGGGCCCAGGTTGCCCCCCCCTTGCGGGGATGCATCGCCCCCGTCCAAATTTTTTTCTTATGAGTATTCAAATTCGTATACACTTTTTTATATGTTTAAGGATGTAATTGTAAGAGTTCATTGAAATAATTTGGCATGTTAATGGTAAATATGAATATGAAAGAGGTCAAATTTAAGCATATGAATATGAAAGAGGTCAAATTTAAGCATTCATCTTGTATAAATTAATAGTTAGACACAACTAATAGTAAATATGAAGAAGTTTGTTGAAATAGTTACACATAATTAATAGTAAATATGGAGTTATGGGTATGAAAGAAACATCAGATTTAGGCATTTAACTTGTATACGCCTCGGAAAACGCCTCGACTGCTTCACGGACGTCTAGAGGCTAAAAAGGCCCGCCTCGCCTCGAGGTGTATACCTCGACCGCCTCAAGGCACGTTTTTTAATATCATGCCACCACCACCTCCACCACCACCATCACCTCCACCTGCTTCTATGGCTCCTCCTACCGTGACTCAGTTTTTGCCTCGTGTTTTTACTCACAGGTCTCGTTCAATCCCCCTTGTTCATAGGCCTTGCCCATCATCCAACACGCCTCAGGTATGTAATGAGCACATTGTTTCTATTGATGGCACTATCGTGTTGCTTATGCAACCGGATTCCATACAGGACGAGCAGATGGCCACTAAGGTGGGGAACTCATATATTACAGACTTGGCAGATGATCTTAATGTACCGATTGCTCTTCGTAAGCCGAAACGTAAGTGTGCTACTTATCCTCTTGCAGCTCATGTTTCCTTGAGCAGTCTGTTAGAGAATTTCAGGAGATTCACCCTGGCACTATATGCCGTGGAGATACCACAGTCATATCAGGAGGCTCTTCATGATAGTCAATGCAGGTTAGCTATGGAGGAGGAAATGGCAACGCTACAGCCACGTGGTACATGGAGTCTTGTTTCTGCTCCAGTAGGCGCATCCATTGTGGGATGCAAATGGGTGTTTATTGTGAAACATCGTGCAGATGGCAGTGTGGATCGCTATAAGGCGAGACTTGTGGCACGTGGGTTCACCTGGACATATGGGGTGGACTATTAGGATACTTTCTCTCCAGTTACTAGACATTTTACTATGCGTATTCTACTTTCTATTTCTGACACGAGATTGGCCCATTTACCAGCTTGATGTGAAGAATGCCTTCATCTATAGTGATTTACAGGAGGAGGTCTACATGCACCAACCATCTGGGTTTGCTACAAGGGGGAGTGTCAGAAGGTTTGCAAGCTACACAAGGCTATCTATGACCTTAAGCAGATTCCAAGAGCATGGTTCTAGAAGCTATCGAACTTGATAGAGCACCAGGGATTTGTGGGATCGACCGCTGATGACTCCTTGTTTGTGCAAAGGACTCAGAGAGGTACTATTGTCATTCTTGTTTATGTTGATGACATTATTGTTACAGGGGACGACAAGCATGGCATTCAGGATGCCAAGGACTTTCGAGGTCAGCAGTTTGTAACCAAGGACCTTGGACATTTAGGTTACTTCCTTGGACCAGAGTTTGCTAGGAACCATCGAGGTCTTATGATGACCCAGAGGAAATACGTAACATATCTTCTTTCAGAGACGGGCATGGCAGATTGCATACCTGCCACTACTCCTATTGACCCGAGTATGAAGCTATATGATTATGACACTGAGGAGGTCGACAAGAGGAGGTACAGAGAGCTTGTTGGCAAGCTACTATATGTGACTCTATTACTATGCCTGACATATCCTTTGCTGTGAGCAAAGTGAGTCAGTTTATGGAGCAGCCCAGACACATGCACATATGGATGCAATCCATATGATTCTGAGATATCTGAAGACTTCACCTGGTATGGAACTTCTTTTCAGTAGAGGCACATCTCATTCAGTTATTGCATGTGCAAATGCAGATTATGCTGGGTGTCCAAAGGATAGGAAGTCTACATCATGCTTTGTTGTGTTTATAGGGAATTCCCTTGTTTCATGGAAGAACAAGAAGCAGACCTTGGTTGCCAGATCGAGTGCTGAGACAGAGTACATAGCCATGGCACATGCTAGCATAGAGATGATGTGGGTCAGATTTGTTCTTACTGACCTGACTATAGAGGCGCTTCTTCTCATGCATCTCCAATGTGACAAACATGCTGCTCTGTTTATTGCCAACACCAGCCTTTCATGAGAGGACGGAACACATAGAGGTGGACTGTTCTACACTCATGATATGATACATAAGGGTCTTATCGCCACTACGCATGTCAGCTCTGGAGACTAGACATCAAATTTTCTTACTAAGGCTCTAGCCAAGGGGCCTTATCAGAGATGTTGTTTCAAGCTGAGTCTGATCGATATCTACGCTCCAGCTTGAGGGGGAGTGTTGAGATATTAGTTATTATTATTATTTTACGTATTTTCTATTTCTTTTGTCTTCTTCTTGTAATTTGCTCAATATGTTCTTATCCTATGTAAGAGAACCCTAGGGCCTCTCATTTAATCAATTGATTCTTTTCCTTAAACAAAGATCATCTCACTGCCTACAAACATGTTCCTCTGAGGAGGACCGTGGTTATAGTAGATGGGACTCATTCCCCAATTATAGGACATGGGGAGTTTAGCTTGACACCCTCTATGCAATTGCAGAATGTGCTTCATGCTCTTGACTTCTCTATAAACTTATTGTCTATTAGTCAGATTACTAAAGATTTACATTGCAGATTATATTTGACCCTCATCTCTTGTATTTGAGGACATTCTTACATGCATGGTGATTGGCTGTGACTGTAAGTAGAGCGGCCACTATCGACTGGTCCGAACCCCATATGCTGGACTATCCTCTCATTCCACTGGACTGGTCTCTCCCTTTCTATGGCGTCTATGCTTTGGTTATCTTCTACTTTAGAAAATGCGTTAAGTCCTTCCCTAAATTTCATCTCGCTCATCGTTCAACTGCGAAGCTTGTCAGTTGCGAAAGCATCATCGGTCTGTTTTTCCTAGTCGTTAGAGTCACTGCAGTAGCTCCCTTGAGTTTGTTCATGTTGACATTTAGGGTCCGAGTTGTGTTTCTGATCATCAGGGACACGTTTTATTTAGTTGCAGTGGATGATTTTAGTCGTCTGTCTTGGATTTTCTTGTTGAAAAATAATTTTGAAGCTGGAAATGCTATTATAAATTTTGTTAAAGAAGTGCAGAATTTTTTTCTACCTTTGTCAAAATTGTGCGAACTGATAATGCTTTGTAATTCTGTACTCGTGTGCTTTCACAATTCCTCTCGTCTCATGATATTCTTCATCAAACATCACGTGCCTACACCTCTCAACAGAATGGTGTTGCTGAGAGAGCACCATCACTTACTAGACGTCACTCGTATTCTCCATATTCAGAGTCCTGCCCCATATTCATTCTGGGGAGATGTAGTTCTTACGGCTTGCTATCTTGTGAACCGTATGCCTTGCAGGAGGTTGATGCTCGGGTAGTTGGCGGGACTGATGATGATCTTGATGTGCCTATTGCTATTAGGAAGCAAAAGCGTACATGTGCTTCATATTCGGTTGCTTCTCATGTCACCTTCGATCGTCTGACGGGTGACTTTAGGAGATTTGCTGTTGCGTTGTAGGCCATGGACATACCACGGAACTACAAGGAGGCATTGGAGAACGATCGGTTTCATTTAGCTATGGAGCAAGAGATGGCGATCCTACAATAACAAGGTACCCGGAGTCTGGTTCCTCCCCCCTCCGGGGCATCTATAATCAACTGCAAATGGGCGTTTATAGTGAAACATAATGCAGATGGGAGCATTGATTGGTACAAGGGCCGATTAGATGTACGAGGTTTTACTCAGACATACATCGTGGATTATCTAGATACTCTCTCTGGTTGCTCATCATTCTACCCTACGAATTCTTTTATCAATTGCAATGGTTCGAGATTGGCCTTTATTTCAGTTTGATGTTAAAAATACGTTCTTGTATGGTGATCTTCAGGAGGAAGTCTACATGTAACAACTGCCGTGGTTTGCTGCTGAGGGGGAGTGTTCGCAGGTGTGTATGCTTCATAAGACAATATATGGCCTTATGCAGGATCTAAGAGCTTTATTTCAGAAGCTCTCAGATTTGATGGAAAAGCAGGGATTCAAAAGATCAAAAGGTCGAATGCAGATCATTTTCTTTTCACACAGAGAACTTCTAGAGGTACAATGGCTATTATGGTGTATGTTGATGATATACTCATTACATGAGATGATATACATGGGGTAAAGAGGACAAAAGAATTTCTGCATCATGAATTTATTACCAAGGATCTTGGTACCCGTAGATATTTTCTGGGTCTGTAGTTTGCCAGAAATCAACAAGGCTTGTGATGACCCTAAGAAAATGTCACTGATCTGCTAAGTGAAACGCGCATACTTGGATGTCGACCTGCTACCACGCCTATGGATTCGAGCATGAGGCTATATAATGATGATACTGATGAGGTAGATAGGAGAAGATATAGAGAACTGGTGGGAAAGCTTCTCTATATCATTATTACTAGACTGACATCTCATTTGATGTCTGTCAGGTTGGCCAGTACATGGAGCAACCTCGTCAGGTATATATGGATGCTATACACATGATACTAAGGTATCTTAAATCAGCTCCAGGGACATGGCTGCTATTTAGAAAAGGAGGCGCCATCACTATTTCAGTGTGCGCATATGCAGATTATGCATGATGTCTCAAGAACAGGAAGTCCACGACATGATTTGCTATATTTATTGGAGATTCCCTTGTCTCGTGGAAAAGCAAGAAATAGACTGTAGTGGTCAGGTTTGGTGTTGAATCTGAATATAGGGCTATGGCACATGCAACCACAGAAATGTAGGTTCCAGCAGTACTAACAGATCTACACATAGATGTTCCTCTTCTCATGTCATTAAAGTGTGACAATCAAGTTGCACTATTCATTGCAAATAATCCTGCATTTCATGAAAGGACGAAACATATCAAGGTTGATTGCCACTATACACGAGACATGATTTAGAAGGGCTTCATTTCTACTTCCCATGTCAGATCCAGAGACTTGATTGCATATATCTTCACCAAAGCCTTGCTCAGAGGACCATTCTAGAAATGTTCATCCTAGCTGAGCATGTTTGATATCTATGCTCCATCTTGAGAGGAAGTGTAGCGATATATTTATGTTACTGCATGGCCTCAAATTTCAGCGAAATTCAGTCGAATTTCTGTCGAATATCGATATCCTGTCAAAATCGAAATTCGATCGAAATGGTCGAAATGACCGAAATATGGGGGCCCTAGTACAAAAAATGACCGAAATGACCGAAATTTCGAACGAATTTCGACCGAAATTCCACCGAATTTCCGTTTCGGTCGGTCACCGAAATGGTGATCGAAACCGACATTTAGGGCCTTGTGTTACCATACTCATCTCTTTAATCTAGTTTCTTTTGTCAGTCGTATGTAATTTATCCACAGGTCTCTTCTCTATATAAGAGAGTTTAGGGTTCAATGGAATAAACAAGTCTCATATTTTCTCCAGCATACAATGGAAAGAAGGAAGAATCAGGTACTATGTCTCCAAGAGACAAAATGGGTTGGGGAGAAAGCAATAGAGATCGAGAGGACATGAATTAAACTTTGGTATTTAGGTAAAGATAATGACAGAAATGGTGTTGGAGTAGTTGTTCATAAGGATTTGAAGGATTATGTAGTTGAGGTGCAAAATTCTAGGATCAGATTATTTTGCTAAAATTGATGCTTGAAGAAGAAATTCTAAAAATCATCTCAGTATATGCATTGCAAATTGGTTTAGATAAAATGATCAAACAAGTTTTTTTTGGCATGCTTTGGATAAGATTATGCAAGGAATCCCACAAAGAGAGATGATTTGCTTAGGTAAAGATCTTAATGGACATGTGGGGAAGGATGCTTCATCATATGCCAGTGTTCATGGAGGCCATGATTTTGAGGATAGAAATGATGAGGGAAAAGTCATTGTGGATTTTGTAACGGCTTATGATCTTTTCATAGCAAACACTCTCTTCAAGAAGAGGGAGGAGCATTTAAATACTTGAGTGGCCCGACTAGAACACAGATAGATTACTTTGCGTTGAGGAGAAGATATCGGTTGTGTTGCAAAGATTACAAAATAATCCCGGGAAAGAGTGTAACAACCCAACATCGCTTGTTAGTCATGGATGCGCAAGTAAAAGGGATGATAAATAAAATGAGAGTTTCCAATATCACTAGAACTAGATGGTGGAATCTTCAATTGAAGCAATCAAGCTTCAGTGAGAAGGTTTTAGAAGACTTATCTTGAGATTGTAACAGAAGTGCAAACGAGATGTGGGAGGCGGTAGCATCTTGTATCCGAAGGATAGCCAAAGAGATGCTAGGCGAGTTTAAGGGAGGAGCCTCATGCCAACATGAGGCTTGATGGTGGAGTGGAGGTATGCAAGAGAAGCTCAAAATTAAAAGAACATGCTTTGAAACTATGTCTAAGTATAAAACAAAGGAAACTGTCACAAACTACAAAATAACGAAGAAGGAAGCAAAGAAGGCTATAAGCAGAGCTAAGTCAAAAGCTTATGAAGTTTTGTACAAAAATCTTGACTCTATGGAGGATCAAAAGGATATATTCAGGTTGGCCAGAGTAAGAGAAAGAAAGACCAAAGACCTTTCTCAAGTGAGAGATGCATTAAGTATGAGGAAGGTCATGTGCTTGTTACTCAAAAGGATATAGAGACTAGATGGACACAATATTTTCACAAGCTTTTTATTGGAATAAGAAATAGCGAGATCACTTTGAGAGATCTAGCTAGTAGTGACAATTATTTGAATCGTGCAAGCTATATAGACGGATACAAATGAAGGAAGTAGAGTAGGCTTTGAAGGTTATGAGACCTGTGAAAGGTGTAGGACGTGATGACATTTCTATAGAAGTTTGGGGAGTTTTAGGTGTGCTAGTTCGACTTGTCTTACAAATTTACTCAATGTTATTCGACGAAGCAAGAAATTGCTTGAAGATTGGAGGAGAAGTATCGTGGTACCTCTTTATAAGAATAAATGAGACATTCAAAATTATTCAAATTACAGAGGTATCAAGCTGACGAGTTATACTATGAAACTTTGAGAACGTGTGATCGAAAGAAGGTTGAGTCAAATTTCTGAAGTAAAAGAAAATCAATCCGGATTCATACAAGGTCACTCAACTATTGAAGCCATCCACTTGCTGAGTATAATGGAGATTTATAGAGCTAAAAGGAAGAACCTCCATATGATTTTTATTGATTTGTAGAAGGCTTATGTTTATGTCTCAAGGGAGATATTGTGGAGAGTTTTGGAGAAGAGATAAGTACATGTCCTATACACTAACGTCATTAAGGATATATATGATATGGCTTAATCTTGTGTAAGGATACATCCTGTGAAGACTGACTATTTTGACATCAACATTGGTCTGCATCAAAGTTCATCTTTGAGCCAATTCCTTTTTACTTTTATTATGGACGGGTTGATAAGTCACATTCAGGATGAGATACCTTAGTGTATGTTATTTGTTGATGATATTGTGTTGATTGATGAGACTAGAGACGGAGTAAATGAGAAGTTTGAGGTCTGGAGACATGCATTGGAGACTAAATGTTTTTGTATAAGTAGGGCTAAGACTGAATATGTGGAGTGCGCTTCTGATATAAGTATTGGTAAACGAATCAATGTGAAGATTGGTGACGATAACATTCAAAAGAGAGATTCTTTTAGATACTTGGGATCTATTTTGCAACATGATGGAGAAATTGATAGATATGTTTTAATAGAATAAATGCAGGTTGGCTAAAGTGGAAAGGAGTCTGCTGTTCTCTGTGATAAGAAAATTTCTTTGAAAATCAAAGAAAAGTTTTACAAAGCAGTCGTGAGACTATGCTCTATGGGTATAAATGTTGGCCTGTGAATCATCGACATATGCATGGAATGACAGTAGCAGAACTGAAATTGCTAAGGTGGATGTGTGGACACACACATAAAGATCGGATTTGGAATGATGCAATCACAAGGAAAGTTAGTGTAGCTCCGATCGAGGATAAGATGCGAGAAAACCGTTTAAGGTGGTTTGACCATTTGGAAAGGAGGTCAGCTGATGCACCGGTTAGGAGATGCGAGTTTTGTAATGTTGAGCCAGCTAAGAGAGTGAAAAAAAGTCCAAGAAGTGTTGGAATGAGATGATACGAAGGGATCTTAGTTTTTTTGGATCTAAGCCCGATAGTGACCCAATATAGATCTGAATGGAGGCAAAGAATCCCATGTAGTCGTGGGAAAAGGTTTTGGTGTAGTTATGTGAAATTTATAATATAATGCAATTGCTATTTGAAACATTCATTGATGCCATGCGATATAGTGTAGCTTTAATTATTTCTGGGCGTAAGTGCGCAGAAGAATATTGTCTCTGAGATATATGCACTTAATTGGGTTAAGTGCCGAGTTATGAAGAGAGGAATATTATCAGTTCTTCTAAAATGAATATTATTGCTGAGATACACAGGTTATCAATTGTCTAATTATGTATGTAACTTATGTTAGCTTGAGGCTTTCTAGGACTTGGATCATGTTATATGGGGGTGTAGGTAGACGGCCTTTTACTATTTGTTCTCCTTAGAACAACAATACAGAAATCCTCCTATTAGGTTGCTTCCCCTTTTGGACTAAGGTGGTTTATCTTGCCATCACATGTGTTACAACTTATTGTTCTTGGTGATTTTTGTCCTCGTTATGGTTATTATACTTGTGACATGGTTTCATGACAGGAAATGCAAGGGTTTTTCGCTACGACTACGAGGTTGAGTTCTTGATCTACCGTGGTTTATCATCACAAGCTATATTGCTGTTTCTCGCCAAGCTGAACTTGCAGAGAAGGTTGTTATGGAGATGTATAATATGTTCGAAGTATTGTATCAACTTCCTGCTATTCCTGATTGCTATAAAATAGTATAATATATCGGCCAGTCTTGTTAGGTTGTCCGGTTGGACTCACTCAGAGATCTTATGCGATGCATGATTCCATTTTTCTTGTATAGCATGCACAGAAAATTGAAGAGAAATTGTTATAAAACTTTGATCAGTGATTATATTCAAGATTCCACTTTACTGGAAATGATCCTGATCCAAGTTCTCGACCGTTCATTAAAGATTGTGTCTCGATTGCATCAGTCATACTGTTCTTGGTAACCCAAGGCTCTGTGACGTGTGCATGTAGGTAGATATCTCGCCAAAATTGGCTGATTGGTTGTCTGACTATGAATTTACTGCATGGTAGTATTTTAAAGATTTTTGTATAGTTCACTTGGGAATGATGCCAATGGACATCATATACATTCCAGTTCTGGAACACTTTGCACATGGTAATTACCCATCATTGCTGGAATTTTGAGCAAGGGTTCTTTTTGAATGCTATTTCTCTTTTGAGACAATTCGGAAGTGGAATCTGCAAGGATTTTTTAGTTAATCGATGTCCAATTTCACCTTTCCATATTTAATTAGTTTTACGAACAGACCACAGGTTTAGAAATAGCAATAGGACCCTAGATCTCAGTAGATTATTTGTGCAGAAGCATGAGTATGTGTTTCACAGATAGAGAAGGAACATGTTCATTAGAAAAGGGACTAGTGGAAAACAATATAAGGGTGACATGACCCTACACAGCTATCGGTTGAAAAGGCATGTGCTGGGAAAAAACATGCATTCCAAAGTATAGGTTGGAGACCTATAGCCATTACTAGTATACTCTTGTGGAAGCCGGCAAGGGGCTGAGGGAGGGTGAGGGATTCGCTAAAAGTGAGACGTTTTCGCTCGGGTAGAGGACTTTCATGAATTGCACAATGGTGAGCATGAACTTCTCATAATTGCTTATTTATAGAAATCTTCTCCCCAAGAGAAAAACGATCTTTTTATTTACAGTGCAGAGGCCTCGGAGGTAGGCTTGGCATTAGGTCAGGTTGGGCCAGCTCATTTACATATGCATAAAAACCCATTTATCCCACAGAATGTAGGGCTCAAGCCCACCCAGGCACATTTACTTCAGGCCGGGCTTAGCCCACTCATAATCAGCCTTGGCTTCATATTATAAGTCCAAGCATGCCCATTTAGCTCACAAGCTTATTGAGTAAATATAGAAATGTAATTAGTTACCTATAAAATAATGAATCGATTATTGCAATTGGTTAAATAAATAAAAAATGGAAAGTAGTGTGGCTATGAGTTCATAACGTTGCCAATTATCCACCAAAAATTTATCAATCTACATATTACCTTGAAATAGAATCTAATCATTACGTTACATACGAGCAATAATCTACCATATATGCTATATTATCAATACGTAAGAAATTTGATTTTTGAGTATGCAACTATCATCATCATTATTTGGACATGAGTACAAGTTATATATAGTATTAAATTCCAAATTATGAAGTTTGAGATCATACATACTTTATGTGTTATATTTCAGAAAAATCATAAATGCTACTCGTCCCAATCGGGTTGAATCAGGCTTGCAAAAAAAATCAATACCCAAGCTTAGGCCCATTTAGTTGCGGATAAGTCTGGATCTTTTTTAGGCAGAAGTTAAAAGTAATATCCACACTCAATCTTAACGGTCGGGTAGCTACACGCCCATTTTGTAACCATGCCATTGCCTGGGCTTATTCAGAGGAGAACCTAGTTCCCATGACTTCTACCAGTATATTAATCCCTCATGGAACACAAGTCCAGGGGAAAGAAACCAACATCGTCAGGTCAGTAAATGACTACCATAGAGAAGAGCAATGCATGACCTCCCAGCCGGAGAATTATGAATGTCAGTTCCACCATGTTTTAGTATCACTTCAAAGCATGCATATGGATCAGCTCCTCTAACTCAAAACAAACTTCAAAAGTGCACCATACTCATAGTTTGATGTCAACGATACTCAAGACTTCTCCAAGTGCACGGGAAATTAAAAGTTGCAATGACCCACTGTGAGTATTATAGGAGGCAACCGTCCTAGTAAAGTTCAGTGATATTCTTTACCATATATGAACAGTTGTGATTCTTTAATTCAACTAGTCCCGATTTATTATACCATTCTTGGGGCATAACATGACTAAGTTTGGGGACTATTCTAGTGGACTAAAAATATAGGAAGCTAAAAGTTGTTGGTATTGGGGCTGTTTCTTGTCATCTTGGCCATCTTATAGATTTCTTATGCTCTATAGTTTCTAATGCGATGGCACAGTGGTCACATTTCTGTTTACATTTGGGATGTGAACAGTTTAAACAACTTGCTGTGATATGGGCGATCTGATTGTATAGGAACAGGGTTGTAATCACAAATGCTAAACCCTCTTTAGAGAATTTGATTTAGTTGGTATCTCATTGCTAGGTTAGTTGGGAAATGTAATGTAATATGACATTTGTGAATGACCAATAACCAATAATGGCAATCATTTGGGCCTTAAAATGTAGCCATGTGCACGGCTCTCATCCTGTGCTTTTCAGAAGGTGTATCATGCGTGAATTAATTTCTTATTCACATAAATAATTGAAAAATGAAAATATTGATTTGTTAAGTGCATCAAACAATTGAGGCCTTTAAAAATAAGTATTGTCTGTCAAGCATGTAAAATTACAAATTTGTGTATGCTCAGGTGAAACTTGGCGGAGTCAGTGGTTGCCGAATTCATCAGTATCTTGATAATTCATTCCATTATCTTAAGTGCTTGCCACACACATCAAATTATATAGTTAAATCTGGATGTATACATGTCTTCGACAAGTTGTTGTGCACTTGATAGTTAATTGGCCAATTTTAATATTGACATTTTGCATTCATGTATATTCCCATTTTTTCACGTACATAGTTGTGATGTCCTATTTCATGCTGTTTTGGCCTTATTTATGGCAAGTTTGCAAAAGTTGCCTCACTAGGCTTATTAATCGGACCGACATTTCGGGACGGGAAGGACCAAATATGATAACTCCATTCGGTCACTAGTTGGCTTGACTGATTAGTTGGTCTGAATAGATGTCTGGATTCACTTTTATGATTGAAAAAAAGTAAACTAAAAGTAATATGCTCAATACTTTTATCTTGTTATGAGAATGTCCAAGTCTATATAAAAAATACAAGAATATATATATATATATATATATATATATATATATATAGGGAAGTTATCCAATGAGCCCTATGCCCATTTGAGATTAGATGAGCCCACTCATATTCTACCATTATTTCCTATCATTTTGAGCTCATATTTTACCATTATTTCCTATCATTTTGAGCCTAATAGTTATTTGTTTACAAGGGTTATATCATATTCTTACTATTAGTTACAATTTTCTGAAGGAAAAAGACTTAAATTCATACAAATGATTGTATTATTATTCGTATTACTAGTGCCATTTTTATTCTTACTAATGACCATTTCCTGCAAATCTAAGGTTTTCTTTATATGAAAATAGTTACTAACAGTAAGAATATGATATAACAATTGTAAATAAATAAGCATTGAACTCAAAATGATAGAAAATATTGGTAGAATATGAGTGGGCTCATCTCATCTCAAATGGGCACAGGGCTTATTGGATAATTCCCCTATATATATATATATATATATATATATATATATGGGGATAGGGAGCTTTCACCCTGAGGTGTAGGCAACTACCTATTTTCCTATTGTTTTTTTTACTTTATTGAAAACGTGAGTTCTCAAGTTTCATGCAAAACAAACATTTCTAACATGTTCATCTAGAAGATGTCATTTTCAGCATTTCTGAGACCGTTAAAATTTGGTAGTCTTGACGGAGGTGATAGGAGTCTCGAATTAAGTTGAATTTTGAATGACACCATGGTGATATATAGTGATCTAATTACCCCAAGGTTTCAGTTCAAAAAATAAAAAAATAATGGAAAAATAGGCCGAGTGTAGGGAGTTACCTGCACCCGCCGATGTAGGCTCCTTTTCCTCCATATATATAGTTTTTATATTTAAAATAATAAAAAACAAAATGAATAACTTCATATCTCCGATTAGTGGTTGGTATACCACATATTTTTTATTCAGTGACCCTATCTTCACAATATCGACTTTTGCAACCTTGAGTTAAGAATTTATTAGGTTGCTTGTTATGTTTATCTATTAAAGTCACCGTTTTATCTTTTCACTATTTTAATGTTATAGTTTCTTTGCTCTAAATGCCATGTAAAGAATATAAAATTTGCGATAGTAGAATGTGTTGCATGATTATGTTTCTATGCATATATTGTAATTGTTTATATTAGATATTACTAATTCTAAAACCCGAAAATTTCGACTATATATCACATATATTGTGTGCACTCTTTGTAAGAAACAAAACCAGATTAAACAGTGTTGATTTTTTCCAAGTTTGGTGCTAAAACAGCCATGCCAACTCAAATTGGCTCCGGATGAGATATAAAACTATATTATGTATGTTGATCTAGTGAGCCTGTTTCCCAAAAAACTCCTTATACCAAAGTATGGAAAGGTAAGTAGTCCTTGATGGAGAAAGGATACTTCCATACTGGATTTTGTGTGCAACTTAGTTCAAGAGAAACAATGCAGTTTCCTCATTATGAATGCAAGCTCTGAAGAACGCCTGCTTTTTGTCGGGTGGAATGTTGGGTAGCCTATTGCAATGCTAGTGAAAAGTCAGGCCTTCAGTTTCTTTTCCTTGTTTTGCATCGGTGTGATTTGGTTGACATCCACAATGCATGGTCAATTCTTTTCCTCATAAAGAACAGAATATTGTGAAATAAAAATCAACATTAATTTTTTTTGATAATTATATCAAAAGAAAATAGCCACTTTTACCTTAAAACGCACAACTCAGCATATTATAGCTTCTATCTATCATGTGTGTCTTCTAATACCCTGAAGGAGCCTTGTGTACTTTTCACCATTATAATTAAAAAAAAAGCTTTTCTGATGTTTAAGTCAGTTTATGGTTATTGAGGTTGGTAATTTTCTTAGTGGAATCTTTCTAGAATAATTTTGTTCTGGCTCCGGCAGGTGTTTGTATGCACTTGACAAAGAAACTTAGCGTATTATAGCTTTTAATTTTATCTGCCACCGGTCTTCAAACACCCTGAGAAAGCCTAGTGTCAGCTGCATCATTAATTACTAAACTACCCTTTTCTGATGTTTAAGTTGGCAATCTTGGTTGGTTATTTCTTTTGTATCTAGATTCATCGCCTTCTGATTTTGGCGGGTTAGCAAGGTGTCACCTAAGCCAACAATTATGCTTTTCTGTGGTGACTGTAAATTTGGCGTGCTATGCTTGGTTCTAGTCAGGCAGGTTTCTGTTGTTACTTCCCATGAGTACTGTTTAAATAATCTGTTGAATTTCAGCACAGTACCTCAGAGAAATATACACAAGATGATGTCCTTCCCAGATTTATTTATTGGAAAATTTGTGGAAAAAGGAATTTACGTATTTATTCATTCCTAATCCTAATTAACGAGAGATCTCCCATTTTTTATATTTTCATGCTGTTTGAAGTTTCAATTCCATGATCCAGGGAGGTTTTATTACTGTGTTACTGTTATTTGCCTGATTATCTTTTCTCATGGTTTCCTCCATCGATTTAAAAGAGTGGGATATTTCCTGAGATTAAAATGAACATTTAGTGATGTCACCATAAAGTGTGAGTTCTCATTTTGAAAATTTTTCAATTTTCTGCGAGCTTCTCTGGATTAGTGTTTTCGTGAACATCTTCATGATAATTTGTATTTTTAATTCCATGCTCGAGGAAAAGCATCATGGTGCCTCTTTATAAGAACAAAGGAGACTTTCAAAATTGTTCAAATTACAGAGGTATCAAGTTGATGAGTCACACTATGAAAATTTGGGAACGTGTGATCGAAAGAAGGCCGCGACAAATTTCTAAAGTAAAAGAAAACCAATTCGGATTTATGCCAGGTCGCTCAACTATTGAAGCCATCAGTGTTCACGAAAGCGGTCTGTGCGGCCGCATATGCGGCCGCATATGCGTATGCGGTGCCTTCAGCGCACCGCTTTCATGAAGCCCTGCATTATGCGCCCTGTGCGCTTATGCGGGCCGCATATGCGGGCTGTGCGGCCGCCTATGCGGTCTGTGCGGCCGCATACATATTATTTTATTTTTTTTATTTTTTTAATTTTTGCCATATTTTTATTATGTTATTTGTGCCACATTTTTCTTGCTTTTGCATGTATGCCAACCATGCATCCATGAATATTTAAATCCATCATCAAAGTAATTGTACGACGAGATTGGAGTAAACACGCGAGGAAGAAAAAGAACAATGTACCAATAATTTAGCAAATTAATTTAGTCAACTAATAGTTATAATGAATGTAATATATTATATATAAAGTTTGGTACTTTTGATGGAGGATCAATTATAAATATAACAACAACGATAAATGACAATACATTCAACAATAGAGGCATTTTGTATGCTAACTTTTCTATTTTGTTGATTGCTGTCAGTTATTTTATGTGCTAACCGTTCTATTGAAGTATTGATATTTGATTGATAGAGATTGTTTTGAACTCTATATGAAAGTTATTTTTCTTAGATCTTCGGTTGGACCACAATTATACATAAATTTAGTTCTCTTGTAGTCACTTTTGTATATATTTAATTATTTTTCAATAAAAAATTAGGAAACCGCGTAGAACCGCATATGCCCCGCATATGCCCCCGCATACCGCTTAATCGCTATTCAGTGACCTGTCCGAACGCATACGCATACCGCTTTCCTGAACCTTGGAAGCCATCCACTTGCTAAGGAGAACAATGGAGATTTACAGAGCTAAAAAGAAGAACATCTACATGGTTTTTATTGATTTAGGGAAGGTTTATGATTCTATCCCACGAGAGATATTGTGGAGAGTGTTGGAGAAGAGACAAGTACCTGTCCTATACATTAACCTCATAAAAAATATGTATGATATGGCTTTATCTTGTGTAAGGATACAATCTGGGAAGATTGACTATTTTGACATCAACATTGGTCTGCATCAAGATTCAATTTTGAGTTCATTTCTTTTTACTTTGATTTTGGACGAGTTGACAAGTCACATTCAGGATGAGATACCTTGGTGTATGTTATTCGCTGATGATATTGTGTGGATTGATGGAATTAGAGATGGAGTAAATGAGAAGCTTGAGATCTTGAGACATGCATTAGATAAAGGATTTCGTATAAGTAGGACTGAGACTGAATATATGGAATGCAGTTTTGGTGAAGGAGTTGATGTTAAGATATGTGATGATAACATTCATAAGGGAGATTCTTTTAGGTACCTGGGATCTATTTTGCAGCATGATGGGGAAATTGACGGAGATGTTATAAATAGAATAAATGCTAGTTGGTTAAAGTGGAGAGGAGCATCTGTTGTTCTCTGTGATAAGAAAATTCCTTTGAAAATCAAAGAAAAGTTTTACAAAGCAGCTGTGAGACCTGCTATGCTCTATGGATCTGAATGTTGGCATGGGAATCATAGACATGTGCAGATAATGACAGTAACAGAAATGAAAATGCTAAGGTGGATGTGTGGATACTCACGTAATTCTTGTATTCAGAATGATGACATCAGAAGGAAAGTTGGTATAACTCCGATTGAGGATAAGGCGCGAGAAAATTGCTTAAGGTGGATTGGCCATTTGCAAAGGAGGTCAGCTGATGCACCGGTGAGGAGATGTGAGTTTTGGAATGTTGACTTGGATAAAAGAGGGTGAGGAAGGCCCATGAAGTGTTGGAATGAGACTAATATACGAAGGGATCTTAATTTTTTGAATCTAAGCCCGAAAATGACCCAAGATAGATCTGAATGGAGGCAAAGAATCCATGTAGCCGACCCTATTTAATGTAGAAAAGGCTTTGTTGTTGTTGTGTTCGAGGGGAATCTTCATTGATTATGTGATTTACTCCAAAGCCGTTAATGTGATATGATGTAGCAAGGCAACTTGCTTGTAAACTGCTCTCCCTCTCTGCAAGTCGTGATGCTTCGGTGGCAGGTTGCTGGGAGGATGGAGCAGAGATAACTGTTTCTGATCTGAGTTTTCTGATCAGCTTTTGGAGGACTTTATGTCCCTTGTGGATATCTTTAGTTTTGTGAATGGTCCAGCGGGAGGACATTACTGGATTTGGAGAGATGGACGTATGCTGGGCCTATACGTCCATAGATATACACTCTAATCTGATTGATGAAAATCTAATTCATGATTACAGACACATTTAAGATTTAAAGGTTCCCCATCGTATTAGAATCTTGATGTAGTTGATGTGAGAGCGCCTTTTAACTAGAGACCACTGGTCTTGGATCTTTGTGGGCGTCAGTGATATGTGCCTTATTTGCAAGATCAGTGTGGAATCTATTGACCGCCTTTTTTTGCTTGTGATAAGATAGCGGAAGTTTGGCAGTCACTAAGAATGAGATGGTTGGATTCAACCAGTACTGAGCGCTTCTATAATGCAATGTTTTAGGCCAACATGGAATTGCTACATCCGATTGCGGAAATTTGGGCAAATCTGATTTTCCAGAAACAGTGTTATCTTTAGCTCTGTTAGCTCTTTTATATTGAAAACATAATCTTCCATGCAGGGACTCTCTTCGAGTTTCGGTTCCTGTGAGATAACACTGGCATCCTTCCCTTTTTAATATAGTTGGGGTGGGCACCTTCGCATGTTTCACCTTTTTTGCATAAAAAAAACTTGCTTGTAAACTGTTCAAATGAGAGATGACAGAAAGGCAACGACCTGATGTAAGAAAGGAGATTATTGTATATTAATAATGATTACGTTTTCTTTATTCATACTACAATAAATTCTGATAAAAATATATTATATAATTCATTAAATCTTTAAAAAAATCAATTTCTATGTTCCATGGTATATTAGGACATAAATAATGTAAGTATCTGTCTCTTTTCACAATTTTCGACTCAAGCAATAAAATAAAAGCCTGAAAATATAATATTTGTTATGATAAAAAAGTTATAACGAAATAATGGAAATAGTAAAATAAAAGTTATAAGCACATTTTTTTAGTTATAAAGAAGTGGGCATCACATCTGTATGTATCTGCATCAACATAAATTATAGTAAGCCATGTTACATATATGTATTATAATACATTTTGTTTATATCATATTATATGCAAGTTATATTACTAGCATGTACATAACGTATATAATATTAGAGTAATAAGTGCATAGTGCAATGGGGCAAGGTAATGAGCGAGGTGATAAGGTGCTTTAGCATGACTCCCACCCACCTGACCCGGTCACCCAAAAACGACTGCCTTGACAGCACTGATTTGTGCTTCTCATGTTTCATTTTGTTGTTTCCTTGGGGATGATATTTTGATATTTTTAGTTTTTGAATTCAAGATCCTTCAATCTTGCCAGTTTTCTATTTCAGAGCTGTTTGTTTCCATTTCCATTTTCATTTTGTCTTGACTTGTTTTATCTTTCCAGTCCTGGGTAAGAACATTTGTAGACTACTTTTCATTTGGTATAGGTATAGGACATCTTAGTGATTTTAGTTTCTCATACTCTATTCTACTAATTCATGGTTTAGCAAGGGATCAGTGTAACAATTTTTTACCCATCAGCTAAACATTGCATTGCTACTATTAGTGGGAATTTCAATCAAAGGTATTAAGTAGAATGACGCCTCATATATATTTCTTGTCAACACTTACCCTCTGTAAATTGATTTTTGATGCCTAATTTTGTCACGTGATGCCATTACTTCTTTCCTGCTGCATAACATCTGACTATGGTGTGTTCTCTGTGAGATTCTTTTCCTCCTGATCTCAATTAGATAGCAAATGTTGGCATTCGATGATTTTATGTTTACTGTCAAATTCTGATGTGGTCATTGTTTAAGGTGAATATCCATTTTCCCTGTCATTACAGTTTATTCCTAAGAGCAGAAGAAACGAAATAATTTTTATATCTCCAACTGGTGAAGAACTTAAGAATAAGAAGCAGCTTGATCAGTATCTGAAGTCTCATCCTGGAGGCCCTGCACCATCTGAATTCGACTGGGGCACTGGTACTCCTATACACCTTCCTAACGAGTCAGCACACATGAACTGCATATTTATGTGCATGGTTTTTTTAAACTTTTTGTTTGGATTTTCTTGGTGGCTATCAGGTGACACGCCCCGACGTTCTGCTAGGATCAGTGAAAAGGCCAAGGCAGTTGAGAGTCCTGAAACTGAGACACCAAAGAAACGAAGGAGGTCAATTACGAAGGAAGTCTCTGCTGAAAAAAAATGGAGCGAAGGAGATGAGGCAGTTGAGGAGGAAGCAGAGAGCCCTGAAAGTGGTCTGCCAAAGAAAAGGGGAAGGAGGCCTAGTGCCAGAAAGGGTTCGGGCACAAAAAAAGCTGCCCAGGATGCTGAAGATGGAGGTCCCGGGGATCAATCCCCTGCACCAAAAGAGGAGGAAACTGGGGGTGTTGAATTGAAAGAAAATGCACCGCTAGAAGGGGAGAATAGGGCAAGTGCTGATGCTGAAATGGAGGAAACTGTACCAGCTGAATGGGAGAATCAAGTTAGTGTTGAAGTTGAAATGAAAGAGGAAAATGCAGCAGCAGAGGGTGGAAATAGAGCAAGTGCTGATGCTGAAATGGAGGAGGAAATTTTACCAGATGTTGGGGAGAATCAAGTTAGTGCTGAAGTTGAAATGAAAGAGGAAAATGCACCAGCAGGAGAAATTAAAGCAAGTGAGAACCTTGGCTTGGAAGAGGTTGATGGAGTTAGTAAAGAAGTTGAGGACAGAAATGCTCTATCAGAGGAAAAGAAATATGGTGGAGAAGCTGAGAAGGAAGATAAAAATACTCCACCTCAGGAAAAGGAGGACGAACATGTTGAGATTCAAGAAAAGGAAGGTGAAAGTATTAATATTAGAGACGAAGATGCAGTGGCTGAAGGTGGGATTGCTGTTGAAGTTAAAAAGGGAGCTGACGTGGTAACACAGAGTGATAATGTTGAATTATCGGAGGGGATAAAAGTCCCTGAAAGCGATGCGCAAAATGTTGCTGCTGATGAAATTAATGAGGATGCCCCATTAGGAAACGAAAAAGAGTCTGTAAATGAAACAGTAAAGATGCACAAAGATGAAGAGCCTGAATATAAGGAGTCAGTTGCAGAGGAAAAATGTACTATGATTTCAGATGTGTCTGCAGTTGATGGTGAATCGAAGGAAGCTGCTACTGAAATTGAACAAAGTACTGAAAATGAAACTGAAATTCAGGCTCACATAGAACCCATCACAAAAGATGATGCTGCACCAGAAAATAATGAGGGAGAGGATGCTTTTGAAGATAAAGCTGAAGATGGACTGAAGATAGAAAAACAGATAAAGGAAACGGGACAGAACAATAGGGTCGAGAATGTGGAGGATACAGTTTTGGAAGATAAGATCACCGAGGGACAGAACAATAGGGTCAAGAATGTGGAGGATACAGTTTTGGACGATAAGATCACCGAGAAACCATTGTATTCCGAAGTACTGCCATCTCCATCGGCAACTGCAGCCAAGTCTCCTGAGGGCTCAACAGAGAATGGTATGCATTTTGAAAGGGACGGTGTTGCAGAAAAAAAAGAGATTCAATCTGTTAGTAATGTGGTTCCACCTGAGGTGGAATCCTGAGGTACTGTATTCTCGTCTGGTTTTCTCCTGTAGCTTAGAGCAAAAATGGCACCCACCTAGATCGGGCACTTGTCATCGCTGATGTATCCTTGTTGTATTTGTAGATGTAATCTTTTGTTTAACCATAGGGATCATGTCGTGAGCCCCTCAACAGCTTATAATGCCTTGACTATTGACGTTTTACTTATAACTTCTCCTGCCTGCCTGCCTTCTACTGCGAATTTTCTTTGTTTCTTCTCGCCTTGCACAGATGACGGTTTACCCTGAATGAATAATGGTCCAGTCAGATTACCACGGCTTGATCTCAACATGGATTGTGTTTTTTTCCCTTTAAAACGGTGGCTTCAACGTACTATGCATTTTAGTTTTGTAGTTTGAAAGGTGCAACGAAGATGAACTTTCTGGATGCGTGGTCATTAGTCTAATGGTGATTTAGGCCTAAAAGATGCATTTTTGTCTGCATCGGTTTTCTATCTACTATTTCGGTCAAGTTGTCGCTAGATTAGTCTTGATAAAAAGCTGCCTTGTACCCTGTATGGGGATGTGGGGGCTTGATGTTAATGTTCAGCATGGTCGAAGCCCGTTAGCTTGAGGTTTCCTTGTGAATTGTGAAGGTCGGATGAGTGCAACTAATGGAGCACAAATCCTTCATCCTCTTGAGGCATCCAAAATATGCCCTAACTAGTCTGAAGCCCAATACAAACAGGAGGGATATTAACACACGAAACACCTAAAAATAGGAAATATGCATCCCAGATGCTATTAGCACTCCTCCCTCATGTGGCTCTTATTTTTGTCCTCTTACCGCAGACTAATGAATTAGATTTATTGGTGATGTATTCGAAAAAGACTTTCCTACTTTTTTGTCCTGCAATGGTTCTTCTGTGCTTCATCTCCTCTCTGTTGCACATGTATGGTTATGCTTCATCTCGTTCTCTCTGTTGCACATATATGGTGGCGTCTTTCTGCTCTTGGATATTGAAATGAATGCGTGTATTTGTTCAAACTGCTATTGTCTCCCGGGGCTTTTCTGCTCTCTTCTGACAGAAAAGAGGGGAAAGGTGATTCAATGTTGTATTGTCAAGTACGACACTCTATGCATAACCTATGTCCACTCAACACTTTCCTTGAATAAGTATTGATCCCACGTCAAGCCATCCGACAGCTTTGCGAGTGTTCAAACTTTTACTCCTACCATGTTCATTTCTAGGTTTTAGATATAGAAACCTATGTTGAAGAAGATTTGTTTGGATTTGTCTATTTTTGTTAAGCATATGCTTCGTATTTTGTAGAGATTTTGGTATGTATGTTAGTATGGATTTGTCAAGTTGCAATTTTTATATGTTAGGCTTGCTATAGGTAAAATAGCATGTTCACTTGTATTTGTACATTTTGCCATATCGAGTTATATTTCTAATGGAGGTTAAGATTCATCTATTTGGCACATGATCCTATACAAGAGCAATATGGTTCCTATTTTCCTACAAGGTCATGCGTTCGGAAAATATGGTGACCACTTCCTTGAATTTCCTAACAGACTTTACTAAGGAATTGTGAAACTTTGTTATGGCATGCACAATTATACACAACAGATCTGGTTGGAGCATTGCCACTCAAAGCATACACATGCGAAGTCAGATCTCGTCAATTAAACAAAATTCGTGCTCCCCTAACCAACAATATGGAACGTAATGACTCTTTCAAGGGGAAATGCTCCTACCATGTTGAATTCATGTGGTTACAATGCAGAGATCACAATCCTAGTGGATCCTTCATTTCAGAATACTTCAATAGCAATTAGAATAGTCTCTTGTAACTCTAAAAAAGAGCTCATCATGCATTGCATCAAAGGCTACTTCAGGTCTTGAAGCACATGCCCCAAGCCTTAGAGTTGGGAATTCAAGTTGCTACACCCTTCAACAAATACTCATTGGATATTTGCTCGGATAATAAAAATGCAATGGGGATAGTGACTGGTATGCAAAGTCCTCCTTGGAGAATGAAGAGAAATTTTTAGTCCATCGCGTCATAGCTATGGCTGATCCCGTTGACACAGTTAATCCATTTTAATAGAGATATGGTCAGTCATGCAGTTAAGTTGCAAAATTATGTCATTGTAACTCCATTTGTGAAGGGTAGTATGTGCAAAACATGTCAAAGTTTGGTACTCAATGCTCCACGATAAAATAAACGTGAGAGTTCTAAAAAGTCATATTTCTATGTTAACAATTTATGTTACAAGGACTTACAATCTTGGTGAGGCAGAGGAAAAGTATACATGAGCTACTAGTTCTTATGATTGCAGCTGATCATTGCCATTTCTTAAGAGTAGTTGATCATTGTCACTTGAGTTCTTAGCTTTCATAATTGCTATTGATTTTGCTAAATGGGTACGTATTTTATTTCTTAGATGTAATTCTAGTTATATATACTATATATTTTAAACCTTCAGATGTTATGTTAAATGGTACAATAGTTTCTTTCTTGCTGTGTTTTGTTAAATAAAGATGTATATATTTCTTTAGAATATATATGTGCTATGCTTTGCTAATTCTTCTAGGGCACTTTGTCCATTAAAGTTGTGATAAGCACGTGTATTCAGCCATCAGATTTTAATCCATAATCCTATTTACTTATCACCTACTTCCTTTTTAGCGCTAATCTATAGCCATAACAAACTCTCTTTGCATTCTACTCACAATTTTGTTTCTTTTTTTGAATCATAATCACATCTACCTTCATTGCATCATAATTATTTCCAAAATGGGCCAGGTCATCTCCATTTTCCTCTCGATGCAAAATCTTTTAAATAACTTAAATTCATTATTATGTATCTATTTGTTACTTATTTTAGTTTCAATTTTTACCAAAGTTCCTTATTTATTACTATAGCCTATTCTAATATTACTATCATTGCGCTTTTTAACTACTTATGCATTTAATTTATCTACTTACAATAGGTTTTATGTTACTATCACTAACCCAAAAAATTACTACTCACGCATTTCTTGTAAATATAGTGAGTCACTGATGCAGTTTCCTTTTTTACTAACAAGACCTATAGTTTACGAATGATTACAGAAGTTACTGATCATGTGTTTAATTTGAAATACCTTTGTGTTACCTACATTTCAATGTTATATACTAGAAGCATCTCTTTATGTTACTACTCACTCTTAAATTCTTACTTATGTTTTACATTAAATTCAATAAAACTCCTTTACATTTTTCAGTAACATTTGATAATATTTCAAGTAACATTTGCAGTTATATCAGTAACATCTTAAATTATTTTAGTAACACTCCTTTACATTACTTTAGTAACATTTTTTTTACTAATTTTTCAGCAACATTTTTTCAGTAACATTTGATACTATTACAAGTATTTTTTACCATTATATGAGTAACATTTAAATTATTTCAGCAACACTCCTTTAACTTTACTTCAATAACTTTTGTTACCATTTCAAGTAATATTTGCAATTTCATCAGTAACATCTTAAATTAATTCAATAATAATTTCATTAAGTTTATGTAAATTTCTTATAATTAGATCTCGTATTCGATTTTATGTCAATCATAGAATTACGTCATCATCCTCTTTTCCAAATCATATTCTATTTTTAATAACACTTTTAATTACGATTTTATTTTATTTCTATAATGCATGTTATCTTTATTCTTTCCCAAAGGAATTTCTATTTTTTAGCGATTCATCTTTTTGGACGGGCAATTGTAAATTGTGTGCTCATCACAACTCTAATGGGCATAGGGCCCAGTGGATAAAATCATATATATATATATATATCTGTGTGTGTGTGTGCGTGTGTGTAGTATCCTCCAAATGAGATTGGGGCTCACCACATCAACGAGATCCATTGGATCTTGATCGATTGGTATGCTGTTCAAAAGAGTATTTCAATCATTTGTTCCAATTTAAATTCGATATTAATTTAATAACATCAATTACCATTTCAGGGTCAATTTATTTAGGAAATTTTCATTAATTTCTTTATCTGTCGATTTCCAAAAATGTTCTCGATGAATTCAGTTAAAGCATAAACACCAACGAGTTTGCAGAATTTATATTCACTTTTGTAAATATGACAATACATTTTTTTACATTCCCATCCAAATAGCTTTTAATAAATAAGTACCTTCCTTTTGTGAAATTGTATTATCGATTGTAAAATTTACTGTACAGATGCAATATTTATATTCAGTGTTGTAATTCGATAATATATATATTGACATTTACATCCAAATCATTTTTAGTAAACAAGTATCCTTATTTTGTAGATTTGTATAGAAATTTGTAACTTTTCACGATCTTTTGTGAAAAATCATCCTCCTTATAAGTCTTTGTATGTAACATGTCATAGTTGCAATATCTAGAATGCCTTTGTAAAAGTTCATGGATGCTTTGTAATATTTGTATCGAGTTCTGCAAAAAATTGAACTGTTTATAAAATCCGTGAATTGATATGTACCACCTTACGATCCCTGTGTGTCCTCCACCTTCCTCCAAGCTACACACCACTGTTCGACGTGTGAGCCCTTGACGATTCATTTCTATAATAAATGTTATTGTAATAATTTTATTTATATCAATAAAAGTTATTGATTTTCACTCCTTATCTGAGATTAATGAATGCATGCACTTATTAGGTCACTACATATAATTAGGGTTATGTTTTTTAACCATCTTGATAATCATATAATTGCTGATCTAATGGCATGATCACAGGGGCTGGTGCTGAGTTGATAATCTAAAGAGTTAAATTGAGACTCAACTGACACTATCAAATGATTATAAAGAGAGGATCTCCAGCTTGATAAGGATATGGCAATCCTTATTCTAAAGGCTGCTATCTGATCGAACTCTTGATGTTGGTCCTCTACACAGGAATAGAGATTCAGAGGTGTCAGATGCGAGAGATCGATATCTAAGACCTATGTCGTATGCTATCACGATATATGCACTCATCCTCTGATCGGAGGCAGATTTATGACTATATGTCTGAGTATGTACATTGGGCAGACCATTATGTTGGTGATCTAATCAAGGTCTATACGACGATGAGCTTGTGCGCATACAAGGGCATATGTGAAATACAATCTCTCAAAGGGATCATACAAGTTCACTACTGAATCATAAGGCATGAGATCACTTATGAGATATTGGGACCAACCAAATTCCATCAATGATAATCTCGCTTTGGAAATAAGACAATATTTATGGGTATGATATATGCTTTTTGAAAGCATATGAACAATATCAACTCCCAATGATCAGAGAAATTTAGCGATAAAATCCTGAAGGAGACAATCCAAAATGAGATCAGAACTTTGGGTTTGATCATGGTCTTCTATTACGTATGATGTACGGGTATTAGGAATACTCGAGGGTGATGTGATCTTAAATGATTGTATACCATGATGCTTCCATTCCAAAGGAGTGGCGAAACATTGGATTTTAGTGACTCCTCTCAACAGATTGGATATTCGATTATGATCTAATTGTTGGACATTGATCATAACATAATTTGGATGCAATGAGAAGATGTGATATTATGTCTGACATAATCATACACTATGAGTGGTCTTCTAGATCTGGATAAGAGACTAAATCTCACTATCCAAGTCACTATACATGGCATATGCAATCGTCCTGACCTTATTTCCAAGTTTCTGAGGAGAAGGCACACAATCGAAAAAGTTCAAGAATTGTTCCATGAGAAATATTATCCAAGCATTGGAAAATTAGATAATTAAGTAGAATTTAACTATCACAAATAATGCGGATATGATTCATATTATTTAGACATGTGTAGAGAAACATATTGGATAATTAAATTGGATTTAATCATAGATAGGATTAATGCAGATAGCACTATCCACAATAGTCATGGATAATGTGGATATGATACACAATTTAATGGAGAGAGTTATTTGTGAATAAGATTCATAATTTATAAGGTAATGTGAATTGGATTCACATTACACAATTTAATGTAAATATGATTTACAATGACTTTTGGATGGAAAACTAAATCTTAATAGTTAACGATTTAATTGAAATTGTCACGGATAATTTGGAATTATTTGATAATTATTCAATTAATAACTTAATTAATAAAGTAGAAAATTTGAGAGATAATAGACTTAACTTATTCCACTCCTCATTGAGAGTGGACGATCATGGTGGTTACACCATGGTGGACATCTTCTCCTGATTAAGGGAGGTGGGTGGAGTCAACCCTAATCCTAATGCTACTTGATCAATTGGTTTAGTTAAAGAAATGGTTTTCAACTTATTTATTTTAGATTTTATGACTTAGAGTAAGCATAAATTAATCTCTGTCATTGACTTTTAAAAGCACATGGATTGGGATCCATGGACTTCCAATTTGTTAGAAAAAGAGAGGCTAACACTATACCCTCTTGTGAATACATGAATGCAATTGTTGCATAATTAATTTCTCTCTCTCTCTCTCATTCTTTCCACATGCCACCACCATCTCCCTCCACAACCCTAGACTGCCCCTTGACTTAGGTTGCTGGAGATCGTGATTTTCGTCGTACTGTCGTTGTGTTGCTGGATTGATGCTTGAGGAACTTAGTCTTCTTCGGTGCCTCATGCTAATGAAGAAGACAATACATTTTATGAGATCAAATCATGAGGTTTTGCGCTCAGATCATTACTAGAGATTGCGAGAAGCACGTGTCTCATCATCGCGCTCGTAAGTGCACTTTTGTTGAACCGAACTTGAGTTAGGAGGCCACTACGCTTAGAGGTTTCAGGATCACAACCATGCTTCAATAGGTAAGACTAAACTAGTATAATATTGATGAAATGGGAAAGGTTCTAGATCTATGTGATTTCATCTATAATTTTTCCCCTGCCATGCCAACTAGTACGACTAGTTGACCTAGATCGGATTTGATCTCCACATTTCTGTGATGCACGAGGGCCTACACAATCACCTTTTAAAGTGGTATTAGAGGCATGTTTAAGGTCTTGGATATGATCCAAATCCTAATAAACAAGGCTTTGCATATTGGGATGCGCGAGAACTTGTTGTTTATCGCATTGTTGAAAATTTGAATCGATTTTGAGCATATATGATATATCTCATGTTTTGCCCTATTATAAATAATTTTTTGGGAGACTTAAGCATATTTAGATGATTTGGACATGTCCCCAAAAGTTTGCCAAAAGTTGGCAAAGATTGGACATTTTCTCTATCTCTCCCCAACTCCATAAGCAAGTCTAGAAAGGTGGCATTGGATTAATTTTCAATGGATTTTTAATTATAAAGAGAAAATGCGAATTTATTATTATGTCATTGTAACCCAAAATTGATTCAAGCAAAAATTATTCTAAGAGAATGAGATGTGCTTTTATTTAACCTGGTATAGCTTTCATTATCAAACTCAGGGAGGCTACACAAGAAACAATGTTGATTAATTATTGTTAATTAATAAAGGTGCTTTTAATTTCTTTTCTTTTTCTGATTTTTATGTTTTTAATATTTTTTTATGAATTTTTATGGATTTCTAATGACTTTTATTTTTTATATTTTTAAATATTATATATTCTTTATATTTTCTGATTTTTAGTTTTTAATTGATTTTTTAATTATGCAATTTTTATGTATTTTTATTTTTGAAAATTAATTTATGAATATAATATATACAAAAGTGAAGCAAAAGTCTTTTTAGATTTTAAAATATGTGAAATATAATAAAAATAAGGAAATAATGGTTTTTATTTTTACTATTTTTTACTATTTTTTAATTTTTATGGTTATTTTACATTTTTATGGATTTTTTACTAATTTAAATTGAAAATAAATTTTAAAGTATAATAAGATACTATTTTTTAAATAAAAAACAAAATTAAATAATTTAGAAATCAAATTTATGTAAAAGAATTTTTATTAAGCTTTAAAACAAATCCAATTATGTATTTTTTCATTTTTATGTGATTTTATACAATTTTGATAAGTTTTTGAGAACAATTAAAATTTTAAGGTTTTCTATTTGTATTTTTTATTTTTATATATGTGATGAAATACTGTAAAAGTGATCCACATGATTTTTTTTACAATTTTCAATCAATTTTCAAAATTTTATGTATTTTTAAATCTCAAACAATGAAAATGTATTGTTTTTAATTTTTAATAAAGAAAATGTTTGAAATTTGTGGAACCAAAAATATATGTGATAGCTTTACTATGATTTTTATGTGATTTTTAGAAAATAGGAGTTATTTAATCCAATCAAACTAAGAAATAAAATAATTGCAACAGAATCAAGGACCTAATTATAATTTAACAAAAGTTATAGATCAATCTATACCAAAAGAAATAACTCAAGGGTATGTTGTGCAAAAGATCCATAGCAGAGGGTATAATTGCAATTAAATCATAAATTTATGTAATTCATTAACAAATAAAAAGTCCCAGCAAGTATGTGCAACAAAGTCATAAAGCACGCGATCAGTTCACGTGAGCCCAGATCAAAAGGACAATTATGCAATTAAAACAAAAATCATGGCCTTACATGTAATTATTTCAACTCTATATTTAATAAGCGAAGGAGTTATTTAAAATAAGAAAAACAAACATTAGAAGAAGCACAAGTCACCAATATGCATGCGTTGTACACGTGAGGGCGCTTGAGCAGCGGATGACTCTGATCAGACACTCATATTTGATCTCATGGCTGGAATGTGGGCACTAATCAATGATCACAATTAGACCTCGGATGCTTTGTTCTAGATCGAACTGTGACGATGCTATCAGGAAGAACAATGATGACGGAAGGCTTCATCGAACTTCAATCGCTCTGATCTCGCAAGATCTGAAACCTTTCTCAGCTGTAGATGGTGCAATATGTTCCTATCACAATTCCACATTGATCTAAGAAGCTAGAAGTACCAGATCTCTCTGGGTCGAGACATGGGATGCAGCTTCGCCTCATACTGAAGTGGCTTTGGTGGTTCGATCTTCGCTCCAGAAGAGACTCAGTGACATGCAAGTTATTGGAAGAGGCTTGAAGATGATGTCCTCTACCCAAAGGTTATTTAATAACCAATGAGAATCGAAAGTGAATAAGTGGATTGGATCTCTGCGAAGATGAAGGAAGGAGACCCAAAATGCTCACATCTCAAGATATGAGATGAAAGATTATATGAGAAGAAGTGGAGAACTGGATCGAGGAGAATCTAAGGTGCGAATTGGGTTTAAAATCCAAGGAATTGGTCTTCGATTTGAGATGATCCGAGGTTGATTAAGGTCCTACTGCGACAGCACAAAATCTGATCTAATCGTTGGAAAATTGCAATGAAGTAAGAAATAAATGAGATCTACATTACCCAGACCCGAAAAGGGACGATCTTGTTGGATTTCTTTTGTATTTCAAAACCTCTCTACCTCTTTAGTATGCATGAGCGTAGGGATGAGCATTGGGCTGGGCCAGCCCGGCCCAGCCCGAAGCCCAGCCCAAAAAGCCCGGTCCGGCCCAAGCCCAAACGAACATTGGGCTGGGCTTGGGCCCAACATTTAGGCCCACATTTTTTTTGGGTCGGGCTCGGGCTTGGCTCGGCCCAGCCCAACCCGGCCCAAGGGCTCGGCACGAAGAGGGCCCGAACCCTTCCCATATCCATATACCTAGAAACTCTCACTTATTGCATGCATACTCTGTTCATGTATGTTCATGTATCATGTCTTCATACAATGTTTATAAATCAAGAAAATTAGGCGTGGGATATATGAGTTGATGATCATAGTATTTCAATTCAGAATTAATTTTCCTTAATTAGTCTATGGTTTAGATTCTGCTGGTTGTTCTTGAATTTGTTAGTGTTTATTTTTTTCCATCAGAATATTTTCTATTATCGAACTTTTACCCAATATGAGCTTTATGTTCATTTTTTTAACATGCAGTGCCTGGTGCACCTGTTGTTGTTAACTGTGTAAGTTTGGTTTACTCTTTCAATTTCTGTAATGAGAGACGTGTATGGTATCTAACATTGAGTGTACTTTTATAAAATGAGAAATCGTCTCTGGTAGAATTGAGTTTTAGTTATTTCATAATTATTATGGCATATGTTTTGAACAATTTTAGCTCGTCCAAATTGCATTGTGACTGACTTTAAACAAAACTGAAAGTTAATAATCTATGATGGGTGGAGATGGGCTGGCCCAGCCCAAGCCCGACCCATAGGCACTGGGCCGGACCTGGGCTTGGGCGGAACCAAAGAAAATTTTGCGGGCCTAGACCTGGCCCAAGGCCCGAAGTTTTTAAATGGGCTTGGGCTTGGGCCCTTCAGGGCCTGGTCCAGATTCTGACGACGCGAAATCCCGAACAACTGAGGTAAAGGTATAAAATGAGGTCGTTGCGACCTCAGTCACTCGAATGCGTCAATCAAGAAAAATGAACCACAGATGAAGATAAATCAATAAAATACAGAGAAGTGGTCCTGCTATAAGATTAACCTGGTATAGCTCCCAGGGTCGAACACAAGGAGCACAGATTGGCCTTGCGGCCTACGATGTAGTCAAATTGAACTAAAACACAGAGAACATATTTTTGTGGTTTTTTTAATGATTTTTGAAATTTTTTTTTTATGTTTTCAAAATGTAAAGAAAATAAGAAAAGTCAAAACTAGGGACACTTCAACAAATTATTTAAAGTATTAAAAATCAAGCAAAAATTCAAGAAAATTTGTTTTTATGTTTTAAATGTTTTTTACTGTTTTTGGTGAATTTTTGGGATTTTTCTAATGAGTAAATTATTTACTAAAAATCAAACAAGGCAGAAACACCAAGGTACTGTCCAGCAAGGTTAGAAACTCAAAAATAAAATATTTCAGAGTTTCAATCAACCTTGGAGGTAATTTTCCTGTAATCTATGAAGAATAAGGAAAATTTAGGTACCCTAATTATTATTTTTGGATTTTTAATTTAATTTTTATAATTTTTATGGGTTTTTAGGGGTTTTTCCATTTTTAAGGTTTTTAAGTGATGAGAAGTAGCCAAAATTGGCTAGAAAATCAAACAACAAGCAAGAAACAGTATCTAATTTTTTTAGAATTTTTGGAGATGTTTTTATATTTTTTTGGTATTTTTAAAGTCAAACAGTGGCAAAAATAGGGGTTTTTGAATTTTTAAAAATAATAAATGAAATCAAAATTGTCCTCAAAAATCATAGAAATTCCTACACCATGGCAGGAGCCATGTGTCAAAATCTCATTGGATTTGGAGGTCGTTTGATATTTTATTCAAAAATAAAGGGGGGGCACTGTGCACAGGGACCTATGTGCAAATACCCAAAATTTCTGGGGGCTCTGGTGCAAAATACCCAGCAAGTCACGCGCGTGGCGCGTGGTTGGGGCACACAGGGACCATATTGCAAGAAAAACCAAATCTTAGGGCCTTTTGATAACTCGTATCAAAAGCCCAGGGATATGGTTGCAAAAAGCCCAACGAAATTCGCACATGCGCATAAACAATGCTCACAGGGGTATATTTGCAATTACTTGAAAATAATCATGCATTCCTTAACATCCCAGATCTACAGGATTCATTATGCAAAAAGCCCAGATACACACGTGACGAAGCACGTGGTCACTCACACACAGGGGCATACATGCAATTAAAATAAAGCACAAGGTCTAGATTGCAAATAACCCTACGTGAAAAAGTTTCTAAAATTATTTACAGGACTAAAAAGGAAAGGACAAATTACGAGGGGGCCCTACGATGTTTACCCCTTTATTAGCCGACGGTCGGATGGGCGCCACGTGTAGGCTGGACGGTCCGGATGTGCTGCGCCTCTTCTCTCTTTGTCCCTTCGGCTCGATCAACGGCTGGGAGAGGTCCACGTGGAAGATCTGACGATGCTGGGCTCCTGGTCCTCTCTCCTCGGCTACAACGGTCCAGATGTCTCCTCAGATAGATCGATGGCTGCTGCTCCTTCAAGGATGGACGCTCAGGATTAGAACTGGAGCGAGGTCTTCATCGGACGGCTCTGGAGGATGGTGCAAGAACTCATAGCCGGCGAACTTCGCCGGCCTCCTGCGTGCGCTACACCCCTCCTCAGCTGCTGCAATTGATCGGAGAAGCTCCGCTGCACTGTCCCGCAGCTGATGACGATGGCTGATGGTCCAGCCGAGCCCTGGAGGGGCTCCGGCGAGGCCTGGCGGCGCGAAGCTCTGGTCTTGAATGGACTGGAGGCTCAGACACCTCCTTTGGACCTGCAAAGTGGACAAGAAGCTTCGCGGGTCGAGGGCAAAATGCCTCGACCCAAGAGGGCGGGGTGAAGGTGGACGGTGCTGTGGGGCGGACGAGCTCCGGCGAGGCGGAGGCGATGGAACTCGAATCCCAGCTCCGGGGCGAGCTGGGGTGAATGAGCGGGCGTAGAAAGTGCACGGGGATACGGCGGAGGTGATGAGATGGTCCGATGACCGAGATATAGAGCGTGGCAGTCGGAATCAACGGAACACAGCAATGGGTCGATTTGGGGGTAATCTGAAATTACACTAAATGGGTAGGAACTAGGGTTACCTGATGGATGCTGGAGACTATGCTGGAGCGTGGCTAACTCCGGGTCGTAGCTTCGAAGGGCGTCAAGGCCTGAAGCTCGATGCTCAACGCCGGCGGCGGAGCAAGGACGGCGAGAATCGCCGGATCAATGGATTCGCTTCCTCGCCTCACTGCAACAAGGGCAGACGCTTGCTGTCACTCTCGCGAAGCCTATGGAGGTCACTGGGAAGGAGGAGAAGGGCCAAAGATGGGGCGCGGAGGCGGCGGAGGTCGGGATATAAATGGTGACAGGGGCGATTAGGGTTGAGTGGCGACAGCTATAGAAGGCGTGGATTTGATGGCGGAAGATCCGGCGAGGATGATGGATGATTGGCGAAGAATCCGAGCACGGGGGTTGAGTGGGTGACAGCCTGGAGACGCGTGGATAAATCGGCGAAGGAGGCGCGGCACGCATCTTCCAGAAAAGGAAGGAGTCCGCGGGGGAGTTGACCGGGGTCAACATTCCCCCGTGGACCAGTCAGACGCTGCCACGTGTACTTGATTTTTGTTTATTTATTTTAGGGCAGAAATAGGCCGAATTAAAGAAAACTCAAAACATGAAATATTTTTCTTTTATTTTTTTCTATTTTTTGGTGATTTTTAATTAATTTTTGGGAATAAAAATAGGTAGCTATATATATAGGTATATGTACACTATATGGAGTTTTTATTTTTGATTTTTTTATTTGTTATTTTAATGTATTTTTATGCTCATTTTGTATTTTATTTATTTACAAGATAAAATGAGGAATAAAAGAATATTTTTATTTTATTTTTATCACTTATATACAAGGGTGAAATAAATGGTTGAATACATTTATATACATGGTATTTATACAATGTATTTTTGTATTTTCAATTTTGTAATTTTTATTTGATTTTTGTTTTGTTTCTTTTTATTTATTTTATTTACAAAATATGCCATAGAATATTCACAAAAAGTTCTGAAAATAATTTCATTTATTTATAGGGTTAGATAAATACAAGGGTGATGGTCTATGCACATGGTGAAGGTATATTTTTGAATTTTTGATTTTTTTATTTGTATTTTGTTTTTAATAAGATATATACAAATACTTACAACATATTTTTGGGTGAGGAAAATATAATTTATTGTATTTACAGAAGTATATACACATGAGCTCCTATCTCCCTCTACTTTGGCTTTTATGCGGTCAGGCCCATGCTGAGCCCTCCCTTGGGTTAGGTTGCTCAATATTTATTCTAAATATTTCCCTCTTTTTCTTTTTGCTCTTTATTCTTTTTATTTTTGCACAAAAACATGCTAATTATAGGTTTTTACACAATGCATGCTTTTGGTAATTATTTGTATTTACACACATCTACATGTATTTGCAAAGGTTTTTGTAGCTAAAATAATAGAATAAAGAGTGATGAATGGGTATTCATCACCCCCTATGCTTTAACTTTGCTAGTCCCTTAGCAAACACTTATTTGAAAAAGAAGTGAAAAAGAAAGAAAAAGAAAAAGAAAAAGAGGATGTACATGGATCAAGGTTGACTTATTAAATTTTCCTTCATTAAATTGAAATATGGAGCTTGATCAGATCTTTGGATTATTAATGTGTCGGAACCTTATTTGGACTTAAGCCTAAAACTCAACAGCCTCTAAGTTCCACCAGTCTATGGACAAGACTCCTCAATAAACCAGATCAGAACAAGTCTACATACACAAACTCTAATTACCATGAATCTTTCCATGCAGTGTAAGTGATATGTGGCTCCCCACCTCAGAAGTAACAAAGAAACAACCTCCCTCAACCTGGTAACTCTAATGCCTCAGTCTAGCAACTCTTTCCTCGAGAAGCGGGGTATTCCCTTCTAAGTTCAAGTGCAACCGGCTCAAGAAGAGGGGGTAGAAGTATAGAGTTTTGGAAGCTTAGCCAGTGTAGCTAAGTCTCCCGCTGCAAGCTTCATGAGATGTAACATGATACCATAAGCTTTTGCTTTTCACTCCGGTGGGGTTATTAAATTTTCAATCCGACCCACCACTTTTTTGGAGTTCTTTTTGCATTTTTTTTTCAAGGACTTCTGTACAACATATCTACATGGTGCAGCATATAAGAAATTTCTCCTTGAGCCAGTAGACTATCCCTCTTTTGAAGCTTTATTGCAACCCACAGCTTCTGTCTTTAGCTTTCAACACCACTAGACCAAGTTGAGGTGCACTTCCTTCACTATAAGAAGAAGAGAGGTTCCGCCTAGAAGTACTACCCTCATATGCTACCCCAAGCCAAAGGAAACTGCCTCCTCACCACCTCATCCGTGGAGAGCCATGTGTAAAGTGCAGGTGCAAGTGAAGCCATTGTCTCTGAGAGTCATGCGTGTGTTGTTAAGTGCTCTACTTAGGCTCATCAAGATGACATATGCTCATAGCCTAGTGGACTCAAAGAATTAAGTCCTTATGGACCTGAAAAGCCTTAACCCTAAGTCCTACAAGGTTCCTCTTGAAGTTAAGTGGATTAAGATCTTATTCAAGCTCCATTTCTCAATTTAATTTCAGGCTTAGTTTAAATGTCAACTCTCATCCAGGAAAAACTATATACATATATGTACAAAAGATGCTATTTACAAATATTTTACAATCATGCAAAAAATTTTTGAAAAATGTTTTGAAATCATGAATGATGCATGAGGTGCAAGTTTTGCAAAATGATATTTACACACATTTACACAAGATTTTTGCAAACTTTTGATTTTCAAAACATTTTGAAAAAAATTTTGTACTATATACATAATTTTGATACAAAATATTTACACAAGCTTTACACAAAAGATTTTTGAAATCATTTTTACACAAATACTTTATACACTAGCTATGTCTGTGCAGGAATAAAAGAGGTTTATGTACATGAAAAATTTTTTTTTTAAATTTTGTGATTTTTAGCCATTTTATTTATTAACACACTCACACAAAGTACGAGTTATGGCTAAAGTATATATGAAATATATACACACCCCCCTATACTTAGCTCGAACGATGTCCTCAGAGTGATCAAGAGCGATGAAGAGGACATAACTCGTGCTTAGCAAAAGGGAAGTGAAAAGGAATGGCTAAGTACAGGAACGAATAAATGAATAAAATGAGATGAACTCGGTGGTTTCCCCCTATACTTAGGATTAACTAATCCTAAGTATAGAAAGCTGTACATGAAGGGAAAGCCGAGTGAAGAAGAATATACAGAATCTGCCCCCCCTATACTTAGGGTGAAATATCCCTAAGTATAGGCAGCAAAAACAAGAGCAGAAAGAATGAAGAGACTACTCACAGGTCCGACATCCCCCCTATATTTAGGGTAAAGTACACCCTAAGTATAGCATAATCATAAGATGAGAGACGGGATATGGGACTAAAGAATAGAATGATATGGACAACTGGATCTATACAGGCGGAGGAACAGTGAAAATCAGACGTGAGATGTAAAAGATGTGAGTCAAAAGACCACATCTCACGCAAAATGAATAGCGGCAATAATAACGTCCCGCGGCTCATGATCTAGAAATGGTTTGAGCCGCTGGCCGTTCACTCGGAAGGTACTCTCAGAAGATAACTCAGATATATCAATGCTACCGTTATCGTGTACCTTTCTGACCCAATAGGGTCCTTTCCATTTGCTCTGTAGCTTCCCTGGAAATAATCGTAGCCTTGCATCAAACAGCCATACTTTCTGTCCAATCTCAAAATGCTTGTGGCTGATATGAGAATCATGCCACTCTTTGACTTTCTCCTTATAATGTAGGCTGCTTGAGAATGCTGCATCTCTAAGCTCTTCCAAGGCGGCTAACTCTGCCCTCCTCTGGTCTCCTATACCATATGGATCCATAAGAATATCTGTGACTGCCCAAAGTGACTTGTGCCTCAGCTCGACAGGTAGATGGCATGGTTTGCCATAAACGAGGCGAAAGGGAGATGTACCCAATGGAGTCTTGAAAGACGTCCGATATGCCCACAAGACCGAGTCCAAAAGCTGTGACCAATTCTTTCAGTCAGGGCGGACGACTTTCTGCAAAATATTCTTGATCTCCCTATTCGACACTTCAGCTAGACCATTCGTCTGTGGATGGTATGGTGTGGCAACACGATGGTCTATACTGAACTCGCTAGCAAGTGCCTTCACCTGGTCGTTGACAAAATGAGATCCCCCATCAGAAATCAGAACTCGTGGAACCCCGAACCGCATGATGATGTGCTTCTTCAAAAATCTGCAAACTGTCTTTGCATCTGCGACTCGGGCGGGGATAGCCTCAACCCAACGACTAACATAATCTACGGCCAACAGAATGTACTCAAATCCCTGACTCTTAGGGAATGGACCCATGAAATCGATGCCCCATGCGTCAAAAACCTCACAGAAATGAATGGGCTGCATCGGCATCATATCACGTTGTCCACACGTGCCCATCCTCTGACAGTCAGTACATCTCTTCACGAACTCATCAGAGTCCTTGAAGAGTGTAGGCCACCACAAGCCGGATTGGAGCACTTTCTGTGCCGTTCTCCTCCCAGAATGATGTCCTCCTGCCTCAAGCTTGTGGCAGTAAGTGAGGACACTATGATGCTCCTCCTGAGGAATACACCGACGCCAGATGCTAGCCCCTCCTTCGTGGTAAAGGATGGGATCCTCCCAGTGGTAGGACCTGGCCTTCGCAAAGAAGGTCTCAAGCTTCTGCCTGGGCCAATCTTGTGGGACTTTCCCAGCAACGAGAAAGTTCACAATATCGGCATACCACGGGAGTGAGGCGATAGCAAGGATCGCCTCATCTGGGAAGGTATCACAAATGGGATCAATCTGCTCAGAATCCTCAGGCTGCTCTAGTCGGGAAAGATGATCCGCCACCACATTCTTGACTCCAGGCTTATCCTTGATCTCAATGTCGAACTCCTGGAGTAGAAGGATCCATCTAGTAAGTCTGGCCTTGGCATCCTTCTTTGACATGAGGTACCTGATGGCGGTGTGGTCGGTATACAAAGTCACTCTAGATCCAATGATATACGATCTGAACTTATCTAGGGCAAACACTACTGCTAGCATTTCCTTCTCTGTGACCGTGTAATTCCGCTGGGCGGAATCCAATGTGCGGCTAGCATAGTGTATGGCAAATGGCACTCCATCCCTCCTCTGTCCTAGCACGGCCCCTACGGCAAAATCAGAGGCGTCCGTCATGATCTCGAATGGGAGAGACCAATCGGGTGGCTGAAGGACAGGAGCCTCAATAACACACTGCTGGAGAGTCTCAAAGGACGAAAGACACTTGTCATCAACAAGGAACTCGGTGTCTTTCGTCAAGAGATCAGTCAACGGTCGGGCAATCTTGCTGAAATCATGAATGAATCTCCTGTAAAAACCAACGTGCCCTAGAAATGACCGTAGCTGCTTCAAATTGGACGGCGGTGTGAGTTTTCTAATGACATCGACCTTGGCCGGATCAACCTCCATGCCTCTGTTGGAGATGATGTGGCCAAGCACCGTCCCTTGAGTCACCATGAAGTGACTCTTCTCCCAAGATAGAACCAACCGGGTAGCAATACATCGCTGAAGCACTCGGTCTAGGCAGTCAAGACAGGAATCGAATCCGTCGCCGTAAACCGAGAAGTCGTCCATGAAGACCTCTAAACACTCCCCTACCATGTCCGAAAATATTGACAGCATGCATCTCTGAAAAGTCGCAGGGGCGTTACATAGCCCAAATGGCATGCGTCGAAAGGCGTAGGTACCGAAGGGACAGGTAAAGGTGGTCTTCTCCTGATCCTCAGGAGCGATGGCCACCTGATTGTAGCCCGAGTACCCATCCAGGAAGCAGTAATGGCTTTTCCCTGCCAGTCTCTCAATGATCTGATCTATAAAGGGCAGGGGGAAATGGTCCTTCTTGGTGGCCTGGTTGAGTCTCCTGTAGTCAACGCAGACCTGCCAAGAGGTGGGTACTCGTGTAGCGATCTCCTCTCCCGACTCACTGATCACAGTCGTGATGCCCGTCTTCTTGGGCACCACATGCAAGGGGCTCACCCACTTGGAGTCGGAAATGGGATAAATAAAATCTGCACTCCACCATTTTGATATTTCCTTCATGACAACCTCTCTTAGGTTGGGGTTCAGTCGCCGCTGGAACTCACGCGACGGCTTCGCCCCTTCCTCGAGATAGATATGGTGGGAGCACAATGAGGGACTAATCCCATGGAGATCTGCTACGCTCCATCCAATTGCCTTGCGGTTCTTTTCAAGAACCTCCATCAGACGGGATTCTTGCTCTTCAGTCAGATCAGCAGAGATGATGACTGGGTACATCTCAGACTCTCCCGCAAGGAATCTATACTTCAGCGAAGTAGGGAGCGGCTTCAGCTCTGGACAGCTGGGTGCTGGCAGATCTGGCTTCTGAAGAAGATGTGTGTATGCAGACAATTCTGCCAAATCTGCCTGGGAAAATGATAAAGAACTCTCACAAACTGGATCTGGAGAAGGCGGGTCCTCTGCATTGTCTCTGATCTGCTTTGCCTCTACCTCCTCCTCATCTATAGGCTCAGGTGGATCCAGATCTGGCATCTGATCATCACAATCGGCCCAATCAGATTCTGAATCCGAGGGATCTGTATCAACTGCGGTGGCATCAGTACCACCGTAAAGCAGGGTGGCCTCAGTACCACCATCACTGAAAATCGTGTCGCGATCAAGGTCCGACTCTGCTGACTCAATAGTATCCTGAACCAAGGCTGTGCTCTCCAGACTATCCTCTGCTATCAATTCTGCATCAACTGTATCTGAATATGAGAGGATGGTCTGTGCTGCAGGATCTGCCCAAACTGCCTCATCATCTGTGATCACAAAATCACAGTCCTGGTGGATGTCTGGTCCTGCGTCTGTCAGCTGTTCTGAATCTGTACTGTCCTCTGAGCGGGATCTAGCTCTGGCTCTGTGGTCCTTAACCGTCTCTATTTGTATACTCTCGCCCTGGACGCGAAAGAATACCTTCCCACTGTCATGGTCAGTCACCGCTTTGGCTGTGGCCAAGAATGGGCGACCGAGGATAATGGGGGAATCGGTCAACGAGTCAGGGGTCTCCATGTCCAGCACTACGAAGTCCACGGGGAATTGCAAACCCTGAATCGTGACGACAACGTCTCGCAACAACCCCTTTGGCCTCTTGACAGACCGATCAGCAAACTGAAGGTATGTCCTGCTCTGTCTAAGAGTGCCCAACTCTAAGTGGTCGAGAAGGGCTGCCGGAAGAAGGTTGATCGACGATCCGCTATCTAATAGAGTACGGTTGAACCTCTGCTCACTAATCTGACATCTGACATACGGGGCCCCTAAATCTGGCCTCTTAGTCGGCAGATGGTTCTGGATCGCGTAACACGTGGCTTTGGTCAACACATGAATTTCTGCGGTCTTGTTCCTCTTCGTCCTTCTGACTGTGGTCTTATCTCTCAAGGATCGCTGAAGAAGAGGGATGTGTTGCAAAGCCTCATTGAGGGTCAGCTGGATGTGAAATCGGTCTATCATGCTCTGGCTGAACTCCTCCTGCTCTATCTTTTTGGATCTTTTTCTTTTTTCTTCCCCTTCCCCAACTCAAGGGCTCTAGGGAAGGGGATCACAGGGTCCTTCTCAGATGAAGGACTAGGAATAGGCCTAGACGGTTCGATGACCGGATCCTCACAAACATCATTCACCACAGTGGGATCAGAAGAAACTAAACCTTTTCCTTTATTCAAATCAGAGTTCTGAGATACATTCATGCGAGGAAAGACAACATTTCTATCAGAATGAATGTTGGTGGCCTCAGTACCACCTCTAGCTGGCTCTACAACTAGACGTCTTGCGGCCTCAGTACCGCAGGCTGGCTCGGCTCTGCTGGTGGCATCAGTACCACCTCCTCGATGTGGTAAAATGGCGGCCTCAGTACCGCCGGTGGGATCAGCATCTCGGGTGGCCTCAGTACCACCGTCATCATGATGTGCGGCTTCATTACCGCTCTCCTCTTCCTCATCTGGTGCTCTAGATGGATCCTCGTGTTGTCGCTCAGATGAGGCACCGCCTGCTGGTCTTCTACCGCTCCTAAGTGTAACAAAATCAGCATCAAATATATCCGATGACATATCATCAAATGAGTTACTAGGAGTGGTAGGCTCAGTGTGAACTACCTGCTCAGATTTCCTCTTCAAGTTATTCGGATTAGGCTCGATCTGTGCAGGGATGGCGGCCTTCCCTCTCATCAGGTCCCGCATCTCCTGGCGGAACTCGTCCATCTCCCGTCTAAATGTAGCCTGCTGCTCTGTGAAGAGGCGGGCTAAATCGTCCATGGCGGGGCTCTCATGGGAGCCCGACGGGTTGCCTCTCTGATAATGAGGCTGCTGGGGCTGAGAGGGGTAAGAGGAAGGATGCTGCTGCTGGTGAGCCTGCTGCTCACGTCTCCAATTCTGTCCCTGCTGCTGGTAGGGACGAGGTACGAAGGATGATGGCTGGTGTGGCTGGTATGCTGGGGGCTGCTGGTGATCTCTCTGCTGGGAGTACTGCCCTCCCTGACCGGCTGGCTGCTGTTGGGACTGGTTACCCCCATTCCCCCACCTGAATCCGGGATGATCTCTTCGGATTCCAGGTTGAGGGCGGTCATACCAAATCCCGTTGACATCCATCAACGGTTCCGCATCAAAGGGGTTTGGTGGCAGTGCTGCCAGAGGCTGATCCGGCTGATATACCACCATCTGTAAGTCTGGAGATGGTGGTGACTGGTAAGAGGGCTGCTGCTGCTGGTACGGCTCCGCCTGTACAAGGTGAACTTGTCTAGGCTGCTGCAAGGAGCTGGAGCGCTGGGACGAGCTGCGGCTGCCGCCGGAATCGCCTCGCGACAGAAGACGGGGCTGAGGAGCCGTCTGTGCCTCCTGAAGACACAAGAGCTGGGTCTTCATGTCGCTCAGAGTTTGTGCCATTTGCTCCATCTGAGTTATGCCCTGGCACTGCTTCTTCTCTATGATTTCCATGCGGTCCAACTTCTCGCTGATAATCCCCATGTCCGCAGCAGCCGACTCTGCCTGTGCGGCTGCAACTGTGGACGAACTGGATGGACCTGCATCAACCCGTGCTATCCGCTGATACTGCACAGGTCCTGGCGGCTGCTGAGATCTCTGTGTGTACAACCGAGTCTGGGACATCACCATGTAATTTTCTGACATCTCCTCATAGATGGCCCAGACTTGGTTGTGGTCCTTGGCAAAGTAGGACCCGCCGCAAGAAGCATTCACCAGTCCCTGAAGCTCTGGCGTTAGCCCACTAAAGAAGCTCTGAACTAGGTTCGGCTTCGAAATGTCGTGGTGTGGGCATCTATCCAGAAGCTCTCTGAACCTCTCCCATGCCTCGTGAAACTGCTCGTTAGGGAGCATGGAGAAGTTGTTGATCAGGGCCCTCGCTGCATTCGTCCGCCCGAGTGGATAGTACTTGTTCAAGTACTCGGTGCGGAGTTGCTCCCAGGTGTAAACAAACTTCCCTAGATGTTTCAGCCAGGCGGCTGCTCTATCTGCCAGTGAAAAAGGGAAGGCCATCATCCTAATCGTATCTTGGTCCACACGACGGTCGTGGACAGTGCTACAGATCATCAAAAACTCCTGGAGATGGAGGTGGGGTTCCTCAGTGGCGAGTCCGTGAAAATGAGGAAGCATCTGCAGGGTGTTCGGAGGGAACTTGAAATCCCCCACGATAGCAGGTATCACCACCCACTGGTGCATCAGTGTAGATCCGGGGTTGTGTAGCTCCCGCATCGGTCTTGCTGCGGCGGCGGCTGCCGCTGCTGCGGCAGCTGCTGCTGCGGCTGCTGCCTCTGCATCAGCGTCAGGAATGTCCTCCGGCTCGCTCGGCTCGTCTCGCTCTCTTCGGAGTCTCTCCAACTCCCTCCTCATCTCTATCATGAATGCCCCCTGATCGCGTAACTGTTGCTGAACTGTCTCTAATGACGCGATCAGGGTGGAGTTAATCGCTCCCTGGTCTAAGACAAAATGTTCGGGCTGGCGATCGTCTGAACTGCCGGCTCCAGCCATAGGGACGTCTGCAAAATCAGATGAGCCTAACTCAGGTTCTGTCAAATTAATTCGTCTTTCCTCGGGCTCATGTCTCTCAGTAGCAGAAGAAAGGGGATCGAGGGGGAACAGGGTGGAATCGAACTCGGGCCCGGAGAGCTGGTCTCGACTCTCACGGGCCAACCTAGATGATGGAGTAGACGCGCCTGAAAGCGGTGCAGCCAGAGGCTGCCTAAGAGATCGTCTACCCATCATCTTGATCTTGGCGAGTTGGGCGGATGGGATCTGGAGAAAATATGATCGCAAAGCAAACCCCCGGTTCACCAACGCAACACAATCTGAAGACCGTGAAAGCTCGGTCAATTTATCTTGTCAATTTTATTTGGTGAACATACAAAATATCAGAGCGCTTACGTGACCTGTTAGGATACCCGATGTTACTCCAACCGACTGGCCCGCACGGAAGAGTCGGTAGTCAGCTAGAAATAACACCGGAGGGTTCTACCTAGGGTGCGGGTCACTCTCTCGCGCATCCAAACCATACAATGAGGGGGTTGCTCTCCCCAAGATAAATTTTTAATGTGAGTGTCTTTTAGGGTCAATAATGTTATCCAGTCCCAATTTTTTGTTTTTCTTTTTAATTTTTTTCAAAATAAATACAAGCGGCCTAACGGTTTTTCCGATTCTCCTGATGATTAAGCCAAAAACAGAGGGAGAGAACGAAAAAGCCGATGCGCGAAGAAATCAATGATGCATGCAGAGAAAGAAATGCGTACCTTGTCTCCAGCACTCTACATGCAAGTGATCCGCGCAGAATTTAAAGACAGAAATAATACTACCTAAATGGTGCAACGGGAAAAACCGGCCTTAGACAAGCAACTTCTATTGATCGTGAAGAACAATAGTTAGCTAACCGAATCGAGTCCGGAGTCCGATCTTGGGAGTCACTCGGTGCCCGCCACAACGGGTCCTGCCAGCGCTGTATGTGACTCCTCACGGCACGTGGTCTCAAATCCAATTAAACTAACTTCTTTAGTGAATTTTATTAAGGTCCAATTACGTTCTATAGGAACAGATATTCTATTAGGTGTTGGGCCTTAAAAATTTACGTCACAATCAATCAAAATTCCTATGTCTAGGGGATAAAACCGCGAGAAACACCGGAAAAGGCAGCTAGCTATAAAAACCACGATAAAAGCCGCGAAAATCCAAATGGGTCCCCCGAGCACACCGGTGCTTGGCGAAACAGACCCGCTAAGTTACAAGTGTCCACAGTTCAAAGTTCAAAAGTCCTAAATTATTACAAAAATATTGTTCTCTCAAGTAAATGACATTCTTCTTCTTCTCCCTGCTCTTCTTCCCGTGCGGGTCCTCAAAAAGTGTACTCCAAGTCCTCCACGCAGTACCTCGCACAAAAATTAGAAAGAGAGAGTGTCAGAAAACAGTTATAATTTAGAGAGACAATATGGAAAAATAACTACAAAGCCGTGCTCCCCGGCAACGGCGCCATTCTGACGACGCGAAATCCCGAACAACTGAGGTAAAGGTATAAAATGAGGTCGTTGCGACCTCAGTCACTCGAATGCGTCAATCAAGAAAAATGAACCACAGATGAAGATAAATCAATAAAATACAGAGAAGTGGTCCTGCTATAAGATTAACCTGGTATAGCTCCCAGGGTCGAACGCAAGGAGCACAGATTGGCCTTGCGGCCTACGATATAGTCAAATTGAACTAAAACACAGAGAACATATTTTTGTGGTTTTTTTAATGATTTTTGAAAATTTTTTTTTTATGTTTTCAAAATGTAAAGAAAATAAGAAAAGTCAAAACTAGGGACACTTCAACAAATTATTTAAAGTATTAAAAATCAAGCAAAAATTCAAGAAAATTTGTTTTTATGTTTTAAATGTTTTTTACTGTTTTTGGTGAATTTTTGGGATTTTTCTAATGAGTAAATTATTTACTAAAAATCAAACAAGGCAGAAACACCAAGGTACTGTCCAGCAAGGTTAGAAACTCAAAAATAAAATATTTCAGAGTTTCAATCAACCTTGGAGGTAATTTTCCTGTAATCTATGAAGAATAAGGAAAATTTATGTACCCTAATTATTATTTTTGGATTTTTAATTTAATTTTTATAATTTTTATGGGTTTTTAGGGGTTTTTCCATTTTTAAGGTTTTTAAGTGATGAGAAGTAGCCAAAATTGGCTAGAAAATCAAACAACAAGCAAGAAACAGTATCTAATTTTTTTAGAATTTTTGGAGATGTTTTTATATTTTTTTGGTATTTTTAAAGTCAAACAGTGGCAAAAATAGGGGTTTTTGAATTTTTAAAAATAATAAATGAAATCAAAATTGTCCTCAAAAATCATAGAAATTCCTACACCATGGCAGGAGCCATGTGTCAAAATCTCATTGGATTTGGAGGTCGTTTGATATTTTATTCAAAAATAAAGGGGGGGCACTGTGCACAGGGACCTATGTGCAAATACCCAAAATTTCTGGGGGCTCTGGTGCAAAATACCCAGCAAGTCACGCGCGTGGCGCGTGGTTGGGGCACACAGGGACCATATTGCAAGAAAAACCAAATCTTAGGGCCTTTTGATAACTCGTATCAAAAGCCCAGGGATATGGTTGCAAAAAGCCCAACGAAATTCGCACATGCGCATAAACAATGCTCACAGGGGTATATTTGCAATTACTTGAAAATAATCATGCATTCCTTAACATCCCAGATCTACAGGATTCATTATGCAAAAAGCCCAGATACACACGTGACGAAGCACGTGGTCACTCACACACAGGGGCATACATGCAATTAAAATAAAGCACAAGGTCTAGATTGCAAATAACCCTACGTGAAAAAGTTTCTAAAATTATTTACAGGACTAAAAAGGAAAGGACAAATTACGAGGGGGCCCTACGATGTTTACCCCTTTATTAGCCGACGGTCGGATGGGCGCCACGTGTAGGCTGGACGGTCCGGATGTGCTGCGCCTCTTCTCTCTTTGTCCCTTCGGCTCGATCAACGGCTGGGAGAGGTCCACGTGGAAGATCTGACGATGCTGGGCTCCTGGTCCTCTCTCCTCGGCTACAACGGTCCAGATGTCTCCTCAGATAGATCGATGGCTGCTGCTCCTTCAAGGATGGACGCTCAGGATTAGAACTGGAGCGAGGTCTTCATCGGACGGCTCTGGAGGATGGTGCAAGAACTCATAGCCGGCGAACTTCGCCGGCCTCCTGCGTGCGCTACACCCCTCCTCAGCTGCTGCAATTGATCGGAGAAGCTCCGCTGCACTGTCCCGCAGCTGATGACGATGGCTGATGGTCCAGCCGAGCCCTGGAGGGGCTCCGGCGAGGCCTGGCGGCGCGAAGCTCTGGTCTTGAATGGACTGGAGGCTCAGACACCTCCTTTGGACCTGCAAAGTGGACAAGAAGCTTCGCGGGTCGAGGGCAAAATGCCTCGACCCAAGAGGGCGGGGTGAAGGTGGACGGTGCTGTGGGGCGGACGAGCTCCGGCGAGGCGGAGGCGATGGAACTCGAATCCCAGCTCCGGGGCGAGCTGGGGTGAATGAGCGGGCGTAGAAAGTGCACGGGGATACGGCGGAGGTGATGAGATGGTCCGATGACCGAGATATAGAGCGTGGCAGTCGGAATCAACGGAACACAGCAATGGGTCGATTTGGGGGTAATCTGAAATTACACTAAATGGGTAGGAACTAGGGTTACCTGATGGATGCTGGAGACTATGCTGGAGCGTGGCTAACTCCGGGTCGTAGCTTCGAAGGGCGTCAAGGCCTGAAGCTCGATGCTCAAAGCCGGCGGCGGAGCAAGGACGGCGAGAATTGCCGGATCAATGGATTCGCTTCCTCGCCTCACTGCAACAAGGGCAGACGCTTGCTGTCACTCTCGCGAAGCCTATGGAGGTCACTGGGAAGGAGGAGAAGGGCCAAAGATGGGGCGCGGAGGCGGCGGAGGTCGGGATATAAATGGTGACAGGGGCGATTAGGGTTGAGTGGCGACAGCTATAGAAGGCGTGGATTTGATGGCGGAAGATCCGGCGAGGATGATGGATGATTGGCGAAGAATCCGAGCACGGGGGTTGAGTGGGTGACAGCCTGGAGACGCGTGGATAAATCGGCGAAGGAGGCGCGGCACGCATCTTCCAGAAAAGGAAGGAGTCCGCGGGGGAGTTGACCGGGGTCAACATTCCCCCGTGGACCAGTCAGACGCTGCCACGTGTACTTGATTTTTGTTTATTTATTTTAGGGCAGAAATAGGCCGAATTAAAGAAAACTCAAAACATGAAATATTTTTCTTTTATTTTTTTCTTATTTTTGGTGATTTTTAATTAATTTTTGGGAATAAAAATAGGTAGCTATATATATAGGTATATGTACACTATATGGAGTTTTTATTTTTGATTTTTTTATTTGTTATTTTAATGTATTTTTATGCTCATTTTGTATTTTATTTATTTACAAGATAAAATGAGGAATAAAAGAATATTTTTATTTTATTTTTATCACTTATATACAAGGGTGAAATAAATGGTTGAATACATTTATATACATGGTATTTATACAATGTATTTTTGTATTTTCAATTTTGTAATTTTTATTTGATTTTTGTTTTGTTTCTTTTTATTTATTTTATTTACAAAATATGCCATAGAATATTCACAAAAAGTTCTGAAAATAATTTCATTTATTTATAGGGTTAGATAAATACAAGGGTGATGGTCTATGCACATGGTGAAGGTATATTTTTGAATTTTTGAATTTTTTATTTGTATTTTGTTTTTAATAAGATATATACAAATACTTACAACATATTTTTGGGTGAGGAAAATATAATTTATTGTATTTACAGAAGTATATACACATGAGCTCCTATCTCCCTCTACTTTGGCTTTTATGCTGTCAGGCCCATGCTGAGCCCTCCCTTGGGTTAGGTTGCTCAATATTTATTCTAAATATTTCCCTCTTTTTCTTTTTGCTCTTTATTCTTTTTATTTTTGCACAAAAACATGCTAATTATAGGTTTTTACACAATGCATGCTTTTGGTAATTATTTGTATTTACACACATCTACATGTATTTGCAAAGGTTTTTGTAGCTAAAATAATAGAATAAAGAGTGATGAATGGGTATTCATCACCCGGCCCATGCTCATCCCTACATGAGCGTGCGTGCAAGTTTAATTTAAAATATTACTTTCCCAAGATTTGATTTAAGTCTACTCACTTTTCAATTTACGCACAAATACCTAACCTAATAATGACCTCGAAAATGAGACTCATTAAATCCATTTAAACAAATACCTTCCCTCTTTTGTATCCAGGTTCATATAGCCATTTTTGGCATTAAACGGGTCTCCTCGGTAATGTTGGGTGCATCCAACAAGACCATAGGAATTCACTATCACTTAATGTCTTGATGGGAGATGAACGACACTCTTTTGGCTCTTTGTTAATGAGCAGTCCGTTTATATAAAGGACTGTAGTCTTAGCCTTTAAAACACAGCACACAACACAACAGAAGCATTCTGTTCTCCACTCTCATCTACTCTCCACCACTTGTGCGCTCCTTATGAATTCGCGTAGGCAGATTTTGTGCTTTATTTTTCTATGACACGAGGGCCAACGGACGTTTGATGCTGCTCTCTTGCTAGCACTGGGAGACAACATCCAACTGGGAGGTGATTGAATCTGGGAGCCAGGCCGCCATCAAGCTCGTGCATATGAGCGACGGAATCTGTCTTCACTACAACGTCTTTCGACGTGCCTCCATTTTCCAGGCTGGATCTTTCAAACTAATATTTGCTATTTTGATCGTGTTTTCTTGCCAATCTTAAAACACAACATCCTTGCAAATAGTGCTAGAAAACTATAGTATTTTTCCAACATTGTGAAGACAGATCCGCAAGTTTTTTATCTACAGTTTGATTCCATCTTTGTTAATTAAACATCTGCTTAATGGATCCTAGAGCAATGATAACTTCGGAAGACATTTCTAGTCTTAGAACCGAAAAATTTGTAGGATTACATTTCTGTAGATGGCAACAAAAAATGAGGTTTTGGCTCACTTCTTTAGGATTAGTCTCTGCTATAACTCCTCTTGAGTATCCCGAAACTCCTGTAACTCCCGTCGATCATGTTAACTCTGCCCTATTCTCAATAGGCTCCACTTATAGTGATCCACTCTCTTCCCCTATCTCATCTCATCCAAAAATACCCAAAGAGATAGATTACCTTTGTCATGGTAGGATTCTCTCTGGTTTATCCGACGAGCTTTATGACATATACCTTATGCATCCTACTACCCTCGAACTTTGAAAAGCTTTAGATGATAAGTTTGGTATGCAAGATGAGGGATTAGAACGATATGCCTTTATCCAATGGTATGAGTATAAGATGGTAGAGAATAAGCCTGTCTCCACACAAGTTCTTGAATATCAAAATCTTGTCTCTAAGTCTATTACTAGTGGCTATAAGCTCGAGGAAAATGTACAAGTAGTCGCTCTAATTGAAGAACTTCCTTCTTCTTGGAAAGATTTCCTAAATCTCTCTGTTATAGACAAGAGAAGATGAACATGTCTTCCCTCGTAAAGTCTCTTCAAATTGAAGATCACCACAGAGAAAAAGACTCTAAATACAACCCTCCTGTCAATCTAGTAGACCATGTCAACTCCAGAAAGAAAACCCATAAATTCTACCCCAAATCCAAACAACCTTTCAAGAAAGGGAAGAAATCCTATCAGAATAATAACACGGATTCTAGGGGCCAATGCATCTGCTACGCGTGTGGCAAGCCAGGTCACCTTGCGAACATATGCAAGAATCGCAAGGGACAAAAGAAGCAACCTCCTAAGAATGCTGAAGTCATATGATTTCTGTGAGGATCGGTACTTCTGAAAGGTTAGAAATTAACTCTGATATTATTCCCAATATTAATTATGCCTCCCATGATAATTGGTGCCTGGATTCTGGAGCTGTATCTCACATCTGCTATGATTGCTCTTCTTTTTCCACCTAACAGTCGTGTCATCTCCTGGGGTGATGATGTCTCCGTAAAACACATCGTAGGCTTCGGACGTGTGGATTTAAAGCTTACATCAGGGAAAGTCTTGAAGCTACATGATGTCTTACATGTTCTTGAATTTAAGAAGAACCTTATGAATGAAGTTCTAGTTATGTCTTTTGGTTACTCCTTATTAAGTCAGGGAAATAAAGTTGTAATCTCTCGTTTTGGATCTTTCGTAGGTGTCTGCTATACTTGTAATGGTCTTATCAATCTTAGTGTTGAATCTTGTAATGGTTCTTCACATATTAATGAGAATTGCATTCGAACTCTTTCTACTGTCGTGTCATCTGATCTTTGGCATGCACGCTTAGGACACGTGAACAAAAATACAGTGAAGCATATGGTACACATGGACTTAATTCCCAAAACTGACATAACGAATAATGAAAGATGTCAAATTTGCATGCAAGCCAAATTACCTAAGAAACCCTTTAGAGCTGTTTATACTTGAACCTAGAAGGTAATATACCTGCTCCTCGAGGAAAAATATGCTAGACCGGGGGACTAGAGTTACCTTATTGAGGGAAGTTGTTTCTTTCATAATTCTGAGTTGAGCTATACTTCACTTACACCGTACAAGTAAAGATTCATAGTCATAAAAATTTGTGTATGTATACTTGTTCTGACCTGACTATGAGGAGACCTGAATAGGAGTCTTGTGGAACTTAAGGATTGTTAGGTTTTAAATCCATTTCCCATTAAGTTCCAGCACACTAGTAATCCAAAGGTATGATAGAGCTCCATACTACAATTTTATGAAGATAGGTTTAATACTCAATATTGTTCTACGTTCTTTATTTTCCTTTCATTTTCTTTTATTCACTTATTCTTTCAAATAAATGTTTGCTAAGGGACTAACAAAGGTAAAGCATAGGGGGATGATGAATCTACATTGCATCATCTTTATTGATTTATTTTAGCTTAAAATCCCTTATAAAACACCTCTATATATTAATAAATTCATATTCTTACTAACCTGCATCTTTGTATAAATATTGTATTTTTATTACTATTTTAACCTAAAATAAAAAAAATAAAGAAATAAAGGAAAAATAAAGAAAATAAAAGACTGTATATATGTAATAGATACGGACTGAATCAAACCCCGAGAGAAGGTCAAGACTTGGCGTGATCGACAAAGAATAAAGTAGCGGGAGAAAATGCCAAAAACACTAAAAATACACTTGATACCTTTATATAGTCCTCACTTGTACAATTTTGTCTATAATAAATATTCTTTAGTTATTTTATTAAATCACCTAATCCTTTGTAAATAATCATTATTTCTTCTTGAAGTTTATGAATAAAACCCTCTTGTAAATAACAAAAATAATTACAATTAAAATCTATATATATTGCATCACTCTCTAAAAGCCACAAAATACAAACTTCCTAGAATAATATCTTCTCAACCTGAACTCCAAAATCATCAAACTTACTTTGGTTGTACTCCAAATTAAATATTCTTTAAAATAGAGGTAATTTCATAAAATTCCGAGTTATGGTGCGAAATGTGGCCAATTGGGGTATTGTTGTATACTATACCTATATATTGTGTGCATTATTTAATTAAGTGTTTCCTTATGCATACTTGTGGATAAGGTATTTTCAGTTACTTGTAAATATTGTATTTAACTCATATAAAATATAAATACAAATGACAAAATCCAAAATTAACAAAAAACAATCCTGAATATATTGTATATGTACCATCATGTATATATTGTACCTATACATATTTAATTAACCTACCAAATTAACTCATAAAAATCAAATAAACAATCCTTATAAAATATTATAAATAAATAAAAATTTAAATTATGTATATATACAAAAACAATTAATTAAAAATCAAAATACTTTATACATAGGTATACATACCTATAAATAACACCTTGTACTTATTTTAACCATTGTTATTATATTATTTAATAAATTAAAAATCACCAAAATTAACTTTAAATTATTCTTAACATTTTCTATTGATATTTCTTAATTTAGTTGATTCATTTTTTTAATTGATTTATCTAACATTTTATTATATTCTTTGCCGTGTAGCCTATTTTATCTTCACTCCAGGCATCTCCTGATTGGTTCACCCAGGTATGTTGACCTGGTCAACTTCTCATTCGCACCCCTCTTCTCCCGCCGATCACGCGCTTGCTGTTTCTTCACTCAATTTTCCCACGCATCTCGATCCATAACGCTTCCCACTTCCTTCTCCGATTATTTCTCCTACTCAAATCTAGTGCAAACCATCACCTCAGATCCACTCAAATCGCCATCCATCTCGCCCATTTTAAAATTCAAACCAGCGTCAAACTTTACTCTATAAATATCCTCCTCCCTCCTCCACTGAGTTTTGCATCCGTGTTTGGCCACTGTTCTTCAATGAGGTTGAGCTCCGGTGAGAGGTGAAGGTGACAACTTCCTTTTTGCGCAATCAAGAGAGAGTTGGAGGCGTGATCCTTGTCGGTGAATATCTTCCAGTAGAGCACCACCATGCTTTAACCTCCAGGTACATCTGCGACCTATTGAGGTCTAACATTAGGCGTTTTCATGTCATTTTTATATCTAAATCTAATTCTATAATGAGCTCAATTTAATTCAATTGCATCGTTGTTTAAATTCAATCAAAGTGAAGATCAGAGCATTAGGCCACGATCTCATCTACGATCAATCCATTCATCAAACTTCCATGAATACCACCTCATTCGACTCACCTCTAGCTTCTTTATAAATCCCACACATTATGATCACCATCCGATCCTTGTATTGGACAAGTTCATCAAAACTGACTCCTCTATTTTTTCCGCAGGATCTGAATCACCCATCTCACCTTTATTTCACAAATTTTTATGCAATAATCTATCATCGGAGCTCAGCCTCCAAGAATAGACTCGTTTTTAGGTCTCAGGGGCGCTATATTGCTAGTGACATGCAGATTTGAGGTTGACCAGAGGTGCCTGGAGCCTCCAAGTTCCAACTTGCGCAGATCAATATCCAACCGTCGAGTTGCCAATCTAAGGAGCTGAACCGAAGCGGAATCATTCGAGCTATCTTTTGAGTGTAATTTGATACAGATCAGTTGAGAAATGACAGAGATCCACGCAATTCAATTTCAAAGTAGATCACATGCTTCCCAGTTCCTCCAGGTGCCCTCATGATCGTACGATGAAGAATATCTTCCTAGTTTATATCTCAGGTGTTGATGGTCCCCAAAAGGTCGACCGTGGATTACATCTTCAAAATCTGATCGTGGCCTTTCATGCAAGATCTACCTCTAGCCATCCGATCAATGCTTTAGAGCATCTGTGCCAAACAACCTTCCACATCATTTAATGGTATTATTACATTTGAGCCCTTATATTTATTTTATTTCTCAAATAAGTCCTATAAGGACGTGTTAGTTTGTCTTTGATTGAACAATTGCATTGTTATTCCTTGCATTTTTTAATTGTGAATAAGTCCAGTTTGATCTATGCGTGTGTTTGTCATATAAGTTTTTTTTGGAAAATTTACAACAAATATATTGAAGCTTTATGTTACTGTTTGTCCCCTTGAATTATTTTATTAACATTTTGATCCAATCCATTGGGCATACATGCTCTTGTACATGAGTTTTTAGAAAAATCACATCATTAGCCCCTTTATTTTATTATTTATTAACACATTGTTTGCCGAGCTTAACTATTTGCATAATAATCCCTGTGAGTCTACATTTAAATTGTCTCCTAAAAATTAAATAAAAATTGGTAAAATACATCTAATTTTTCCACAAAAATTCACGCAGACTCATGTGACAACCATCTTGCATCAAAACATCCTGTTTGCACTTAAAAATCATTAAAAATATAAAAACTTCTCCAAAAATTCTAAAAAAACCATATTTGCATATTTGTGTTATTTTAATTTACGAGCATTTTTCATATTTTGATCATCTATAAAAAATATAAAAATTACAAAACAATCAAAAAACTTAAAAATTCTTATAAAATTAAAAATAAAAAATTCACAGAATTTCTTTCTTGAAAATAAAAAATTTATCTTTTATTCTGTATCTATTTCATCCATTTTTCCTTTATTAATCATTTTAAAAATCCAAAAATATTCAGTTTGTTCCATGTTTACTTACTTCCTTTTTTAAATTATTTAATGAAAAAATAATTAAAACATTAGAAAATTATCTAAAACCTAAAAATATTTTTTCCTAATTTTCTATATATCTTTGCTATTAAAGAATTGTCCAATTTTAAAAAGGGTGCTTTGTCTTAAAATTGTTATTTTATTTTATTGATTCTAAAAAATAAAAAAAATAGAAAAATAGAAAAATAAAAAAAATAAAATAAAAATTCATAAAAAAATAATAGTATAAAATTTCATAAAAAATACAAAAAGTCAAGCATAGAGCATAAAGATTCTTTTATTCTTTCATCGATTCTTCTTTTCATAGTATAACCCTCATGATTTTTGTAGCATCCCTAAGTTCGATCCTGTTACTATACAGGTAAACTAAATATCATTTTCTCATTCTACATTTTTGTATTTAATTCTGCTTGAGAAAAAGAATAAATTTTTTTGAGGGATTTTTAGTGTTGCAACGACATTGCGCAAAATTCATCCATAATTAAAACCCCAAAGATTCCTTGCTCAACAATACCCTTGGAGCAAAAATGGATGCATATACGCAGTCTGACTTCATTCTGCTGTCTTTGCTGAAGACTTTCAACATCTTTATGGTATCGTACCACATGAACAAGTTGTGCTTGACTAACAGAGTTGATGGCTTCATTGAAGTCCACTAATGATGCCACGAGGAAAGAAAATCCCATTAGAAGTGCAATGGTTGCACATGCCAAATGGAAGCACGGTTGGAAGCATGGTGTTTGGAAAGGTCCAGTCTAAAAAAAGAAGAAGACGATTCAATCTGTTGGCTCCTCTACTCATGCTTCTACACTGACTGCATCAAAGAAGATCAATGTATGTCATCACTACAAGAAGCTGGGGCACTGGAAGCTTAACTGTCCAGAATACCAGAAAACCACTGAGAAAGGTAAAGCCCCATAAGGTATAAATCTACTTTCATCATTGAAACAAATTTTCTCATAGAACAAGAAGATAGTTAGATCTTCGATTCTGGTGAATCTGTTCATGTATACAATTTGTTGCATCTATTTCAGTAAACTAGAAATATTGATCTAGATGGGATCTGATGCAACTATTGCAGTAATCACCATCAGGACCTACAAACTCATTATCTAGTGGGAGAGTCCTAGTACTTAAAGAATGTCTTTATGTTCTAGATGTTAGAAGGAATCTATTATCTATATCTAAGTTAGTTAAAAATGGATATTCATTCTTATTATGTGATAAACTTAACATAAGTCATTATGATAAATATATTATAGAGGGTATTCTAACTTTTAGTGGACTCTATGAATTGTGCATTTATAAATATGCCATGAATGTAACATCCACTAATAAAAAATCTAAAAGAACCAGAGAGAACGAAAATTATTCTAATATGATTTCACTTTGTATAAAGAAGAGATGAGGCCTAGGGTGGTTTGGCTCCTCTTTGTCGAAGCGCTGAAAAAGGCCAGAAGCCACCAACCGGGGCGAAGTACGCTCTCCACCCTACCGATCTTGCCCACACTCGCTGCTCGCTCACTGTCTACTAAACAAGCCTTTCTTTGATCGATCAATAAGAGGAGTCAAATCAATGAAGTGAATAGCCCAAGACCCTTGATCTTGTGCACTAAAAACACAACAAACTAACTCGGAAAAAAGATGGTCTTTGACCGAGGGAAAGGAGAGCTGTTCTATCTATAGGGCATTGTGGATCTGTACGAGTCCATACACCAGTGAATGCGAGGTCAACAAGAAAATAGTGAGGATTTGAAGACTACTGAGATGAGGTGATGACGGTTAGACAAGTGGAGGTCAGAATCAACGACACAACCTTAGAGGAGGGGAACAACTAAGCTGAATGAGTAGCAGGTCCATAATCAATAAATAATCGGTAGTTCCCAATAGTTGACTCAGAGAAGAATAACATGACACTGTCGAGCATTAAAGGCTTGGTCATTTATCTGTTGATAGGAACGGTAGATTGATAAAGGAAGGACCTTACATTTTATACTGGTTCAAAACTTTTCCTACCTGTGAATATTACTTTCGAGGAAAAATAACCAGAGCTCCCTTTCTTAACAAGGTTACATGTTGCATGGGTAGTCTTGACCTAATACACACCATTACATGTGGCCCCTTAAGTAGCATGACCCGAAATGATTATCGATATTAATTGACATTTATTGATAACCACTCGTGATACAGGGTTATCTTCCTATTACGACATAAATGTGAAACCTTTGAAAAGTTCAAAGAATTCATGGCTTTGGTTGAGAACCAAACCAATAGGAAGATTAAACAGAGTCGATCTGACCGGGGTGACAAATACCTCTCAGATGAATATAAGGAAAACCTCAAAGAGCGAGGAATTGTATCCAATCTCACTCCTCTTGGAGTTCCCCAATTAAATGGTATTGTTGAAAGACGCACAAAAACCATCATGGACATGATCCAATCAATGATGAGTAAAGCACATTTACCTCTTCGTTTATGGGGATATGCAGTAGAGACTGTAATACACACACACACACATTCTAAACAAGATTCTGAGCAAATCAGTACCCAAAACCCTTCACGAGCTTTGGTTTGGAACCAAGCCCAGTGTTTGACACTTGAGGATTTGGGGTTGCTTGGTCTATGCGAAGAACGTGGATGCAAGTAAGCTGGAATCTTGCACTTGAGAATGCTACTTCATTGGGTATGTAAAGGACGGTATTGGATACCTACTTTACAACTCTGAGACTCAAAAGATTTTCATCTCTAGAGATGTAAAATTTATGGGGGATGACTTCCTTATGATTAAAAACAAAAATGAAGTAAAGGAACTCATTGAATCACCTGAGGATATTGAGCTTCCTAGACCAGAAACTGAAGATGTAAATAAAGGTAAAAACACTCGTTCCTCTTTAAAGGAGTTCGAGGGTAGTTGTACCGCTTGAAAGGTACAGATTCCATATGTTAGGTGAAACTGACAATGATCCAATTTCATTCGATTAAGCACTCGCAGATCAAGACATGGATATATGGCTGCTAGCAATGAAGTCTCAAAATAGACTCCATGTACAAAAATGGAATATGGACCCTAGATGATCCACCTAAAGGGGTAAAACCCATTGGGTGTGAATAGATATTCAAGAGAAAGAGGGGACCTTATGGGAAGATAGAAACCTTCAACGCACAGCTCGTAGCCAAGGGCTGCACATAGAGAGAAGGCATCAACTATAATGAGAAATTCTCTCCTATGGATATGCTTAAATCCATCAGGGAACTACTACTTATAGATGCATATCTTGACCTGGCAGATGAACGTCAATACTGCATTCCTCAATGGATACCTCAGAGAGGATATCTATATGTAGCAACGCCAAGGCTTCATAACTGATGAAGGCAAAGTATTCAAGATGAATAAATCCATCGATGGGCTCAAACAAGCTTCTCTTAGCTGGAACATCATATTTGACGAAACCATAAAGAATTATGATTTCATTCAGAATCTTGATGAACCATGTGTGTACAAGAAGCTTAGTCGGAGCTCCATTGCGTTCGTCATGCTTTACATAGATGACATGCTTATCTTTGGAAATTATACATGCTTGATAACCAGCGTTAAGATTTGGTTGTCCCATATCTTCAAGATGAAAGATCTCAGAGAAGCCTCTTATATCTTAGGTTTGAAATTGTTCAAAAATAATGAAAAGAGAATTTTAGGATTGTCACAACATGGGTACATTATTAAGATCTTGGAACCTTCCCATATAGAGAATTCCAAGAAAGGTTTTTGTTAAACGCTAAAATTCATGTTTTTATTTTAATGAATTATTCACAATGGAATTGTGGTCGTCGCAACCCAAAGAAGTGTCAAGCAAAAGTTTATTCAATTCTCGAGCTAAAACAAATGAAAAAATGTAGCAAGAGAAATTTGCTATTCAATTTACCTTTATAGCATACATGGTCGAACTCAGGGAGGATACAAAAATCCCGAGGATTATTCAATTCAATAAAAATGAAAAGAAACAGGGGAAGGCTATGAACACTAGTCTTAGTTTTGTGTTTTTTATTTTTGTATTTTATTATGGAATTCTAATTATATATATAAATTGGTTTTCTGACTTTTCCCTTTTTATGATTTTTTTTGCAAAAGGTTTTAATTTTATAAAACAAAAGGAAATTAAAAATAAAGACAAAAACAACTTTTTGGATTTTTACAAAATGATGAAATAAACAAAAAATTCAAACAAAATTATTTTTGCATTTCAGATAATTTTTTAATGTTTTAAGTTTTTTCCAGAATCTTAAAAAAGATTTAAAGCCTTTAATAAATAAAAAATAGAAAATAAAACAACCGAAATTAAATGTGGATGTTTTTGGATTTTTAAAATAGCTAATAAAATCAAAAATAGATGAAATATATAGAAAGAAAGAGAAACTTTATAATTTCCAAAATATTATTTTATATTTTTTTGGAATTTTCTATGAATTTCTATATATATATATATTCAATTTTAATGTTTTATGATTTTTTAGTGTTTATGAAGAATAAAAATGCAAAAATGGTACAGAAATTAACAGAAATGAAAAACGAAAAACTAGGAATTTTTTAAAAAATTTGGCAACAATTTTGTATCATTATTGATTTTCAAATGCAAACAGGGAATTTTATACTATTTTTGAATTTTTATAAATAATAAAAACAATAAAAATTTAAAACAAAAATTAGAGATTAAAGATTTATGTAACATGATGTTGAGGTAATTTTTATAGAATTTTTAGAGGTGTTTTGCTAATTTTTATTTTATTTTTAACATGCAAAATAAATGCAAGTTTACAAGGGCATGAATGCAAATATTTAATGTTTTTAAACTAAATAATAACAAATATGAAAATTGTAGGGAGAATTACCCTGAATTTTTAAAAGATTCGTGCAGCTGCATGCGTGCCTAGCTGGAATGGACCAAAATGTAAATATTTTATTTCAATGGAGCATTGAATAACATAAATCATGCAAAGGATTTATTTCAAAATACCCAAAATATCGCATGCAAGGCATGTTCTGCAGTTCAAAGTCGACCAAATGCAAATAAAATAAATGAAAGGGGCAAAAGTGCAAATGTTCAAAGAAAGACATGAAGACACGTGTCCTTATAGGTTTTTATTGCAAATCCTTATAGGTTTTTATTGCTAATTAAATAAACACAAGGGTTCAGGAACAATTATACCCTTTAAATACATGCCACCTTGGACAGTTGGATGGTGTTGCAGTGTAGATCCGACGGTTGAGGATTAAATTTATGTTGACGGGTAAGATTCAATCTGAGAGCTTCAATCCATGAATGTCTTTTAGGGCTTTTTAACGGTCAATATCTAATCTGGCACTTTCATTCTTGATCCAATGGATGAGAATGCCTCTGGAAAAACTGGGAGGCAGGCAGCCCTCGGTGAAACTCGATCAGTGATCTCTTGCATAATCTCCACTCGCATTCCCTCCAGAGGATCTCGTCTTGCTCCTGCGAAGGTTCGACATAGATTGGATGTGACGATGAGGTTCGCCGACGTCTAATTGAGGTTTTAGAGGTTGGAAGGTGAAGGCTTCAGATAAACCTTCAGAATTCGATTCAATGCAGTTGGAATGCCCTTTGACCCTTCAACGTGAAACTTATGCTCGGAGGGTGCTTCCGACTAAGACGTTAGGTCAAAACACAGGCAATGGTGGCTGAGTTGGGTTCTCCAATGAGATATGGTTGGACGGGAGAAAGGGAGACCGATCTTCAAACTTGGGAAGATCTGAAGTGGGCAAACACTGGAAGGGATGAAGAAAAGTTGGGTGAAGTTGGTTGGAGCATCGAAATTGTGAAATTGATTGGAATCCCTCCAATCTTGAGGATCAGAGGTTGAAAATGAACACCTGATTTAACTAAACACAAGAAATTAAACAAAAAATTGCAGGAAAGAAATCAAAGGAAAGAATCTATGGATAGCTAGGGTGATGGAGTGAGGAAAAATCACCTCGATCTGCGACTGCGACGGAGAGGAGAAACACTCGATGGAGAGCTCCGGCGCATGGCTGGATCACGGTCTTCGCTCGACTTTTCGCTCTCCCACTCGAAGGGAATCAACCCTGTCACTGGTCAACTCTCTAGAACTAAAGTTCAAGAAAAACTTGGATGAAAATTTGATCAAGCCCATGATGGAGGGTGCGGTTATGTATATATCGTGTGTCTTTGGTGAGGTTTTTTGAATGCGAAATCGGAGCGAATCGAGGCATTATTAATGGAATGAATGGGTTGACGATGGAGTTAGTGACTAGGGCTAAAACATAGGAGAAAGAAGCGGCGGAAGTTAGTGAACAACGCACGAGGGAAAAATGGGCGAAGAGAGGTTAGTAGGTGAGCGGCGCAGGATGAGCAGTTGACATGGGTCAACAAACCTGGGTCGACCAATCAGAATGCGTGGAGAATGAGGATAAATTAGGGAAAATGACAAAAATTCAATAAATGGTTAAATAATTCATTAGAAATAAAAAATGAATTTAAATAATTAAATGATGTAAATGAAAAATTAAGGGTATAATAAAGTTAATTTTGGTGATTTTTAATTAATTAAATAATGCATTTACAAGGGTTAAAATAAATACAAGGTGTTATTTATAGGTATGCATACCTATTTATACAAGGTTTTGATTTTAATTAATTAATTATAGAAATATATACATAATTTATAATTTTATTAATTTACAATAATTTACAAGGGTTTTAATGGTATTTTTGCTAGAGTTTTACGAATCAATTCATTAGGTTAAATAAATGGGTATATATAGTGTATACATAGTGATACCTAATGATTTTATTTTTATTGATGTTTGATTTTGTAATTTTTATTTGTGTCTTATATGAGTCAAATACAACATTTATAATTAATTAAAAATACCATATTTACAAATATGTACAAGATAAATAATTAAAGTACATAGTATACATAGGTATAATTTACAATAGTACTCTAATTAACTGCATTTCACACCTTAATTCTGATTTCTATGAATTTACCTCCATTTTAAAGATAATTTGATTTGGAGTACAATGAAAGTAAGTTTGATGAATTTGGAGTTTTGGTGGAGCAGATATTGATCTTGCAAGTCGAACTTTGTGGCTTTTTGAGAGTGTTGTAATTTACACAGTATACACAGATTTTTATTGCAATTATTTTTATTAATTACAAAAGATGTTTACTTACAATTTTCAAGAAAAAAAATTTTTTATTTAAAAAGAACTTGGTTATAAAAAAAGAAAAGAGTATGTATTATAGACATTAGTGTACATATGATGAACATATACATATGAAGATTGATTTTTGGTGTCTAGGCCTTATCTCCCCAACTTTATTCCTTGTCAATCAAGTCAAGTCTTAACCTTCTCCTGGGATCAGAGTCAGTGTGTATCTATTACATATATACAATCTTTTATTTTCTTTATTTTTCCTTTATTCCTTTCTTTTTTATTTTAGTTAAAAATAGTGATAAATATATAATATTTACATAAGAAATAGAGTTAGTGAAGAATGAATTTATTGATATTTATAGGTGTTTTATAAAGGATTTTAACCAAAATAAAAGAATAAAGATGATGAAATGCAGATTCATGAGCTTCCTTCCCTTAAGATATGGTATACACCTATCTAAAAGGATGTCTCATCAAAGTGTTGAGGATAAGAAAGCTAGGGCTAGATGCCCCTACGCATCAGTTGTGGGAAGCCTAATGTATGCCATGATGTACACAAGGCCAGATATCTACAATGAAGTGGGAGTGGTAAGCCATTACAAATCCTTATGTGGAGAGAAACACTGGAATGTAGTGAAGAACATCTTCAAGTATCTAACATGCATGCAAGATTACATCTTATTCTATGGAGATGGTGATCTCCAAGTATTAGGATACACAAATTTTGACTTCTAGTATGATACTGATGATCGAAAGTTGACATCAAGGTTTGTGTTCCTTTTAAACGGTGGTGCTATGAGCTGGAGAAGCAAGAAGCAATATACTACGACTGATTCAACAACAGAAGCATAATACATTGTCGCATTATATGCTACAAAGGAGGCGGTGTGGTTACACAAGTTCATCCTGGAACTTAGAGTAGTTTCCTCTGATACTCCCATCCTACTACTTTATGATAACACGAGTGTCATATCTCAGGTAAAGGAACCCATGTGGCACCAGAATACCAGCACGTGGAAAGGAAATAGCACATCATTGGTAAGATTCAAAAGCATGGTGACATCATCATCACCAATGTGACTTCTGTCAATATTGTTGTTGATCCACTTGCCAAACTATTACCCCAAAAGATTTTCGACCAGCATGTCATGAGTATGGGTTTAAAGATTGTACTTGAATGGTTCTGGGGGCTAGTGGGAGATTGTTAGCCATGTGATACTGGGGCAAACCATTCCTATTGTAATCTTTCATATATGAATAAAGGTTATTGATTTATTTCACTTCTTGTATGAGATTAAATTAATGAATGCACTTATAAGATCCCTTAGGGTTTGTTTGGTTGCAGGGTTGGGCAGGGTTGGGTACTATTCACAGGGGTACCCACTCCTCACAGTTTACTATTCACCCAGCCCTGTGAATAGTACCCAACCCTGCCCAACCCTGCAACCAAATGAACCCTTAGTACAATTAGGGTTATGTACCATGGCCATTTTTAAAATCATACATTCATTGATTCAATGGTTGAATCGCAGAGGCTGGTTCTTGGATGATATCTAAAGAGTTAGATTGAAGACTCATCAAGCACCATCAAAAAATTATTAAGAAAGGATATCCAGCCTGATAAGGAGATGAAAATCCCTTTATAAAGGTTGATATCCGACTGACCTATTGATGTAGACCCTCTGCATAGGAATAGAGATTCAGACGTGTCAGATAAGTTAGGTCAAAGAGTTGACTTAATGAGATCGAGATAACCAAGGCCTATGTCGTATGTTGTCGCAATATAGGCATGCATCCTTTGACCGGAGACAGATGTATTACTATATTTAAATATGTACATTAGGCAGACCATTAGGTTATGACCCAATCAACGTCTAAACAACGACGAGCTGGTGTGCATACAAAGCATATGAATAAAATGATCGCTCAAAGGGATCATGCAGGTTCATTACTGAACCAGAATACATGATCCCACTCATGAGGTTTGGGACCGATTAAATTCCATGCATGGTCGTCTTGCATTGGAAGCATGACAAGAATTTGTAGGTATGATATATACTTTTGGAAAGCATATGATCAATACCAACTCCCAATGACCGAATGAGAAACATAATGATAAAACCTTGAAGAAGAAAATCTAAATATGAGCTAAAACTTCGAGTTCATTCTAGGTCTTCCAGTATGCAAGATGTGTGGGTATTAGGAATACCTAAGGGTGATGTGATCGTAAACAATTGTATAACCAATACACTTCCATTTTGAGGGAGTGATGAAACATGATTGAATTTTAGTGACTCCTCTCAGTAGATTAGTAATATGATCTTAGTCCAAATGTTAGACGTTGATCTGAATGTGATTCGGATGCAATGAGATGATTATATCTACAATTTGATTTAATCAAACATCTTTGAGAGGTCAACGTAATCTGGATATGAGATACAATATCAATATCCAAGTCACTATACCAGGATTATATAATCACCCTATCCTTTACTCCAAGTATCCACAGAGGAAGCACATTATTCTTGAAAGAGTTCAAGAATAATCCTATTGTTGGTAAAGTGTCCGATAATTGGGAATTGACGATTAAATGTGATTTGTTATCATGAATACTATCAATATGATTCATATTATTTTAACACATGAGAATAGTCATCTAAGATAATTAAATATTATTTAATTATCAAAGATATGATTAATGTGGATATAGCTATCCATAATAATCACAAATAATAAGTATGATTTATAATATGTTGGAGAGATTTAATTGAAAATAGTATTTATCAATTAAATGTTGATGTGAATTGGGTTCACATTATACAATTAATTGTAAATGCAATTTATATTTTATATTGAATGTATGAATAAGAGAATGCCATGATTAAAATTATCACAAAATAAATTGGAATTATTTTGATGAATAATTACGCAACAAAAGTTTCTACACACGTGGAATATTTGTTGGGATATGAGTTCTCAGAAAATTCAAATAAGAGATCCACCTTTCCTTTTATATAGGGTGGACGACCTCCATTCAAGGCATGCTCTCTTTTCATTCATTCCACATGTTAATTATTGTAATGCAAATTTAAAAATTGAATATTCATTATATTTATTTTATTTTAAATTTATTTGTTGCAAATTTATGCAACAAAATCATGGCCATTGATTGAAAGCACAAAATAATCTACACCATTGATTATGTGTGCACATGGATTGGGATCCATGGAGATCCGGTTTAGTATAAAATAAAGGGTAAACCCAAGTATTTTCTACTATAATAAAAGAGTTATCAGTCTTTCTCTCTATTCTCATACATGCCCTCTCTCTTTCAATATTGTGGTCGTCCACCATATTGACCTAGAGAGCCTCGCAGTCGTCGTGTCACCATTGTGTTGCCGGATCGATTGCTTCTGGATCTTCACCTTCTTCGATGCATCTTGCTCGCGAGGAAGGCTATCAATTTCGTGGGACCAAATCAGGAGATTCCAAGCTCGGATCTTCAACTCAGATTGTGGTAAACACACATCTCATCCATGACCTTGCAAATGCATCCTTTGACGGATCAGACTTGAGAGAGGAGATCTTTTTGCTTAGAGACATGCTATCGCAATGTTTCAAGAGGTAATCCTTTGAATCGTTTGTGATCATAATGAAATGTTTTGAGAAGTGTTCATGTATAATGTGGTTTCGTCTAATTAAAACTTTTAAATTCCATTGCTTGTTGCAACTAATATGATTAGTTGCCTTAGATCGCATTTGGTGCAATATACAGGCTTCCGTGATGCGCTAAGGCCTAAACCCTAGCCTTCACCCCACTTCATGAGCGATGTCCTGTACATGTCAGATCCCTCTTCTTGTCCTAAGTTTCATGCCATATTCTAGATCTCACCAACTCCCTAACAAAACTATTAGTCAGATCATTACGCACCATGCCCTAATCCTAGATCTCACCAACTTCATTCATTCGACGCACAAATCTAATTCAAAAAGCACCCTTCCTCACGGCTCTAAAAATTCGTCTCCCACCTCAAGTAAAATTTGATCCGATTCTCACCGTTGTAAGTCCTTAGAATCTCCGTTGGAACACTCCCTAGAGACAAGAGGTGAGCCCCTTGATTCTTGGTGAAGAGGAGGAGGACGATCGAGATCCGGAACCATTGGTAGAGATTTGTTAGGTTCTCTACTCCTAGATCCTTAAGAATCATGTATGAGCTATTTAGTTAGGTTTCTAGTTTCGTATTTTATCACTTATTAGATTAGCCTTTTATTTGCCTCGATTTCATCTTGTTTTCATTAAAATCCAAAAATCATAGTCCATTGGAGCTCTAGGAATTGACCAACATTCACCATGATCAAACCCTCTTTTGACCACGCCAATGACTCCACCATGTTCCCCATTGCCTTCTCCATCACCGTGATCATCTTTCCACCCTCAATCTTGTTCATATCGAGGCATTTAATCTCCTTTTCCACCTTATCATAGGAGATCTCTGCCCCTTGATTTCCTTTGTTGTTCAGCTTCAAAACTGGGTCGAGAAGTTTCACTCTCAAGCACCCTATCATTTTGTGCTGGTCCAAGTGATATATGACCCCATCTAGGGGTGTATTAAACTATACATGAAGCTCCCAGGTGCATAGTGAAAGGGAGGAACTCCATGCCTCAATCAGCGAGGCCCAAAACCATTAAGCACCTCGCCTATATTTGGCTTATAAAATTATTTTCCAATTTTTATAAATAAAAAATTCCATTTTTCTATCTAGCAATTAAAATCCAAAATTCAAATAAGTTTCTAAAAATTTCAAAAAATATATTAGTAGATAATGTTATATTCTACCACATATCCAAAAATCACTAAAAATTAAAAAAATATAAAACATAAAAAAATGTGAAAACCTTAAACTATTATAAAAATTTGCAAAACTTCCAAAAATAAAAAAAATTACATCTTTCTATTTTTAAAACCCGAAAATATTTTCTTTTACTTATTTTGACTTTATTTAACTTATTTAAAAAATCCAAAAAAGATATTATATATATATTATATCTATTATATTATTTGTTACCTTATTTAAAAAGAAAAAAGAATTAAAATTTTGCAAAAATAAAACAATATTTAAAATTAAAACAAAATATAAAATTGAAAACAAAATATAAAATTAAAAAATTAAAAAAACATTTTAAAAAGTTAAAAAAATTAGAATATAATTAAAAATCAACATAAAAAGTAAGAAAATATAAAAATCCAAAAATATTATTATCAATTAGCAACAATTTGTGATAACTTTGTACCTAGTTTCGCTTCCCAGTGTTCCACACTTTTCCATACTTATGTCTATACATATTTTGAAGAGTTATAATAAAATTTGACTCGCACATATTTCATTTTGATACACATTGTGGGTCGATTATTGATTTAAGAGACACTTCGTCACCACATTGATTGATGATCTTGTTGGATTAGAAGACTGTGCAGAACCTCTTAGTCAAATGACGCTATTATCGGGAAGCAACGGTTAGGGTAGATTAGTGTACATGTTTTTCTTGCTCTTTATTTTATTTTGTTTGTATTGGCATAATTGTTCTAATCATATCGCTTGTTTGACTTTGTTGTGATGGCTCGCAGAGCGAAGGATGACTTCGTAAGAGGTCCAATGCACCCGAGTGGCGTAGTGGGTAGCTTTCAGACTAAGCTGGCAGGAGAGAGCAATGAAGGAAAATCGAGAATAAAGAAGAATAACCGTAGTTCAGATTAGATTTTATTGTATTTGGTTAGAGAGTGATTTAATAAATAATTTGTAATAATTAAGACACTCTCAAGACAATTAGCTCTTCACATGTACATTTCCCCAAGTGTTTTGTTCAGTTGGGGGACCCATTCAGATTTTTCACGATTTTTATCGCTTTTATATTTATTCCTTCTTATTTACCAACTTATTTTATTCTATTTCCGTGTTTTGAGTTTTTCTCTTCATTTTCATTTTACATATTGTGTGCTTGAGCCCTTACTTTTTAGGTTTCTATTATGTTGAGATCGGTAATATTCGGTACAAACCCTAAACAAGAATGTGTTTCTGTAGGCATTTACGTTTGGACTTAGTCAAATAAAATTGATGCTTCTTGACAATATAAGTTCCTACTTAGGGCGATTCATGCTTAAGTGTGCATATAGATTAGTTTTAAATCTATGCATGGATCACTTGCATGTAGAATTCTAGCGTATGCTACACATTCCTATCTTTAGCATCTGCATATCATTTCTCATACATTGTCCTTTCTACCTTCCTTCCCTTATTTTCTTGGACTTAGAAATAAAAGGAAATCAGAAAATTCGTTATGCCTTTGCATGAAAACTAGATTTTCGGGAAATATATATTCAGACGATCCTCTAAGATATAATACATTAGTATCAAATCAAGAAGAACTATATTCATATATAATCATCAGATGATCAATATATTTCCTTTTAATGAAAAATAAACTAAAAAATAAAAATTAAATAAAGGAATACTAAAAATACTTTGACCTAAATAAAATAAAAAATGGACTACACTACATTGGGTGCATGAAGCCCACAATATTTTTAGCTACCTTTTTGACGGGGTGAGGCACGACCCAAGGAATTAGAGCTCAAGATTCAGCCTAGACACCGCCTTATTTATCTTCCAGGTATATGAAGTATTAGCTCTTCTATCGGCGCATGGGCGAGTACAGGCAAGTCTGCTTGCAGATTTGGTCTGAATTACTAACCATAGGGGTATTGTTATTGCTGGACCATGTATCATCGTGCCACATATCCGAGTACCCTTTGGGGGAAGTACATGATTGATGAATATGCATTTCATCATCTTTATTCATTTATTTTAGCTTAAAATCTCTTATAAAACACCTGTATATATTGATAAATCTATATTCTTACTAACCTGCATTTGTGTGTAAATATCTTACATTCATTACTATTTTAACCTAAAGTAAATAAATAAATAAAGGAAAAATAAAGAAAATAAAAGATTGTATATATGTAATAGATACAGGCTGACCCGAACCCTGATAGAAGGTCAAGACTTGTCCTGATCGACCAAGAATAAAGTAGGGGGAGATAGGGTCTTTAATCGGAAAATTCAAAAAAAGATTTTGTAAATACTTTTCATTCTTTATTTATTCTCTACATATTTGTATAAAGTTTACACTATTTTATTTGTCCATAATTTGACCTCAAATTACATAATTTTCTTAGCGGGAATTGTAAATAAAAATATTTTCCTAAATAATAAAAATACTTGTAAAATAAAATCTTGTATGGAATAAAAGTAACCACACCTTGAAAATGCCATAAAGTGATTATTGAAAGACCAATTCTGGCTCCATATGAACTGAAATTGAATCAAACTCACTTCTATCGCAAACTGAATTAAATTATCTTTAAAATGGATGTGGTTTCATAATTTTTGGAGCTACGGTTTGAAAGACAGTTTTCTGGGGTTTTTGCAATTTTACCATTTATTTATTCTATATATTTATACTATTTATTTTATACATAATGAATTTGTAAATAATTGTAAATATTTTTTAATAATTATTTAAAATGAAAATGTTTTTTAAAACATAAAATAACATATTTTCCTTATTTAACTATGTGTATAATGTATCGTGTGTATATCTAATATGTATATAATTAATTTCTTTAATAAGCACCACTAAAAAATTAAATAATTAAAATTTATTATTTCAATTAATAAAGTGACGAAAAAATTATTTAATTGATTTAATATGTAAATAATATGCCATATGTATATAAGTTAATTAATTCCTTAATTAACCCACCATTAAGGTGGCTCATTAAGTTATCGGTATTTATTATTATTTTAATTAATATAATTTCGAAAATTCTTTTATTTATTAACTTAATTAATTTAATTTCACCATTAACATCTTTCTTTCCTTTTTCCTCTCCATTAATTCATTTTTTGAAATTCAAATTCTTTTATTTATTTGGCTCCTCCTTCCTCATTCCAACTTGATCAATCTTTTGGTGAGAGGAGCCTAATCTCCAAGAGCATTCTTGTTGTATAAAGGTGCCCAGCCTCCGAGCTGTTCGGTGACAATGAAACGATCTTCGTCGAGGCCATTATGGCGTTGATCCGATCCCAATTAGTGAGATCCAATCCATTTTTTGTCTTTTAATTAAGTAAATTTAGGATCAATTTTCATTTATTTTCTTTGTCCATTTTCAAGTTTAGATCATACTTTCGCATAGTTAACATTTTCTTAATCGATCTGATCTGATCCGATTTCACATTCACATCTTATACCTGGAACGTTCGCGTTCTATCTCCCGCGATCTCTCACCTCCGACCATGTATGGTGGTGGGAGACCCGGTTCCCTTCCCTCAAAGCTGTCGGAGCCTCCTCACCCACTAAAGCCTATTTGATTTTTCTTGGACCGAGCCGTCGTGCTCGAGTCATTTATCCTTATTTTGTTGCATGTATACAAGACTTCAAAAAAATACAAAAAAAATTTGCAGTTGATGTTCGTACAAAAAAGAAAAAAAATACAAAAAATACAAAAAAATAAAAAATTTTTCTCTGGTGTGGGGGCAACAGCTTTCCGCCACCCCGCCCACCCTCCTCCGCTCGACACAACACTTTGCCCCGACTCTGCACCACTGCAGACACCGCTGCCTGGACGAAAGCCATTGGACAACCGTCGCCATGCTACGCCTGCCACTTGGAAGAACTGATGTCGTATCAACCACCTTACATGGAGGAGCACCTTTGCCTGGAGGAACCCGAGCTGCCTTCCAGATCCTCTCATCATTCTTGGAGAAGAGCACCATCACACCATCGTCTCTCCTCCGTCTGGATCTAGTCTCCAGCCCGTGCCACCATAGGTCCCGCCATCTTGCACGCTTCCAGCCCATCCATCTTTGCACGAAGAAGCTTTATCCTCTGTCAAAAACTGCCTAGCCATCCGCATCCCTCCTCTGCTTCAAGCCACACATTCAACGCCATCTCGCCATCTGGAGGGAGCTCCACCACCAGAGAGGAAGAAAGAAGAAGGGGTGGAGACCCCCTTCGATTACTTGAAGAAAAAGAACAAGAACCACCAACCTTAACCCTATTTTTGGGGGTAAAATGCAATAAAACCCTCTGAGGTTCGAAGAATTGCAAAGAGTCCCCTGCTAGAGCCTATCACGTGCTATGCATGTCTAATTTGCCTAATTTGTGATTTTGTCCTCGCTTTTATTTCTTGTTAATTTTTGATGTAAAAACTTTATAAATTTACATTGTTGTTCTTGTAATTACAGGCTCTAGTTGCATGCCTTTTTATCATTAGAATAAATATTTTTATTTCTCAATAAATTCTCCAAAAATAAAATTAAGTTCCTATCACTTGTCTTTTCATAGCTTAATTTTTTAATGCATTTTATTTTTATTTGCTATTATTAAAGAAAAAAATCGCTTTTTTCACTATTTGTAATTAAAAATCATAAAAATTCAAATATTAAGTCAAATATTCTAAAAAAATAAAGTAGTTTTCTTTATATATATTTTATTCTCTACGCAAATTTCACGCATTAATAATTTTTAAAACACAAAGAATTGTAAATTGCTAAAAATCTTATGAAAATAACAGAAAATTGTAGAAAATTCTAAAAATACGATTTCACTTCTTGTTTGTAGATAATTTTCTATAATTTTTAGGAAAAATAAATCCAATAATATTTGAATTCATTTTAATTTTTAAAATTGCAAAATATGCATGTCTATTCACTGTTTGATTTTTCTCCTGATTTTATTCATTATATTAAAAATTCAAAAAAATCGCCCAAAAATCACAAAAAACAGTAAAGACATATTAAAACATAAAAATATTTTCTTTAGGCATTTTTTTGTAATTTTTATCATATTTGAATACTCCAAAAAGTTGCATTTCTTTCATGTATAAATTTTCTTTGGAAATTATTTTCTTAAAAATTTAAAATTTGCAAAACTATAAACCAAAAAAATAATAATGAGAAAAGATAAATATTAGAAAAGAAAAAAAAGCCATAAAAAGGAAAAGATAAAACTCTCACAAAAATCAAGATAGTTGGCATTTGAATTTCCTATTGCTTTTAATTGTTTTTTAAATTATTAGAGTAACCCTCGGGATTTGTAGCCTCCCTGAGTTCGATCATGTTTGCTATACAGGTAAATTAAATAGCAATTTTCTCTTGTTACATTTTTGTAATTAATTCAGCTTGAGAATCAAAATAAAATTTTTTGTTGATGGATTATTTATGTTGAGAAGACACTTGTTCATAAAACACCATAAATAAAAAACCCCGAAAATGATGCGCATCATTGTCGAGGAGGCACACCGAGGGTAGTTGGGTTTCTCTTTTGACCTACTATTCTTGTTTGCAATTTTTAACTATATTTTTCGACTTTCTTTCATTGTTCATATTCATTGAATCTAATTCATTTTTCTTGCTCATATTTTTTATATTTATGCCTCTTACACATTTTACGTTTCCTCTTTCTTGCGAGGGCCAACGGAGCAAAGGAGGTGATCCTAGGAGAGCCGAAGCACCCAAGCAAAGCAAGAGGCAGCTTAATTCTTCTCGAAGCTACAGGAGAGCGCAAGAGTAGGATAAAAATTAAGAGAGACCAATAATTGGAGCATAGATAGTTTTTGATTTATTTTAGCATTTTATTCATTTGAAATTCTTGTAAAATAGACATTACATACCTTGTTTGCGGGGTCTGTTTTGCCAAGCACCGGTGCACTTAGGGGACCTCACTAGTTTTGTTTTCAAGGCTTTATTTTTGTTTATTTCACAAAGTTTTCACGCTAAGCCCCTAATGATTGCTTTATTTAATTTGATTGATCCAAGTAATTAATTAGGTCCAAAAAACCTAAACAAGAATTTCTGTACCTATATAATAGACCGTAATATGAATTAGTAAAATTTAACTGGTTCTCGTCCGTTAATAGAAGCTATTGTTAGGATGGTTCACTTGCATTATATAGGTTAGTTTATTTTTCTGTATTTAAATTCTGCATGGATTACCATGCATGCAGAGTGATGCGGCATGGTACGCATCTCTAATCCCTGCATGTATCATTGTATTTAATCGTGCATTGGCTTTTCTGATTTCCTCCTTTGTTTTCATTCACATAATTTAAAAAGGAAATTGGACACTCAGTAGGCGATTTATTGAAAATATTCAAACCAAGTGATAATTGTTTAAAACCGAGACTACTAAAGAAAACTCGACCCTAAAATAAACATAAAGGAAAAATTCTTGTTTTAAGGAGAGTATCCCCATCATTGTTTGATTTATTTGTAAAATGAGAGAGAGAGAGTGACACTAGGATAGAGCCATGTCCGGATTTTCAGATAGACTATTTATTCTCCAAAAATGATCAGCTCCTTCTCAGTGAGGAAATGCGAGTAGTCGGTAAACGGTCCGAATTTTCTTAGTAGAGTGGGAGGTTCAGAGAACACCATGAAAGGCTCCATCATCAAGTAATGGGTAGCCGTATTTTACAGTCCATACGTACTCCTATACTGACTGAAAGTGGGTGCAACTAGTCGTATGAATCGGGGCCAGTCTATAGGGAAAGACAGGCACCTAACAACTTGTTAACTCTTTCCAATATTGTGTTCTCACAAAACTCTAAAAAATTGACAAGATAATTGACTAAACCTTTATGGTCTTCACAATGCATTGAGTTGGTGATTTGGGGGTTGTATTGTGTTTTTATTGCTAGTGCTAAAGATCCTTCCGTGCAATTTGCGCCTTCCACTCATTTTCTGTCTTGCATTGACCTTCGTGCTCTCACATCCTGCCTATTGATATCACAGATGTCAGACCAGAGTATTTCTCATTCGGACTTTGCGAACTCATTCTACACTCTGATCCATTCACCTTCTATTCGGGTAGACTGACTTCTTGAATATTCCTCTTTCTCCACTTCAACCTTCACATCATCCGTCAACCTACTATTTGAGATTGGCTCTAATCTTGAACTAACATCTGAGACTCCATCATTTCTGAGTACTAATCGAGTATCGTGCATATTTTCATAGTCAGACATCGGACATTTGATGCCACCGAAAGGAAAGGGAACCATGTCAGAGCAGAATGAGATGAACAACACCATGTTAGCCTCTATTTAGTCGATTCAAGCCCAGTTAATAGAGAAGGATAACTTTCAGAGCACATTGAGATATACGATTCTTGAGATGAGACATGACATACAAGATCGAAGAGAGGAGGATAATAGAAACCTGGAGGAGGGAATGGGGGAGAAGACCATGTGATAGAACATGTGGCTAAGCTTACATTAAAGGATGCTTATAATCCGAGTGCAGGACAGACAAATTCTTAGATTCAAATCCCTACGATTCATAGGAATTTTGAGCTTAATCCCACTTTTTGCCTCTTCTCACAATATTCCACGGAAAATATTAATGAAGAGCCTTATGTACACATCCAACAGTTCGATCACATTTGTGGAACAATACACTGCCCATATGTCCCATTAGAGGTAGTGAAGATGATTGCCTTCTCGTTCAATCTGATGGACAAGGCTTTGTATTGGTTAAAACACTTGGGAAAGGTTGTCACTACTTGGGAAGAGTTGAGTTCCGCATTTCTGAATAAATATTACCCGCTCGGACGATTCAACCAAATGCGATCCCTGATTGCTAACTTCTCCCTGATGTCCCATGAGCCTAATCATGAGGCATGGGAAAGATTCAAAGACTTAACAGAGAAGTGCCCCCATCACGATATTACAAAGACAAGCGTTGTGCAAAATTTCATTGGGGGTCTAAGCATAGAGAATCAGAAGCTGGTAGATGCCTCTTGTGGGGGGAGCCACTTCAACAAAGATGAGGACGTCCTTTATCAAAATTTTTAGGAGATGGAAGAGAGCTGTGCAACTCTTTCTTCTTCACGTGCTTTTTAGAAGCACCCCATCACCTCACCTTCAGTACCCCACAATGTTGTCAATATGACGACATCACATGATGTGGATAGGGTGGACATCTCTAACTTGACCATAATTGGAAACCACCTATCCAAAGTGGACATAATTGAGAAACGATCCAAGGAGCTTGAGAAGCTTCAATTGATGGAACATATGACTAAGAACTTGATAAGATGGATGAGATAACAAGACACCTAGACCTTCTTGTGAATACGATCAGTGCAGACCACAACACGGGTGTAGCAACCGATACCTCTACTAGGGAGCAGTTCTTCCACCCAGCATGGTAGAAGAGGACCATCCACGATTCAGCATGTCTACTATGTGTAGACCTCTGATCAGGTCCATCAACATTCACAATAGATAGTTTCGTACCAATAAGAAGTAGCCTACATTCCTGAGCAACGGTCTCCACCTCCACTTGTACTACAGGACATGAACGACATCTGGTTTGATCATGAGTGAAACCAGTCCTGTTTGTCAAGGCAAGGTTAGTTGGGTTCACAACAGGGTCAGAGACACGCCCACCAGTTTCATGGAGGAAGACAACAACAATAGCAACACCAGTAGTTCCAGCCTCAATATCAGTCTCCACCACAATTCCAAAACTGGAGACAAGGCCAGAAACAACAATAGTATGCATATTTCCCTCATCCTAACCAACTAGAGACTGCATATTATGGAGAATATCCATATCCTCATCCTTATTATTAGATTCCGTATGGTTACCAACATCCTCCGCACTAGCAGACTCAGCGACAATTGATCATTGAGCACCTAGAGGCCCCTTCAGTGAATCCAACACTGGATCAACTTGCACAACTCATGAATGAGCAGACTCAACGGATTAACGACCTGACCACCACCAATACCTGATCCAACCTCAGGTCAAAGCCAACCCCAACAATTTCAGACGAAAGAAGCATGTAGCCATTAGCCCACCCACATCCGAGATAGGTATGGTCCATGATTTTACGTGTTTATCTGACACCATTCACCTCAGGAGCGTAGGAGATTGCAGCCACCTACGCATCAGTTGGGGTTGGGAGGTCAAACCACTAAGAGAGCGTCATCTTCCACATCATCTCCTTCACCAGCAATCGAGAGGCCTAGTGTAGTAACACCCAAGTTTGGAGTTTTACTACCTTCACCGCCACCTTCACCATACAAGGCTGATGCGGATCACCAACAACAAGGGAGAATTTACTAGTAGCGGATTCTTCTTCTTGATAAGCAGTAGCATCTTGAACTGTTTTAGATTCTTTTTTCCTTCACTATTTTGGACAACACTGTACAGGTTGATTCTTGTTGTCCTTTTGTAAATGAGGATTCCACATTGAATAATTGAAATGAACGTTTGAATGTTTATTCTAAGTCCGTGCCATTTCCTTCTACTCTAAAAACTAATAAATACAACAATTAAAAACATCCCTTTTTTATCCTAGGGTTATTTGAGATCTTACAGAGCATCTTTTTAGTGATGCCACTCCTTAATGATATGGAATACATGCCTGTAGTTAAAAAGGGAATGAAAGAGGCATGTAAGAGTGATGAGACGTAAAATAGGCCCTTTAATAGTGTTGAATTAGCACTTGATAATGTCATCGCAGTCGGGCCAATCCGGGCTCATCAAAGACCATCTCATTTAAATATATCAATCAAAATGAGATGGTCGTGATTTTTTTACTTGGTAAGATACCAAGGTCGAACTCAGGGACACGAGCCTCTCTCGTATTAGTTGGATTTTTATCTATCTAATTAAGCGTTGAGTTAAAGACATAGGTCAAAGCATGCAAGGAGACACAACAATGCATTAAAATAAAACATGCATTATTTTATTTTATTTTTTTATTATGCAAATAAATGCCATGAAATGCATGGAAATACGCCCTAGGTCAAAATGATGAGACAACTAAACCACAAGTTAATTTCAGATTTAAATGAAGCAATAACTCATTTGACATACATTGCAAGGTTAGTCAAAAAGGCATAAGAGACACTCGAGTTGTCTAGAGAAATACATTGAGATCACCGTGTCAAAACAGGAGAACAAGTATGCCGTTAAAAATACGTCAAACAAGGTTTAAAATGCCACTGAAAATCGTCTGAATTGGACACACGATGCTCAAGATATGAAATAAAGAAGACAAGGGCATAAATGAAATAAAACATGAAATAAAAATACAGACAGGTCCTTGGGAGGGACTAAAATGTAATTACATAAAAGAACAGGACCTTCCATGTAAATTCCCCCACACACAGGGGTGTCTTTGCAAATATGGAAACCTGCGGGGGTGTGGTTGCAAAATAACCACAGTGCACGTGGCCGACATGTGATAACAGGACTTGAATGCAAAATAGAGAAGTTCGGCGGGCTTCTGCGCAAATTACCTAGAATGGCACATGCTCTGCACGCGCCATTCAGGTTCAGACGAAGGCTCGGGAGCAGAGGTGGCTCGGACTGCTTCGGGCTCTGGCTCGTGTAGGCTCAGTGCTGATCGACGCTCTAGGAGGTACGGCGTAGGCTCGGGAGATCCAAGCCTGGAGGCTCGGGCGCCGAGGTTCGGTGGTGCTCTGGCTCTGACACATGGCTAGCTCCAGAGCCATTGGATCACAAGGATCCAACAGCATCTGGAGATAGTACTCTGGGCGACATGGCTGCATCTGGGCTGTTAGATGGTCGCTGGGCGAGGACCTCTAACGGCCACTGTACCTCCCCCTCGGCCGAAGGCCGGCCGGCGGATTCAGAGCTCCGGTGAAGGTGCTCTTCCTCCGCCGCTGGTGTTCCAGCTCTGTAGGCCTCCCGAAGCTCGTTGTATATGCGTCGATGAAGCTCGGAGCTCGGGGAAGGTGTTTGGCGCATGTGTTCAGGTCATCGAAGCGCTGATGTCGAGGACGACGGTGACGAAGTTGGGTCCGATGAAGCTCCGATCGTTGAGAGTTTTGCGGACCTACATCGTAATAAGCACATAGCCGAAGGACGAATGTGTGTGCGTGAATGGAGTGAGAGCTCAGGTGGGGCGAAGAACGTGGGAGCTCGGGGCTCCTCCACCGCGAGGGCGTAGGAGATGGATGGAGGTGGTCTGGGCTGCGAAGGATGGGGGAGATGAATGGAGGGTGGCGCGTGAATGGTGAGTGCTTGGCGGAGCTAAGGGGGTAAACAATGGAGCGAGAGAGGGGGAGTATCGACCTACGGAATTACGAGAAAATAAAAGAAAAAGACAAAAGGGATTGGAGGAAACTTACCGGAGGTTGGCGGAGCGGGAGCTTGGGCTGGGGATCGCGTGTGATGCCCGGGTCTTTGCTGGACCCCAGCAGCTAGTCGGAGCAGCTCGAGCGGGCTGGAGGGCGCCGCAACACCGCCATGATCGGCGGTGGATCTCATCGGGGGCTACGGTCGTCGTCGCTTGATCCAGCCACCTCCCCTGTCAATGGGAAGTGGCAGAGGGCTGGGCCGTGCCCCGCGTAAAGGTGGACATCTAGAAATGGAGGAGGAGGTGAGTATTTGAAGGGCGACGTTGGCGGTTCCGGTGATGAGGACGTGCTTTGTGAGGGCGATATGGAGTGAGTGGAGAGGTGTCGTGGGGTGTTGGAGAGTTCGCGAGGTAAAGGGAAGAGTGGGGGAAGACCGTGAGGCAGTTGGGTAATGGAGAGGGGAGGCTGGAGATAGTGAAATAATAGGAAGGGGGAAGTGTCTTCGCGAGATGGAGAATGTGGGCACGAGGGCGGCTGGAGGTTGACGATGGCCTATGGCCGTTGGATCTGGAGATCCAACGGCTGTAAATTGGGTGCGAGAGAACGGTGGGGATATGATCTGTTTCGACGCGATCGAAGGGCAGCGGATGAGCCACGTGGCGCATCGAAAACGAGGCACCAGCGGACGGATTGGATGTGATGAAAGAGCTTATCGAAGGGCTGGGGTGCGAGATAGGAGTATACGGCTGTGATGGAAAGGCATGGGCGCGATCGAGCGGTCTACAAACAGCCACGTGGTGTGCTCTGCGAGAGGCGCTATCGTACGGTGCAGATGAGATGCGTAGATGATCAGACGGCTGTGGTAATGGGTGCGCGTGGAAGATTTTAGCCGTTGGATCCAAGAAGGGATCTAACGGTTGTGGGAGACGACGGATAAGACAAGGGGAGCGGGCCACGTGGCTCACCCAAAACGGGCCACGTGGCCCAATCAGATTATTCTGACCTTCCAGTTGATTTTTGAAGGGCTAGATGGCCGAATTTGAGAAAACTCAAAACATGAAAGTTGTAGATCTCGATGAGATCTACAAGTTTCATGTTGACCAAAACTGGAGAAGAGATCAAACAAAAACTCGAAAGATTTTTAAGGGTATTTTTAAGGTTAAAAATACCACAGGTTTTTATTTTTCCATTTTTTGGGGGTTTTAATTTATTAAGGACTCTGACAATTACAGGATCTTAATAGGGTTTTATTGACAAAGATTTAAGCAAGGGGGTTAATAAATGAAAATTTGACGATGAAATTGGGTTTCATCACCCCCTATACTTAAACTATGCTCGTCCTCGAGCATCAAAGAAATGAGTAAGTTGGATTAACCCCCTTGTGCATGTGAGTACATGATCCAATCCGATCAAGTTGACTCAACTTTAGAGGTCCAAAATTCTAGAATTCAACTTAGCCTTAACCAAGAGGCACCTAATTCCTCTAATTCTCCAGACTCTCTCTGATGTACATATAATCTAAAGGATATGACATTTTAGTGTTGACTGCGATTCTGAGAGTAGAGTCAAATCGTCACCCAAAGTCTTGGTCCGAGAAAATCTCCTAAGGACCCAATCCTCAACACTAGGGAATAAATCAAATCTTGCATCCATTCCACCATCTCTTTAGTTGTCAGACTTAGAAAATGTAGATGGCAGGACAATAATGGAGGGTATGGGTTTGTGTCATTTCTTCTCTTCCTCTTTCTCTCTAGTGCCTTTTACGCACACCTTTTTTTGGTGTTGATCAGTGCGTCCGTCAAGAGAAGTTGGAGCCGTCTGCACTTGTTTTCCTGGGAGTACACCGGGGTGTGTCTCTTTTGAGTACCTATAGTACCTTTGACACCCAGACTTGTAGCATTTACGATGCAGAGCCCTTTTTTGGTGCAAGCCCGACTCCTGGTCCTAATAGCGATGGTCCAAGTGGACACTTTGAAAAGTTTGGGAGCGCTCGCCTTTAGTGGAAGATCTTTGATATTTGACTTTGTGGAATGAGAGCTTTTTCTTTTAAATTTCATTGACTTGTATAAATTGTGGCTAGCTCCACTGCTTTTACCAAGAGTTGGCGCACATTGATCAACATTTTATTTATTTCACACCCTGGCACTTAGGTCAATATCAAGAGATTAGTATAAGAACCAAGTTCTCATACTGGCTAATATTGCTGACACTCAGGTTTCATGAAGCCTCCAAAGATTTTATCCCATCCTCGAGCATCATTAGATCAAATCCAAACTCGACTTCCTCATCCCAATTCCTCAAGTGATAATCAACTCATCATATCAAAAACTGCAGTCGTGCATGTGATGTGCTGATCATATTCTTTATGTCTGAGACTAAGCATGGAATATAGCATGCAAATCTAGAAATCTAGGAGAATGTGGATGATTAAGTCTATGACCCTGATGGCTATGGCTGGTTAACCTAAAATCTCAAAGACCTCATAAAACTAAGTATCCTTGATCATTTCAGATCCTGGGTGGGAAGTGTAAGTGTAGAGGATTAATCCAACTTATTCATTAAAAAACAAGACTTTTTTTTAAAAACTCCAAGAGATATTAGGACTGCCTAAACTCAATTGAGCATCTGCATTCAGCCAGTATGGATGTAAGTACAGGCCGAAGCCCGTTGCTTGAGGACGGGGCCTTACGCGACGTCCTCTAAACCATCCAATCTGCTAAGGGCAAACCCTCACTGAATGCGGCTTACTTAATTGGGCTTAGTAGTCACTAACGGCTCTTAAAGGATTTTGGGTTTTTCTAATTTTTATGGATTTTAAAAATGAAGGTTAAAACACAAGTTAGACTCAACTTTCCTTGAAAAGAGATAGAAGACTTTCAAAACCATGTCACACAAATAAAAGTTTTCAAAACATTTTCAAAAGAATTTTTCAAAACAAGGAAAAATCATTTTCGAAAATATTTTTTTATCAAAATAGCGTAACATAGTATAGGAAAAGCCGTGAAAAACATTTGAGTTCTCTTAGTCCAAAGAATTTTACTTTAGCCAAAAGTTTTTAATTTTTCAAAATTTTCAGATTATAGCTAAAGTAAGTATACGGTATATACGGTATACCCACCTATACTTAAACTTTGCTATGTCCTCATAGCACTAGATGATACAAGTACATAGCTCCATTTAAATATAAAGGAATATACAGGAGCTAAGAGGGGCTCCCCCTATACTTAGGTTAGAAATAACCTAAGTATAAATGCAAGGAAAGGAGAGTAGAGAAAATCACGGGGACTCGGGTCCCCCCTATACTTAGGCTGAGATTAGCCTAAGTATAAAGATGGAAATTGATGTTGGGAGGGACCCAAGGGGAACGAAGAAGATGGATGGATGTACAGATGAGCGGATGAATCTGCGGAGATGAATGGAGTGACTAAGGTTCTAAGGAGTGTATCGAAGCAAACAATGCTCAATCATGCAAGCAAGACCCTCAGGTTCGCCAACTCACACATGAAACCAACCGAGGTTGGTTAATTATCTTGTCAGTTTTATTGGTGATAAAACATTAGATATTTTACGCGGAGAAAAATGTTAAGTGAAAACAATGCGTAAACGAGGGTGTTGCTCTCCCGGAACCAAAGTTTTACTCCATTTTTTTGGTTTGACTTGCAATTAACAGTCTCAGTTATTATTTGTGGTTATCACTGAATTAAAGTAAGCAATCATCGTCTACCATTCATTCCCATATTCCTTTAATCCTAGGTGATCAAGCTAGGAAAGAGAAACCGAGAAAAGCCACGTATCGATAAAACCATGATCTAAGCTAAGCGAGAAATCATGCAGTGACTTAGCGAAAAAATCCGTGAAAAACTTGGGCCGTTTTGAAAACCAAAATCTATGTATGCAAGTCGTTAAAACCGCACCTAACATGCTTCTATTAGCGGTGAAGAATTTCTTTTAATTTGGCTAAGTGAGGCGATGTTACGTGCGTCTTTATTTAAAGTGTGTCCTACTACGACAAGCACGTAAAAGATAAAAATGAAATACACTCAAAGAGCTGCGTGCCTGGTCCTAGGTCGACACTCAAGTGGGGACGATCCCCACACAACCACGATCGTTCGATTACAATCGCGAGCCTTCGATTGAAGACCGCTGTAAAAGACGAATTATTACAAAATACATGTCATGCAAAAATGGCATTTTTTTTCTTCTCAACGTGCTCCAAGCATGCTTCTGCGGCTCCTCACAGCGGGTAGCTCCTGCTCCTCGCCTCCTTGAACCATCAAGGGCCCTGCTACAAAAAACATTGGTTAGAGATCGATAGAGAATTTTTTTTCAATGCAAGATAAATTGACAAATTGACCTATAAAAGAAACACTAAATTAAATAAACAAAAATCCAACAAATACAAGAAATGAGCCGTGTCCCCGGCAACGATGCCATTTGACGAGCCGCAAAATAGGCCCTTTAATAGTGCTGAATTAGCACTTGATAATGTCATCGCAGTCGGGCCAATCCGGGCTCATCAAAGACCATCTCATTTAAATATATCAATCAAAATGAGATGGTCGTGATTTTTTTACTTGGTAAGATACCAAGGTCGAACTCAGGGACACGAGCCTCTCTCGTATTAGTTGGATTTTTATCTATCTAATTAAGCATTGAGTTAAAGACATATAGGTCAAAGCATGCAAGGAGACACAACAATGCATTAAAATAAAACATGCATTATTTTATTTTATTTTTTTTATGCAAATAAATGCCATGAAATGCCATGAAATGCATGGAAATACGCCCTAGGTCAAAATGATGAGACAGCTAAACCACAAGTTAATTTCAGATTTAAATGAAGCAATAACTCATTTGACATACATTGCAAGGTTAGTCGAAAAGGCATAAGAGACACTCGAGTTGTTTAGAGAAATACATTGAGATCACCATGTCAAAACAAGAGAACAAGTATGCCATTAAAAAATATGTCAAACAAGCTTTAAAATACCACTGAAATCGACTGAATTGGACACACGATGCTCAAGATATGAAATAAAGAAGACAAGGGCATAAATGAAATAAGACATGAAATAAAAATGCAGACAAGTCCCTGGGAGGGACTAAAATCTAATTACATAAAAGAATAGGACCTTCTCTGTAAATTCCCCCACGCACAGGGGCATCTTTGCAAATATGGAAACCTGCGGGGGTATGGTTGCAAAATAACCACAGTGCACGTGGCCGACATGTGATAACAGGACTTGAATGCAAAATGGAGAAGTTCGGCGGGCTTCTGCGCAAATTACCCAGAATGGCACGTGCTCTGCACACGCCATTCAGGTTCAGACGAAGGCTCGGGCGCGGAGTTAGCTCGGACTGCTTCGGGCTCTGGCTCGTGTAGGCTCGGTGCTGATCGACGCTCTAGGAGGTACGACGTAGGCTCGGGAGATCCAAGCCTGGAGGCTCGGGCACCGAGGTTCGGTGGTGCTCTGGCTCTGATACGTGGCTAGCTCGGAAGCCATTGGATCACAAGGATCCAACGACATCTGGAGATAGTACTCTGGGCGACATGGCTGCATCTGGGCCGTTAGATGGTCGCTGGGCGAGGACCATCTAACAACCACTGTACCTCCTCCCTCGGCCGAAGGCGAGCGGCAAATTCATAGCTCCGGCGAAGGTGCTCTTCCTCCGCCGCTGGTGTTCCAGCTCTGTAGGCCTCCCGAAGCTCGTTGTATATACGTCGATGAAGCTCAGAGCTCGGGGAAGGTGTCTGGCGTCTGGGTTCAGGTCATCGGAGCGCTGACATCGAGGACGATGGTGACAAAGTTGGGTCCGATGAAGCTCCGATCGTTGAGAGTTTTGCGGACCTGCATCGTAAGAAGCACATAGCCGAAGCACGAAGGTGTGTGCGTAAGTAGAGTGAGAGCTCAGGTGGCGTGAAGAACGTGGGAGCTTGGGGCTCCTCCGCCGCGAGGGCGAAGGAGATGGACAGAGGTGGTCTGGGGCTGCGAAGGATGGGGAAGATGAACGGAGGGTGGCGCGTGAATGATGAGTGCTTGTTGGAGCTAAGGGGGTAAACAATGGAGCGAGGGAGGGGAGTATCGACCTACAAAATTATGAGAAAATAAAAGAAAAAGACGAAAGGGATCGGAGGAAACTTACCGGAGGTTGGCAGAGCGGGAGCTTGGGCTAGGCATCACGTGTGTTGCCCGGGTCTTCGCTGGACCCCAGCAGCTAGTCGGAGCAGCTCGAGCGGGCTAGAGGGCGTCGCAACACCGCCATAATCGGCGGTGGATCTCACCGGGGGCTACGGTCGTCGTCACTCGATCCGGCCACCTCCCCCTGTCACTGGGAGGTGGCGGAGGGCTGGGGCGTGCCCCGCGTAAAGGTGGACAGCTGGAAATGGAGGAGGAGGTGAGTATTTGAAGGGCGACGTTGGCGGTTTCGGTGATGAGGATGTGCTTTGTGAGGGCGATATGGATTGAGTGGAGAGGTGTCGTGGGGTGATGGAGAGTTCACGAGGTAGAGGGAAGAGTGGGGAAGACCGTGAGGCAGTTGGGTAATGGAGAGGGAGGCTGGAGATGGCAAAATAATAGGAAGGGGGAAGTGTATTCGCGAGATGGAGAACGTGGGCACGAGGGCGGCTGGAGGTTGACGATGGCCTATGACCGTTGGATCTGGAGATCCAACGGCTGTAAATTGGGCGCGAGAGAACGGTGGGGATATGATCTGTTTCGACGCAATCGAAGGGCATCGGATAAGCCACGTGGCGTATCGAAAACGAGGTGCCAACGTATGGATTGGATGTGATGAAAGCGCTGATCGAAGGGCTGAGGTGCGAGATAGGAGTATGCGGCTGTGATGGAAAGGTACGGGCGCGATCGAGCGGTCTACAAACCGCCACGTGGCGCGCTCTGCGAGAGGCGCTATCGTGCGGTGCAGATGAGATGCGTAGATGATCAGACGACTGTGGTAATGGGTGTGCGTGGAAAGATTCTAACCGTTGGATCCAAGAAGGGATCTAACGGTTGTGGGCGACGGTGGATAAGACAAGGGGAGCGGGCCACGTGGCTCACCCAGAACGGGCCTCGTGGCCCAATCAGATTATTCTGACCTTCCAGTTGATTTTTGAAGGTCTACATGGCCGAATTTGAGAAAACACAAAACATGAAAGTTGTAGATCTCGATGAGATCTACAAGTTTCATGTTGACCAAAACTGGAGAAGAGATCAAACAAAGACTCGAAAGATTTTTAAGGGTATTTTTAAGGTTAAAAATACCACAGATTTTTATTTTGCCATTTTTTTGAGGTTTTTAATTTATTAAGGACTCTGATAATTACAAGATCTTAACATGGTTTTATTGACAAAGATTTAAGCAAAGGGGGTTAATATATGAGAATTGTGATGATGAAATTGGGTTTCATCAAAGAGTGAATCAAGGCAGAATGGATGAAAGCAATCAGAGAAACACATCTTGACCTTGGCCATAGTACATGCCATCAACAATCTCCCACCCAGAAAGAAAGACAAGGGATCATCTCACATCTGTTTCCATATCTTTGATCAGGAATTTAATCGTACTCTTCTCGATAGTAGTTCCTCTATTAGTCTCATGCCATACTCTTTATCGATAGTAGTTCGTCTATTAGTCTCATACCATACTATTTACTAACTAAATTTAGGTTAGGGCCTCTTAAAACAACAAGGATGATCCTCCACTTTGTTGATAGATCGATTAAGAGTCCAAGAGGCATTTTATAGGACTTTATTGTAGTGGTGGAGGGAATGAAGTTCTCTGTTGATTTGTTGTCAAGGATATGGACACACCTACACCGTTTCTCCATACCTCGATCATACTAGGTCGACCGTTCCTCTGAACAACCGAAAAAAACAGTTAATTATGGTACTAGAGAGATCATCTTTCACTCTCGCAATGATAAGGTAAAAATTGAGACGATATCTGATCCTAAACCATCACCGCTACCAACAACAGATGAGATAGAGAAAGTTATATCAGAGTCAGAGGACTATGATTATCTTGTTGAATTCCAAGAGAGCGATTTTTCATTGATTTCATAAATACCTAGAAGTTCCTTTCCCAAAAAGACTCTCTGGAAAGCACAGTCAGCATGTATTCCCTTGGTGATTCAATTGAGATAGGTGTTGATGGATAATTTGTGTTGATTTTTGAGGATCAATAAAAGTTTTTAGAGGCACCTTCTGATATTCCTTTAATACACTTTTCTAAGATTACTGACGATATACCCTCCTTATGAGAGTTCTGAGGTACATATATTTGAGCAATTCGTTGAATTTCTTGAGTTATGCACAGATGGGAGACATCTTTCTGAGATTATTGTTGAGATATTTGAGACGTTAGTTGATGAGAATTCTAAACATCCTGATTAACCCCTCCATTCTGAGTAGAGAACATTCATTGTAGATCTATCAGAGATCTTACTTGCTGAGCTGTTAGTAGCCATGGTGGACAGTCCACAGAGTACAGATCACATACCGTCTACCAGTACAATAGCAGAGGTTATGGTAGAGTTGATTCAGACCCCACTTGAGCTTAAGGTTTTTACCTTCAATGTTGGAATATGCATTCCTTGCGGGTCCCTCCCAGATGTTTCCGGTCATCCTCAGCTCTTAGTTGATCTCTGAACAAAAGTCTCCCATGCTAGAGGTTCTTGAGAGAAATCGCAAGGTCATAGGATGGAATATTTCAGATCTCTGTGGGATTAATCCAGCTCTGTGCTCGCATCATATCTACTTAGAGGATGACTGTAAACCCTCGCGTGAATGACATCGCTGTCTAAATCCAAATCTTAGGGAGATTGTCATGAAGGAGATTAGAAAATGGTGTGATGCTGGCTTTATATATCCTGTTTCGGATTCTAAGTGGGTCAACCCTTTACATGTGGTCCCGAAGAAATCTGGGATTACTATCGTGAAGAATGACCGTGGCAAAAAGATTATGACCTGGATGCCTACTTCATGGCATGTCTGTGTTTATTACTGGCGCTTGAACTCAGCTACCATGAAGGATCACTTTCCACTGCCCTTTATTGATCAGATTATTGAGAGGTTGGCAGGGAAAGAGTTCATTTGTTTCTTGGATGGGTACTCGAGATATAACCAGGTTGCTATTGCTCCTGAGGATCAGAAGAAAACTACTTTCACTTGTTCATTTGGCACCTAAGCTTTTAGACGGATGCCCTTTGGATTGTGTAATTCCCCCGCTACATTCTAAATGTGTATGTTGGCCATTTTTGCCAACATGGCGGGTAGTTTTCTTGAGGTCTTCATGGACGATTTCTCGATCTACGACGATAGTTTTGACACATGTCTTGCTCATTTAGACCGAGTTCTCCAATGATGTTGTGAGGTAATCCTATTGCTCTCGTAGGAGAAGAGTCACTTTATGGTTACTAATGTAATTGTATTGGGCCATATCATCTCCAAGCATGGTATGGAGGTTGACTCGGCTATGATTGATGTGATTTACAAGTTAGATCCACCACAGAATTTTAAATAGTTGACGTCATTTCTTGGACACGTAGGATTCTATAGGCAATTCATAAAAGTCTTCAGCAAGATCATTAGATCTTTGACTGAGCTTCTGTGCATGGAGTGAGTTTGTTGTCAATGATGAAGTCCGTCTTGCATTCAATCAGATGAAAGATATGATTACTCGTGTTCCTATCCAACAACCACCTGATTGTTCTCTTACTTTCGAGATCATGACAAACGCCACTGATTTCGCAGTTGGAGTTGTTTTAGGATAGCGAAGGGATGGGATACAATTTGCTTTAAACTATGGTAGCAAGACTCTGGAAGAAGCACATCAAAATTATACAGTTACAGAGAAGGAGATGTTAACAGTTGTGTTTGGGCTAGATAAGTTCAGATCTTACCTCCTCGGTTCTCACATTATTGTATACATGGATCACACTGCCATATGATACTTTCAAGCAAAGAAGGATGCCAAACCACACCTTATCAGATGGATCGTTCTTCTCCAGTAATTTGATTTAGAGATTCAAGATAAAGCTGGAGTGAAAAATGTTATGGCAGATCACCTTTCCCGTATAACGGATGCAGTGACCTCTGAGTAGAACATGATTCCTATTTCTGAAACCTTTCCAGATGAGACCATTTTGTTTGTGGACTCACTCCCATGGTATGCTGATATTGTGAACTATCTTGTCTCCAAGGTATACAAGATTGACCGAAGTACAAGGTAGGCAGATTTCTATCAGAGATTCATTATTACCAATGGGTTGATCTGTACCTATTTCGCGAGGGTATGGATTGTATATGGAGAATGTGCTTTCTTCAGAAGGAACACACATTGTACTTGAGAACTGTCACAAACTAGAATCTGGTGGGCATCATTCGGAGAAACGTACGACGGCAAAGGTTTTACAGAGTGTCCTATGGTGGCCCACATTGTTTAAGGATGCTACAAAGTATGTTCGAGGTTGTACTGACTGTCATAAAATGGGAGGAACTGTTGGTTCAAAAGATATCATGCCCCTAAGATGCATACTATGCCCCAAAGATACCATGCCCCAAAGTTTTCCTATCAGTCAGAGATTTTGTTACATCATGCTCATCGTGGATTATGTTAATAAAGGGGTGGACGTTATCCCCACTCGAGCCACATATAGTTGTACAACATGTTCCTTTCTCAAGGACCACATTATTACGCAGTTCGAGATTCTAAAAATACTGATTTCAGATGGGAGAAGCCATTTCATTATTAGATAAGTAAAGAAGCCTGTGAAGGAGTATGCCATTGAGCATAGAGTTGCATCTTCTTACCATCCCCAGACTAATGGCTTGGCATAAATTTCAAATAGGGAGATCAAGACAATATTTCAAAAACTTGTACGTCTAGATTGGAAGAACTGGTCCCATATGCTTGATTCAATTCTATGAGCTTATTGGATGACATACAAGTCTCCTTTAGGTATGTCTCCCTACAGATTGGTGTATGGAAAGCCTTGCCACCTGCTAATGGAATTAATTCACAAATCTTTATGGGCACTCCGTGTATGCAATCTTGATTATGAGAAGGCAGGAAAGAACATGAAGTTGGATTTGAATAGATTACTAGAATTCCGAGACTATGCATATGAGAACTCACTCATGTATAAGTAGAAAGTCAAGCGTTGGCATGACAAACACATTCGAAGGAAGACTTTCTCTCATGTAAGAAAGTTTGGTTATTTGATGCAAGTTGGAGTTGTTTCCAAGAAAATTAAAAAGCAAATGATCATGACCGTTCATTGTGAGATCTGTGCATGACAATGGGAGTATTGTCATATCTGGGTTGTCATCTGGCGCACTACCATTTGTTGTGAATGGACAGTTGCTGAAGCCATATCTAGATAATGATACATTCATGTCCGTAGTTGATTCTATATTTGTGGTATCAAATGATGACCCTTTGATTCCATCTTCTACATCTGATGCATGAGCTGACTACCTCTTGTATATCCTTTCGTTTCATTCTCTCTTCTTCTGTTTTATCATTCAACCCTTTTTGTGTGTACATATGTTATACTTAGGATGTGCTTTATCCTAAGTATTGGGGGGGGGGGGGGGTGAATGATTTGTGTTGTTCATATTCTTCCTGTTCATCACTCCTATTGTTGCTTATACTTAAGGATATTCTATACTAAGTATAGGGGGAGTGATGTTGTTCACATCGCCTCTTTAGTGTTTTTATTCTTCTGATATCTCGATTGTCCTCCAACTTGTTGATATTATGTACTTAGGGCTATTATACCCTAAGTATAAGGGAGAGACGAGCCATTGAGCCTGTAAATTCATTTCCTCGATTTTTCCCTCTAGTACAATCTTCCATATTTAGGATTAATTAATCCTAAGTATAGGTGAGATAATCGACTTATATTCATTCTTTGAGTCATTGTTGTATAGTGTTCTTTCACTTTTCTATACTTAGCACGAGTTATGTTTCCCTTTGCAGCTATTTGATCACTACGAGGACATAGATCGAGCTAAGTATAAGGGGCATCGTTTATATTATATATACATTAGACATAACTCGCACTTTTAAAAATGTGATTATTTTTAGGATATGTATATAAATGCATAAAATCCACGTGTGTATATAGATTTTGGTCTCCTTCCGTCTTAATAAAAAACACAAAAAATTAAAAAAAACAAAAAAAAAACAAAAAACAAAAAATAAAACCAAAACACAAAATAAAAAAAACAAAAAATTTCCTTATATATATTTTATAATATGTGTATATACTTGTATATATTTTAACAATCCTTTTCATCTTAAAAAAATTAAATTAATTAAAAAATATCTTAAAAAAATACTTTGTATATATTTCTTGCATTTGCATGTACTTTTTCAGGATAATATTGACATTTAAACTAAGTCTGGAATAAAATTGAAGAATGGAGCTTAGTTGGACCTTAATCCACTTAATTTCAAAGGAACTTTATAAGAAATCGAATTAAGACTTTCCAGGTCCTAATGACTTAATTCTTTGAATCCATAAGACTATGTTCACATGTCATCTTGATTAGTCTAAGTAGAATATTTAACAACACATGCATGATTGTTCTAGACCATGGCTTATCTTGGACAACCACTCTTCACGTAGCTCTTCATGGAGGAGGTAGTGAGGAGGCAGAATCCTTTGGCCTGGGGCAGCTCACAGGTATGTAACAACTAGTGGGAATATTCGTACTCCTCTAGGGAGGGTAGTGCATCTCAACCTGATCTAGTAGCATTGAGGTCTAAAGCAGGATGCTGTAGGGTTGCAATAATGCTTCAAAAGAGGGGTGATCTACTAGCTCAAGAGGAAAAACTCCTTATGTACATGCTGCACCTTGTATATATTTTTTTAAAAAAAGAACTCCAAAAGTGGACATGCCTGATTGAAAAGTAAAATGTCTACCAGAGTGTATATACAAATATAAAATAATAATAATAAGAGCTTCAAAGTCAAATTTTTGTAAGCTTGCAGCTGGATAACTTGACTACACTGGTCATGCATCCAAGGATAGGTAGCTACATTGGTTACAATCCATTCTTTTCTCCATCTCCTCTTCTTGAGCTAGTTGTACTTAAACTTAAAAGGGAATATCCCTGCTCCTCGAGGAAAGAGTTGCTAAACAGGGGGACTAAAGTTACCTTGTTGAGAGTGGTTGTTTCTTGGCTACTTTTGAGACGGGGAGCTATACTTCACTTACACCGTACAAGTAAAGATTCCAAGTCATAAGGTTTTGTGTATGTAGACTTGTTCTTACCTGACTGTTGAGGAGACCTGAATAGGAGTCTTGTGGAACATGAAAGCTGTTAGGTTTTAAATCCATTTCCCATGAAGGTTTCGCCATATTAGTAATCCAAAGGTCTGACAGAGCTCCATACTACGACTTTTTGAAGATAAGTTTAATACTTAATGTTGTCCTACTTTCTTTAATTTTCTTTTCTCTTTTATTTATTCACTTATTCTTTCAAATAAGTGTTTGCTAAGGGACTAGCAAAGGCAAAGCATAGGAGGATGATGAATCTTCATTACATCATCTTTATTCATTTATTTTAGCTTAAAATCCCTTATAAAACACATGTATATATTGACAAATCCATATTCTTACTAACATGCATATGTGTGTAAATATCATACATTTATTACTATTTTAACTTAAAATAAATAAAGAAAGAAATAAATAAAAAAATAAAGAATATAAAAGACCGTATATATGTAATAGATACAAGCCGACCCGAACCCTGAGAGAAGGTCAAGACTTGACCTGATCAATCAGGAATAAAGTAGGGGGAGATAGGGTCTTTAATCAGAAAATGCAAAAAAAATTGTTTTGAGAATACTTTTGTTCTTTACTTATTATGTATATATTAGTATAAAACTTACAATATTTTATTTGTCCATAAATTCATCTCAAATTAAATAATTTTATTAACAGAAATTGTAAATAAAACATTTCCTAAATAAAAAAACTTGTAAAATAAAATCATGTGCATAATAAAAGTAACCAAACCTAGAAAAAGCCATAAAGCGATAATTGAAAGACTAATTCTGACACCATATGAATTCAAATTGAATCAAACTCATTTCCATCACATTCTAAATTAAATTATCTTTAAAATGGTAGTAGTTTCATAATTTTTGGAGTTACGATTTGAAAGATGGTTTTCTGGGGTGGTTTTGCAATTTTATCATTTATTTATTGTATATATTTATCCATATTTATTTTTATACATAAAATATTTGTAAATAATTGTAAATGTTTTCTAATAATTATAAAAAAACAAATTTTTTAAAACATAAAATAACATAATTTCCTTATTAACTATGTGTATAATGTACCATGTGTATATATAATATGTATATAATTAATTTCCTTAAATAACTACCACTGAAAAATTAAATAATTAGCATTTATTATTTAAATTAATAAAGTGACGAAAATAATTTATTTATTTAATTGATTGTGTAAATAATATACTATATGTATATAATTTAATTAATTCTTTAATTAACCCACTATTAAGATGGCTCATTAAGTTATTGATATTTATTATTATTTTTAATTAATATAAATTCGAAATTTATTTATTTATTAATTCAATTAATTTAATTTCACCATTAACTTCTTTCTTTTTTTCGCTCTCCATTATTTCATTTTTGAAATTCAAATTCTTTTATTTATTTGGCTCCTCCTCCTTCATTCCAACTTTATTAATCTTTTAGTGAGAGGAGCCTAATCTCCAAGAGCATTATTATTGTAGAAAGATGCCCAACCTCCAAGTCATCCGATAACAGCGAGGCGGTCTTCGTCGAGGCCATTACGGCTTTAATCCGATCTCAATTGGTTAGATCCGATCCATTTTATGGCTTTTAATTAAGAAATTTTAGTATCAATTTCCATTTTATTTTCGTTGTCCATTTTCAATTTTAGATCATACTTTCGTATAGTTAATCATTGTTTTTAATCGATCTGATACGATCCAATTCACTTTCGCTTCTTAATCCCAACACATTCACGTTCTATCTCCCGTGATCTCTCACCTCCGGCCACACACAATGTCTGGAGACCCGGTTCCCTTCCCATCACAACCGTTGGAGCCTCCTCGCCCACTAGTTTCTATTTGATTTTTCTTTAGACCGAGCCGTCATTCTCAAGTCATTTATCCTTATTTTGTTGCAGGTAATTAGGAATTCAAAAAAATATAAATTTTTTTTTTACAGTTGTTGTTTGTCCAAAAAAGAAAAAATACAAAAAAATAAAAAAAATTCTCTGGTGTGGGGGAGACAACAGTTCCGCGCTGCCGCCCACCCTCCTCCGCTCGACGCAGCACTTCGCTCTGACTTTGCACCACCGCAAACTCTACCGCCGTCGACGAACACCACTGGACCACTGTCGCCTAACCGCGCCTGCCACCTATAAGAACCGCTGCTGTATCGACTGCCTTCCCTGGAGGAGCACCTCCGCCTGGAGGAACCCGAGTTGCCTTTCAGATCCCCTCGCCTTCCTGGAGTAGAGCACCGCCACACCATTATCGCTCCTCCGCCTGGATCTAGTCGTCAGCTCGCACCACCGCAGACCCCGCTGTCCTGTGCGCTTCTATCCCGTCTACCTCCACGTGAAGAAGACTTATCCTCTGTCAAGAACCGCCTAGCCAGTCGTGACCCTCCTCCACCTGAATCCTCACACCCGACACCTTCTCTCCATCTTGAGGGAGCTCTACCGCCGAAGAGGAAGAAAGATGAAGGGGTGGTGTCCCCCTTCGATTCCTCGGAGAAAAAGAACATGAACCACCGACAGCCCTATTGTTGGGGGTAATTTGTAATAAAACCCCATGTGGTTCGAAGAATTGCAAGAGACCCCTACTAGAGCCTATTTTGTGCTGTATATGTCCAATTTGGGTAATTTGCAATTTGGACCTCACTCTAATTTCTTGTTAATTTTTGATGAAAAACTTTTAAAAATTACATTTTATTCCCAGTGATTATAGACTCTATTTGCATGCAATTTTATCATTAGAATAAATGTTTTTTATTGCTCAATAAATTCTCCAAAAATAAGACTAAGTTCTTGTTACTTGTCTCTTCATAGTGTATTTTTATTACATTTTATTTATATTTTCTATTATTAAAAAAAATCAAAACATTGCCTTTTCACTATTTGTAATTAAAAAATCATAAAAATTCAAATATTGTTCCGAAAATTCTAAAAAATTAGAATGATTTTCATTATGTATATTTTATTCTTTATGCAAATTTCACGCGTTAATTATTTTTAAAACCCTAAAAAATGCAAATTACTAAAAATCATGAAAAAACACAGAAAATTGTAGAAAATTAAAAAAATGCGATTTCACTTCATATCTGTAGATAATTTCTTATAGTTTTTAGGAAAAAATAAATCTAGTAATTTTTATGTTCATTTTAATTTTTTAAATTGCAAAATATTTCTATCAATTCATTGTTTGATTTTTCTCCTGATTATATTCATTTTTAAAATCTTAAAAATTCTAAAAAATAACCCAAAAATCAATAAAAATAATAAAGATATATTAAAAACAAAAATAATTTCTTTAGGCATTTTGATCATTTTTTTTCATATTTGAGAAATCCAAAAAGTTGCATTTCTTTCGTGTACAAATTTTCTTTGGAAATTATTTTCTTAAAAAATAAAAATTTACAAAATTAAAATAAAAAAAATCAGAAAAGATAAAAATTATAAAAGAAAAAAACCATAAAAAAATAAAAAGATAAAACTCTCGCAAAAACCAAGATAGTTGGCATTTGAATTTCCTCTTTTATTTTAATTTATTTTTAAATTTTTAGAATAACCCTCGGGATTTGTCGCTTCCTTGTGTTCGATCCTGTTCACTATACAGGTAAATTAATTGGCAATTTTTTCTTGCTACATTTTTGTAGTTTATTCATCTTGAGAATCAAAATATTTTTTGTTGTTGAGGGATTATTTGGGTTGCAACGACACTTGTTCATAAAACATCATAAATAAAAAAACCTGAAAATCACGCCCAACAATGATTCACTATATCAGCTTCCTTTCCCCCTATTCATTGATTAAGTAGTGGGCCCAGATACGATAACAAGGACCTTCAAAAAAGTGCATGCTATAGGTTACAAAGGAAGTGGGAAGTACATGATAGTTGTCCGGAAATACTCATACTCCTATAGTGGTAGCGCTTAGCTTAATCTGAGAAGTTTGCTTGAAAACAACCAATAAAAACTACCAAGATTAATAGCCTAACTCTCACATCTTCACGTATTGTGCTGGTGAACTCACCCGTGTTTTGAGGTTTGATTGATTTATTTAGGTTAAAGATTAGAAAATTACGTACTTGCACCATCATTATTTACTTCCTTTTCTCACTTCTTTTCATCTTGCTCATTGTGAGCCTTTACTCTTTTTTTCTCTTCACTTTATTTCTTGTTAATCTATGTGTTCTAAATTATTCATCTCATAGCCTTTTTCCTCTAAAATTGCCAGATCTTAGATTGTTTTGTTCGGACTCCGCGAACACCTACATCTATTCCCTATTGAAGACATCTCCAATAATTTAGGACAAGTCTAAGGTGATCGGTTCATACTTTGCCAACTTGTCTTGAGACTCCTTGCTTCTTCTTTCTTCACCAATAAATTAGGACGACTCTCTTCTTCAATTCTCTTCCTTCTAATGGAGATCAAGCAATCTCCATTCACATCTCCTACATTAATAGAGTTCAGGATTGACCTCAATATTGAATAATTCCAATCATCTGGTGAATATTTCAAGATTGGTTGGGGCATGTTTCCTATTACAGAACAACAACCTGATATGGATATCATATATCTGATTCAGAACCAAAAATGTCTCCTCTATAGGGAAGGGACAACAAGTAGAGAAAAACGAGGTCAACGTAGAGATGCTTGCCTCCTTTCAGGCAATTCAACAATAACTGACCGCACAGACTGAAACTCAAGTCGCCTTCTAGGAAATACTAATGGAGATGAGGAGGGATAGAAAGAACAAAGGAGGAGGAGAAGAGCACCAAGCAGATGAACACATGAAGGAGAGGAGAGGATAGGAGAGAAGTATCGAAACCAACTTTGGAAAAAAACATATATCCCTGGAATTGATCAGGTTCTCGAGTGAATCCGTATATGGCAGATCCACGAACATTTTGAACTCAAGCTACATCTACTCTCTTTGTGTGGGCATTTCACGTCAATACAAATAAAGAACCCTACATCCATATGCAACAGTTTAACTGCATCTGCGGAATCATGTACTACCTAACATCTTTTTAGAGGTAGTTATGATAAATGCTTCCCCATTTAGCCTTTGGGATAAGGCTCTTTACACAATAAATCACTTGGGAAAGGTGGTAACGACCTGGGAGGAGCTGAAATAAGCTGTCCTGCATAAGTATTATCTACAAGGTTTTCTTAATCAAATGAGTGATTTGATATCAAACTTCTTGTAGTTGTCTCACAATTCGAGTCATGAGGAATGGGAACATTACACAGATCTACAAGAGAAGTGACCCCATCACGACATACCAAAGACCAGCTTGGTCCAAAACATCGTTCATGGCTTGAACCAAGACAACCAAAGGCTGGTAGATGCCTCATGTGGAGGCTCTCACTTTGAAAAGGATGAAGACGTCATTTGGCAAATCTTGGAGGAGATAGCCGAGGGATCAACAACATCATATTCGTCTCGTGCTTTCCAGAAGAATCCTCAAATCCTTCACAAGTTCGCCAATATGGGGGTATCTCACGAAGAGGATAGGAACAAGAGTGATGACATGAGTATTGTTGGGAACCACTTATCCAAGGTGGAAAATATTGAGAAACAATCACAAGACCTCGAGAAATTAAATGTGATCGAATAAAGAACAAAGAATCTGGACAAGCTTTACTACATTACTAAGCAGTTGGATCTCCTAGTGAGCTCTATCTCATGTAAGTAAGGGAGTTTATCAGCCAAAACCTCTATTGTCGATCCGAATGAACAACTGCAAATGTAGAGTCCATGGCCGCCATAGTCAGTCCATCATGTATATTATGTGCAGGCACCCGACCAGGGCATTGTTAGCCATGTGAGCCCGAGGCGAGCCATTCCTACAATAAATGCTATTGTAATATATGATTTATCAATAAAAGTTATTGATCATTTCACTCCCTTCCTTAGATTAAATGAATGAATGAACTATGTGGTCCCTCTGTACAATTAGGGTTATATACCATGGTCATCTTAGTGATCATAAAACTATTGATTAAATAATTGAATCATAGAGGCTGGTGCTTGGGTGAATATATAAGGAGTTAGATTAAGGACTCATCAAGCATTGGTAAATGATTGTTAAGAGATGATCTACATCCTGAGTAGGAGATGGCAATCCTTTCTCATTAGGATGATATCTGACCGACCTCTTGATGCAGGTCCTCTACATAGGAATAGAGATTCGGAGGTGCCAGATTAGTTGGGTCAAAGAGTTGACATAATGAGACCGAGATAACCAAACAAAGTCCTATACCGTATACTGTTACAGTATGGGCACACATCCTCTGACCAGAGACATATGTGTTACTATATGTCTAAATATGTACATTTAGCAGACCACTAGGTTGAAGACCTAGCCAATGTCTATACACCGACGAGCTGGTGTGCATATGAGGGCATATGAATATGATCTCTCAAAGGGATCATACATGTTCACTTGTGAACCGAAAGACATGAGCTCACTCATGAGGTATTGGGACCTATCAAATTCCATGCATGATCGTCGTGCTTTGGAAGCTTGACAAGAATTTGTAGGTATGATATGTGCTTTGTGAAAGCATATGATCGATACCAACTCTCAATGACCAAGATTGAGAAACTTGATGATGAAACCCTCAAGATGATAGTGTCAAATTGATCTTTATCTTCGGGTTTATCATAGGTCTTCTAGTATGCATGATGTACAGGTATGGGAAATGACATTTTATTTTGGGTTGTGAATGTGATTCACAAATTTTCAATGGTAAGATCGCAATATTCACAAAATAATTAAGAATTATTTTTGTTGAATTCTTTATAACAAGTGTTGTTGTAAATCTAGGAGATTTTCAAGGAATAATGCAATCTCATAAGATTGCATGGAATCTCACCCTTCCATCTTGGAAGGGTGGACGACCATCCAATCCTATTAGGAAAGGGTGGTTGTCCACTCTATTATATGGAAGAGTGTGATTTCCATTCCATTATCTCCTTGTTTTAATTAATCTAATTTTAGGATTTAGTTATATTGATTTATCAATATATATTCAATATAAATTAAATCAATTGTTGTTGTGTTTTTACAACAATATCTTGTCCTTTGAAAAAAGCACAAACTAATCTCATCCATAGATTTTGTGTAGTCCATGGATTGTGATCCATGGACTCCCAAAATCCTATATAAGAAGAGGCACCCTTGCTCTTCTTGGTTAACACAACATCAAGCTCACTCACTCTCTCTCTCTCCCTCTCTCTCTCTCTCCTTTCATTCTCATGCCATCTCCCTCTCTTTCTCTTTGGGTGGCCATCCACCCGTACTCTAGAGGGAGACACTACCATCGTGGCATCGCCATTTTGCTGTCGCTACGACTGCTCTTGATTCTCCATCTTCCCTTGGTGCGCTTTGCTCACGAAGAAGACATACGATCTCATGTGACGAGTGATGAATCTCTGATTCACCATTCTAAGTCTCATTAATTAAGCTCAAGTCCCTCAAAATCAACAATATTTCTTCATTTATTCTGCATAATTAGCATTCAGGCATGATTTCATAAGAATTACATTTTAGCATTAATTTCTGCATAAAATAAGAAGCCAAAAATCCAAGCCAAAAATGACCTGTAAATAGCCTAACTTTCCCTATTTTTAACTCCTTCATGCTAATACCGCATACCACAAACTCACTTCCACTGTGTACTCATCACTAACAAGAATAAATAAAAAATACAAAAAAATCACTAACCCTGTTAAGTGGACCAAAAACCCAAACCCTAGTTTCAAGATTTTCGGACTAAAAGCCACATATCTTCCCCATCCAGTGTCCGATTTGATCATACTCACTTTTGAACTAATGTACATTCAATTATCTTCAAAACAAGACCAAGTTCAAGTGAATCAGAGCTCGTATGTGAAAGTTGGTTTTTGGGCCTCTTTTGTACATTGTATATTTCGCGGTTTTCTGACCTTTATTTTATGTATATATTTTCTTAATTAATAAAAATCCAAAAAAAATAAATTAAGGTCTCTTTTATTTATCTTTGAGTTCTCCTTATTTTTCCGGATTTTTATCCTGTTTAAAAATGACAAAAAATTAGAAAACCCAAAAATCAAGGTATTCTATGTACATGGGATACCCCAAAAATTCACTTTTCACATTTGACCGAATTTGGCTTTGATGTCTTCATGAAAGTTGTAGATCTCGTCGAGACGAGCATTTTTCGTGAAGGAACTTTTTCGATCCGAGGTCATTTGGTATTTCTTTTTGATTTTACAAAGGGTTTTATTTTCGAATTTTTTGGTGCTGACACGTGGCAGCCCCAGAGGCCGCCACGTGTCAGTGTTTTTTGGGGTTTTTATTATCTCGTTTTTATCAAAATAAAATAAAATAATTACCACGCACGTGCAGCGTACGTGCCACTCCGCACGCGCACTGCACGTGCGCGCCCGCCCCTCTCTTTGCCCCCTTCCTCGCCACGTGGCGTCCATCTGGCCGCCCGATCTCGGCCGATCGGACGGCCAAGGGTCGTCATCTTCAACCTCGCAACCGACCCCCTCCGCAACCGCCGCGCCACCCAACTGCCCTGGGTTCTTCTCCGTTGACCTCCTCAACTCCCGCAACCACCTCCGACCCCCCGTCTCGCCTATAAATAGTACCTCGCCGCCCCGCTTCCTCGACATCCGCCGATCGAGGATCGCCTCCGGGGTGACAGACCGAGGCGTGCCTTTCTTGACAAGATCCGGTGGCTCTCCCTCCCGCCACCGTCGCAGCAGCGACCTCCGCCTTGGCTGCTCCGCTCCGAGCTTCTCGTCGAGCCAACGACATCGCTGTTCAACTGGTCTTCAACGCCGCCGCACCACCTTCGTCGACAGCTCCGCCGTCTTCATCGACTCCAGCCGCCACGACGTCATCTTCCCCGACTTCGCCTCCATCTTCATCTCCACTTCGCCGGCCGCCCACGACAACGCCAACGCCCTCCGACTTCACCGAACCCAGCTAGCCTGGCCGCAAGCTTCGCCTCCACCAACGCCATCGCCACCGTCGTCCATCTGCGAGCCATCGCCACCGGAGACCCGTTCCGCCGCTACTCCCATCGCCATCGACTCTGCCAGAAGCCTCCTCCCGCTGAGGCTTCCTCCGCCTCCCTCGCCGCCTTCGCCACCGGGCACGGGGCCCGAGACTCCCCACGCACGTGCGGGGCACGTGCGTTGGGGGAGGACGTCATCAGACGCTACCCAGGGGTCACGTGCTACGCACGTGACCACCTGGGTCATTTGCAGACGCCCCCCGGAGGATTCTTTATTTACGCTTCAGACCCCGCCTCCAGAGGGCACGTGCCTTTCACGTGCCTCTCTGGAAAAGTTGCAGAAACCTCCCCTCCAGTTTAGGTAATTTCATTTAGGTCCCCGTCTTTATATTTTGTTTATTTTATTTACATCTGGACCCCTGCATTCCTTGTGCATTTTAGACCTTTAGTTTACCCTAGTTTATTTATTTAAAAATAGCACTTTGTTCATCGCTTAACTCTCTACATTTTGACATGCTGTGGACATTTTTGTGATTTACTGTTGATTAATAAATAATTATTTTGTGGAAATTGGAATATTTTGCCCAATCTGTGCTCGAAAATTCATAGTAAATTAACCATTGCTCTAAAAATCTCCGAAAAATCATGTATCGTAGAGATTACTTTGATTAACATTGTGCCCAAAAATCTTTGCATTTGCATGCATACTTTGATCTGTAAAAATCATTTAGCACATTTCAGTATTTGATTTTTAATAGGTATTAGACCCCACATTTTTGAGGTTTAGGATTTTTCTGAGACCCATCGCCTAGTGATAGCTCTTAGATAATTTTAATTCTTGAAAATAAGCAGGTGTAATATTTATTATAATTAAATATTGAAAAATCATTCGGTTTGCATTTAAAAATTCATAAAAAATTCATATTGCATCTAAAAATTCCAAAAAAATTACAGTGCACTCATTTCATCGTCATTTACATTGTGGCCAAGTTTCGTATTTTTCGAACATCGTTTGATTGAAATTTACATTTTAGTCCCTAAAATAGGCCGAATTTGCATTTTGCATCTCATATTGCATTGAAAAATTCCAAAAAAAAAAAACCGCCTTGAAAACCGAACTAAAAATTGGATAGACACAACTCTAGGTTGTTCCTTTGCCTCCTTGTGATCGACCTTGGGACTTGCCCAGGTAAAATAAACATAAAAACCACTTGATTAAATTTGATTAAAAATTGTGGTTATTTCTTGACTGTTTCCGATCCGCCGCCTACAACGAACGACACATCATTATTAACACGAACAAAGATTAAAAACACATTCTTAACTTGGCATTATTGACTCTAATTATTTTCACGAACTAACGTTAAAAAACACATTCTTAACGCGGCTTTTACGGACTCGTCAACAAGATCAGGAGTTCTTTGCTTGGATCAACATATTGGATTGTGAGAAGCACGCGGTTCATCCCTGCGCTCACAAGCATCTCCTACGAAGATCGGACTTGAGACCGAAGATCTCTTCTCTTAGAGGCTCGATCGCAACCACGCAACAAGAGGTATTACATTTATCTATTATGTGGTTTAGATGAAACGATCCAAGAAGTATTTTTGAATCATGTGGTTTCATCGCATGAAAAATTTTAAATCCCGCTGCATCGAGCTACTAGAGTGACTAGTCTCTCTCGATCATATTTTATACGATCCACATGCTTCCGTGATGCGCATAAGGACTATTCCATATCCTTCAAGTGGTATCAGAGCCAGGTTGGAGGTCTTGGATACGATCCATAAACCTAGGAAGACTTGGGTTTATTAGGGTTTGTGAAAGTTTTACCACATTTCATTTTTGCATCTCTGTTTAGTGAATATTTTCGTCCCTATTTAGATTGTTTAAACACGAATTTATCACTTGGATTATGTTACCCATTAAATAAGGAAACCTTGGGATTTGAGTTTCGAGATTTGGAATCCAATTGCTCAAGTTATGATCATTTTAATGAACATGTATCCACTATTTTAGGGATGGCAAATCTTAACATAATTAGAGGGTTAGTTACTGTTTTGAAACGTCTATAAATGCATGCTTATCACTTGAATTCTGTTTTAAATCAAGTTAAGAAACTTTGAAAACTTCGTTTACATGATTTGGATTTAAATTGATTAAGATATGCTAATTTTAGTAAGTGGGGGTCAATGCTGGAAATTACATTCCAAATCAAGAACCTTGTAATTGTCATTTAATCAATTAGTGAAATTAATGGTTAATTTCCTGAAATAATTATGGATAAATGTTTGAGAAATATTTGATTGATAATAATTTTCTTTAATGACATTGCCTTAACCAATAATTGATTAGATATGATCTATATCACAAATTGGTTACATGATCTCATTTACAATAAACAAACTTACTTGAATAGGATTTTGTATTTGTTTAACAAATTTTCCTTATAATCAAAATGGTTTTGATTATTACTATATGGTATAATTTTTGTTGAAAAAATGATTATCATCTCAAGTAGATAATGATCAATTTGGCATTATCTTTTCTCGAGGCGGATATGGTGTCTAATCGGGGAGCGTTGGGGTAGCATGTTGCACCGTGTGCGGTCTGTCCCACTTCCATCAAAACTGGCCACAATAACAAGTAGGGAAGGGATAATGCTGGAGAGATCATGATGTATTTTCTGATTATTAAAATTCGAATTAATACTTACTTTGAGATAATACCATATTTTCAAGTAACAATTAAGTTTGTTGATTAAATTGGATTAAGAATTTATTTAATGTGATTAAATTAATTATATCCAATTAAAACATTGTATTATGAATAGATGTGTATTTCCCTTGGAAGAATTAATTGTGTGAATGTGATTCGTGATAATTACTTATAATTTGAATAGCAGGTGGAGGATCACATAAGTGACATCCATGGTCTCCCGTCAAGATAAAAGGTTCCGTCGTCAGGGATTGTATGTAGGAGATGCCTGTCCGAAGTGATAGCTCCTGCATATAAGCACATCTGGATCGGGCTCTTTGCATCTCGAAAGAGTAAGGCCATATAAGTAGTGACCCCAATATCGAGTCCTCATATTATTGGGGCGATATTGGATTACGTATAGCGAGTTTTAAGCATGTTGACGGTTGGTTCAATTACGATGGGTCAACATCACCTTAGGAGTGATGGGCTTAGGTGTTAAAAACCTGATTGAGAAATGCAAGTTGGGCTTGCAAGGCGGAATGTGTTCCCGCTTTTTTTTTTATGAGTTACAAGTTCTCATATTATTGGGATGTGACAAAGGTAAAAAGGAGATCCCAGTTCTTTCTAGAGATATAACAGTAAGTATATCTCTTGATTTGAAAGTGATTAAGTGAATGAGCTTTTAAAGTTGAAAAGGCAGAAATAATTTGATTAGAAATTCTTTAATCAAAGAATTTAAATTGAATATTTAACTATTTATATATTCTAATATAGTTCATTCTTAATTTCAGATAATGAAGTCCATGAACCCTCTTAGCAGGCTCCTGGAGGTCAATCAACTGACTAGACCAAATTATTCGGAGTGGAATCGAAATTTGGATCTTGCCCTTTCTGTTGAGTACATATCTTATGAGCAGTCAAAGGACAAATACACATACCCAAAGACTCCGGAATAAATTAAATATAATGAAAAATTTGATGAAGATCATAATATGGAAAGGTGTTACATTCTGGGTTCATTATCTAATGTGTTGCAGAAGCAACATGTGGATATGAACACTAGCCATGATATTATGATGAATCTGAGGGAAATGTTTGGTGACGTAAATCGCACACAATGTTATAATATAATGAGAGAACTTATTCGCTACAAGATGCAGGAGGGACCTCTGTTAGAGAACATGTACTCAAAATGTTTGGATACCTTTCTGAGTTAAAAACCCTTGGAGTTGACATGGATGCAGATATGCAGGTTGACTTCATTCTGCTGTCGCTCCGTAAGTCTTTCAACAACTTTGTTGTCACGTTCCACATGAGCAAAGTTGATTTTACTAACGTTGGGTTATTAGTTGCATCTGGTGAAGACGTAATAAGGAAGGATGGCCCCTTTGGTAGTGCAATGGTTGAACAAGCCAAAGGAAAGCGTGGTGGGAAGCATGGTTCTCGGAAGGTCCTGGCCCAGAAGAGAAAGAAGAATAGTCAAGGCATTGGCTCATCTTCAATGCATCCACGATGATGGCGTCAAAGAAAACCGACGTATGTCACCACTGCAAGAAGCCAGGGCAGTGGAGGCGTAATTTTTCGGAATACCTGAAGTCTGCTGATAATGGTAAAGCCCTGCAGGTATGAAATCTACTTTCATCATTGAAATTAGTTTTCTCGTTGGACGAGAAGGAAGTTGGGTTGTAGATTCTGGTGCTTCTGTTCATGTATGGAATTTGTTGCATCTATTTCAGGAAACTAAGAATCTTGAAGAAGGGGAGGTAGTCATCCAGATGGGATCTTATGCAAGTGTTGCACTTATCGATGTCGGGACCTGTCGACTATCATTATCTAGTGGAAGAGTCCTAGTACCTAAAGAGTGTCTTTATGTACCTGAAGTCAGAAGGAATTTAATATCTGTATCTAAACTTGTTAGAAGTGGGTATTCATTCCTTTTCTGTAATAAACTAGTCATAAATCATTATGATAAACTTATTGTCTATGGTGTTTTACTTCTAGTAGACTCTATGAATTGTGCATTAATGAACATATCATGAATGTTACTACCACTAATAAAAACCCTAAAAGATCCATGGAGGATGGAAATCATTCGAATATGATTTGGCATCAAATGCTTGGTCATTTATCTATTGACAAGATCAATAGATTGATAAAGGATGGACCCTTAGATTTTCTACAGTTTCAATCTTTACCTACCAACGAACATTGTATTCGTGGTAAAATGACTAGGATGCCTTTTTATAACAAGGTTACACAATGCGAAGGTATTCTTGACCTAATACATACCGATGTATGTGGTCCCTTTAGTACCACAACTCGAAACGGATATCGATAGTATTTGACGTTCATTGATGACCATTCACGATACGGGTTTATCTTCCTGCTACGTCATAAATCTAAAAACTTTGAAAAGTTCAAAGAGTTCAAGGCTTTGGTTGAAAACCAAACCGATAGGAAGATTAAACCAATTCAATTTGATCGAGGTGGAGAGTACCTCTCAGATGAATTCAAGTAATACCTTAAAGAGAATGGAATTGTTTCTAATCTCACTCCTCCCGGAACAGCCCAACTTAATGGTCTTGCTGAAAGACGCAACATGACCATCATAGACATGGTCCATTCAATGATGAGCAAAGCACATTTACCACTTATTTTATAGGGATATGCAGTAGAGACTGCGATATATATCATGAACAAGATTCCTAGCAAATCTGTACCTAAGACTCCTCATGAGCTATGGTATGGAAGCAAACCCAGTGTTAAGCATTTGAGGGTTCGGGGTTGCTCCATGCAAAGAATGTGTATGCAAGTAAGCTAGAATCTCACTCTCATGAGTTTTATTTCATTGGGTATGTTAAAGATGATATTGGATACCAGCTTTATGACCCTGACACCCAAAAGGTTATCATCTCTAGAGATATAAACTTTCTAGAGGATGACTTCCTTAAGGTCAAAACAAAAATGAAGTACAGGAACTCATTGAATCCCCTGAGGATTCTGAGCTTCCTGAACCAGAAACTGAAGAGGTAAATATAGATGAATCACCCATATCTCTTCAAAGGAGTTCGAGGGTGGTTGCCCCACCTGAAAGGTATGGATTCCATGTATCAGGTGAAATGACAATGATCTTGCTTCATTTGATGAAGCACTCGCAGATCATGACATGGATAGATGGATGCTAGCAATGAAGTCAAAGATTGACTCCATGCATAAGAATGGTGTATGGACCCTAGAGGATCCACCTAAAGGGGTAAAACCCATTGGGTGTAAATGAATCTTCAAGAGAAAGAGGGGACCTGATGGGAAAATAGAGACTTTCAAGGCATGAATCGTGGCCAAAGGCTACACACAGAGAGAAGGCATCAACTACGATGAGACGTTCTCTCCTGTGGCCATGTTAATTCCACCAGGACACTACTAGCTATAGCTGCATCTCTTAACTATGACATCTGCCAGATGGACGTCAAGATGGCTTTCCTCAATGGATACCTTGAGGAGGATATCTATATGGAGCAGCCTCAGGGCTTCATGACTGAGAATGGCAAAGTGTACAAGCTGAAGAAATCCATCTATGGGCTCAAACAAGCTTCTCGTAATTGGAACATCAGATTTGACCAAACCATAAAGAGTTGTGATTTTTTGCATAATCCTGAAGAACCTTGTGTGTACAAGAAGCTTAGTGGGAGAGCCATTGTGTTCATTGTGCTTTACGTATATGACATCCTTATCATTGAGAATGATACATGGATGATGACCGGTGTTAAGATTTGGCTATCCCATACCTTCGAGATGAAAAATTCTTACGAGAAGCCTCTTACATATTGGGTCTGAAGCTGTTCAGAAATCGAGAAAAGAGGATATTATGATTATCACAACATGGGTACATTAAGAAGATTCTTGAACGTTTTCGTATGGATAGTTCCAAGAAAGGTTTCCCCCCTTAAGACAAGGTATCCACCTATCTAAAGGGATGTCTCCTCAAAGTGTTGAGGAAAAGAAAGCCATGTTTGGATGTCCCTATGCATCAACTGCAAGAAGCTTAATGTACACCATAATGTGTACGAGGCCATATATCTGGCATGTAGTGGGGGTGGTAAGTCGTTACCAATCCTGCTATGGAGAACAACACTGGAATGCAGTAAAGAACATTTTCAAATATCTAAGACAAACGTAAGATTACATCTTGGTCTATGGAGATGGTGATCTCCAAGTCTTGGGATACACAGATTCAGACTTCTAGTCAGATATAGATGATCGAAGGTCGACATCAGGGTATGTGTTTCTGTTGAATGGTGGTGCTGTGAGCTAGAGAAGTAAGAAGTAGGACACTATAGCAGCTTCAAAAATAGAAGCTGGATACATTGCCACATCGAATGCTGCAAAGGAGGTGGTGTGGTTACGCAAGTTCATACTGGAACTTGACGTAGTTTTCTCTGATACTCCCATCCCATTACTCTATGATAACAAGGGAGTCATTGCCCAAGCGAAGGAACCCATATAGCATCAAAAGAGCAAGCACGTGAAAAGGAAATACCACATCATTCGGGAGATTCAAAAGCATGGTGATATCATCATCACCAAGGCGGCCTCTACCGACAACGTTGCTGATCCTCTTACCAAACCTTTGACACAGAAGATTTTCGACCAGCATGTAATGAGTATGCATTTAAGGATTGTACCTGAATTGTTCTGAGGGCTAGTGATAGATTGTTAGCCATGTGAGCCCGAAGCAAACCATTCCTACAATAAATGTTATTGTAATATATGATTTATCAATAAAAGTTATTAAATGTTTCACTCCCTTTTTGAGATTAAATGAATGAATGCACTTTGAGGTCCCTCTGTACAATTAGGGTTATGTACCATGGCCTTCTTAGTGATCATACAGTTGTTGATTCAATAATTGAATCGTAGAAGCTGGTGCTTGGATGAATATCTAAGGAGTTAGATTGGGGACTCATCAAGCACTGACAAATGATTGTTAAGAGATGATCTCTAGCCTGAGTAGGAGATGGAAATCCTTTCTCATTAGGCTGATATCTGACCGACCTCTTGATGCATGTCCTCTGCATAGGAATAGAGATTCGGAGGTGTCATATTAGTTGGGTCAAAGACTTGACTTAACAAGATCGATATAACCAAAGTCCTATATCGTATACTGTCACGATATGGGCACACATCCTTCGACCAGAGACAGATGTGTTACTATATGTCTAAGTATGTGGATTTGGCATACCAATAGGTTGAAGACCTAACCAAGGTCTATACATCGGTGAGTTGGTGTGCATATGAGGGCATATAAGTAATACGATCTCTCAAAGGGATTATACATGTTCACTTGTGAACCAGAAGACATGAGCTCACTCGTGAGGTATTGGGACCTATCAAATTCCATGCATGGTCATCATGCTTTGGAAGAATGACAAGAATTTGTAGGTATGATATATGCTTTGTGAAAGCATATGATCGATACTAACTCCTAATGACCAAGATTGAGAAACTTGATGATGAAACCCGAAAGATGACATTGTTAAATTGATCTTTATATTCAGGTTTATCATAGGTATTCCAGTATGTAGGATGTATAGGTATTGGGAATACCTGAGGGTGATGTGATCATAAACGATTGTATAACCATTACGCTTCCATTATGAGGGAGTGATGAAATAGGTCTGGATTTTAGTGACTCCTCTCAGTAGAGAAGTAACCTGATCTTGGTCCAAGTGTTGGACATTGATCTGAATGAGATTCAGATGCATAGAGAAGATTAGATTTATGGTCTTGATTTAATCAACCATCTATGGGATGTACATGAGACATGGATTTGAGATGTGATCTTAATATCCAAGTCACTATACATAAAACATACAATCACCCCGTCCTTATCTCCAAGTATCTGCAGAGAAAGCACATTATTCTTGAAGGAGTTCAAGAATAATTCCACTATTGATATATATATATATATATATATATATATATCCAAGCATTGTGAAATAGATAATTAAATGTGATTTAATTATAATGAATAATGCGAATTTGACTCATATTATGAGAATGATGATCTAATGAAACTAAATGTGATTTAAATGGATAAGAATAATGTGGATAACATTATCCAATTATTATTAATAAATTATAAATGTGATTTATAATGTATTAGAGAGAGCTTATTTTGATTTATATTTGTTGACTAATTATTGGTGTGAATTGGATTCACATTGGATAATTAATTGAAAATGTAAATCACATTTTATTTTGGGTTGTGAATGCGATTCATAAATTTCCAATGGCCAGATTGCAATATTCACAAAATAGTTATGAATGATTTTTGTTGAATTATATACAATAGGGCTTGTTGTAAATCTTGGAGATTTCCAAAGAATAATTCAATCTCATAAGACTGCATGGAATCTCACCCTTCCATATTGGAAGGGTGGACGACCACCCAATCCAATTAGGAAAGGGTGGCCGTCCACTTTATTATATAAAAGAGTGTGATTTCCATTCCATTAGCTCCATGTTTTGATTGATCTAATTTTAGGATTGAATTATTGATTTATCAATATATATTTAACCTAAGTTAAATCAATTGTTGTTGTGTTTTTTACAACAAGATCTTGGCCATTGAAAGAAGCACAAATTAATCTCATCCATTGATTTTGTGTAGTCCATGGATTGTGATCCATGGACTCCCAAAAACCTATATAAGAAGAGGCACCCCTTGCTCTTCTTGGTTACAACAACATCAAGCTCTCTCTCTCTCTCCTGTCATTCTCGCGTACTCTCCCTATCTCTCTTTTTGAGTGGCCGTCCCCCATACCCTAGAGGGAGACACCGCCGTCGTCGCATCGTTGTTGTGTTGTCTCCGCGACTGCTCTTGGTTCTCCATCTTCCTTTGGTACGCTTCGCTCACGAAGAAGATGCATGATCTTTTGTGACGAGATCAAGAGTTCTTTGCTTGGATCAACATCTTGTATTGTGAGAAGCACACGGTTCATCCCCGTGCTCGCAAGCGTCTCCTCCGAAGATCGGACTTGAGATTGGTGGTCTCTTCTCTTAGAGGCTTGATCGCAACCATGCTACAAGAGGTATTCCTTTTATCTATTATGTGGTTTAGATGAAATGATCCAAGAAGTGTTCTTGGATCATGTGGTTTCATCACATGAAAAAAAAATAAATTCTGCTGCATCAAGTAACTAGTGCGACTAGTTGCTCTCGATCGTATATGATACGATCCTCACGCTTCCGGGATGAGCTTAAGGATTATTCTATATCCTTCAGGAACAACATCGTAGCAACAACAGACATAGATGGTAGTATACCATTCAGAGCCCCCAACCTTTATGAAGTCATTCTTTCCACCTCCACCATAAATTCAAGAGGTCAACGGTATATGGGTAATGAAACACAATTGACCCATCGTAGTGGACATCAACATGGTAAATCATTATCCATTCAGTTGTTCCACCAACATCGATATGGAAGAACCGTCTAGCACCATCCTTCTTAGTACCGGTCTCCAAACAATGCTAACACTTGGAGACAGAACCACCATCAACTGGCATATCATTAGCAATACTATCACTAGTAGATTGTCGCTCCACATCACAATCAACATTCCCCTCCTACACACTACCAACAATTACGTCATCATTATTATTATCCAAACTACCAGTTGCATCCTCCACATTAATATCAGAATCAATGATCCCAGCACGCGGAATCATCTGAGGCAGCACCAGTGAACTGCATAGTTGACTACTTAGCTTAGTTCGTGAAGAACTTGATGGATATGAGATATAAGTTGGACGTCATGACCGCCTCTACAACCATACAACCTTTACAATCGTGAAGGAGAAAAATAAAGGAGAACTTGATGGATATGAGCTCAGCTCGTGAAGAACTTTATGTTATCTAACACTGTGACTCACGAGCGGTAGGACCATACAGCCTCTGCAACCGTAAAGGAGAAAAATAAAGGCATGTCGCCATCACCTGAAGTGATTTCCTCCAGCATCAAGTGGGGATGATGAAGATGAAGAAGAACGAGGAGCTGCGCCATACCAAAAAATATAAAAAATGAAGAAAATGAAAAACAACAAAAATACAAAAACAGCCGAGGCCGAGATATTGATAAATCTATGATTCATCACTTTAAAAGTTGAAAATAGGACTTTGTTCTGAAGTAATTAATTGCATTTAGGAATTAATAGTGCATTATTCCCATTCATGCATATGTAAATAATATCCATATTTTATCATTCATAATGACATTAATAAGAAACCATAAATTATGAGTAAATAATCACTTACAAATTAACTAATTTTATATGTTTTTATTTATTTTATACTACTTATAAATAAGATAAAATGAACTCCATTGTGTACATACTACTAACATTAACAAAGGAAAAATATCAAAAAAATACTAACTTGTATATTTGTAAAATAAAACCAAACCCTAGTTTTGAGACAAAAAGCCTTAAAGTCACATATCTCTCACATACAATCTCTTATGAAACCCTACTCACTTTTAAATTAATATACATTTAATTATCTACAAATCAAAACCTAATTTCAATGTAATTAGAGTTCGTATGTTAAACTTGTGTATTGGGTCCTCATTGTACATTGTATATTTTAACTAACTTGGCCCCATTATTTTATGTATGTAATAGACTGTTTTTATTTTTTCTTTTTCATTTAGTTTCTTTTATGTGGGTTTTAATAAATTGTGCAAAAATCCAATTTCAAAACAATAATAAAATAAATGAAAATGGATCACTCCGAGTCTGTAAATAAGTCCCTTTTATTTTATTTCCTTATTTTTAAAATATTAAAAAAATAACAAAATAAGATTACTATGTAAATATTTCTTTTATAATTATTTTATTTTATTTTTAATTTTATTTAAAAATCATAAAAAATGCAAAAAAGGTATTTCACATATATAGAATACCACCAAAAATACATTTTGTATAGGTGACATCTTTTGGTTTTGGTTCATTCACAAAAGTTATAGATCTCATCGGGATGAACAACATTCATGACAGAAATATTTTGATTTGACATATTATTTTATTTTATTTTTATTTTTCTTTATTTTTAAATTCTGAATTTTGTAGGGGTGACCTGTAACCATCCCTGGAGCTGTCACATGTCCCCCTCACATAATAACTTAGATGCCCTTTTTTTGGGCGATTGGATGGACTACCCCTTCATCCAATGAACCAGATCATTTTTCCTTTTTATTTTTATATTATCTCTTTACTTCTTTTTCTTTTATCTGAATAACATATTGCCACGAGGCCCTCTCTCGACCAATCGAGCAACTGAGACTTCTTCTCCTTCCATGAACTCTCCAGTTAACTTCTCTGCCCCAAGCAAATGACGGACGACTCCTCCATCCACCCATGCCCGCGACACACAGGCACCTTCCCCCCGATCTCTCTACCGACTTGTGATGATTCCATGATTCATCTACTTATATGATGGTTTTAGCAAGACCCCCTTAATAAATCACAAATAAATCCCATAAAAATAATTTATTAAAATCATTAATTGTGTTAAAATTAAGGTTAAACTCTCTAATTAAATAACCCGTGTTTTTGACATTGATTTAGCTTATTATTTTATCAACAAAAATAAATTATTTTAGCCTAATTCTTTATCTACTATTTTCTTTAAATAATTAACTTGGCATAAAGAATTAAAACCCATAAAAATCTAAAAATCAGCTGAAAACACAAAAATCTATCTTTTTATACTTTGTAAATATTTTATATTTTATACTTTAGTCAAATATTTAACTCAATTCTTTCTGACTAATAGAATTATCTGCTAGGTATTGTTTTTCTCTGACTTTCATTTCATTTAGAATAAAATTTCAATTATGTATTGCATCCTGCATGTAGAGCATGAGAATAATTGTAAGTCTTGTATACTAGGCATGCATCACTAATTTTATTTGCTGCATCGGTTTTCTTAGTTCCCTCCCCCTCTGTTTTATAACTTAGGATAAATAGATATTGAGACTGATCATTAGGCATGTTGTGTTTGGTGGACTTATTAAGTGATAACTAACTTAAAATCGGGACCGTTATTTAGAATTTACCAAAAAATTAACTAAAAATAAACATTTGTTTACGTGAGAGCAACCCCAATCATTCTACTCAGATACACTACAGACATGAGAGGGTGAGGACATACACACTAAGGTTAGAGCCCAAATCCTTGGACTTGGACACCCTAAGTTTCTTGGTCTGACTCTTGCGAGCTTGGGAGGTACAAGCGCTTACCTTCAACCTTAGAGAGACATTTTGGTATACATCTTCTCAATACAATCCTTATGGGTGTGATATAACCCATTTGCTTAGGCAGATCGCCTTTTTGATTGGGAAATAGCAGGAGCATATGTTTGGCGTCAGACGACTTACCTTGTGTGCTTGTATAACAAGATTGTTTTATCACTTAACTAAAACCAAAAAGATAATTAGCGAATCTTTGCAACCATCACCATGTTAAGTTTGTGAAACCATGGTTTGATTTTATGTATATTTCTATGTCTGTGTATTACCATTCTATGCATTTGCAAGTTTTTGCCTTGATCCGCTTTCATTTCTTTTTGGAGATGTCAACTTATCAGTCTCCATACCTGAACTCTAATAGCCACTTCTCCTAGAAAGATTACAAACCATCTTCACCATCTTACTCCTCCATGTAGCATCCACCCCATTACAACTATGAAGTTGGAACTCCGATTGACTTCTTAGCATCTTTGTATTCATTCCACCACAACCCGCTCTATGTGGTGGTTCCTCCTCATCTATCTTTCTTCTCCCTTTCACACCAACTCAATTGCATGCCTACACCCCTCCTTTGGTTGACTACCATGATTTATACACCGCTCGCATAATCAAATGAATATTTCGTGGATACCCTAGAATAAGCGAATTCGAGGATGGAAAGGAGTGTAAATAGATTTGAAAGTGAAAAGTGATTGCTAGTTACTATAGAGAATTCACTATTTGAACCATCCCCTTGTTGAACAATACTTTCTTGGGTTTTTATTTAATAGAATTATTCACAATTTGAAACTATCATCACAATCCAGAAAAGCATCAAACAAAATTTATTTATGAACTCTCAAGCCAAAATAAATTGAAGAAATGTAACAAAAGAGTTTTTCTATTTATTTATATGTATAGCGTACATGATCAAACTCAGGGAAGCTACAAAAATCTTGAGGGTTATTTAATTCAATGAAAAGCAATGAAAGAAACAAGGCAACTCTATGCATATTATCCTTGGTTTTTCGTGAAAAAAATAACTTTTTAATTTTTTTTTGAATTTTGAATTTTAATATTTTTATTCTTTTCTGATTTTATAAAATTATGCAAATGTTTTTAAATTTGAAAATAAAAGAAACTAAAAATAAATAAAAGGAATAAAGAAAGAAGTAAGAAAAGTCAACTTTTTAGATTTTCTAAGTGTAGAAAAATAGACAAAGAATTAAAATAAAATTAGTTTTGGGTTTTTGAAATTTTTTCTTGTGTTCTTGTAATTATACAAAATTTTTAGAAAATTTTTACATTTTTAAATATATCAAAAGTAGGAAATAATAAAAACTAAAAATAGTGCCAATGTTTTTGGATTTTTAAAACAGACAAAAAAATTAAAAATTAAAGAAATAAGCACGAACAGAAAGATGAGTTTTTTAATTTTCCAAAAAGTATTTTTGCAATTTTGTTTGGATTTTCGGTGATTTAAAGAGATTTTTTTAGTGTTTATAATGTTTTTCTAATTTTTTTGTTTTCCTAATGAATTAGCCAATGAAAACTAGTCAAAAAATAAATAAAATGAAACAAACAACCGTGATTTTTTTTCGAAATTTTTGAAAAAGTTTTAATTTTTTATTGATTTTTTATGAAGAAAAGGAATATTTTTGTGATTTTTTATTTATTAAAAATGATGAAAATGATAAAAAATGCAAAATAAAAAATTAGCATAATAGACGAGTTTAATAGGAGGTTAATGTGAATTTATTGGATTTTTTAATGGAGTTTTGCTAATTTTTATTTCAGTTTATCATGTAAAGTAATATGTAGGCTCACAGCAGCATGGATGCAAAAAAATTAGTTTATGGATTAAATGCATAACAAAGAAATAAATGCATGGGCCCAATATACACAATAGCCCAAAAGACATGTGTCGATGTACGTTAGTCGCGTTGGCGTGGATATGATTGTAATTACTTTTATTCTAGGGACCAACCAATAACAAATAAATACGATATTTTTATGGAAGTTTTTTTCACAAAACATTACGTAGCACATGAGGCACTTCACACAAGACTCAAAGGTAACTAAATAACATAGTGATGAAAGAAATGCAAATGTTCAAATTACTACAATACGACACATGTCCCAAAGGACATATTTTCAAAATTGGAAATGAATAGGGGCTCGGTTTTGATATTGCCCTTAATATATGTGAACTGATCAACATCTACAATGCATATGGATGCTGATTGGATGGCTATGAAAGAAAGCGCATGGACGTCTTGGATCTGATCTGGCTTTGATGCATGACTTGAAATTGGGGATTCATAGACGACCGCCATCTAATTTGGAGCTCAAGTTCTTTATTAGATGGTACTGCATGGAAGTGGAAAAACACGGAAGCATGGTCTCCCTAGTGAAATTTGATCGATGAGATCTCGCATAATCTTCGCCTAAATCATCTTTGGTAAGTCTTCACATATTCCTGCAATGATGCTCTGCCAATCTGAAGGATGAAATATGTGACTGACTTGTGGTGCTTCCCGTTTATAGCAATTTCTGAACTTAGGGCGATTTCATCGCTTGCATTTGCATATAGATAGGTTTCAATTCTGCTGAGCATCCTTGCATCTAGAGTGCTGGAGGGAAGGTGAGCATTTCTATTTAGCATTCATCATCGATTGCCGCTTGCATTGCTTTTCCGACTCTCCCTCTGATTTTGCCAACCTAGGTGTTTAAAGGAATTGACTCCTCGTTAGGCTCGTGCATTTTTATAAAAAATCCAAAAAAAGTGATAATCAATAAAATTGGGACTGCTAATATTACTTGACCCTAAAATCGACCAAAAAGAAAAATCTTGTATTGGGGCGAGTAATCCCTTCATTGTCTTCGTTTTACATTGCTCGCGCACACATTAAGGTTAGAGCCCAAATCCTATTTTCAGCCCCGTAAGTGTTTGTGCATTATTTTGACTGCTCACCTAACTCTAAAACAGACAAGATAAAAAGACCGCATTTTGCAGTCTCTACCGAGTTGAGTAGGTGAATTGAGGGTTTGTATTGTGTGAGTTTTGTTTGTGATTGCTTGTGTGTGTCCTAGATCGCTTCTGCGCATTTGCGCCTTTCTTCTTCACTCTCTTGACTTGACCTCGTGCTCTCCCGATTATCATATTTTCCTTTTGTTCCGAGATGGCCGACTGGAGTATATTTTGTCCGGACTTTGCAGACTTCTCGTTCGCTCCATCTGGTCCACCTCACTTTTTCCAGGAGGACTTTGCTCCTGATTTTTGTACATATCCAATCAACCCACTATTTCAGGATTCGGACTTTGATCTTCACCAATCATTTCCACCACCATCTCCAACACATTTCGACAACCCGCTCTTCCTTGAGTATCCTGACCTGGAATGTGATTTTTGTCCACACCCACCGCCCACATTCGACTCACCCGATCCTGAGATTTTGGAGTCACCTTTCATGATCTCCACACTTGAGACCTTGAATCAGATGATGGAGCATATGAATTCGAGGATTACTGATCTTACTACTTTAAATAAGAACCGGAATGTCGCTCCATTCTTTAAAGATATGGATTCATTTGAGGACGACCATGAGAGCTTGCAATCGCCCAAAACACAAAAAGATTTCGGGAGACACACGATTGAGTCAGACTGTGAGGAGAGGTACCACTTGCCAGACCATTTGACCACACAACCTCTCACACCTAGTCCCACCTTTGACCCCGAGGATGCCGCTGTACAGACTGCTCTTGGCATGCCTCGTGTATATGATGATGCCGACTTCCTTCCTTGTATGGAGGAGGTCCAAAAATTCAAAAAAATGTTGACTGAACCCGAAGTGCTGGCCACTATTCATGAGATCATCCGTGCCCCACTTCAGCAGGCCAGGACTGATTTATCTGCTCCTCTTCCCAAGAAGAGAAAGCGGAGGAGCAGATCTGAGCGTCACATTCTAACCATGGCCACTGCCCATGCCATCACACACCGTCCCATTCCTCGGAAGAGGAACACTGCCACACCATTCATTAGCTGCACCATCTCTGACTTCACATGCGATCACACTCTCCTAGACGGCGGTGCTTCGATTAGAATCATACCCTTCTCGCTGGGACAGTCTCTTCACTTAGGGCCTCTCAAGAAAACCAGGATGATCGTACAGTTTGCTGATGGATCCATCAAGAGGCCGAAGGGTATCCTAGAAAATGCCGTCATCTCGATTCAGGGCACGAGCTATCAAGTTGACTTTGTAGTATTGCCCATGGAGACCTCCACAGGGGAGCACTCTCCAATCATCCTGGGACGACCATTCCTCGCCTCTGCAGGAGTCGTTATTGATTATGGATCAGGAGAGATTCGCTTTCGTTCTGGTGACGAGAGCGAAGTGTCGAGCACCGCACCCATTGCCGACCAGAGATCTGCACCTAATGCACCTTCACCTGTTATGGCTGACCTCGAGGACCATGACCTTGACGAGACTATCAGAGAATTTTGTTGTTCATTGGATTGCACTGAGACCTGAGAATTCCTCCCTGTTGGGGAAGACTCGGAAAGCATGGACCTCGACGTTCCTTCTTCTGGGACATGGCGTTGTGTTGATGACATCCGCGGGATTTACACGATCGATACCATTGAGCGGAGGGCAGATGTAGAGATTATACATGACGAACACGTTTCGACTACTTTCACTGATGAATCTGTTCCTGTTCACTTAGAGACCGATGAGCCAAAGGTCGAATTTGATTTGATCGCTTTTATTCAAGAATTAGGGCCTTTTGATGAGAAAGATGACCTGGTTGAGATTATAGAGGACGAACAGAGTTCGACTACTTCCACTGATGAGTTTGTTCCTTTTTGTTTTGACCCGAATGGCACCTCGCAGGATGACACTGACTACACTACTTCCGATGATGATGAGTTCATCCCATTCCACGATGATACCGACGAGACTCCCAAGGCCGGACCTAGCCGTACTTCTTCCACTCACCCGTCTGTGCCTTTATACCCTAGGGCCCCTAAGGATCTTCACTCTGTCGACCCTGATCGGCTTCTGTCCACATTGGACCCCGATGTCGACCTACACCATACAAGATATATTCCTCAGCAGTCCTGTGATAACCAGGTAATTCTACAAGGGTCACCATGAATGATATGTATAAGGTGTCGCTGAGGCGACCGCTCGCAGAATACCCAAGTTAGTCAGCAATTAACCCACAATACAAGAATGAATGAATTAAGTCCCAAAATGTGAATTAATATTTATTACTCTACCATAAAATATATAGGGAACAAGCATGTAGAGTTCGAACCACAGAGATCAATACAAAAATGCATAAGCCTACAATGTGCATCTATCACAGAGTCATCCATGTGTGAAGCCTATTTTTGTGGGTTTTTGAATTTTATAATTTTTTTTATAATTTTTTTATTTTATTTTATTTTATTTTATTTTTTTAATAATATAATTAGGTAATATATATATAATTTATAGAATATAAATATATAAATATATGTATACCCATAAAGGGTGAGTATATAGCTTATAATACATACATTGTATATATATACATACGTATAAACAATAATATTTTTTTCTTTTTTTTTAATTTTAGGATATTTTTATATTAATATATATAGATGTATACATATATATATATATATTTTCATATATTTTTCTATTTTCTTTAGAATAGGGGGATATATATATATAAAGGGGTGCTATAATATTTATAAAAATACTAAAAAATAGTCAAAAATTCAGAGATAAAGTCTTTTTGGTATTTTCATACTTTTTTACTTTTTTGGTGATTTTTGGGTATTTTTCAAATTGTTTTTGGTATTTTTAAATGCTGAAATAGGGGAAAACAATGAAATAGGTACTGGCTGTAAGTAAAATAGGGATAAAAATAGCAAACAGCCACAAAACTTTTCCACACTATTTTTTTAATAAAGATAGTAAAAGATAGAAGAAATCGGAACTGAGTTTACATTTTTCTGATTTTTCTTAAATTTTATATATTTTTTTTGAAGTTTTTGTGTATTTTTGAATTTTTAAGGCTTTCCTTTTGAGATTTTTAGGGATTTTTGGATTGATACTAAATAAGGTTAGAATACATAATAGGGATTTTTTTTAGAATTTTTCGAGGTCTTTTAATATTTTTTTTGGAATTTTATAAGTTAGACAGTAAATAAAAGACATGTTTTTGATTTTTAATAAATGCGAAAATGCAACAAAATCAAAATCCAAAAATGTGGCGTGCAAGGACAACCAAACATGGGCTTATATCCATTTTTGCAAGATTTTTCGTATTAATATGAGGCACAGAATAAATGGACAAAGCATACAAAAATAAATGGCCTGGCAGGGGCATTTTTGCAATTAAAATATTTATCAGGGACATCCATGCAAAAATTACAACAGAAATAAACATTAATTTTTATTTTCGGGGCCATTTTACAAATACTAAAACCCGACAGGTGTTAAGTGTAAATTTCACGCGCCTCACGTGGGTGCTGCACGTGAGGCGCGGAGGGACTAAAATGCAAATACATAAACTCCAGGGGGTGTTCTGCAAATTATACAATTTATTTACAACGTGACTTTTTATTTTTGGTATTAAACTATAAATACAAAAAGGCGGGGGGGGGGGGGGTGTTTGAAGTTTACCCCCTAAGGCGCTTCATCCTGTGGCGCTGGGTGCTGCACTTATCCACGTGTCGCCCATCGGATGGTGGATACCGGTTCGTCGATGAAGGGTTCAGATTAGAAGCTCCTCGCGGATCTGACGGTTGGCGCGTGTCTTCATCGGACGACTGTCTTTCAATCTGGGCCTCGCCTCCTGATCCGACGGCGCTGGAGCTTCCTGGAAGAACAGGGAAGAAGCTCACGCCTGGCGAGCTTCGATCGAGAAGCTCGGGCTCCTCCAGGGCTCCCCCGCGCGTCTGAGGTGCTCTGGATGTGGGTGGAAGGCTTCCGCGTCGTCTGATGGTCCTCTCATGGCTCCTGGAGGTCCGAGGCGCTGGGACGAGGTCGGGGAAGAACAGGACCTCCAGGAACCTCTTCCTGGCTTGATTCGAGCCCAGATGGGCTTCTTTCATCGCTGGACCTGCATAGGAAGAATCGGGAGAGCGAGGGCGTCCTCCTCGACCCGGGGTTTTGAAGCTCTGCAGCAAAATGGAGTGAGGCGGAGGGGCTCCGGCGTATGGCGGAGGTGGAGCCCCGATTCGCGAAGACCAGAGGTCCTCGGTTGGTCAAAGGCGATGGATCGATGGATAATGCGATAGGGATCGAAATGGGGTGCACGTGGCGGTCGGACACGGTCGGGTTTACAGTGAAGAAGTCCCTGGAGCGGAGCTCCGGCGAACTTCGAATTTTTGATTTTAAGCTAAAGGGATTAACTAAAGACTAATCTAACAACTATAATCAAAAGCTAGCATTAAAACCTAACTAAAAAGCGATAAAAAGGACAGGTTTATACCTGGGGGCCACCAGGGAGCAGGGCGGACGCCGGAGCTCCGCCGCGACAAAATCCTCCTTCCTCCGGCCGATTCGAAGTGCTGGAACACCCCTCCTGTCACGAGGAACCTTCCAGGGACGAAATCGAGGCTTTTGGTTGGACTAAAATTGGCCAAATTTGCGAAATGGGACGGAGCTTCTTATTTATAGACATTGGCATGTAGCCTTATTGACCGGCGATTATTACTTAATCCAATGAGTATCGGGTCGATCCAAGTTATTGGCGGGCATCATGGATGATCAGAGATCATTTATTGTTAAGGAAGCGAGCTCGATCGATGGATGAGATGGCCGTAAAAAAGGGATGAAAATTGGGGAAAAGATGGTTCAGAGACGCCAGAGCTGGGATGGGACAGTTGACCAGGGGGTCAACGAGGACTGGCGCCCCATTGGTCCACGTCGGCTGCTAGACGCCAAAATTGGAAATTTTGATTAGAAATTGATTTATTTAGCCTAGTAAATGATTTATTTAGAATTTCCTTAAAGAATAAAAAATGTGTATTTTTTTATGTAGTATTTATTTGTGATTTTTATTGAATTTTTCGAAGTGTTTTATTATGGTTTTATTTTAATAAAGTGCATATGTGTATATTTACATGTATTTTGTATCTTTTAATTTTTTATTTGTTTATTTTATTTTATTATTTTGGTGGCTTATTTTATAAATTTATAATTTATTTTTGTGAGTATAAAAGTATTTTTATTAAATTTTTACGAGTTTATTTTCATTTTTAAATAAATAGGTATAGGTATATGTAGGTATACCTATAGGTCTTTTACCTATGTATTTTGTATACTTATTTTATTTAATGTATTTTCTTGATTTTTATTTTGGATTTACATTTTTAATGAGTTATGTATAATATTTACATTATTATAAAAATATAAAAGAATAAAAGAATAAAAGAATAAAGTCCTTTTTATTTATATACGGATGGATAGCATAGGTATTTTGTCTATGATTTTATAAACTTATTTTATTTTATAAATTCTTTTTGGTTTTCTTTTACTTTTAATATGTATATGCATTATATACTTTATTTACAAAATTCTAAAAATATAAATTTTTTACAATAATGAATAATGAATAAATGGAATATTTTAATCAATACTATGTACAAGGAGGGCCAAAAACCTAACTTTTGCATATGGACTCCAAAAATTATGAAACCAATTTTATTAAATAGTTCTTGGAAAGCTATATACAATTAAAGGTGAGTTTGGGTGATTTGGAGTTTTTATTTGCAAGATATGGGTCTGTGAAGTTGAGATTTTGGCTTTTTGTTCTGTGTATAAAATGTACACTGAGCATTATTTTTACACAAACTCAATTTTGTATTTTTATTTACATTATTATCTACAACTTTCATGAACAAAGTTTCTTTATTTGATGAATTAATAATTATGTACAAAACAGGTGTCAAAATTCCATAAATAAATGCATGAATAAATGAGGTATTTATTGTATACTGGCCCTTATCTCCCCCTACTTTATTCCTTGTCGACCAATTCCATACTGACCTTGGTCTCGGGGTTTGGGTCGTAAAATATTTGCAATATTTTATTCCTTTTTCTTTTCCTCTCTTTATTCTATAATTTTGGCATTAAAAACCTTATTTAATGTGTAATTAATACAATGAATCATGAATGCTATTATGTACAATTTGATGCTATTTACATGCATTTGCTGGGGTTTTTGAGGCCAAAATGATAGAATAAAGGTGATGAAATGGAGATTCATCACCCCCCTATACTTGCCTTTGCTAGTCCCTAGCAAACACTTATGCAATAAGTACAAAAAAGAATAAAGAAAAGAAAGAGGAGAATTAAAGAAGAATAGAGTGATTAAGGGTGCTTTCAGTGCAATGCATGTCTTTATAAAATCAGAACTTGGAGCTCCTATCAGACCTTGGGTGTAAATGTGTGTGGAACCTAGTCGGGAACCAGCTCTAAAAATACAACAGCCTTTGATAGTCACAGAACTCGGTTCAACCCACCTCAATAGCCGGGTCAGAACTGGTCTACATCATACGCAAACCCTTATAACTATGAAGCTGACTTGTACAATGTAAGTGATAGTGGCTCTCCCCAACTGAAATGATAAAGGAACTGACTTCTCCAGAATGACAACCCAATGATTCCCCAATCCAACAGCTCTTTCCTCGAGGAGCAGGGTATTCCCTTCTAAGTTCAAGTGGCAACCAGCTCAAGAGGAGGGGGTGAAGAGAAGAATGGACGGTAGCCAGTGTAGCTACCTATCCTGGGATGCAAGACCAGTGTAGTCAAGTCATCCAGCTGCAGGCTCACATATTTGACTTTGGAACTCAAGCTTGCTTATTGGCTTTACAACATATGTACATACTTTGCAGGCATTTTATTTTTGTACAGGCCTGACCATTTTTTTTCAACACACTATTCACAGCAGCATTTACATACGGAGTTTTTCGTCTTGAGCCAGTAGACTATCCCTCTTTTGAAGCTTTATCGCAACCCACAATCTTCTGTCTTTAGACCTCATGGCTACTGGACCAGGTTGGGGTGCACTTCCCTCCCTAGACGAGGACGAATGTTTCCACCCGTGTGCGTCTCAGACTGGCAAATCCAACCCCCTCACCACTCCAACTGAGTTGAGCCAAGTGAAAGGTGCAAGTGTCCAAGTTAGGTCACGGTCGGCAAGAGTCGTACGTGTGTCTCGAAAAGTTCTAGTTAGTCCACTGAGGTGACTTGAACCCAACCCTGATTTCTCAAAGAATTAAGTCTGCATAGACCTGAAATACCTTAAACCTAGTTGCCGTAAGGTTCCAATGCAGTTAGGTGCGGTAAGGTCTAACCAAGCTCCAATTTGAGACTTTATTGGACTGATTCAATCATCAAGCTCACTCAAAAAGAATATGAATGGTATGCTTATGCTATGCACAATGAATGATGCAATTTTTCACAAAGAATTTAGAAGAATCAAAGAATGTTTTTATACAAAGAATTTTTGCAAATAAAAACTTGACACATACAAAAAGGTACGTACAATTATTTACACGGGCGTGCCTCTTTATTTACAAACTGTATGTATTTATAAAGACTCTACATATTTTAATGAAGTAGTTTATTTTGGTTGTTGAGAAAGAATTTTATGCATTTTATTTCTGATTTACAAGTATTTGTAATAGTGATCTTATTCTTCAGGTCTAGTTTTGAAAATAATTTTGCAACTATAGTACATGATAATTTTTGCAATCATTTACACACATTTGAAAACTATTTTTGCAAAGATTTTTCACACTATATATACATTTTTCACAATAATTTTGACAAACATTTTTTTTCAAATCATTTGCACATAGGTTTTTCAAATCCTTTATTTCACACGAAGAAAAGTTTTGCAATCCAAACAATTTTATACAAGTTGAAAACATTTCACAACAAATTTTTCAAACAATTCACACTATTTTTCAAATCCTACTGTATAGGTATTGAACCTGATTTATTAATCAGTATATCTAAAAGAAGAAAAACTGTATTTGCTATACAATATGGTTCTTATAAGTTTTATTTGTGATTATTCCTTATTTACGAATGAGAGATTTTTGTGTAGACTCCTCAGACTTATCCGAGAATCCTTTTCAAAAGTTTTTTTCTTGAGAACTCTAGTCCAGAATAATTTTGCAAATATGTACACGTCTTTGAAAATGATTTTACAAAGGTTTTACACAGCATAGATATGTTTTTCAAAACTATTTTTGACAATCAAATTTTTACAATCATTTGCACACTGATTTTCACACATTTTGCTTTCACTCAAAGAAAATAAATTTTACACACAAAACTGATTTTTCAAAGGTTGAATACTTGTACACACTATTTTCAAACAATTTTCACAAGATTTTTCAATGAAATCTTTCTTTCACAAGACATTTTCCCTGACTTAATAATCAATACAAATACAACGAGCCTGAGGAGCTTACAATCATCTTTTATTATTATAGGACTACTTTTTACAATTTTTTTATTGAAGTGATGTTTTATTTTTCTGTATGAGTTATGGATTATAGTATATACATGGTATATATGACCCCCCTATACTTAGCTTGAGCTATGTCCTCATAGGTCGAATGGAAAAGCAAAGACATAACTCGTACTGAGTATAGGCAGATCTAAAGAACCTAGATGAAATGAATGAATGAGAAGTTGACCGTCCCCCCTATACTTAAGATCAAGTAGTCCTAAGTATAGCAGACTGTACAAAAAGCAGGGAGGGTCAAGGGTGGGAATACACAGATCGTACTCAGATTGTCTCCCCCTGTACTTAGGGTAAGATACTCCTAAGTATAGATAAGAAGAGGAGACAATGGAGAGGATCAGACTGAAATGAAAAACTCTAGGTGCACATCCCCCCTATACTTAGGACAAAGTACGTCCTAAGTATAGAAAACTGTCTGCAAGGGCGGCACCTTTTAGATACAAAGAGAAAATAGAAAAGGAAAAGAAGAAAAGAAGAAAAGAAGAAAATCAGATAAACAGTTCTTGAAGTACATTGTCTGAATCTTTCGATGTCGCAGGTGCTGTGGAGATGTCATCGTGCTGCATGAGCTGAATAGAGTCAACAACGGCCAGGAATGTGTCTGGTTCGAGGTACGGCTTCAGGAGTTGACCGTTGACGACAAATGGCTGTGCGCCAGGGGACAATTCTGATATAGCAATGCTTCCATTGTCACGCACTTCACAAACTTGAAATGGCCCTGTCCACTTACTCTTTAATTTGCCCGGGAAGATCCACAACTTTGCATCAAATAACCACACTTTCTGTCCAATATTGAAGGTCTTTCGTCTGATGTGCCATACATGCCAGCGTTTCACCTTCTCCTTGTACATCAAGGTGTTATCGTATGCATAGTCTCGGAATTCCAAGAGCCTGTTCAGATCGTCTTTTCTCTTCTGACCACTTTTACGTGAGTCCAAATTACAAATGTTGATTGCCCAAAGAGACTTGTGAATTAATTCCACGGGCAGATGGCACGGTTTTCCATATACAATACGATAGGGCGACATGCCCAAGGGAGACTTGTAGGCGGTTCGGTAAGCCCATAGGACCGAGTCCAAGAGTTGAGACCAGTCCTTTCTGTTTGGCCTAACAAGTTTCTGCAGGATAGTCTTGATTTCTCCGTTTGATAACTCTGCCATGCCATTGGTCTGAGGATGATAAGGAGATGCAACACGATGGTCGATGCCGTACTCCTTCGTTAACTTCTTGACCTCTTTGTTAATGAAGTGGCTACCCCCGTCTGATATGAGAACTTTTGGTATCCCGAACCGCGGAATGATGTTCTTCTTTAGAAACTGGCATATTGTTCTGCTGTCAACGGCTCGAGCAGGGATAGCTTCAACCCAACGACTCACGTAGTGGACAGCAAGAAGGATGTGCTCAAAACCTTGACTATTAGGGAAAGGCCCCATGAAGTCAATGCCCCATGCATCGAAAACGTCTACTATCTGAATGATATTTAGGGGCATTGAATCTTTGGCAGTTAGTGTACCTTTCAAACGCTGACAGTCAGTACATCGTTTGACAAATTCAACTGCATCCTTGAATAAAGTGGGCCACCAGAAGCCACACTGAAGAACTTTTGCTGCCGTATGATTTCCAGAGTGGTGTCCACCAGATTCGAGCGAGTGACAATGCTCGACACTAAATTGCTCCGTCTGAGGAATGCACCTGTGCCAAATGCAATCCGCTCCTTCCCTGAATAGAAGAGGATCCTCCCATTGGTAGAATCGGATGGTCGACATGAATTTGTTCTTCTGATTTTTCGTCCAATCTGCTAGTGTTACCCCAGAGGCGAGGTAGTTGACTATATCTGCATACCAAGGAAGAGAATCCACTGCTAAGATGGCTTCATCAGGGAAGGTTTCTGTGATGGGTGCACTGTTCAGAGGAGATTCATGATGCTCTATTCTGGAGAGATGGTCTGCTACCACATTTTGAACTCCAGGCTTGTCCTTGATTTCCAAATCGAATTCCTGGAGGAGAAGGATCCAACGAATCAGTCTTGGCTTGGCATCCTTCTTCTGCTGTAGGTACCGGATAGTAGAGTGGTCTGTAAAGATTGTGACTTTTGATCCCAACAAATAGGATCTGAACTTCTCGAGGGCGAAAACCACAGCCAGCAATTCTTTCTCTGTCACTGTATAATTTCTCTGTGCTTCGTCTAATGTTCTGCTGGCATAGTGAATGGCGTAGGGCGCTCTGTCTTTCCGTTGCCCAAGAACAGCCCCGACTGCAAAGTCTGACGCATCGGTCATTATTTCAAAGGGAAGAGTCCAGTCGGGCGGCTGCAAGATTGGAGCCTGAGTGATGAGCTCCTTCAATTGATTGAAAGTAAGGAGAACTTGCTGATCAACAATGAACTCAGTCTCCTTGCACAAAAGTTCTGTCAGAGGTCGGGCAATGCGGCTGAAATCCTTGATGAATCGCCTATAGAATCCCACATGCCCCAGGAATGACCTCACATTCTTCACTGACTGAGGTGGCTGAAGATTTGAAATGACATCCACCTTTGCCGGGTCGACTTCCATGCCACGTTTGGAAACGACGTGGCCCAGCACAATGCCTTCTGTGACCATAAAGTGGCTCTTTTCCCATGAAAGCACTAGATTGACTTCTCGGCACTTCTGAAGCACTCTGTCTAGGTGCTCAAGACAAGAATCGAAACTATCACCATAAACAGAGAAGTCGTCCATGAACACCTCGAGAAAACTGCCTACCATCTCGGCGAAGACTGCTAACATGCATCTTTGGAAGGTTGCAGGTGCATTGCATAATCCAAAGGGCATTCTCTTGAAGGCGTAGGTGCCGAACGGGCAAGTGAAGGTAGTCTTCTCTTGATCTTCAGGGGTGATTGCCACTTGGTTGTACCCGGAATACCCATCCAGAAAGCAGAAGAACTCCTTGCCTGCTAATATTTTCAAAACTTGATCAATGAAGGGCAAGGGAAAGTGGTCCTTCTTGGTTGCTACATTAAGACAGCGGTAGTCAACACACACCCGCCAGGAGGTTGGTACCCGAGTGGAAATTTCCTCTCCTTTGTAATTTGTAACCACGGTAAGCCCTGACGTTTTCGGAACTACAAGCAATGGGCTTACCCATTTGGAGTCGGAGATGGGATAGATGAAGCCTGCGTCACACCATTTTGTTATCTCCTTCATGACGATGTCCCGAAGGTTAGGGTTCAGCCTTCGTTGGAATTCGCGGGACGGCTTGGCATCTTCTTCTAGATAGATGTGGTGTGAACACAGGGCTGGATTTATCCCTCGGAGATCTGATACGCTCCAACCAAGTGCCTTGTGGTTCTTTTCTAGAACCTCGAGAAGGCAAGATTCCTGATCCGGGGTCAGCCTGCTGCTGATGATAATCGGATACATCTGTTCTTCACCCGCAAGGAAAGCATACTTTAGGCCTGCCGGAAGTGGCTTGAGTTCTGGTTTTGACCTATCCACTTTACGGTCACTTCAGAGACTATGCTGGTGGTGGGATGTACTTCCTTGGCGCTACTACCATCCTCATCATCTTGTTGAGATCCCAGAGATGTGCCGAACGGTTCTGCGCTAAGATGGTCGTGTTCGGTCTGGAGTGACTGCTCAAGTAGATGCGCCTGCATCTGAGAATCTGTCTCCCAACAATCGTCGGAGCATACGCTGACTGCGCTTTCCGAGTCCTCCTCAAGAGTGAGGATTTCTCGGGTCCATGGATCGTCCAATGACAAGCATGAATCTCTGATCTCTGTAATAAAATCACAGTCTGCTTCGGATGCTGCCTGGCTCTCATCAGTTGTGGCATTCGGCTCTCTGTTCATGTTTATCGTGATCTGCTGGGTGTTCGAGCTGAAAGTAATCTTGCCAGACCCATAATCAACCACGGTACCTGAAGTACGAAGGAATGGTCTGCCAAGGATGATAGGGGTCTGAAGCAGGGGTGCAGGCGAGTCCATATCAAGGACTACAAAGTCAGTTGGGAATTTCATTTCCTACACTTTAACTACCACATCTTCCAGAAGACCTCGGGGCCGCTTGACGGATCGGTCAGCGAACTGAAGGATCACGCGTGTCTGCTTGAGCGGTCCCAGCCCGAATTCTTGCATTATGGATGAGGGCAGAAGGTTGATGGAAGATCCACTGTCAAGGAGAGTACGCTCGAAGACCTGGTCAAAAATCTCACAACTGATCAGAGGCGCTCCTGTATCTTTTTTCTTCTGGGGGAGATTGCTGATAGCTGCTACCATGGCCAAGGTGAGGACATGCCTCTCAACTTGCTGACGTCTGTTTTCTTGCACTGAGCGACGCCTGTTAGTACATGCCTCTTTCAGTCCCTTCTTCACAGCTGGCATGTATTCCACGGCCTTCAACAAAGAAATCTCAACAGTCAATTTATCTAAAATCTCCACAACACCTGGATCAGACAATGCCTTTTTTCGTTTTGCAATTTTTTTGGATTTTTGTATTGCATGAGGAAAAGGAATATGTACATCACTAGCAGGAAAATCAGAGTTCTTATTTACATCAACATCATCGCCCATAGAATGTTGTACATCCGAACTACAAAAAGGAGTACACTCTGTATCTGGACATGCTGGTGCTGCAGGGCGATCAAAAAGTAAAGCGTCTGCTCCGTCGGCTGGAAAGGGATCGGCTGCTGCTGGCGGCTCCTCCAATGCTGGCGCGGCTTCGCTTCGGCTACAAGCTTCTTTTTATTGTTTTTGCTTTTGCTGATTTTTTTGTATTTTCTGCTGAGGCTGCTGGTGACATGGCACGACGGCTGGACTAGCTTCTCCTTCTTCTTCCTCCTCACCCGCCCCTGGAGCTGGCACGGCTGATGCGGAAGATGACGATCTACCTGTTTCTTTATTCACCCCACTTCTGGTAGCAGGCGGAGGCAAGGCCCTACCGCTCCTGAGAGTAATAGCATTAGAATAAACAGTCATATCATTACCAGACACGGACAAGACATCACATTCTACCTGCTCTTTCTTTTTGAAATTATTGGGGTTGTCTTCGACCTGCGCCAGAATGGTAGTTCGGGTGGCAGTCAGATCATCAAGCCGCTTGGTCATATCCGCAATCCCTTTAACAAGTTGGGCCAGACAATCCATAGTGGGATTCACAGGGGGTACTTCTGATGGTTCAGCGTGCAGACCACGCTGCTGTTGGTTGGATGGGTGGTGAGGTTGGTGCGGATGGTGCTGCAGTGGTGCAGTAAGTTGAAGTTGTTGGTATGAGGGAGGAGGATACTGCCGGTATTACTGAGAGGGGGCAGCCACGTACTGGTGATACGGCTGTGGGTGACGGTACTGCGGCTGCTGCTGATATGGAAAATTCTGCCTCCATTGCTGTGCAAACTGGGGAGGCTGCTGGTACTGCTGATGCTGCTGAGAGGATTGTCCAAAACGACCACCCTAAGGTTGGTGGTACTGCCGATTGGAAAATGGCTGACCCTGGGGTTGTCTCGGAGGACGGGTCGGCTGTGCATCATTAGCCCATACCCCGTTCACTTCCTGAATCAGGGGTGGTGGTGGGAAGACTGGATCAGGTACTGAGAGGAACTCTGGCGGGTACACGACCATCTGCTGCTGCGGCGGGCCCTGGTCGGGCGCCTGCACGTAGTACACGTGCTGGACTGCCGGTGGCTGCTGGCTCGGCTGAGGCTGATGCTGCGGTTGCTGCTCGTCCTTCTTCTCAGCGGGAGCTTCTGGTGGTGTAGCCGACTGAACACAGTTGATGGTGCCCACCAACAGTTCAAGGTACTTATTGATCTGATCAAGCTTGTCCAAGTTCTGGGTCCTCTTCTCGATCACAGCGAGTTTCTCCAGATCTTGTGATCGCTTTTCGATGATATCAACTTTCGAGAGATGGCCTCCGATGATACTGAGGTTGGAGCTCTCATCTCTCTCTGCTTCCTTGGACGCTGCCATGTGCACTTGTTTTTGAAGGATCTAGGGCTGCTTCTGATACGCCTTGGATGAAGAGAGGGCGGCCTCTCCTTCGGCCATTTCTTCAAATATCTGCCAGACTACATCTTCATCCTTGTTAAAATGGGAGCCCCCACATGCTGCGTCTACGAGCCTTTGGCTTTCTATGTTCAGTCCCCCAAAGAAATGCTGGACCAAGCTGGTCTTCGGGATATCATGATGGGGACACTTTTCCTGCATGTCGGTGAATCTCTCCCACGCTTCATGTATCGACTCATGGGGTCCTTGGGAGAAATTACTGATACGGGCTCGCATCTGGTTGAGCCGACCTAGAGGTTAATATTTGTGCAGAAAGACGGACTTCAACTCCTCCCAGATTGTCACAACCTTCCCCAGATGATTGACCCAATAGAGGGCCTTGTCCTGTAGGCTGAATGGGAATACCATCATCTTGACAATGTCAAGAGGGACATTGGGATAGTGAGTAGTGCGGCAGATGCGGGAGAATTGCTGCAGGTGAATGTACGGCTCCTTGCTGGTGTTTCCATGAAATGTAGGGAGAAGAGCAATGAATTGGGGCTTCAGCTCAAAGTGAGCGTGTACCGGTGGAATGAGTATCCACTCGGTCATCTGGCTGTCTCCCGGATTGTATGTTTCTTTAAGGGTTGGCTTTGGTGGTGGTGGAAATTCTACATCATCATCGGCACCACCACCTCCACCTTCACCTCCTCCTCCCCTGCCTCCTCTGCCTCTGCCTCCTCCTCCATTGTCTCGGTTCATCATATCATTCAACATGTCTTGGAAAGCTGTCTGTGTGAGGGCCTGTTCGGTCAGCTGCTGCTGGATGACCTGGATAGATGCCAGTAGCTGAGCATTGACTTGGTTCTGATCTGGCAACTGTCCCTCTGGTTGGGGTGGCTGCTGACCCTTGCCCTTTCCTCCTAGAGCCATGTCAAGGTTTGAGTTGGACGAGATGAATTCCGGAGTAGTCTCCAGGGCTCGCACTGTCTTCTATCTACATAATGAGATAGTCTGAATCAGATCACTTGCAATTGTGTTTAGCTGCCGTGATGAAGCTGGAATTCAGGTCAACCCCAGCATGTTGTGAACGGAAAAAGATGTAGACTGTAATCGACTTCCATTCACAACGGCAAAAGTGGGACAAAAGTGATCCCAGTTTATTGGGTGGCCAAGAGAAAGGTAGAAAACGAGGAGTCTGGAGATTGATCCGCAAAGTCCGGATCGGGTTCTCGGGAATCGCCTCGAACTTATTGGCGGAGTTGAGTCCATGGAATCGATGTTGGTGTCGGCATGGTCCCGACGGAAACCATCCATGGATCATCTTCGCGAAGCACAAGAGAAGATCGGATGTTGGATGAAAGATACGATGGTCAACGAGGAATAAAAGGAGTGTAAAATAGTAGAGAGGCTCGGTTGAGCGGGGTGGTCAAAGGGAAGAAACAAAATGTGCGCAAAGGCGCAGGACTTGATCTTTGAGCCTTAATCTAGATCCATACAAACACAATACAAAATCAAGTTCACCAACTCATGCCATGTGAAGCCGTGAAAGCTCGGCTATTTATTATCTTTTCATTTTTAGAGTTGTGATTTTCAGGCATATCTTATAACTAGTCTTTAGTACGCTACCCTATAGGAGAGAGAGTACTGCCGGAAGAGTATCCCGTACTTGTCCTCCTCCTGTGTAACCTGTAGTCTGTACTTTTTGGAGTCCTTGTAACCCTTCCTGGATCCCTACTCAGCCAAAGAAAAGAGAGAGGAAGCCGATAGGCGAAACCAATACTTCGGTTCTCGCTCGCAACGGAATCACCCGTGAGCGTGCAAGAACCTACTCAGACGCAGGACGATGAGACAGACACCCCCGTGAAGGCGTGGCCTATGCTCAATACTTCGGACTGGGTCGATGCTCCACACAATAGGGAGTCATCATTGGTGACCAAGCCCTACTCGCCTACGTACGATAGAAGCGCCATTACTTCGGAAATCCAGGCGATACACAAGGCAGTTGCAGACTGGGTTTTTGGCTTTCATCCTTAGGGGGTCGCACTCGCTCAAGGGAGTAGGGTTTTGGTCCCCCACCAAGGTACCTGAAAACAATGAGGGCTTTATGAACCCGGTACAATGATAGTCCATTACAGATTTTAATTAAGGTCAAAGTTTATTTAGCAGTCCCCTTGTTTTAATTTTTGGATTTTTACTTTTTTTGAGTCTGTTTCATATCAGCGCCTAACGTTTTTGTAGATTTTCATTTAAGTCCTAGGTTCTCAAAATCAGAGGGAGATAGCAGAAAAGCCGTGCAAGTGGTTCCATGATGGAAATCTCACCATTGAACCGAATGATGCATGTTGAGTTAGAAGACTTACAGTGCATCCCAGCTCTCTCCATGCGGTATGCAAAACAGAATTTTTAAACCTATCTACATGTCGGTATGCAAGGCACAAAATCGCCCTAAACGTTAGCTTCTATTAGCGTAAAGAACCATAAGTCGCTCATTCATCTCTAGCCCAAAGGGTCCGATCTTGGCTCACCCCTCCGCTGCTCAACACACTTGATGGTAGGAGAAAGCGCTTTACAGGGCTCGCTGCGGCACAAGGGCTAAGAGATAAATGAACAGCTTTTTTAAATTTGACTAGATCCATACGAAGTAGACTATAGGAACATGCATTCTTATTAATGTGTGGACCTAGCTACCGAGTCAAGCAACCTACATCTAGGGGCTCCAAGCACACAAAACAAAGTAAAATAAAGGCAGAAAGCTCAAAACTTCGGAAAACAAAGAAAAGAAGGTGATGAAAACTCGAAAAGACGCGATGAGGCCCCCAGGTGAACAATCACCCGGGCACTGGACCTCATTGTAAAGAGTAGAGTCCTAATTAATTACATGCCAAAATTATCTCTCTCTCACCATAAATTACAAAAATATTCCTAAGTGTTCTAATCCTATCTAATCCACATCTATTTGCTTCCTTGATTCTCTCTCCAGATGGTCATGAGAAGAGAAGACCATCCTCCTCCAAGCTCGGCTGCCTTGGACTCCTAAGAAGCCATCCTCACGTGGCGGGCCCTCGTATCAAAGTCACAAAAGATTGCATTAGAATAGCTCAATCAATCAAATAGAGCAGATAAAATAGTCACAATAAATGAATCTATGAAGCATGGTGATTAATGGCAATAAAAATAGCTGCTCACAAAATAACATCAATAATAAATCAAATTTTACACAAGAATGACAAAAATAAAGTAGGCTATGCTCATTGCTCCCCGGCAACGGCGCCATCTGATAACCATGTAATTCTACAAGGGTCACCATGAATGATATGTATAAGGTGTCGCTGAGGCGACTGCTCACAGAATACCCAAGTTAGTCAGCAATTAACCCACAATACAAGAATGAATGAATTAAGTCCCAAAAGGTGAATTAATATTTATTACTCTACCATAAAATGTATAGGGAACAAGCATTAGAGGTCGAACCACAGAGAGCAATACAAAAATGCATAAGCCTACAATGTGCATCTATCACAAAGTCATCCATGTGTGAAGCCTATTTTTGTGGGTTTTTGAATTTTATAAATTTTTTATTTATTTTATTTTATTTATTTTTATTTTATTTTATTTTTTTAATAATATAATTAGGTAATATATATATAATTTATAGAATATAAATATATAAATATATGTATACCCATAAAGGGTGAGTATCTAGCTTATAATACATACATTGTATATATATATACGTATAAACAATAATATTTTTTTTCTTTTTTTTTAATTTTATGATTTTTTTATATTAACAAATATATATATATATATAGATGTATACATAGATATATATTTTTTTCATATATTTTTTTATTTTCTTTAAAAATAGGGGGATATATATATAAAGGGGTGCTATAATATTTATAAAAATACTCAAAAATAGTCAAAAATTCAGAGATAAAGTCTTTTTGGTATTTTCATACTTTTTTACTTTTTTGGTGATTTTTGGGTATTTTTTAAAATTGTTTTTGGTATTTTTAAATGCTGAAATAGGGGAAAACAGTGAAATAGGTACTGACTGTAAGTAAAATAGGGATCAAAACTAGCAGACAGCCACAAAACTTTTCCACACAACTTTTCCACACTATTTTTTCTAATAAAGATAGTAAAAGATAGAAGAAATAGGAACTGAGTTTACATTTTTCTGATTTTTCTTAAATTTTATATATTTTTTTGAAGTTTTTGTGTATTTTTGGATTTTTAAGGCTTTCCTTTTGAGATTTTTAGGGATTTTTGGACTGATACTAAAATAGGTCAGAATACATATTAGGGAATTTTTTTAGAATTTTTTGAGGTCTTTTATCATTTTTTTTGGAATTTTATAAGTTAGACAGTAAATAAAAGACATGTTTTTGATTTTTAATAAATGCAAAAATGCAACAAAATCAAAATCCAAAAATATGGCGTGCAAGGACAACCAAACATGGGCTTATATCCATTTTTGCAAGATTTTTCGAATTAATATGAGGCACAGAATAAATGGACAAAGCATACAAAAATAAATGGCCTGGCAGGGGCATTTTTGCAATTAAAATATTTATCAGGGACATCCATGCAAAAATTACAACAGAAATAAACATTTATTTTTATTTTCGGGGCCATTTTACAAATACTAAAACCCGGCGGGTGTTAAGTGCAAATTTCACGCGCCTCACGTGGGTGCTGCACGTGAGGCGTAGAGGAACTAAAATGCAAATACATAAACTCCAGGGGGTGTTCTGCAAATTATACAATTTATTTACAACGTGACTTTTTATTTTTGGTATTAAACTATAAATACAAAAAGGTGGGTGGAGGTGTTTGAAGTTTACCCCCTAAGGCGCTTCATCCTGCGGCGCTGGGTGCTGCACTTATCCACGTGTCGCCCATCGGACAGCGGATACCGGTTCGTCGATGAAGGGTTCGGATTAGAAGCTCCTCGCGGATCTGTAGGTTGGCGCGTGTCTTCATCGGACAGCTGTCTTTCAATCTGGGCGTCGCCTCCTGATCCGACGGCGCTGGAGCTCCCTGGAAGAACAGGGAAGAAGCTCGCGCCTGGCGAGCTTTGATCGAGAAGCTCAGGCTCCTCCAGGGCTCCCCCGCACGTCTGAAGTGCTCTGGACGTCGTTGGAAGGCTTCCACATCGTCTGATGGTCCTCTCATGGCTCCTGGAGGTCCGAGGCACTGGGACGAGGTCGGGGAAGAACAGGACTTCTAGGAACCTCTTCCAGGCTTGATTCAAGCCCAGATGGGCTTCTTTCGTTGCTGGACCTGCATAGGAAGAACCGGGAGAGCAAGGGCGTCCTCCTCGACCCGGGGTTTTGAAGCTTTACAGCAAAATGGAGTGAGGCGGAGGGGCTCCGGCGTACGACGGAGGTGGAGCCCCGATTTGCGAAGACCAGAGGTCCTCGGTTGGTCAAAGGTGATGGATCGATGATGAATGTGATAGGGATCGAAATGGGGTGCACGTGGCGGTTGGACACGGTCGGGTTTACAGTGAAGAAGTCGCTGGAGCGGAGCTCCGACGAACTTCGAATTTTTGATTTTAATCTAAAGGGATTAACTAAAGACTAATCTAACAACTATAATCAAAAGCTAGCATTAAAACCTAACTAAAAAGCGATAAAAAGGACAACTCTTATACCTGGGGGCCACCAGGGAGCAGGGCGGACGTCGGAGCTCCGCTGCGACAAAATCCTCCTTCCTCCGGCCGATTCGAAGTGCTGGAACACCCCTCCTGTCACGAGGAACCTTCCAGGGATGAAATCGAGGCTCTTGGTTGGACTAAAATTGGCCAAATTTGCGAAATGGGGTGGAGCTTCTTATTTATAGACATTGGCATGTAGCCTTATTGACCGGCGATTATTACTTAATCCAATTAGTATCGGGTCGATCCAAGTTATTGGCGGGCATCATGGATGATCAGAGATCATTTCTTGTTAAGGAAGCGAGCTCGATCGATGGATGAGATGGCCGTAAAAAAGGGATGAAAATCGGGGAAAAGATGGTTCAGAGACGCCAGAGCTGGGATGGGACAGTTGACCAGGGGGTCAACGAGGACTGGCGCCCCATTGGTCCACGTCGGCCGCTAGACGCCAAAATAGGAAATTTTGATTAGAAATTGATTTATTTAGCCTAGTAAATGATTTATTTAGAATTTCCTTAAAGAATAAAAAATGTGTATTTTTTATGTAGTATTTATTTGTGATTTTTATTGAATTTTTCGAAGTGTTTATTATGGTTTTATTTTAATAAAGTGTATATGTGTATATTTACATGTATTTTGTATCTTTTAATTTTTTATTTGTTTATTTTATTTTATTATTTTGGTGTCTTATTTTATAAATTTATAATTGATTTTTGTGAGTATAAAGGTATTTTTATTTAATTTTTATGAGTTTATTTTCATTTTTAAATAAATAGGTATAGGTATATGTAGGTATACCTATAGGTCTTTTACCTATGTATTTTGTATACTTATTTAATTTAATGTATTTTCTTGATTTTTATTTTGGATTTACATTTTAATGAGTTATGTATAATATTTACATTATTATAAAAATATAAAAGAATAAAAGAATAAAAGAATAAAGTCCTTTTTATTTATATACAGATGGATAGCATAGGTATTTTGTCTATGAATTTTATAGACTTATTTTATTTTATGAATTCTTTTTGGTTTTCTTTTACTTTTAATATGTACATGCATTATATACATTATTTACAAAATTCTAAAAATATAAATTTGTTACAATAATGAATAATGAATAAATGGAATATTTTAATCAATACTATGTACAAGGAGGGCCAAAAACCTATCTTTTGCATTTGGACTCAAAAAATTATGAAACCAATTTTATTAAATAGTTCTTGGAAAGCTATATACAATTAAAGGTGAGTTTGGGTGATTTGGAGTTTTTATTTGCAAGATACAGGTCTGTGAAGTTGAGATTTTGGCTTTTTATTCTGTGTATAAAATGTACACTGAGCATTATTTTTACACAAACTCAATTTTGTATTTTTATTTACATTATTATCTACAACTTTCATGAACAAAGTTTCTTTATTTGATGAATAAATAATTATGTACAAAACAGGTGTCAAAATTCCATAAATAAATGCATGAATAAATGAGGTATTTATTGTATACTGGCCCTTATCTCCCCCTACTTTATTCCTTGTCGACCAATTCCATACTGGCCTTGGTCTTGGGGTTTGGGTCATAAAATATTTGCAATATTTTATTCCTTTTTCTTTTCCTCTCTTTATTCTATAATTTTGGCATTAAAAACCTTATTTAATGTGTAATTAATACAATGAATCATGAATGCTATTATGTACAATTTGATGCTATTTACATGCATTTGCTGGGGTTTTTGAGGCCAAAATGATAGAATAAAGGTGATGAAATGGAGATTCATCATCATGCAAGAAGGTTCGCTTTCAACCTTCTTGATCCTTTGTACATCCACCTCTGTTGTATATCCGCTTTTATTCATCTTCATCCCTCTCCCGTATCGCTCATCCACCCATTCTCGTGTTTGCCTTACTTAGGACATACCTTGTCTTAAGTATAGGGGGTGGACGAGCCGAGTGTTCATTCTTCGTTCAGTGTCATCAATCCTGTTGTTGCCTATACTTAGGGCTTCTTTTACCCTAAATATAGGGGGAGTGATGTGTATATCCTACGATATCTTCTTCCACTTTCATCTCTTTTCTTCTTTTCCTCTTCTATCTTCTTCATCTACCAAAAAGGTGTCTCTCTTTTTGTCAGTCTTCTATACTTAGGACGTACTTTGTCCTAAGTATAGGGGGTGTGCACCCCGAGTTTTTGTATTCTTTGATCCTCTCCATTGTCTCCTCTTCTTGTCTATACTTAGGGATATCTTACCCTAAGTATAGGGGGAGACAATCTGAGTACGATCTGTTCATTCCCACCCTTGACCCTCCCTGCTTTGTGTACAGTCTACTATACTTAGGATTATTTGATCCTAAGTATAGGGGGGACGGTCAACTTCTCATTGATTCATTCATTTCTTCATTCGTTTATTCTTTAGATTTTCCTATACTCAGTACGAGTTATGTCTTCTCTTTTCTCTCTGATCTATGAGGACATAGCTCAAGCTAAGTATAGGGGGGTCGTATATACTACGTATATACTTTAGCCATAACTCGTACTTTCGTATTTTCTTAATAATATGGCTAATTATTCTTAAAAATTCATTAAGAAACTTAATAAAAAATGTGATTATTCCTCAAATTCTTTTTTGTATTTAATGATTAATAAATCAGGTGAAAATGTTTTTTGCACAATGTTTGAAAAATAATTTGAAAATCTTTGTGAAAAATCTTTTGAAAACTATTTTGAAAACGTTTTGTTACATGTTTTCATCCTTTGTAAAAATATGTGGACTGTAAAACTTATTTTCTTTGTGTGAAATAAAAAGTTTGAAAAATGATTTGCAAATGGTTTGAAAAATGGTTGCAAAAATATTTGAAAAATCTATCTATACTGTTTGAAAACCTTTGCAAAATGATTTTCAAATGTGTGTACATGTTTGTAAAATGCTTGTAAAAATTATTTTGGACTATAGTTTTCAAAATTGTTTGAAAAACCTGTGTCAAATAAATTTGAGGAATATATACATCACACCAAAATCCACTATATATTTATAAATTTGACCACATACCCTGTAAATTCTTAAAATCCATTTCTTGTATATATAAGAAGTACTCCCGTGTAAATATTTTAACCTAGTTTTTAGCCAAAATCTTTTCTTTCAAAAATCCCAAAAACATTTGCAAAATTAAAAGTCCAAAAACATTTGAAAAATCTTTTGAAAAATAAAAAATGCATCTGCATAGGCATCATCATCATCTTTTTAAAAACCCATAAAAAGTTCAAAAACTTTGAAAATTGCATCACAAAAATATTTTCTGCATTCTGCATATCATTTGCATAGCATGAGCATTTTTCGGATTGAGTTTGATAGTCGAACAAGTCTAAATAAAATCCGGAGACTGGAGCTTGATTGGACCTTAAAATCTACCTAATAACAGGAACCTTATAGGAACTGGGTTTGAGGTACTTTAGGTCTAGTTGACTTAATTCTTTGAGGATAACGAGACTTGGTTCAATGGATTATTGACTGCCTAAGTAGAGTATTTCAGAACACACGCATGACTCTTGTTGATAATGACCTAACTTGGACACCTGCACCTTTCATATGGCTCAACTCAGTTGGAGTGGTGAGGGGATTGGATTTGCCGGTATGAGACGCACACAAGTGGAAACACTTGTCCTCCTCTAGGGAGGGAAGTGCACCCCAACCTGTCCAGTGATGAGGAAGTCTAAAGACAGGAGAGTGTGGGTTGCAAATTGATGTTGTGAATAGTATTTCAAAAAAAAAGGTTCAGGCATGTACAGAAAATAAAATACCTGCAAAGTATCTGAATATGTTGTAAAGTCAATAATCAAGCTTGAGTTTCAAAGTCAAATATGTGAGCCTGCAGCTGGATGACTTGACTACACTGGTCTTGTATCCTGGGATAGGTAGCTACACTGGCTACCTTCCATTCTTCTCTTCACCCCCTCCTCTTGAGCTGGTTGCCACTTGAACTTAGAAGGGAATACCCCGCTCCTCGAGGATGGAGTTGTTGGATTGGGGAATCATTGGGTTGTCATGCTGGAGAAGTCAGTTTCTTTGTGATTCTAGTTGGGGAGAGCCACCATCATTTACACTGTACGAATCAGATTCATAGTCGTAAGGGTATGCGTATGACTTGAGATATTTCTGACCTGGCTATTAAGGAGACTTGAACAGAGTTTTGGGATTCTCGAGGACTGTTGGATTTCAAATCTAGTTCTCATTAAGGTTCCGCCCACACTAAAATTCCAATGACTTAAGCTCCAAACTTTGATTTTGTGAAGACAAGTTTGATAATTAAACTTAATCCAATTTTCTTCTTTTTCTTTTCTTTGTTTTTCTTTTCTGCACTTATTGCATAAGTGTTTGCTAGGGACTAGCAAAGGCAAGTATAGGGGGATGATGAATCTATGTTTCATCATCTTTATTCTATCATTTTGGCCTTAAAAACCCTAGTAAATGCGTGTAAATACTGTTAATTCATGCATTTTAGCACCCATGCATTATTGTACAAATGTGTATAAAATGTGGTTTTTAAAGCCAAAATTATAGAATAAAGAAAAGAAAAGAAAAAGAATAAAATATTGTAAATATTTTATGACCCGAAACCCCGAGACCTAGGCATCTCGATGACTAGGTCGACAAGGAATAAAGTAGGGGGAGATAAAAACCAATAAAAATACCCATTCTTTTTATTCATTCTTTATTCATTTTGGGACCTATTTTTGGTTCCACTTTTTATACTTCAAATAAAGAAACTTTGTACATGAAAGTTGTAGATAATTAAATAAAGAAAAATACAAAATTTATTTCACACAAAAACAATGTACAGATAAAAAGTTATGGTCTGAATAAAATTCCAAAATCCCAACTTCCCAGACCCGTATCTCACAAATGAAAACTCTGAATGCCTCAAACTCCCTTTAATTGTATATAGTTAAAAATAAGCTATTTAATGGCGGTGGTTTCGCATTTGGCGGAGCTACGGTTTAAAAGTTGAGTTTTGGACTCCTATTGTATAATTGTACAGATTAAAATATTCATTTTATTATTTATTCATTAATTTTATATTTTTTATATTTTTATAATTTTGTAAATATTACTTATAATATATCTGTACATTAAAATCAGAATAAAAACCTAAAGAAAATACAAAATAAAATACTTGTATTTATAATACATAGGTATAAGACCAATGTACATACCTGCATAATACATACTTCTATTTTATTAAATACATAAAATACATTAGAAAAATAAAATAAAAATATTTTTAAGTGTATAAAAGTATTTTATAAATTTGTAAAATATTAATCATAAATAAAAAATTAAAATTCACAAAATAAAAATAAAATACTTATATATATAGATAAATATATCTATAAAGGCTAAAATAGGTAACTTGTAATTATTAACCTCTAAAAAATAAATAAAAATCATAATAAAATAATTTATAAAATAATAAACCTTTTTTTATTTAATAACCAAAAATTAAATAATTCATTTTCTATTTTAAAATGATTTTACAAGGATTTTTTCCAGGGAATTTCTGGTTGGTCCACGTGGACCAACCAGAAGGCCCCTTGGTTGACCTCGGTCAACTCTCTGACCGAGGTCTGTCCAGTGTCAGATCTTCGTTTTTCTTGGTTTTCACCTAATTTTCTAGTACATGATACAACTTTCACGACTTTTGTAGCCCTACCATAGGGCATTTACGCGCCCAAGTGTTTTTTCGACCTTCGGGTCATTGCATCTCTCGATACGCCTCGATTTACGAGCCATCTCCACCATGTTTCAAAACAACCCCACCACTTCCATTTTCGAATTGAACCCCTTTTGATCTCGCTTTGGCTCCATAGGATGCGCTCCGGATCGACCATGGTGACAGCTTGGTCTCCATCCATCTAGGGCGGGTCTTAGCGTGGTCATTTGGCCAAGTTCCAACCTTATCTCCGGCGAGTCACCGTCGAGGTCATATCTCGGGCATAGCTGCTCTGAGTTACTGCTTTTATTCACTTTTCTTGCAATTTGCGTTTCGCTTTAGCTCTAGGAACCTAGTTACATCATCCCTTTCCTGAGATATATCACCATTCACCTCCGCCGCTACCTCGCCGGAGCAAGCTCCGACGAGTCCCCTTTTGCCCTTTTCCGTCTCTATCCGCACCCAGGAGGGGAGAGGCACTTTGCCCTCACCCTTCTTAACGATACTTGCAGGTACCCGAAGGCTGAAGCTTGCCTGGAGGGTGATTTTGCTCGCACGGGAAGCACCCGGCGGCCTCGTCTCGTCTCCGACGTCGTGAGGAAGCCCTGGTGCAACCCTCGCCATTCTGACGCCCCCAGGCGCCAGTTCATCACCGCAAGATCTTAGGGGGTCCTCTCCGAGCTCCCCAAGTGGCCGGAATCGGTCAGGAGGGTAGTAAGAAGCTCTGATTTCCCGAGTTCTTGGCTATTCTTCCTGATCAGTTCGTGGCCGTTCGATCATCGAGAGGTCCCAGACAGAGCAGCTACCGTCGGATCGTTTGCGTGCCAGTCATCTGATCGTCCAAGCACCTTCTAATCTGGGTCGTTGCACGCGAAGGGGTATCACGCCCTCCCACTCAATCCAAGAGTCCGGTCTATGCTCACCCCTCCTCCTCTCGACACGTCGAGTTCAGGAGCAGCGCTTGGCAGGGTGGGCTCGCGCGCGGCGGCTCGAAGATGGTGAGGCGACTTTTTGAAATTTTAACTAAGTCCAAACGAGACTATTGGCACATGAAAAGATATTAGGTGTTTGGCCTTAATCTATCGCAAGCAATCCTAGAACTAGGGGTTCAATCACACAAAAGAAATAAAATCGAAAATCGGAAAACAAAGTAAAAAAATGCGATGAAAACTGATAAAAACCGTGGTGAGCCCCCAGGTGTACAAACACCTGGAAATTAGGCTCGAATGTCCAAGTGTCGGAGGGTACCTGTATTATTACAAATATAGGTCACTCTCTCACTTAAATTACAAAAATAAATGCAGGAAATAAATTCTACAACTAAAGGTGGAGCTCGGTCTTCAAAAATCTCTCCTCGTCTCCTCGGTGCTAAGCTGGCAGAAGCCGGCTTCACGTGGGTACGTAGGCGCCTAGAGTGGAGCACCTCCCTCGATCCGCGGTACCTCGCACAAAGTCAAACAGGAGAGGGGGTTAGACAACTCAACAGATATATCAAAAATAAAGAAAATAAAATAGCAAAAATGAAAGCCGCGAAATAGACAATCAATCACAATCACAAACAAAAACTGATCTACGCGTTGTTGCTCCCCGGCAACGGTGCCATTTGATAACTAGGGAATTCGAGGGTCGTACGGTTTCACAAGGCGAAACCGCAGTCGGTGTATTGACCGCTCAAAAATCCCTAATTAATCAACAATTAACCCACAATCAAATTAAACAATGACATGCAATAGTGGAGTTAAAATTTATTATTAACTCTACATAAAAAGGTGTGTATGTGTAAGTATGTAGAGGTCGAACACAGGGAGCAGACAGGTAGAACGAGGCAAAAATGTGCAGATGTGAATGTGAAGACTTGTCTATTTATGCTATTTTTTGTGGGTTTTTGATTTTACATTTATTTATTTATTTTTTTTGGATTTTATATTTTTGTATTTTGATTTTCATTTCTTTTATTTTATATTTTCTTTTTAAATTTTATATTTTTGTTGTTGTTTTTATAAATAGAATATATAAATAATATAAGAAAAGAGGGAATAAGGTATTTATAAAAATAAGTAAAAATAGTTAAAAATTAAGAAATAAAATGGTTTTGGTCTTTTTATATTTTTCTTATGTTTTTTTGATTTTTCTAGATTTTTTCTAATTTTATTGGTATTTTTAAAGTAAAAAATACTACAAACAGTGAAGAAAATCAAGATCTAAAACTAAAATGGAGAAATAAGATGGAAAACAGTAGCAAAACTTCTCCAAATTAATTTTCACTTAAAGATAATGAAACAAAGAAAATTCAGAGACAAAGTTTGTATTTTTAGGATTTTTGTAGGATTTTTAATATTTTTATAAAGGTTTTTGGGGTTTTGTGATTTTAATTCTTTTGTATTTTTTTATGATTTTTGGTTTGGAGCTAAAAGACACAAAATATATATTTTTGGGAATTTTCTGGGGTATTTTTATAATTTTTTATGGATTTTATAATGCAAACAGTGCTGAAATGGATGTTTTAGATTTTTAATAACTATTAATATGCAATAAAAATGGAAAATAAAAATATGATGTTAAACTACTATGCAACAGAGACCTATGATGATTTTTGGGGATTTTTTTTCGAGTTTAATAGATGCATGCAAAAAATACTGGAAACAAGGAAACTACACTCGGCCCAGGGTTGTATTTATAATTAAGGCAAAGTTCGAGGGCCTGCTTGTAAATTTCCCAAAAAGTTATAACTAATTAAAATGATTCGTGGACTGAATACAAATATCCCAAAACTGGGCCCCTTCCCTGCAAAAAGACCAAGACGCACGTGCCACGCACGTGCACCTGGCAAGGGCGAATGTGCAATTATCAAAACAATTGATGGCTCAGATGCAAAATGTCACAAAGTTGATAACTGCAGTCGAATGTTTCAGAACTTTAATACAAATCCAAAAATGCCCGAGGGCCAAGATTGCAAAATCACCAAGGTGCACGTGCGATGGCACACGCGCCTAGCAGGGGCTTCTACGTAATTATCCAAAAATCAAGGAAACAATTTACAAATGTTACATAAGTTTTTAAAAGCAAGTACAAGTTTTAGGTTTATAAAATAAAGACACAAAAATTGGCGGGGGTTAGATCGCAAAATACCCACGCCTGGGCGAAATCGGACGGTGCACGACCCTCCACTAATACACCTGTCGGCTTGGGAGGGCGCGATACCCCTTCGCGTGCAACGACCTAGATTAGAAGGTGCTTGGACGATCAGACGGCTGGCACACAAACGATCCGACGGCGGTTGCTCTGTCTGGGACCTCTCGATGATCGAACGACCATGAACTGATCAGGAAGAACAACCAAGAACTCGGGAAATCCGAGCTTCTAACTACCCTCCTGATTGATTCCGGCTACCTGGGGAGCTCGGAGAGGACCCCCTAAGATCCTGCGGTGATGAACTGGCGTCTGGGGGCGTCAGAATGGCGAGGGTTGCACCAGGGCTTCCTCACGACGTCGGAGTCGAGACGAGGCCGCCTGCAAGTATCGTTAAGAAGGGCGAGGGCAAAGTGCCTCGCCCCTCTTGGGTACGGATAGAGACGGAAAAGGGCAAAAGGGGACTCGCCGGAGCTTGCTCCGATGAGGTAGCGACGGAGGTGAATGGCGATGTATCTCAGGAAAGGGATGATGTAACTAGGTTCCTAGAGCTAAAGGGAAACACAAATTGCAAGAAAAGTGAATAAAAGTAGTACCTCAGAGTAGCTACGCCCGAGATATGACCTTGACGGTGAGTCATCGGAGATAGGGTTGGAACTTGGCCAAATGACCACGCCAAGACCCGCCCTAGATGGCTGGAGACCAAGCTGTCACCATGGTTGATCCAGAGCGCATCCTAGGGAGCCAAAGCGAGGTCAAAAGGGGTTCAATTCCCGACACGTGTATTAGTGGAGGGTCGCGCACCATCCGATTTCGTCCAGGCGTGGGTATTTTGCGATCTAACCCCTGCCACTTTTGTGTCTTTATTTTATAAACCTAAAACTTGCACTTGCTTTTAAAAACTTATGTAACATTTGTAAATTGTTTCCTCGATTTTTGGATAATTGCGTAGAAGCCCCTGCCAGGCGCGCGTGCCATCGCACGTGCACCTTGGTGATTTTGCAATCTTAGCCCTCAGAATTTTTTGGATTTGTATTAAAGTTCTGAAACATTCCACTGCAGTTATCAACTTTGTGACTTTTTGCATCCGAGCCCTCAATTGTTTTGATAATTGCACATTCGCCCTTGCCAGGCGCACGTGCGTGGCACGCGCGTCTTGGTCTTTTTGCAGGGAAGGGGACAAGTTCTGAGCTATTTGTATTCAGTTCGCGAATCATTTTAATTAGTTATAATTTTTTGTGAAATTTACAAGCAGGCCCTCGAACTTTGCCTTAATTACAAATATACCCCTGGCTGAGTGTAGTTTCTTTATGTTTCTAGTATTTTTTGCATGCATCTATTAAACTCGAAAAAAAATCCCCAAAAATCATTATAGGTCTCTGTTGCATAGTAATTTAACATCATATTTTTATTTTCCATTTTTATTGCATTTTAATATTTATTAAAAATAAAAAACATCCATTTTCAGCACTGTTTGCATTATAACATCCATAAAAATTATAAAAACACCCCCAAAAATTCCCAAAAAAATATATTTTGTGTCTTTTAGCTCCAGACCAAAAATCATAAAAAATACAAAAGAAAACTCATAAAAATCACAAAAACCCAAAAACCTTTATAAAAATATTAAAAATCCTACGAAAATCCTAAAAATACAAACTTTGTCTCTGAATTTTCTTTTTTTTTCATTATCTTTAAGTGAAAATTAATTTGGAGAATTTTTGCTACTGTTTTCCATTTTATTTCTCCATTTTAGTTTCTTGATTTTCTACACTGTTTGTAGTATTTTGATTTTAAAGATTCCAAAAAAATTAGGAAAAATCTAGAAAAATCACAAAAACATTAGAAAAATATAAAAAGACCAAAAACATTTTATTTCCTAATTTTTGACTATTTTTACTTATTTTTATAAATACCTTATTCCCTCTTTACTTATATTGTTTATATATTCTATTTATAAAAATAACAACAAAAATATAAAATTTAAAAAGAAAATATAAAATTAAAGAAATTAAAATCAAATTACAAAAATATAAAATCCAAAAAAAAATAAATAAAAAAATATAAAATCAAAAACCCACAAAAAATAGCATAAATAGACAAGTCTTCACATTCACATTTGCGCATTATTGCCTCGTTCTACCTGTCTGCTCCCTGTGTTCGACCTCTATATACTTACACCTATACACCTTTTTATGTAGAGTTAATAATAAATTTTAACTCCACTATTGCTTGTCATTGTTTGATTTGATTGTGGGTTAATTGTTGATTAATTAGGGATTTTTGAGTGGTCAATACATCGACTGCAGTTTCGCCTTATGAAACCGTACGACTGATGAATCCTCGTTTCATCATCTTTATTCTATCATTTTGGCCTTAAAAACCCTAATAAATACGTGTAAATAGCATTAATTCATGCATTTTAGCATTCATGCATATGTGTGTAAAGATTGTATAAATTGCGGTTTTTAAAGCCAAAATTATAGAATAAAGAAAAGAAAAGAAAAAGAATAAAATATTGTAAATATTTTATGACCCGAAACCCCGAGACCTAGGCATCTTGATGAATAGGTCGACAAGGAATAAAGTAGGGGGAGATAAGGGCAAAAATATAGATAAAATACCTATAGTTTTTATTAATTCTTTATTCATTTTGGGACCTATTTTTGGTTCCACTTTTTGTGCATCAAATAAAGAAACTTTGTACATGAAAGTTGTAGATAATAAAATAAAGAAAAATACAAAATTGATTTCACAGAAAAATAATGTACAGATAAAAAGTTATGGTCTGAATAAAAATCCAGAATCCCAACTTCCCAGACCCGTATCTCACAAATAAAAACTGCAAATGCAACATACTCACCTTTAATTGTATATATAAGAAAATAAGCTATCCAATGGCGGTGGTTTTGCATTTGGCGGAGCTACGGTTTGAAAGTTGAGTTTTTGACCCACATTGTACAGTGTACCGAATAAAATATTCAATTTATTCTTTATTCATTATTTTTGTATTTTTATATTTTTATAATGTTGTAAATATTACTTATAATAATTATGTACATTGAAATAAGAATAAAAACATAAATAAAAACAAAAATAAAATACTTAAAAAAATAAAATACATAGATACATTACCTGTATCTATACCTATACAAATAGCACTTTTATTTTATTAAGTGTATAAAATATATCATAAAATTAAAATAAAAATATATATTTGTGTAGATAAAAGTATTTTATAATTTTATAAAATCATAAATAAAAATAATAATCTTGAAAATACCTAAATAAAAATAGAATACTTAAATATATAGATATATATACTATAAAGGGCATAAATGCAAACTTGTAAAAATATACCTCATAAAAATAAATAAAAATTACCATAAAATAATTTATAAAATAATAAATATTTTTTTATTAAATAACCTAAATCTAAATAATTCATTTATTATTTTAAAACGAATTTATAAAATATTTTTTTGGGGCTTTTTCCTGGTTGGTCCACGTGGACCAACCAGGTGGTCTGGGATGTTGACCAGCTGGTCAACTCCCTGACCATAGCCCTGCACCCTTGTCAGAATGCCTGAGACCCCATCTTCTCGATTTTTCGCCGCTTGTACGTTGCTCGAGGGAGGACGCTTCCTTCACGAAAATTGCTCCTGGCACATCCTAGATCCCCGTCGACCTCCTAGATCTGCCCAGATCTTTGTGGTGCACCCGTGACCGCGCCTCGAAGATCGCCTCTCAGCCATTCTTTTCAAAAACCACCCAAAGACTCCATAACCTTTTGAACCCTTTTGACCCAAGTTGGACCCTTGCTTTGGAGCTCTGGATCGATCCCTGTGACAGGGGGATCTCCAGCTCCTTCGCGCAAGGCCAGGCGAGGGCCGGGAGGAGCTTCCACCCCCATCTCCGGCGTCCACCGTGAGGTACCTATCTCGGGTCTGAACCCTCGAGGTATTGCATTTTTTTTGCATTTTTCTTGCGCCTGTAGTTTCCCCGTAATCATTTCATTCATCCCAGCCGTTCTTATCGCTTTCAAATCGCCCACCTCCACCCCATCCGCTCCTCGCCGGAGTCACCTCCGGTGAGCCTCAACTCACGGCCTCTCCCTCCATTTCTCCTCTCGAAGGTCACGGCACTTTACCCGTGACCTTTCTCACTCGTTCCTTGCATGTTTTGGAGCATAGTGTACGTTTGGGCATTTTTGGAGACAGCCGGAAGCACCTGGGGCTGCTTCGCGTCGTCACCACCGCCGGAGCACTCCAAGGGACGCCGGCCACTTTTGACGCCCAGACGAGTTGTCAACACCTGTAGGAGCTTCACCAGCCCGTTTTGGAGCCCCAAATGCCGCGGATGAGGCGCTGCGAGGCTTGAGAAGTTCGCCCACCGCGGCGTTCTTCTCTGTTCTTCATCAGCGTCTCGCCACCGTTCGATCAAGGGCGTTCTTGGTGGCGTACAGCCACCGTCCGATCTTGCCCCCTTCAGCCGTCAGATCTTCCAAGCACAATCTAATCTCGGCCCTAGATTGCGAAGGGGTATCGGTCCATCTGCGCGTGACACGTGTCTCAAGTGAAGCGGAAGCAACCGTCCGATGCGCCCCTTATCTTGGGTATTTTGCTCGATCAACCAAGCCAATTTTGTATTTATATTATAAGCCTTACATTTCTCTGCCGTTCTTTAAACTTTTGTAACATTTGCAACCGTGCCTCGTCGTTTTGGATAATTGTGCAGAAGACCTTGGCAGCTGGGCGCACGTGCGCGAGCACGTGCGTTTGGTCATTTTGCAACCAAGGACTCCCTCTTTCCTGTATTGCTAATTAGTCTTAAAAGATGTCAGTTTAGCTATTCATTTCTGGAGATTTTATGTATCCGCCCCTATAGTTTACATTTATTGCGTTTGGGTCCACTCCTGTGCACGTGCTTGTGGCGTGCACTTTGGTGATTTTGCTATTTGACCCTCACGACTTTGGGTATTAAGATTTGGTCCAGGAAGTTTTTGAACAAGCTATATAATTTTCTGTGAATTTGCGCTAAGGCCCCTGCCTTTTCTGAATATTACAAAACTACCCCTGCATGTGTGCCTTTTCTTTTTGCTTCTAGTAATTTTTGCATGCGTCTACAAAACACCAAAAAATCCCCAAAAATCAAAGTAGTGTCCTGCTGTAGTGTAGTTTAACGACCTATTTTTTATTTTCCATAATTATTGCTTTTTTATATTTATTAAAAATAAAAAATGAGCTTTTTGTGCACTGTCTAGCTTATAAAATACCAAAAAAACATAAAGACACTCCAGAAAAATCCCAAAAAAATATATTTTGTTCCTTTTAGTGTGTTTTAATCTCAGACCAAAAATCATTAAAAAATACAAGAACAAACTCCTAAAAATTGCAAAACCCCAAAAACCTTTATAAAAATCCTAAAAATTCTACAGAAATTCTAAAAATACAAACTTTGCCTCTAAATTTTCCTTATTTTATTGTCTTTTATTGAAAATTAATTTGGAGAAGTTTTGTTACAGGTTGCCATTTTCTTTCTCCATTTTAGTTTCAGCCTTGCATTTTTGCCACTGTTTTCTTTATTTTGCTAATTAAAAATACCAAAAAGATTCTAAAAATTACCCAAAAATCCCAAAAACAGTAGAAAATTATAAAAAGACCAAAAATACTTTATTTCCTAATTTTTGGACATTTTTATCTACTTGTATAAATATCTCTTTCCCCCTTTTATTACATTGCTTTTACATTCCAATATTGAAAAAGAAATTAAAAAAAATTATAAAATATAAAAAGAAAATATAAAATCAGTAAATTAAAAATCAAAATACAAAAATATAAAATTAAAAATTAAATAAAAAAATATAAAATTAAAAACCCACAAAAAAATAGCATAAGTAGACAACTTGATCACATACACACACATTTTGAGCATTTTTGCCCCGTTCTACCTGTCTGCTCCCTGTGTTCGACCTCTACACAAACTTGCACTATACACATCTTGTTGTAGAGTTATAATAAATTTTAACTCCGCACATTTACTTTCATTGCTTGATTTATCTGTTGTGGGTTAATTGTTGATTAATTCGGGTTTCGTGAGCGGTCGCTCAGCGACACTGCAGTCCCGCCTTGTGTGGACTATTTTGACCCTCGCAAAATCCGAGTTTTTAAATGGCGCCGTTGCCGGGGAGCAACAACGCTTAGTTCGGGTCTTGTTCGTGATTGTGATCATTTGTCTATTTTGCGGCTTTTATTTTTGCTATTTTATTTTCTCTATTTTTTTGATATATCTATTGAGCTGTCTAACCTTCTCTTTTGTTGACTTTGTGCGAGGAACCGCAGATCGAGGGAGGCGCTCCACCCTAGTCGCCTACGCACCCACGCGAAGCCGGCATCTGCCAGCCGAGCACCGAGGAGACGAAGAGGAATTTTGAAGACCGCGCTCCACTTTAGTTGCATTTTCTTTCATTGAAGTTATTTTTGTAATTTTAAGTGAGAGAGAGACTATTTGCTGTAATAATACAGGTACATCAGACTTGGACTCTTGAGCCTAATTTCCAAGTGATTGTTCACTTGGGGGCTCACCGCGGTTTTGTCGGCTTTTCTTCGGATTTTTTTATTTTGTTTTCCGGTTTTATTTTTCATTTCTTTTGTGTGATTGAGCCCTTAGTTTTTAGGATTGCTTGCGATAGATTAAGGCCAAACACCTAATACTTTGCATGCACCTATAGTCTCGTTTGGACTTAGTCAAATTTAAACAGTTGATTCATCATCTTCGATCCGCCGCACCGCGAGCTCTCCCTGCAAAGCGCTTTCTCCTAAACTCAAGTGTGTTGAGCAGAGGAGGGGTGAGCCTAGACCGGACATTAGGGTTGAGGATTGGGGGTCAGCTTGTGATTCTTCCCGCTAATAGCAATTTCTGAACTTAGGGTGATTTCATCGGCTTGCATTTGCATATAGATAGGTTTCAATTCTGCTGAGCATCCTTGCATGTAGAGTGCTGGAGGCAAGGTGAGCATTTACGCTTTAGCATTCATCATCGTTTTGCCGCTTGCATTGCTTTGCCGCTCCTCTTCCTCTGATTTTGATCACCTAGGAGCTTAAAGGAATTGACTCCCCGATAGGATCGTGCATTTTTATTAAAAATCCAAAAAAAGTGATAATCAATAAAATTGGGACTGAAAATATTACTCGACCCTTAAATCCACCAAAAAGAAAATCTTGTATTGGGGCGAGTAATCCCCTCATTGTCTTCATTTTACTTGCTCACGCACACACTAAGGTTAGTGCCCAAATCCCATATTCAGCCCCCTAAGTGTTTGTGCAATTTTGGACTTCTCGCCTAACTCTAAAACAGACAAGATAAAAAGACCGCATTTGTGGTCTTCACCGAGTTGAGTAGGTGAATTGAGGGTTTGACTTGTTTTCATTTTTGTTTGTGATTGTGTTGTGTGTGTCCTAGATCATCCCCGCGCATTTGCGCCTTCTTCTCCACTCTCTTGACTTGACCGTCGTGCTCTCCCGATCATTTTCTTTTGTTTCGAGATGGCCGACTGGAGCGTATTTTATCCGGACTTTGCGGATCATTCGTTCACTCCAGCTGGTCCACCTCCTTTTTTCCAGGAGGACTTTGCTCCTGACTTTTGTACATATCCGCCTCAGCCACAGTATCAGACCTCGGATTTTTACCCACACCCACCTCCACTTCCGTATTATCCACCTTCACATCCACCCGAGGCCGAGCTGTTGGAGTCACCTTTCATGGAGTCCACCCTTGAGCACTTGACCCAGATGATGGATCATATGAGACAGAGGATTGACCACCTCACTAGTACCAATAAGAGCGACCATGATGTTCCACCATTTGATGATATGGGTTCACTCGAGGATTTCCATGAGAGCTTGCAATCGCCAAAAATACAAAAAAATGAGAAAAAAATTAAAAACACAAAAAGAGATTGGGAGACTTTTGGTCGAGTTAGACTATGAGGAGAGCGCTCACTTGCCTGATCCTTTGTCCACACATGCATTCACACCCGGTCCCACCTTTGACCCCGAGGATGCCACTGTACAGACTGCTCTTGGCATACCTCGTGTATATGCTGATTCCGACTTCCTCCTTTGTATGGAGGAGGTCCAAAAATTCAAAAAAATGATGACTGAACCCGAAGTGGTGGCCACCATACATGAGATTATTCGTGCCCCACTTCAGCAGGCCATGACCGATTTATCTGCTCCTCTTCCCAAGAAGAGAAAGCGGAGGAGCAGATCTGAGCGTCATATCTTGACCATGGCCACTGCCCACGGCATCACACACCGCCCCATTCCTAGGAAAAAGAACACTGCCACACCTTTCATTAGCTGCACCATCTCTGACCACACATGTGATCACACTCTCCTAGACGGCGGTGCTTCGATTAGTATCATACCCTTCTCGCTGGTACAGTCTCTTCACTTAGGGCCTCTCAAGAAGACCATGATGATCGTACAGTTTTCTGATGGATCAATAAAGAGGCCAAAGGGTATCCTTGAAAACGCCGTCATTTCGATTCAGGGCACGAGCTACACTGTTGATTTTGTCGTATTGCCCATGGAGACCTCCACAGGGGAGCATTCTCCAATCATCCTGGGACGACCATTCCTCGCCTATGCGAGAGTCGTTATTGACTACGGATCAGGAGAGATTCGCTTCCGTCCTGCTGACGAGAGCGAAGCATTGATCACCGCACCCACTGCTGACCAGAGACCTGCACCTGATGTGATTTCACCTATCTTGGCTGACCCCGAGGACTATGATCTATATGAGGATATCAGAGAGACCTTCTTCATGACCGATGATGAGACCCGAGAATTCCTCTCCAAGGAGGAAAGCTCGGAAAGCATAGACCTTGGTGTTTTCGCTTCCTGTGATTGGCGATGTGTTGATGACATCCGCGGGATCTACACGATTGACACCATTGAGCGGAGGGCAGATTTAGAGACTATACAGGACGGACATGCTCTGATTACTTCCACTGATGAGTCCGCTCCTGTCCATGTAGATACTGATGAGACTAAGGCCGAATTTGATTTAGTTGCTTTTCTTCAGAGATTCAGACCTTTTGATGAAAAAGATGATCCAGTTGAGATTATAGAGGACGAACAGAGTTCGACTACTTCCACCGATGACTTCGTGCCTTTTGATTTTGACCTGGATGACACCTCGCTGGACGACTCTGAGTACACTTCTTCCGATGAGGATGAGTTCGTCCCATTTCACTTCGACATCAGCGAGACTCCCAAAGCCGGACCTAGTCACACTTCTTTCACTGATCCGTCTGTGCCTTCACACCCTAGGACCCCGGAGGACCTTCACTCTGTCGACCCTGATCGGCTTCCGTCCACTGTGGACCCCGATGTCGACCTGCATCACACCAGATCCATTCCTCAGCGGTCCCGCAAGAAGGTTCTCTTTCAACCTTCTTGATCATGTGTACATCCATCTCTGTTGTAGATTCTCTCCTGTGACACTCTTTCCATCTCCCGTTTTTGCTCGTCTACCCATTTCTCGTGTTTGCCTTGCTTAGGACGTACTTTGTCCTACGTATACGAGGGGTAGACGAGTTGAGTGTTCATTCTTCGTTCCGTGTCATCACTCCTGTTGTTGCCTATACTTAGGGCTTCTTCTACCCTATGTATAGGGGGAGTGGTGTGTACATCCCCATGATCTATTTCATCTCTTCGAATATCTTTTCATCTTTTCTTCTTTTCTTCTTTTCCTTTTCTATCTTCTGTATCTACCAAAAAGGTGCCGCCCTTGTAGACAGTTTTCCATACTTAGGACGTACTTTGTCCTAAGTATAGGGGGGCTGGCACCCCGAGTTTCTTCATTTATCTCGATCCTCTCCATTGTCTCCTCTTCTTGTCTATACTTAGGGATATCTTACCCTAAGTATAGGGGGAGACAACCCGAGTACGATCTGTTCATTCCCACCCTTGACCCTCCCTGCTTTGTGTACAGTCTGCTATGCTTAAGATTATTTGATCCTAAGCATAGGGGGGACGGTCAACTTCTTATTGGTTCATTCTTTGATGCATTCATCCATTCCTTTATTCATCCATTCCTTTATTCTTTAGACTTGTCTATACTTAGTACGAGTTATGTCTTCTCTTTTCTCTCCGATCTATGAGGACATAGCTCAAGCTAAGTATAGGGGGGTCGTATATACTGTGTATATACTTTAGCCATAACTCGTACTTTCGTATTTTCCTAATAAATATGGCTAATAATTCTTTAAAATTCACTAAAAATCCTTAATAAAAAGATGTGATTATTCCTCAAATTCTTTTTTGTATTTACTGATTAATAAATCAGGTGAAAATGTTTTTTGCAAAATGTTTGAAAAATAGTTTGAAAATCTTTGTGAACATCTATTGAAAACTATTTTGAAAATATTTTGTTACATGTTTTCAACCTATGTAAAAATGTGTGGTTTGCGAAATTTCTTTTCTTTGTGTGAAATACTAACTAGTTGAAAGTCGACGCTAGCGCATCTGAGACCTCTGCTGAATCAATCAGCCCTCTAATGACGCACTTCGACCTCTCCCAGGCTTTTTCCGGAGTCATACTTCTGGCCTATGGCATCAAGACAGTGCGGGTCCGGATCTCCTTGCTTTCGACTGAGGGGAATGAATGCTGGCTGAGACCCTCTGGGGGGAAAGCTCTATTTTATGATGCTGAGGGGAAAGCTCTATTTTATGATGTATCCAACAACCGAATTCAAAATAGAGTGGTTTCAGATTTGGATAATATTCGCGATTGTGGTCGCCCTGTGATCTTCAACCAATTGTGTGCATCAATAGAATTACTTGGAGTCAGCGCTATAGCTTAAAATGTTTGAAAAATGATTTGCAAATGGTTTGAAAAATGGGTGCAAAAATGTTTTGAAAAACCTATATACTGTTTTGAAAGCCTTTGCAAAATGATTTTCAAATGTGTGTAAATGATTGCAAAAATGTTTGTAAAAATTATTTTGGACTATAGTTTTCAAAAATTGTGTGAAAAGCTTGTGTCAAATAAGTTTGAGGAATATTTACATCACACCAAAATCCACTATGTACATATGTATAAAATTGACCACTTACCCTGTAAATTCTGAAAAGCCACTTCTCGTAAATATAAGAAGCACTCCCGTGTACATATTTTAACCTAGTTTTCATCCAAAATCTTTTTGTTTTCAAAAATCCCAAAAACATTTGCAAAATTAAAATCCAAAAACATCTGAAAAATCTTTTTGAAAAAGACAAAATGCATATGCATCATCATCATCTTTTCAAAAATCCATAAAAAGTTCAAAATCTTGAAAATTGCATCACAAAAATATTTCCTGCATTGCATTGCATAGCATTCGCATTTTTCGGATTGAGTTTGATAGTTGAACGAGTCTAAGTAAAATCCGGAGATTGGAGCTTGATTGGACCTTAAAATCTACCTAATAACAGGAACCTTATAGGAATTGGATTTGAGGTACTTCAGGTCTAGTTGACTTAATTCTTTGAGGATCACGGGACTTGGTTCAATGGATTCTTGACTGCCTAAGTAGAGTATTTCGGAGCACACGCACGACTCTTGTTGATAATGACCTAACTTGGACACCTGCACCTTTCACATGGCTCAACTCAGTTGGAGTGGTGAGGGGATTGGATTTGCCGGTATGAGACGCACACAAGTGGAAACATTTGTCCTCCTCTAGGGAGGGAAGTGCACCCCAACCCGTCCAGTGATTAGGAAGTCTAAAGACAGGAGGCTGTGGGTTGCGATAAAGCTTCAAAAGAGGGATAGTCTAGTGGCTCAAGAGGAAAAACTCCTTATGTAAATGCTGCTGTATATAGTATTAAAAAAAAAAGAGTTCAGACATGTACAAAAATAAAAAGCCTGCAAGTATGTACAAAGTCAATAAGCAAGCTTGAGTTCCAAAGTCAAATATGTGAGCCTGCAGCAGGATGACTTGACTACACTGGTCTTGCATCCCAGGATAGGTAGCTACACTGGCTATCATCCATTCTTCTCTTCACCCCCTCCTCTTGAGCTGGTTGCCACTTGAACTTAGAAGGGAATACCCCGCTCCTCGAGGATGGAGTTATTGGATTGGGGAATCATTGGGTTGTCGTACTGGAGAAGTCAGTTTCTTTGTCATTCTAGTTGGGGAGAGCCACCATCACTTACACTGTACGAGTCAGATTCATAGTCGTAAGGGTTTGCGTATGAATTGAGACATTTCTGACCTGGCTATTGAGGAGACTTGGACAGAGTTTTGAGATTCTCAGGGACTGTTGGATTTCAAATTCGGTTCTCATTAAGGTTCCGACCGCACTAAAATTCCAAAGGTCCGACTTAAGCTCCAAACTTTGATTTTGTGAAGACAAGTTTGATGATCAAATAAAATCCATCTTTCTTCTTTTTCTTTTCTTTATTTTTCTTTTTCTGCACTTATTGCATAAGTGTTTGCTAGGGACTAGCAAAGGCAAGTATAGGGGGATGATGAATCCACGTTTCATCATCTTTATTCTATCATTTTGGCCTTAAAAACCCTAGTAAATACGTGTAAATAGCATTAATTCGTGCATTTTAGCATTCATGCATATGTGTGTAAAGATTGTATAAATTGCGGTTTTTAAAGCCAAAATTATAGAATAAAGAAAAGAAAAGAAAAAGAATAAAATATTGTAAATATTTTATGACCCGAAACCCCGAGACCTAGGCATCTTGATGAATAGGTCGACAAGGAATAAAGTAGGGGGAGATAAGGGCAAAAATATAGATAAAATACCTATAGTTTTTATTCATTCTTTATTCATTTTGGGACCTATTTTTTGTTCCACTTTTTGTGCATCAAATAAAGAAACTTTGTACATGAAAGTTGTAGATAATAAAATAAAGAAAAATACAAAATTGATTTCACAAAAAAATAATGTATAGATAAAAAGTTATGGTCTGAATAAAAATCAAGAATCCCAACTTCCCAGACCCGTATCTCACAAATAAAAACTGCAAATGCAACATACTCACCTTTAATTGTATATAGAAGAAAATAAGCTATCCAATGGCGGTGGTTTCGCATTTGGTGGAGCTACGGTTTGAAAGTTGAGTTTTTGACCCACATTGTACAGTGTACCGAATAAAATATTCAATTTACTCTTTATTCATTATTTTTGTATTTTTATATTTTTATAATGTTGTAAATATTACTTATAATAATTATGTACATTGAAATAAGAATAAAAACATAAATAAAAACAAAAATAAAATACTTAAAAAAATAAAATACATAAATACATTACCTGTAACTATACCTATACAAATAGCACTTTTATTTTATTAAGTGTATAAAATATATCATAAAATTAAAATAAAAATATATTTGTGTAGATAAAAGTATTTTATAATTTTATAAAATCATAAATAAAAATAATAATCTTGAAAATACCTAAATAAAAATAGAATACTTAAATATATAGATATATATACTATAAAGGGCATAAATGCAAACTTGTAAAAATATACCTCAAAAAAATAAATAAAAATTACCATAAAATAATTTATAAAATAATAAATATTTTTTATTAAATAACCTAAATCTAAATATTTCATTTATTATTTTAAAACGAATTTATAAAATATTTTTTGGGGCTTTTTCCTGGTTGGTCCACGTGGACCAACCAGGTGGTCTGGGATGTTGACCAGCTGGTCAACTCCCTGACCATAGCCCTGCACCCTTGTCAGAATGCCTGAGACCCCATCTTCTCGATTTTTTCGCCGCTTGTGCGTTGCTCGAGGGAGGACGCTTCCTTCACGAAAATTGCTCCTGGCACATCCTAGATCCCCGCCGACCTCCTAGATCTGCCCAGATCTTTGTGGTGCACCCGTGACCGTGCCTCGAAGATCGCCTCTCAGCCATTCTTTTCAAAAACCACCCAAAGACTCCATAACCTTTTGAACCCTTTTGACCCAAGTTGGACCCTTGCTTTGGAGCTCTGGATCGATCCCTGTGACAGGGGGATCTCCAGCTCCTTCGCGCAAGGCCAGGCGAGGGCCGGGAGGAGCTTCCACCCCCATCTCCGGCGTCCACCGTGAGGTACCTATCTCGGGTCTGAACCCTCGAGGTATTGCATTTTTTGTGTTTTTCTTGCGCCTGTAGTTTCCCCGTAATCATTTCATTCATCCCAGCCGTTCTTATCGCTTTCAAATCGCTCACCTCCACCCCTTCCGCTCCTCGCCAGAGTCACCTCCGGTGAGCCTCAGCTCACGGCCTCTCCCTCCATTTCTCCTCTCGAAGGTCACGGCACTTTACCCGTGACCTTTCTCACTCGTTCCTTGCAGGTTTTGGAGCATAGTGTACGTTTGGGCATTTTTGGAGACAGCCGGAAGCACTTGGAGCTACTTCGCGTCGCCGCCACCGCCGGAGCACTCCAAGGGACGCCGGCCACTTTTGACGCCCAGACGAGTTGTCGACACCTGCAGGAGCTTCACCAGCCCGTTTTGGAGCCCTAAATGCCGCGGATGAGGCGGTGCGAGGCTTGAGAAGTTCGCCCACCGTGGCGTTCTTCTCTGTTCTTCATCAGCGTCTCGCCACCGTTCGATCAAGGGCGTTCTTGGTGGCGTACATCCACCGTCCGATCTCGCCCCCTTCAGCCGTCAGATCTTCCAAGCACAATCTAATCTCGGCCCTAGATTGCGAAGGGGTATCGGTCCATCTGCGCGTGACACGTGTCTCAAGTGAAGCGGAAGCAACCGTCCGATGCGCCCCTTATCTTGGGTATTTTGCTCGATCACCCAAGCCAATTTTGTATTTATATTATAAGCCTTACATTTCTCTGCCGTTCTTTAAACTTTTGTAACATTTGCAACCGTGCCTCGTCGTTTTGGATAATTGTGCAGAAGACCTTGGCAGTTGGGCGCACGTGCGCGAGCACGTGCGTTTGGTCATTTTGCAACCAAGGACTCCCTCTTTCCTGTATTGCTAATTAGTCTTAAAAGATGTCAGTTTAGCTATTCATTTCTGGAGATTTTATGTATCCGCCCCTATAGTTTACATTTATTGCGTTTGGGTCCACTCCTGTGCACGTGCTTGTGGCGTGCACTTTGGTGATTTTGCTATTTGACCCTCACGACTTTGGGTATTAAGATTTGGTCCAGGAAGTTTTTGAACAAGCTATATAATTTTCTGTGAATTTGCGCTAAGGCCCCTGCCTTTTCTGAATATTACAAAACTACCCCTACATGTGTGCCTTTTCTTTTTGCTTCTAATAATTTTTGCATGCGTCTACAAAACACCAAAAAATCCCCAAAAATCACGTAGTGTCCTGCTGTAGTGTAGTTTAACGGCCTATTTTTTATTTTCCATAATTATTGCATTTTTATATTTATTAAAAATAAAAAACGAGCTTTTTATGCACTGTCTAGCTTATAAAATACCAAAAAATATAAAAACACTCCAGAAAAATCCCAAAAAAATATATTTTGTTCCTTTTAGTGTGTTGTAATCTCAGACCAAAAATCATTAAAAAATACAAGACCAAACTCCTAAAAATTGCAAAACCCCAAAAACCTTTATAAAAATCCTAAAAATTCTACAAAAATCCTAAAAATACAAACTTTGCCTCTAAATTTTCCTTATTTTATTGTCTTTTATTGAAAATTAATTTGGAGACGTTTTGTTACAGTTTGCCATTTTCTTTCTCCATTTTAGTTTCAGCCTTGCATTTTTGCCACTGTTTTCTTTATTTTGCTAATTAAAAATACCAAAAACATTCTAAAAATTACCCAAAAATCCCAAAAACAGTAGAAAATTATAAAATACCAAAAAGACTTTATTTCCTAATTTTTGGACATTTTTATCTACTTGTATAAATATCTCTTTCCCCCTTTTATTACATTGCTTTTACATTCCAATATTGAAAAAGAAATTAAAAAAAATTATAAAATATAAAAAGAAAATATAAAATCAGTAAATTAAAAATCAAAATACAAAAATATAAAATTAAAAATTAAATAAAAAAATATAAAATTAAAAACCCACAAAAAAATAGCATAAGTAGACAACTTGATCACATACACACACATTTTGAGCATTTTTGCCCCATTCTACCTGTCTGCTCCCTGTGTTCGACCTCTACACAAACTTGCACTATACACATCTTGTTGTAGATTTATAATAAATTTTAACTCCGCACATTTACTTTCATTGCTTGATTTATCTGTTGTGGGTTAATTGTTGATTAATTCGGGTTTCGTGAGCGGTCGCTCAACGACACTGTAGTCCCGCCTTGTGTGGACTATTTTGACCCTTGCAAAATCCGAGTTTTCAACGACCCTCGAATTCCCTAGTTATCAGTATGATATATGCTTTTGGAAAGTTTATGATCAATACCAACTCCCAATAGTCGAATGAGAAACTTAATAATAAAACCGTGAAGTAGATAGTGTAAAATCGATCTTATACTTCAGGTTTATTCTAAGTCTTCCAATATGCAGGATGTACAGGTATTAGGAATACCTGAGGGTGATGTGATCATAAACGATTGTATAACCATGATGCTTCCATTCCTAGGGAGTGATGAAATGGGTCTGGATTTTAGTGACTCCTCTCGTAGAGAAGTGATCTAATCTTAGTCCAAATGTTGGACATTGATCTGAATGTGATTCAGATACAATGAGAAGATTAGATCTACGATATTGATTTAATCAAGCATCTATGGGAGGTCCGCAAGATCTGGATTTGAGATTTGATCTCAGTGTCCAAGTCACTCTATGTGGAACAATACAATCGCCCTGTCCTTATCTCCAAGTATCTACGGAGAAAGCGCATTATCCTTGAAAGAGTTCATGCAATCTTAGATATTGCATTGAGATTCCCCCTTTCCTAATAGGAGAGGAGACGGCCACCAATTCCTATAAGGAAAGGGTAGACATCCATTGTTCCTATATGGAAAGAGGGAGCCTCCTTTCCATTATCTCCAAGTTTAATTGATTTAATTTTGGGATTAAATCATATTGATTTATCAATATATATTGAATCTAAATTAAATTAATTGTTGTTGGTTTTTACAAACAAAATCTTGGCCATTGAAAGAAGCACAAATCAATCTCAACCATTTGTGAACAACAACTTCTCTCTCTCTCTCATTCTGTACACACCATCTCTCCCTCTCTGTCTCTTGTGTCCGTCCACCATGATGCCCTAGAGAGAGTCTCCATTGCTGCAGCATCGTCATTGTGTTGTCGGATCGTTTACTCACAGATCTCTGTCTCCTTTGGCATGCCTCGCTCATGAAGAAGACATCATATCTCGTGTGACGAGATCAGGAGATCCACTGCTTGGCATCAATATGGATTACGAGGAGCACGCGTTTCATCAACGCGCTCGCAAGCATCTCCTCCGTCGGATCGGACTTGAGACAGGAGGTCTCTTCGTTTAGGGACTCGATCGCAACCACGTTTCAAGAGGTAACCCTAATACTTGTTTGTGGTTTAGATGAAACGATCCGAGAAGTGTTCTTGGATCTTGTGGTTTCATCGCATGAAAAAAATTCAAATTCCGCTACCTCGAGCAACTAGTGTGACTAGTCGCTCCCGATTGCATACGATGTGATCCTCACGCTTCTGTGATGCACTTAAGGATCTTACCATATTCTTCATTCTGACCACTAGCGTTCAATTCCGACCCTTTGACCACATTCGCCTCAAACTTTTGCACCTTCTCCCATAGCCTAATACCCTCTAGATACCTTGTGCTTCGGCCAATCTTGTGGAACTTTCTTGGATACAAGATAGTTCACAACATTAACATACCATGGGAGTGAAGCCACAGACAAAATGGTATCATATGGAAAAGTCTCTCATATGGGAAGTATTGACTTCTCAGAAATCTCTACATCTGTGATATAGGAAAGGTGATTTGCCACAATATTCTTTACTCCAGATTTATCTTGAATCTATAAATCAAACTCTTGAAGAAGAAGGATCCATCTGATAAGGCATGGTTTGGCACCCTTGCATGTAGGTACCGTTTGGTAGTATGATCCTTGTATATAATAACATGTGAACCAAAGAGGTAAGATCTGAAAATTTCTAATGCGAACTCTGCTACTAACATCTCCTTCTCCGTAACTGTATAATTACAATTGCTTCATCTAGAGTCTTGCTAGAATAGCGTATAGAAAAGGTATCCCATCCCTTCTCTACCTTAAAACAACTCCAACTATAAAATCTGATGCATCTGTCATGATGTCAAAGGGGAGAGACCAATTAGGTGGCAGTAGAACATGAGCACTATTAACCATGGCTTTCATCTGATAAAATGCAAGGAGAACTTTCTCATCAACAACAAACTCACTCTCCTTGCATAGAAGCTCAGTTAAAGGTCTAGCGATCTTATTGAAGACCTTAATGAATTGCCTATAAAATCTAGCATGTCTAAGAAATTTCCTCAATTGCTTCAAATTCTACGATGACTCTAGTTTGGAGATCACATCACTCTTATCTGGGTCGACGTCCATACAATGTTTGGAGATGACGTGTCCCAATACAATTCCATTAGTCACCATAAAGTGACTCTTCTCTCACGAGAGCACTAAGTTTATCTCACAACAATGCTGAAGTATTCAGTCTAAATGATCAAGACATATTTCAAATCTATCCCCGTAGGCTGAGAAATCGTCCATGAAAACCTCTAGAAAACTACCTATCATGTCGGCAAAATGACCAACATGCACGTTTGGAATGTAGTGGGAGGTTACACAATCCAAAGGGCATCTATCTAAAGGCGTAGGTGCTAAGTAGACAAGTAAAAGTAGTTTTCTATGAATCCTCATGAGTGATTGCAACCTGATTATACCCTGAATACACGTCCAAGAAATAACAGAACTCTCTCCCTGCCAACCTCTCAATAATCTGATCAATAAAGGGTAGTGGAAAGTGATCTTTCTTGGTAGTTGAATTCAAGAACCAGTAATCTACGTAGACATGCAATGAAGTAGGTACACGAGTCCGAATTTCCTAACCATGGTTATTCTTTACAATAGTAATCCCATATTTCTTGGAGACCACTTGTAAAGGACTGACCTACTTGGAATCTGAGATGGGATAAATAAATCCATCATCACATCATTTTCGAATCTCTTTCATGAAAACATCCCAGAGATTCGGATCAAATGGTGTTGAAACTCACGGAAGGGTTTCCTATTATCCGCTAAGCAGATATGATGCGAGCACAGAGCTGAACTAATCTCGCAAGGTTCGAAATATTCCATCCAATGTCCTTGTGATTTCTCTCAAGAACCTCTATCTTGTGAGATTCTAGTTCATCGATCTAATGCAAACTAAGTATGACTGAAAATAATTAGGGGGGTCCCACAAGGAAGGCATACTTCAACATCGAGAGTAAAGCTTTAAGCTCAGTTGGGGTCTCAATCGGCTCTATTATAGCCACTACAACTGCACTGGTAGAAGGTATCTGATCTACACAGTGTGTACTATCCATCGTGTCTATTGTAGGCTCAATAAGTAAAACCTCAAAAAGATATGCAATGAATGATCTCTGCTGAGAAAGGAATTGCTCATCAGGATGTTCAGAATCCTCAACAAGTATTTTAAAATCTCTGACGGAGGTGTCTCATAAATATTCTCAAAAAAGGAACGTGTCTCATGAATCCCATAATGTACCTCAGAAAACTCTGAATGATCCTCAAAATACAGCTTAAACTGCCCATCAGTAGACAACTCGGAATGATCAACAAGGGAAATCAAAGTGACTGTGACTTCCAGAAGGTCATTCTACGAAAGGAACTCCTGGGTGTCCATGAAATCAGTGAATAGATCAGTGTCTTGAAACTCAACAAGAAAATCACAGTCCTCAGAATCTGGTGTAATTTTCTCTCTCTCATATGCTACTGCTAGCGGTGATAATGGCCTCTGATCTATTATCCGATCTATCTTCACCTTGTCACTTCGAGAGTGAAGGTGATCTCTTTAGTACCATCATCCACTACTACTTCAGTCGTTCGAAGGAATGACCGGCCAAGTATGATGGTGGTATGGAATAATATTGCAGAGGTATCCATATCCATAACAACAAAATCAATCCGAAATCTCATTCCTTGCACCGTTACAATAACGTCCTAAAAATGCCTCTCGGCCTCTTGATCAATCTATTAGCAAAGTGAAGGATCACCCTGGTGGATATAAGAGGCCCCAACCCAAACTCATTAAGTAGCGAGGATGGCATGAGATTAATGGAGGAACCACTATCGAGAAGAGTACAATCAAATTCTTAATCAAAGATGTGGCAACGGATGTGAGGTGCTCCCTTATATTTCTTTTTGGGCAGGAGGTTGCTAATGGCATGAATTGTGGCCATGGTAAAGACGTGCTTCTTTGTTTTCTTTGTTCTGATCTTTCTTCGTTGATGCTTTTCAGTAATGCTTCTTTCATTCCCTTTTTTACTACAGACATGTACTCCATGGCCTTAAGAAGTGGCATCTCTAAAAAGATGTTCTTAAGTATATCTACCACTCCAAGATCAGATAGTTTTTTTAATTTTTGGTTTTTTTTGTTTTTATTAAAAGCAGAAGGAAATAGAACAAAATCATGAGAAACCCTGGACTACACATTTCTCTTATTTAAAATATAGTCATTATATATATGTGGATAAGTAGATTCAATCTTTACAATGTCATCCGCTACAGAAATATAAGGAACAAAAGGAAACATGATAGGATGCCTGGTCTGTTGGTGTAGAAGAAGAATCCACGACGATCTTGTTCTCCTTCATGGCTAACTCTGTACTACATCTCTCTCTATTTTCTTTTTGAATTTTTCTGAATAATGTTGGGGAAGAAGGAGGTGGTGATGGTGATGAAGAAGATGGTGAAACGCTAAGATCTATCTCTGCTACACTGGATCGCTTCTCCATGGGTGATGAAGATGATGAAGTCAATGAAGCTCTCTTAATAAATCTCCCCAATACCAACTGCAATCTCCTACCACTCTTAGGATGAATGGCGTCAGATAAACAAGTAAAATCAAGGTCCATACCTGTCTTAGGTGTGGGTGGGATATGAGCTACATGTTCCTTGCATCTGAAATTGTTGGGATTGGCTTCAACCTGTGTTGGGATCAAAGTCCTCGTGGTGGTCAAGTCATTAAGTTACTAAGTCAAAGTATTCATATTCTTCATCAATAATGCAAGAGTTGATCTAGTACAGGATTCACCGAAGGTGCCTCTGGATGCTCAATGATGGGCTGTCGCTGAGACTGGTAGCGTGGAGGTTGTTAATATATAGAGTAGTGTTGTTGATAATGAGGAGTAGGAGGATATGAAAAATATCTATAAGACTGAGATTGGTACTGATAGTAGGGCTGATGAAAATATGCAGACTGCATCTGCTGCTGTCCATGTCTCCAGTTCTGGAAGTGTAGTGGAGAGGACAAGTGAGGCTGTAACTATTAGTGTTGGAGTTGTGGTCTCCCTCCCTGAAAATGATGGATGGGCCTCTGACTTTGCTGTGAACCCAACTGACCTCGCCTTGATGGACAGGGCTAGTTGCGCTCTTGATCGAACCAAATGTCGTTCACCTCCTGAATGAGAGGTGGAGATGGAGACTGCTGCTTAAGAATGTAAGGGAGCTCCTGTTGGTATAGTATAATCTGATGTGACTGCTACGAGCCCTAATCCGAGGTATGTACGTAGTATACGTACTAAACTATACATGGTCCTCTGGTACTCTTTTGTGTTGGTGTAGAAGATGTATGCCCATGAGTAGATGTATTGGACACGTCGCTCACACTCTGACATGCACTAATCATACTGATAAGAAGCTATGTATACTTTGTGATATCATCCATCTTATCCAAGTTCTTTATCCTCTGTTTGATGATTTAAAGCTTCTCAAGCTCCTTGGATAGTTTCTCTATTATGTTCACTTTGGATAGGTCATTTCCTATGATGGTTAGATCTGAATTGTCCACCCTATTTACATCATGTGATGCCATAATACTGACAGCCATGTGGAGTACTGCAGGAGAAGGAACATGATGCTTCTGAAAAGCACATGAAGAAGAAAGAGCTGCAGAGCTCTCTGCCATCTCCTCAAAAATCTGATAAAGGACTTCCTCATCCTTGTTGAAGTATGACCCCCACCACAACCAGCATCTAGCAGCTTTTGGTTCTCAATACTCAAACCCCCAAAGAAATTCTGCACAAGATTTGTCTTTGGTATATCGTGATAGGGGCATTTCTCCATCAATTCCTTAAATCTTTTCGACGCCTTATGAATAGGCTCATGGGACATTTGTGAGAAATTGGCAATCAATGATCGCATTTGGTTAAGATGTCCAAGTGGATAATATTTGCTTAAAAAAGTGGACCTCAACTCTTCCCAAGATGTTGCAATCTTTCCCAAACTAATAATCCAATATAATGCTCTGTCCATGAGACTGAACATGAATGTTGTCATCTCTACTACCTCTAACGGGATGTTAGGGTAGTATATGGTGCCACATATGCGGTCAAACTTTTAGAGGTGTACATAAGGTTCTTTATTGACGTGTCTGTGGAATATTGGGAGTAGAGGTAGAATGGTGGTCTTAAGCTCAAAATGCCAATGAATGGCAGGTTTTTGAATCCTTGTATTGTTCTGTCTTGCACCTAGATTATAGGAATCTTTTAGTGCATGCTTAGCCCTTGGCTCAACTAATGGATTTCCTCCCCCCTATTCCCACCTTCCTGCTCCTCCTCTCTCCTATCTTGTCTATCATTGCTCAGCTCTAAAATCATATATCTCAATCCGTCCTGGATGTCATCTTGTTCAGTCAAGTGTGCCAAAATGGCATGTATGGAATCTAACATCGTATTGTTGATCTCGCTCTACTCTACCATGGAACCCTTGCCCTTTGATCGAATCAACTACTCTGATTCTGACTTTGAAAAGGTGTAGGGAACTAGATAGATTAGTCCGAAAAAATGGTGGAGTCTCAAATGATAGTTTGAGATTAGAGTCAATCTCAAACAATAGATTAGATGAGTAGATGAATGATGTGGAAAAAGAAGGATATTCGGAAGTGAATCTTCCTGAATAGAAAGTGACCAAACTGGAGTGTGAAATGAGCTTGCAGAGTCCGAACATGAAATACTCCAATCCGACAACGATGTCAATAGGATAGATGTGAGAATATGAAGGTCAACACAAGAAGAATGAAAGGAAAAGGCGCAAAGGGCGTGGAAGGTCTTCACACTAACTAACAAACACATACAAACCCTCGATTCACCAACTGGACACAAGTGAAGATCGTAAAAGTTCGGTCTTTTATCTTTTCAATTTTAGTTTTAGTGAATCTACAAGAAGTTACTTACTACCAAGCATACAGGTGGAGTCACCCCTATCGCCTAGCGTATGTTCTCAATCCTCCACAATCAATGGAACTATCTTCATATGCTGTTAGTTTTAATATATAGACCAAAATAATGATGATTTATCCTTACGTTTCTTTTAAGATCGAGTTTTCTTTAATAACCCTAGTTTTATACAGTAATCACTTTTTCGAGTTTTTTCAAGTAAGCAGTCTAAAATAAATTTTCCAATTCTTTTTTATTTATGTTAGCAAACCGGGAAAGGAAATCAGAAAAGTCAATGCGCGATGAAATCAATGGTTCATGTAATGGAAGATATGCATACCTTTCGCCAACACTCTACATGCAAAGAGATCTATGCATAAAATAAAGACAAAAAGAAAACAAACCTAAATGATGTACGAGAACCATCTGGCAAGAACAAATTAATTTGACTAAGTCCAATTCTACGATCTATTCTATAGGAACATATATTCTTTTAGGGGCTTTGGATCTAATCGATTACCCGGCTCAAGAAAGATAATAATTTCTACTTCTAAGGGCTCAAGCACACAAAACCTCGAGTAAACAAATAAAAATAATGTTGATGAAAACAAAAATTAGTGAGGTCCCCTAAGCATACCGACACTTGGTGAAACAGAACCCGCACACACAAGCTATATAATGGCCCTGGAAAAACAAAAAAAAGACAAGTAATAAAAAAATAATTATAATTTTTTACAAGATTAATAATTCAAATAGAAGTCTAAAAACCAAGAAAAAATGTGCTCTAAAATTCTGCTTCTTCCTCCTACACTCTCATGCAACTCGGTGAAGAAATGAGCCACCTCTGCTTCGCTCACATGCATCGACACTCCTAGGAATGCCATCCTCACTCATCGGGCCCTCACAAGAATGAGGAAACAAAGAATATGTAAGAAACACAGTTATGATATTATGAGTAGAAATATAAGAAGAAAATAAAACACATAATATAGACAAACAAATAGTCACACACATAAGTAGATAAGAGGCAAAATGAAAAGCGCAAGTGAAATGGATTTCAAATGAATCCCTAAGTCCGATCTTGGGACGCTTTTGGTGTCTGACAAATCAGATCATGCAAGTGATGTGAATGCTCCCTCATGGCACGTAGAATTCAGAGTGAGTGCTCACTCCTCAATAAGATGCAATCCACACAATATATATACAAGAAAATATAGATAAATAATAAAATGAATAAAAGGTAAGAAATAAAAGACATAAAATATGAACACATGATAGAATATATGAACAACAGATATGTTACAAAAATAACAAGACAAAAATAAAAAGAAAACAAACTGGTATCTACACCCAAGAATAGAGGGCTAAAAGGAGAAAAACATAACAACCCACACCGTGCCTCCCCGGCAATGACACCATTTGTTAAACACTACTTTAGTTAGTTTTTATTTAATAAAATTATTCACAATGTGAAAGCGTTGTCGCATCCCAAAGAAGCGTCAAACAAAATTTATTTAATAACTCTAAAATCAAAATAAATTAAAAATGTAGCAAAAGAGTTTTGCTATTTATTTACATGTATAACGTATAGGATCGAACTCAAGGAGGCTACAAAAATACTGAGGGTTATTTAATTCAATGGAAAGCATTGAAAGAAACAAGACAATTCTATGCACACTATCCTTGGGTTTTTTTGTGAAAATTATCTTTTTAATTTTTTTTTATGAATTTTTACTTTTTATTTTTTATTCTTCTCCGATTTTAGAAATTTCTAATTATTTTTAAATTTTTACAATTGTTTTAAATTTTTGAAAATAAAATAAAAAAAATAAAATAAAAACAAGTAAAAGAAATAAAAAGAAGTTAGAAAAGACAGTTTTTTGGATTTTCTAAGTATAGGAAAAATAGATAGGAACTTAAAATAAATATGTTTTTGGCTTTTTGAAAATTTTCTGATGTTTTTGTAATTTTTATTGAATTTTTAGAAATTTACTAGGCTTTAAAATAAATCAAACAAGAAATAGTAACAGAAAATAGTGCCAACGTTTTTGGATTTTTAAATATATAATGAAATAAAAAATTAAAGAAATAAGCACGAAAGGAAAGATAATTTTTTTATTTTTCTAGAAAGCATTTTTGTAAAATGTTTTTGATTTTCTGTGATTTAAAAAGAATTACTTAGTATTTTAAATGTTTTCTATTTTTTTGGTTTTTATAATGAATTAGCCAATGAAAACTAGTCAGGAAATAAAATAAATCAAAAAAATAAAATTTTTTGGAATTTTTAGAAAAATATTTTATTGATTTTTTATTGTAGATAGGGAATATTTTTGTGAATTTTTATCTATTAAAATAATAAAATGATAAAAAAATCAAAATAAAAAATAACATAATAGATAACTATAACAAAAAGCTTAATGTGAATTTATGAGACTTTTAATGGAGTTTTGTTATTTTTTATTTCCATTTATCATGCAAAATAATTTGCAGGCTCACAGGTCATGGATGTAAAAAAATATTTATGGATTAAATGCATAACAAAGAAATAAATGTAGGGGCCCAACATGCAAATTTTCCAAAAACACTCTAGTCGCGTTGGATTGGATATGATTGCAATCACTTTAATTTCAGAGGCTAAACAATAACAAATAAATTCCAGAATTTCTTGCATTTTTTAATAAAACAAATGCATAGCACATGAGGAAGTTCAAGCAGGACTCAAAGGTAATTAAAATAAGTAGAAGGGAAAGAAAAGCAAATGTTCAAATTACTACAATGTGACACGTGCCCCAAAGGACTTATTTGCAAAATTGGAAATGAGCAGGGGCTCAAGTGAAATATTACACTAAGTACACATGGACTGATCAATGGTTGCAATGTGTCTGGATGCTAATCAGATGGCTAAGAAAGAAAGAGTGCGAATGTCTCGTATCTGGTCTAGGGCTTTGATCCTTATTGATCGTGAGTTACCCTCTTTAATTAATGATAATTAATGCGTGAATAAATGAATTTTCATTTGTTGTAGGCAGGTAATCAGAATCAATCAAGAAATAACCACTTAATTATGTAATTATTTAAATTTGATCGAAGCAGTTTTATGTTTATTTATCCTGAGAAAGACCCAGGGTCAAACTCGAGGAGGCAACAAACTAGGTTAATGTCTATCAAATTCGTGGGTGATTTTTGAGGCGTAATATTTTTGGTATTTTTATTTCAATTTTTGAATGTAATTAGAAATATGGCCAGTTTTATGGACTAGAAAATTAATATCAATCAAATGATGTCTACAAATTACAAAACTTAGTCGAGATGTGAATAATAGTTAAATGAATGCACTATACTTTTTTTGGAATTTTCTGATGTACTATGAATATTTTATGAATTAATTAATGTAAACAAGGTGAATTTCAATGATTAACTATAACAAATATTAAACCTCCTTATTTTCAGGAAATAAAATTACACAAGATAGATCAACAAATGAACTATCCTAGAAAATCTTAAACTCTAAAAATAATGAGTTTAATACCTTTTAAAAATTAATTACTGAAATACACAAAATAATTTTTACTGGACAAAACTTGCATGAAAATGCAATTCTTTTTAGGAATAATGTAAAACACAAGTAATTCCATTATCCACGATTGTTTGGCAATTTTTCAAGTAATGGTTAATGATATATGAATTTCTAATCATAGATTGGGTAAAATATGCCATTTCTCACAAAAATAATTATTAATGATGGACCACGTGGTATAAATATATATAGATCATGCCATGTAGAGAATTAATTGAGAAACAAATTGCAATTTTTCGAATTACAAAATGATGCAAAAATGATGTTCAAAATAAAGGAACAATCTAGGATTCTGTTTGCAATATTACAATAATTAACTAAAATAGAAAATGATGTCCGAGGACTAAGTTGAAATTACCTAAACCCCATAGGGTTTTATAGAAAAAGTCGATACTAAAAGGTTTTGGTTAACAATGGTTAGGCTGAATTTAGGAATGATACCTGGATTCCACTTACTTTTGATGAAGATCTCAATTGAATGTGCTCTTAACCCACTGCACTTCTTGAATCTCAATCTCCTCTTGATGAATGGTCACCTTCCCACACTTATCATGTGATGGTTGATCCGATCCGGTTGAACCTGATTCTATATCGATGTCTTCTTCTCTCCTCCACAGTGCTTGACAAACTAGAGAATTAATTAAAAAATAAAGTGCAATTTTTCAAATAATAAAATGATGTAAAAATGACGTTCAAAATAAGGGAAGAATCTAGGGTTCTATTTGCAATATTACAATAAATAAATAAAATAGAAAGGCAATATGTGGGTTAAATTGAAATTACCTAAACCCAGAGGGGTTTTATAAAGAAAGTCTAGTAGGTCAGGTGCGAAGCACGTGACCTCGGTGCTGGGGTTCTCTGTGCAAAATGCTAGGATGTCAGGGGCATCTTTGCAAAAGATTCCCTGGCGCACGTGCCATGGACGTGCGTAGGGGCCTCGAGCTTCATGCACTCAGTGGCTAGTAGAGGAGAGCAGTTGGTGTGGTGGAGGCGGAGGATCTTCGGCTGTGGGTGATGAACAAGCAAGGCGGAGTGGCTTCTGCTGCGTAGGGGCACAATGGGTGGAGCTCGACGACGCAGAGGCATGGCTTCCTCTTGATGAAGGTGGAGGAGTCCCACCCTGGTGGCTCTTACATGGAGGAGGCATCTCTAGAAGTGCTCCGTTGGGCGAAGGTGAAGGCTGAAGCGCTCACTCTCATTGTCGGAGATGAGGCCTGCTGCTTAGCGGAGAAGATGGGCGTGCATCTTGAAGGCGATGGAGCGAGATGTTGAAGAAGAACTCTAAAGGTAGAGGGAGGCAGAACCTCCTCTTTTGGTTGTGGTTTTCGTCAAAGGGGCATGGAGTGGTGAAAGAAGAATCATCAGTAAAGTTGCAGGGCCTTGTGCTGTAGGCAGAGGCCTCATGGTTTTCGGTGAAGAACGATCATAGGATGGAGCAATAGAGGATGGTGGTGCGGGGTGCGATGGAGCAAATCGGGTGTGAAGAGGAATAGGGAGTCATTTGGTGGAGGACTAAGGTGGAGGTTATGATGGTGGCGGAGGATATCAGGCATAGGGTTGAGATGGCAACACGATACCTGACGGTGCTTGTGGCCGGAGCTAGCAGCAGCTATGGCAGTGCTGCAATGGTGGGATCGTGATCTCGTTGAGGCAGAGGAGCTCTAGATGTCACCACCGAGCTTCTTTGTGAGTTGGTGCTAACAACAAATGTTCTAAAGGGGCATCGACTATGGTCATTAAAAATAGGAGGCGAAGGGGGTTCCAGAGATGGAAGGTGAGTGGCGGCAGTCGACCGCAACATGAGGGGGAGATGGGATCTGATTGGGGTGATTGATCGGGAAGGTGTGTTGACAAGATTTGCGAGATTGAGGGAGGTGGAATAGGAAGGTGGCACGGGAGAAAGAGGCAATAGAGGGATTCACGGGCATCAGCACGGTGATTGGAAGAGGGCAGGGGCAGCGTAATAGAAGATGAGCCTCGACCGTCCGATCGACCGAGATTGGGCGGCTGAGGTGATGCTAGGTGGAAGTTCTTTTATTCTTATTATTTATTTATTTTATTATTTATTTTATTATTTTATTATTTTTTAAAGATAAAAAATCTTATAATAAAAAGGTCAAAAAATGGATGACATGTGGATGCTCCAGGAGCGGCCATGTGTCACTCCCACAAAAATCAGAAAATAAATAAGAAGATAAATAGAAAATAAATATCAAACAAACTTTGATTGAAAAATTTTCTTCAGAAAAGCTACTCAACTCGATGAGATCTACAACTTTCATATAGAGACCAAAATCAAAATAGGTCGTTTGCACAAAGTGATATTTTTGGGGGTACTCTATGTACATAGAATACCTTGATTTTTGGTTTTTGTAATTTTTTTAATTTTTACATAAGTTAAAATATAGAAAAAATTGATAAAATCAAAGACAAATATTTACACATTAATATAGTTTTTATTTTTATTAATTAATAAAATAAAGAAATAAAATTAAGTATGATAAAAATGACTTTTGTATAGACAATTACTGAACACTTAGACTCAGTTAGTTTCTTTGATATTGGTTTTATTTTGGATTTAGATTTTACACATTTTGATAAAAATTTAGTCAAAGAAAATAAATGAAAAAAAAAAAAATAAAAAGAGTTAAATATGTCCATACAATAATTGGTCAAAATTGGGTACAATACACAATGTACAAAAGAGACCCAAAACCCAACTTTCACATATGAGCTCCGATTCACTTGAACTTTGTCTTGTTTTGAAGGTAATTGCACATTTGTTCAAAGTGAGTAGGATCAAATCGGACACTGTATGATGAAGGAATCAACGTTTTAGTCCGACATATATGAAATTAGGGTTTGGGTTTGTTTCTCAATTATTCCAGTTACTGATTTTTTTTGTATTTTTCCTTTATTCTTATTAGTGATATGTACATAATGGAGGTGGTTTCAGGTGATTTAGAATTAGCAGGGAAATTAGCTTATTTTTACAGGTCAGTTATGCTGAGATTTTTGGGTTCTTATTTTATGCAATTATGAATGATAAAATGCGATTCTTTTTTACTTGCCCATGAACGTTAGTTATGCAATATATATGATGAAATGCAAATGAATTTTGGCGATATAGAATTAATTAATGTTTTTTTAGAGTGATGAATTAGATATTCATCATATCCACGACTTGGAATTAAGGATTTACATACGACCATGATCGATGAGATCTCGTTTGATCTTCGCCCAAATCATCTCTGGTATGTCTTGACATGTTCCTACTATGATGCTCTACCGATCTGAAGGCTCAAATATGTTCGGGTCTTCTATGATCTTGATATGGAGTTCTAGATGGTCGAAGGGTAGAAGACTGCTCCATATCGCGAATCCTAGCTCTACCCAAATCACCTGCAATAGATTATCTCACTCAGAGCAGAATCTTCGACTCATTTATTAGCTCAAAGTGAGTTCAATTAATTTTGAGTTTTGGTGGAGAAGATACTGATATGATAAATTGAGCTTTGCAGCTTTTTCAGAGTGTTTTAATTTAGCAATGTACATTAGTTGTTCTTGCCATTATTTTTCAAACTGATTTTTTTGTATTTTTCATTTATTCTTATTAGTGATATGTACATAGTGGAGGTGGTTTCAGGTCATTTGGAGTTATAATTAAAAATCAGGGAAGTTAGGCTATTTTACAGGTCATTTTGCCTGGGATTTTTGTCTTCTTATTTTGTGCAATAATGAGTGATAAAATGCAATTCTTATCAAAACATGCATGAATGCTAATTATACAGAATAAATGTAGAAATGCCAATGAATTTTATAGATTTGATCTTAATTAATGACTTTTATAGTGATGAATCTGTGATTCATCATTAGGCAGGTAAAAAGTCAATGGAAAATCAATACCATCGGAGATTTGGCTACAAGGTTGCCTGCAGCTGGAGATTTGGCTACACTAGATAAGCTCCAAAAGATATGTGGCTACACTGGTCACGGTCCATTCTCTTCTCAACTCCCTCTTCATGAGCTGGTTGCATTTGAACTTAGAAGGAAATCCCTCGCTCCTCGAGGAAAGAGTAGCTAGATTGGAAAATTAGGGTTACCTTACTAAGGAATACAGTTTCTTTGACACTACTGATGTGGGGAGCTCCATTTCACATTCACTATACAAGTATGAATCAAAATCATAAGAGTGCATATGAAAAGACATGTTTTGACATGACTATTAAGGTGAACTGATGAAAGGATAGTGGTACTTGAGATTTATTAAGAAACTATTCTCAACAAGGTTCTGACGAACTAACAATCCAAAGGTCTAACTAAGCTCCAAACTTTGATTTTATGAAGACAAGTTTGAAAATTATAATCATTCTAAGTTCTTAATTTCCTTTTCTTTGTTTTCTCTTTTATCACTTATTCTCCAAATAAGTGTTTGCTAGGGACTAGCAAAGCTAAGTATAGGGGGTGATGAATAGTCATCAGTTCACCTTTATTATTCTATTTTGGCTTGAAATCCCTAGTAAAATACTTGTAAATACAACTACTTGCATGAATTAACATCTAACATTAATACACACATTGAAACCCAAACTAATGAATAAAGGAAAGAAAAGAAAAATAAAGGAAGTATCCTTTATACTGACAAACCCTAAGCTCCAAGACCAGGTCAAATATTTACTAGGTCGACCATGAATAAAGTAGGGGGAGATAGGGTGAAATATTGTACAAAATTAGCAAGAAAATCTTAAGTCATACAAATACAAAATACTATGTAAATAACTCAAACTTACAATATTTTATTCATTAGTATATGCACTTCAAACAATAAAGTGTTAAACACAAAGCTTGAGTTAGCCATGAGAGCCCGAGGCGAACCATTTCTATAATAAATGTTATTGTAATCTTTGATATATCAATAAAGGTTATTGGTTTATTCCACTTTTTTTCTGAGATTAAATAAATGAATGCACTTATAAGGTCCCTTAGTACAATTAGGGTTATGTACCATGGTCAATTTAATGATCATATAGTTGATTCAGTGGTTGAATCATAGAGGCTGGTGCTTGGATGATATGTAAAGAGTTAGATTGAATATTCATAAAGTACTGTCATATAATTATTAGGAGATGATCTCCGGACAGAGAAGGCGACAACAATCCTTCTCTAAATGCCGATATCTGACCGACCTCTTGATGTAGGCCCTTTGCATAGGAATAGAGATTCAAAGGTACTAAATAAGTTAGGTCAAAGATTTGACTTAACGATATGTTGTGTACCGTCACAATATATGCATGCATTCTCTGACTAGAGATATATGCATTACTATATGGTCTAAGTATGTTCACTTGGCAACCGTTCGATTGATGACCTCATCAAGGTCTATACACTAGTGAGCTGAGGTGCATACGAGGGCATACAAGTGATACGATCTCTCAAAGGGATCATACATGTTCGCTACTAAACTAGAAGACATAAGCTCACTAATGAGAAATTGGGACCAATCGAATTCCCTGCGTGGTCGTCTTACTTTGGAAGCACGAGAAGAATTTGTAGGTATGATATATGCTTTTGGAAAGCATATGATCCATACCAATACCCATAGACTGAATGAGAAACTTAATGATAAAACATTCATGAAGACTGTCTAAACATGTTCTAAATTTCCGGGTTTATTCTAGGTCCACCAGTATGCAGTATGTACGGGTATTACAAATACTTGAAGGTGATGTGCTCATAAATGATTGTAAAACCATGACACTACCATTTCGAGGGAGTGATGAAACAAGTTTGGATTTTAGTGACTCCTCTCAGTAGAGAAGTAATCTAATCTTAGTCCAAATATTGGACATTGACCTGGATACGATTCAGGTGCAATGAGAAGATTAGATTTACAACTTTGATTTAATCAAATATCTTTGAGAGGTCCCCGAGATCTTGGAAATATGGTCTAAATGTCCAAGTCAATATATGTGGGACATGCAATTGCCATGTCCTTTTATCCAACTATCCATTGAGAAAGCACAATATTCTTGAAACGGTTCAAGAATATTTCCATTGTTGATAATATATCTAAGCAATGAGAAATTGATAATCAATGTGATTTAATTACCATGAATAATATGAATATGATTTATATTATTTAGATACATGAGAATAAAGATCCAAGATAATTAAATATGATTTAATTATCAAGGATATAGATAATGTTGATATCATTATCCATATTAATCATATGTATTATAAATGTGATTTTTAATATATTTGAGAGAGCTAATTGCAATGGGTATTTATGAATTAAATGTTGATTTGAATTGGATTCACATTGGACAGTTAATTGAAAATACAATTTACATTTTATTTTTGATGTATGAACATGCTTTACATTTTTCAATGGCATGATTGAAATTGTCACAAAATAAGTGAGAAATATTTTTGTGAATAAATTTGCAAAGAAGTTGTTACAAATTTTGAAGGATTATGCGAGGTAAAAGATCTCACATAATTGGAAGGAGGAGGCCACCTTCCTCTTATGGAGGGTGGACAACCACCCTTAAGTCCTAAATCAAGGTGGCCATCCACTCCATGATTCGAAGGAGGCTTGCCTCCTTCCTAATCCTTCTATACTTGCTGATTTAATTCAATTAAACTATATTGAAGATTATTCAATATATTTAATTTAATTTAAATTAAAAAAAAATATTGTTGCAAATTTATGCAACAAAAATTATGCCATTAATTAAAAGGACAAAACAATCTAAACCATTGATTTTGTGAGCATATGGATTGTGATCCATGGACATCCAAAATAGTATAAAAGGAATGGTATCCCTAGCCTTTTATTTCTACAACATAATTGTAAGAGCAAACTCTCTCGTCCATTCTCTCTACATGCCCCATATCTCTCTATCTCTCAAGAAAGGCTGACTACATCTTGGCCTAGAGAGCATCGCAGTCGTCGCCACATCGTTGTGCTGCCAGATCGACTGCTCGTGGATCTCCATCTTCTTAGTTGCCCCTTTCCCATGATGAATACGTTAGATTTCAAGAGATGAATACAGGAGATTCATCGCTCAAATCATTGACTTGGATTTCGAGAAGCATGCATCTAATCTAGACGCTCGCAAGCATCTCCTCCATCGGAGTGGACTTGAGAAAGGATTTCTATTAATTTAGAGACAAGGATTTCAACCATTCTTGAAGAGGTATTCCTATATTTTGACTAAATGATTTGAGAAGTGTTCTTAAATCATGTGATTTCATCTCTTTAAAAATTTTAATTTCCATCATCTTGACAACTAGTATGACTAGTTGCTCTTGATCACATTTGATGTGATCTTCATGCTTTTGTGATGTGCTAAGGCCCAAACCCTAGTCTTCATCTTGTACATATTAATGTATAAAAAATAATAAAAATATTAGCAAAGAAAAATCATGCTAAATACACTTGGTACACTCCATTGAAAAAAGCTGCACAAGGACTTCATTGATAAACATCATCTATATATGAACTCAAATTTAAACAAACTCACCTCCATTATATTTTAAATTAAATTATCTATAAAATGAAGCAGTTTCATTTAAGTTGGAATCAAGATGCAAAAACCAATAAATTGGGGTATTATGGTACTTGTACAACTGTATATAAAACCAATTATTACATTCTTTATTTGTAGTCTCTTTATAATTTTAAGTCATTTCGCATATTATTTAACATCTACAAAAAATAACAAATACAAATTAGCAGCAATTAAGATAGAAAAAAATAATTAACAAACTCTATTGTATAGGTACAATGTAGTTATGTAACTCATACTTGTATTTATTTACACAAACAAATCAAATAATAAAAATATCAAAAAATATATAAATATGTAATAAATGATGTTGTAAATATGAAATTTTTGTAAATATGGTATCATGTATAAAATTATAAAATTAAAATAAAAATACATAATATACATGTATATATACCTATATATAATAGTATATAATAATGGACTATATTAAATAAGAATTTAAAAATAAATAAAAATCACCATAAATTATTTTCGAAAATAAGAAACATTTTTCATGTTTTAATTTTTAAATAAAACCATTTACTATTTTATTTTGAATTATTTCATATTTTAATATATGTTTTGTCCTGTAGTGGTCTACGTGCACCAATAGGAATCCAGGGAATGTTGATCCCTTGGTTAACATACTCTCCTCTCATGAGCATTGTCCCATACATATCAAACCCCTCACCTTCCCCTAATTGTCATGCCATCTCTACTCCTCTGATTGCCTTGATTCCTTAATAAAAGCTGTTCGTCAGATCATTCCACACCACTCCCTAATCCTTGGTCTCACCAACTCCCTTCGATCGATGCATAAATCTAATTTGAAAATCACCCCTCGTGACCGTTATAAAAATTTGTCTCCCTCCTCTAGCCAAAGTTTATATGATTTTCGCCACCATAACCCGTTAAAACCACAACTGGAGTGCTCCCTAGTGGCTGGAGGCAAGCCCCTTGATTCCAAGAGAAAAGGAGGATGATCTAGATCCATAACTACCGACAGAGCCCTGTTGGGTTCTCTACTCCCAGGTACTTAAGACCAGGTACGAGCTATTTTGTTAGATTTTTTATTTCATATTTTAGTTCTTAGCTTAGATTAGCCCTTTATTTACTTTTATTTCATCTTGTTTTCATTAAAATCTAAAAATCATAGTCGTCGGAGGTCTATGATCTTTCCATCATTCACAATGATCCAACCCTATTCCAACCACACCATCCACTCCATCATCTTCCCGATCACTTTCTTTTTCATCTCGATAATCTTTCAACACTTGATATTGCTCAGATCGAGTCATTCATCCTCCTTTTCTATCGCATTATCGGAGATCTCTGCCCCTTCACTCCATTCGCTGTTCTACTTCAAATCTTGGTCTAGGAGCTTCATCCTCAAGCCCCTTATTTTTTTTGTGTAGGCCCAGGCAATAGAGGACCACATCTAGGGTGTCATGGAGGAGTCCCATCATTCTTTAGAGACTCTCCAGATCAAGATTGATGGTCGGAGCAAGGAGAATCGATAAGAGGAAGCTCACCCAGGAGGAGCTTCTTCCTTGTTCTTTCAGGTGTCCCTAATGTTGTCGGATCGAGAACACGATCCAGATCTAATCTAATCAGGTAAACGGTACGTAAACCTAGTCATTCGATCAAGTTAAGTGGCACCTATCACTGTCAGATAAGAAGCGCCTCCACGTGACTCCACATGCGCCTCGCTAGGTATATTGCATGCAAACCTTTGTTTTTTATATTTATTTTTAAGTACTGTAAATATTATATAATTAGGTTATTTTGCTTCTATACTGTTGACCTTTCTGAATATTACACTTAGGTCCTTTTCTAGGTCACCTCACATGAGGCAACTTTAGTTATTATTCGATTTCCACCTTATATTCGTAGGACCTGTCACAAAATCAATGTTTATGTCTTGAAAATTACAAATAGGTCCTTGTATTGTTGTATTAATTTTATTTGTATATTTTGCTTGTATTAAATATTACTTTTATGCCAAAAATTATGATAAAATTAAGATAGATGCTTGGACGATAGATCTTGTACGCGTAATTTTTATTTGACATTTAAACTTATTTTCCTATTTTAAAAAAATACATAAATGCATTTTTTGTCTAACAATTAAAAATAAATAAAAATTCAAATATGTTCCAAAAATTCCAAAAAATTCTATTATATAAATTATATTATATTCTACCACATATCCAAAAATCACTAAAAAATACAAAATATAAAACTTAAAAATAAAAAAACTATAAGTCTTATAAAAATGATAAAAAATTCCAGAAAAATCCACAAAAATATATCTTTTTATATCTGAATTTTGTTTATTAAATATAGTATAAGTTAAAATAGTTTAGAGCTTATTTTAAAATTATAAAAAATTTTTAAAACCATTAATAAATTGTAATATTTATTATATTCACTATTTTCACTTTCTATTGCATTAAAAATCCTTAAAAATTATAAAAATATCCTAAACATTCCAAAATAGTGAAATTATTTAAGACCCAATATATTTCTTTTACTAATTTATCTTATTTAAGAACCCAAAAAATATTACTTATATATTATATGTATTATCTATATATCTATTATTATTTATCTTATTTTAAAAATTAAAAAGAAATTAAAATTTTTAAAATAAAAAATATAAAATTAAAAGAAATATAAAACATTAAAAAAACATAAAATTGTGTGTATAAATAAAAACCCATATAGAAATATGAAAAGATAAAGTTCAAAAAATTATATTAATTAGCAATAGTTAATGAGAATATTCTACCTTGTTTTCGCTTCCTAGTGTTAGACACTCTTCCGTACTTATGTATATACATCCGTTGAAGAGTTATAATAAATTTTGACTCTCATACGTTTCATTTTGATACATATTATGGGTTGATTGTTTATTTAAGAGATAATTTGTCATCATAGTGATTGTTGATCTTTATGGATTAATAGACGATCCAAAACCTCTTAGTCACTTGTCCTAATAAAATTCGAGGAAGGGTAGCATGAGAATTCTATGCTTACTTTAACAACTAATTGGAATCATAAATATCTATTGGAATAATAAATATGTACTAAGTAAGGGTGTATATTGTATAGTAATATCCAACAAATGGATTGTTTATTGGTTGCAATGGATTAATTATTAATTTAATGTGATTAAATTAAATTTATCCAATTAAAATAAATAGTATATTATTCATATGACTGAAACTCCCTTGGAAAGATTAATTATGAGAATTTGATTAAAAAATGATTAATCAAAATTTGAATAGAATATGAAGGATCATAAGATAACATCCACGGTCTCTCATCCAGGCAAAGGGTTCTATTGTTATGGACTGTACGACGGAGATGTCAATGTAAAGTCATAGTTCCAACGTACATGCACACATAGATCGGGCTCTTTGCTTCTCAAAAGAGACATGCCTTCTGTGTAGTGACCTCGGTGTTGTTCCTTATATAACTGAGGCAGTATTGGATTGTGCATATCAAGTGTTATTCTTGTTGATGGTTAGTTCAATTGACAATAAGTCAACATCACCTTAGAGAGTGGTGGGCTCGGGTGTTAAATCCCTAATTGAGAAATGCAAGTAGGAATTACAAGGCGGAATGAGTTCATGCTTCCTTCATCTAAGTTGTATTTCATCATAGTATTGGGGTGTAAAAAAGGTGGAAGGGAGATCCTAGATCTTTCTAGAGATATAAGAGTAAGTATATCTCTTGCTTTGAACGTTTGCAAAGGGAATGGAGTTTTGAAGTATTAAAAGCAAGACAACTTTGATATGAAATTCCTTAATCAAAGAGATAAAACATGAATATATACATATATACATATATATATGTTTATATGTTCTAATAAATGCATTTCATAATCTCAGAAATGGAGTTCATGAACCCATTTAGTTAGCTTCTGGAGGCCAACTAGTTGACTGGACTAAATTATTTGGATTGGTTCTGATATTTGGAACTTATTCTTTCTGCATAACGCATCGGTTACGTTCTGACCAAGAACAACCACACGAACCATGTATCAGTGGAAGAATTAAATCTTATGATGAAGAACATTCATTGGCTCGATGTTATAAACTAGTCTCTCTGTCAAATGTGCTACATAAGAATCATGTGGACATAGAAGTTGCCAAAGATATAATGATGAGTCTGAAAGAGATGTTCGATGATGCCAACCGAATACAGTGTTACAACCTACTAAAAGACCTGATTCACTACAAGATGCAAGCAGGGACCTCAGTTAGACAAAATGTAATAAAAAAATTTGTTTACCTCTCTGAACTGGATATACTTATGGCACAGATGGATTCATATATGGAGTTTTACTTCATTCTATTGTCTCTGACCAAATCTTTCAACAATTTTGTGGTACCATACCACATGAATAAACTATGGTTGACAAATGTTGAGCTCACATCTTCATTGAAAATCTGCAGAAGACGTCATGAAGAGGTAGAATCATGCAGGTAGTGCAATGGTTACATAGGTCAAGGGAAAGCACGATCGAAAGTATATGTCTTAGTAGGGTCCCACCCATAAGTAAAAGAAGAAGAGTCAAGCTATTAGCTCATCCTTCATTCTTCCACACTCATGGCATCCTAGAAAGATAATGCTGGTCATAACTAGAAGAAGCTAGGGCACTAGAAGCATAACTATCTAGATTACCAAAAAGCTGTTGGAAAAGGTATGTCCCTAAAAGGTATGGAGTCTACTTTCATCATTAAAATCAATTTTCTTGTAGAACGAGAAGGTAGTCAGGTCATACATTTAGGTCCTTATGTTCATGTATGCAATTTGTTGCATATATTTTAGGAAACTAGAAATCTTGAGGAAGGGGAGATAGTTAGGGGATCTGATGCAACTGTTGCAATAGTCGTCATCAGTATGTGCATACTATAATTTTTTAGTGGGAGAGTCATATTACTTAGCGAATTACTCTATGTTATGGATGTTAGAAAGAACTTATAATATGTATCTAAATTAGTTAGAAATGAATATCCATTCTTTTTTATGAGTAACTTATCATAAGTTGCTATTGTAAACATATTACAAATGGTTTTCTAACTCCTAGTGAACTCTTTGAATTGTGAATTGATGATTGTATCATGAAAGTTACTATCATTAATAAAAACCCTAAAAGATCTAGAGAGGATGAAAATCATTTAACTGTGATTTGGCATCAAAGGCTCGGTCATGTATCTATTGATAGGATCAATAGATTGGTAAAAGATGAACCATTACATTTTCTAGAGTTCTGGATTATAGAAACACGGATAGATACATAATTTGTCTCTAAAAAAGAAATATAGGTACAATTAAAAAAAAGGATATGAACCAAATGTACCACAAAAGAAAGCTGCAAAAAAGTCAACTACTCGCCGCCTATCGTTGCGGCAACTACTCCTGCAAACCTGTCAAATTCATGCAAAAAGGTTTATGAGCAAAGCACCTAGTATGGATGTAAAAAACACCTAGAAAGGTAAAGAGAAAGTGTACAAGAAACAGTTGTGAAAATTCACAAGTATAAACAACTTCCACGTTACCAACATCCACCAAGAAATAGAAAACCCACAAGTTCCATGTTAAACGACTTCTGCAAATCTGCCTTATAAATCCAATCTGAATATGGACATGTGTTGAGCAACAATTTTTAACTATAAAGATAGTAGGATAACAATGAACATATTACTCAAGCATCGTGGATAGTCTGTGGTCTTGATCCAGGTGGGACCTCCCACTCTGACTCTAAAATAAGAAGAAGTCCTTAGGGTTGGGGTGCCTCCGTAGTCATGCGGTGGGGTACAATGCATCCTATGTAAGTTCCAAACACGTCCACTAGCTTCACTTAACTAACTGAAGTTCTGACTCCAAATTCAAATTTCAACCCACGAGTCATCGTGAACCACCCAAGTCCTTATTCCATCGATAGAATTCCCGATAAAAGGACATGATATGATTCAATACATTTGATCTAGGATAATCATTACTAATCACATAGTCTTACAATATTTTATTTAATAGTCTCGGTGTCTTTCCTCACAAAGGTGAATCTGGGTACTTATACATGGGGCCAACACCTATAAGTACCTAGATGTCACGTCAGTAAGAAAAGATGAGCTTGGATTACAGTTTAATGCTGCTTAGGATCACCACTCACACCCCAGGTTAGTAACAAACATTCTCAAGAGGAGTCACATAGAGCATGTAGGCCTCATCGTTAGGTGGAGAATACACTTAACACAACACGCATCACAAAGCATAAGAACACAAAGCCATTTTACATCGTGGCGGAAAAGTCACTAAGATGCCAAAAGGACCACTACACAGTGCACATGGTGAGCTAAAGTAGCATTAATCTCTTGACTGGGTTATTTACGGTCTGTCCAAGTCTCTATCTAAGTTTCCAAGGAGACATGCTTCTCCTTGGAGGTTTATTCTCTTCATCAATTATCTTAGTACTCGAAGTGATTTACGCGAGATCCCTTAGGCACAAAGCCAACTAGAATCAGATTGTTGTACCTTATGGCATTGCCAATGAGGGTATTTTTTTAAACAATATGCACCAGGAACGTTAAATCAAAATCTACATCACTTTAGCTTTGCATAGGGCATTGCAGAAAGAATGATGGTATTGAATAAAATGTCTCATAGATGTAATAACTTTTCCAAAGTACCATTCTAAGAAGGTAATCAACCTCACAGATGATATTTCCCCATCAAACATCATACTGGTGATATTTTGCTATCTAACATCACATTCCAGACAACAAACTACTGAGAATATAATAGGAAAGAATATGTGGAAATGAGGTCCAAAAATCACTTCTAAGTTTGTTTATTCTAGCTTGTCTTAGTCTGCTTTGAATTGAGAACGTCTGCATATACATGAGTGAAGATAAATAAGGCATGCGGCAATGAGTCCCATGCCGAACACAATGGAATGCATCCCCATTTGCATAAAACATTAAGAATTTATCCCAACCATATGAGACATGCAAGGGCAAGCTAAATCAAACGTATTACCAACCACATCTATGTGGAAATTTCTATAAAATAATGGCTGAAGGGTGAGCTTTAGCTGTAACATCGGAAATGAAGGTCTCCACTTCTATAATTTTTTTGTAGACCATGATTAGGCTCTGTCTAAGATCCCAAGCAAGTGAAATACTATAAGTGAGATTTGTTATGAACTGGTCAATTTACAACATAGATCTCATGTGATGTTATATTAATAGCACAATAAAAAAACTTATCAGATGGTGTACTTTGCTCTACATCGGTATACTTGTACTTCCATTTTAAGTCCTAAGGGATGCTTTATTGAGAATAATTGTGTCTTTGAGCTATGTTGAGACTTCTCAGGATTATAAGCAGTAGTCATCTATAAATAGAGATCGATGCCCTTACTGAATAACAGACTTAGACCAATGAGCCCTTTCCTTCTAGTGCTTTGTGGCATTTTCAACATTATTGAGAGATTTAAAGCCAATGGACATTTATAGGATTTGTAAACATATAAGCATGATTGCTATAAAGACTTTTCTTTTGTGATTGTTAGTTCTGTCAAATGTATTCTTTCCTATTGTTCACTGTAGTCGCCACTATTTTAGTTTGATGTCAATAATGCAAGTGATTAACAAGAAGATATTTATATATTACAACCTTCCGGCTGCTAGATATCTACTTAGATCACTCCATTTTTACTAGGATAACCTCAATGAATCCCTGAAGTGTACATAAATGCTATGCTTCTGAAACAGATGACATCAGATATAAATATAAATAAAAATAAATAAATAAATATATATAATACAGGTCCAAGAACTCTTGCACACCCCATTCCCAAGAATCTTGTACTCCTGCTTTGGGATTATGAACCTAAAATAAAGAATGAGGGTGAAGATATTCTACAAATATCTCATGATGAAAAATCAAGACAAGTTCCTCATTACTAGTTTAAATTGTTGATGTTAGTGAACATTGTGTGGGGGTGAAACCACGTATCAAATCAAGCCTTGCACTGGCTCTGGAGGTATCAATAGATATTTGAAAAAGAACTACACCCCCTTTTGTTGGTTTCTTCTATTGTTCTTCTTCACATCAACTCCAGCTTTTTGATATGTTAAAGGCCTAGAGTAGTATCGGAATTAGGTAGGATTTCACATTCTTGGATATTGCTACACATCTTGCATTGGTAATTTTGGGGGACTTGACAAATCTGTGGCATTTACAATATCAGAAAATGAGATAAATATCTATTCTTAATTGAATGGCTGACCATGCGTTCATTTAATTTGGTCGTGAGTATTTCCAACTTTATTTCCATTATACTGCAATGGAACAGTGATCAGTAGAATATGGCAAGATGAAATATCATCACCTATTAAGGGTTTTTAGTTGAATGGTGATTAGGTGGGACAACTTTGAGATGATGGTGGCGATATGGAAAAGCCATGTTTATCTAAGTAGATGAGATATCATCACAAGACCCACAATGTTGAACCATTCCATGTATCCCCAAAAATGGTTCAAAATCTGACTTTCATCTACCAGATTTCTGCACAAAGACCCCCCATGAAAAGAACAACTCCTCATTTATAACAAATTCTAACCTTTGATCACTCCATCGGGGATAGATATGCCATAACAGAGATCAACCTTTAAGCTTTTTTGATCTCCTAAAGCCCTTCCAAGACCCCGACATCGTGACCTATTTCCATGACTACCCACGAATCTGATTCCGCATACGACCCAACCCCACTCCACAACAAATCCAAAGTGGAAGAACGAAAATGATGAAAAAATAGCGCGAATATGGCAGCAAGAGGGAGGAACCATACCTTGCGGGGGTCAGGAACGAGTCCCCCACGATGAGATCTTCACGTTGATGCCTTTGGCTTTGCGACCGGATGATTCCAACGATCTCCGACGACCTCGCGGCGCTCCGACGAGCTCCGGGGAGGAGCTCTGGTGGCCTTGGCTTGGGAATAAGGGGCTAGGTTGACCAAACCAATGGCTAACCTCATTCTATGCCCGAGTTGGTTAATCAGATCCCGGGCTCGGATCGGGATCCAGTTACGATGGTAAAATAATCATATCTCCCTCATACGATGTCAGATTTGGACGTTCTTGGTAGCATTGGAAAGGTCTCGACGAGCACTACGGAATAGGCTATATGATCTATTTAGATAATTGGTCAGTTCTGAAATTTAAAAATAAGAGAACGTTTGTATTAGTGAGTCGGATCAAAATCCGTATCTCGAGTTGTATCGAGACTCAATTTGAATGGGCATTCGGTACATAACTTGTATTGTGGTATTTTGATATATATTGGAGTCTCAGGGTCTTACAATTATAAAAATATCAAAGGAAGTCCCGTCCTCGAGACAAGATGGGTGTTCCTACTAGTCTCATATTCGCGTGGTCCATAAATATCTCAAAGAAAAGGACGAAACCCATAAAAATATTAAAGAGAACGAAAGTAGGATTTCAAACATCTGTACCTAGAAGAAAATGAGGAAACTCATCCCAATATCAATCCATGGGTTCCCATGTAGCCTTCTCGATATTGTTCCTATGCCTATGCACTTTACTTAGTAGAATATCCTTCCATCGCAAAGTCTTAATGAAACGATGCAGGACGTGGATAGGTATCTCAGGTAAGGAAAGATCCGATTGTAAGAATAAATACTTCTCCAATTACTTCATAAATATAATGATGTAAAATCATCCAACAAAATCAATATAAGGAATGTAGGCATAAATTATCCTCTGATATGTGTTGGCACGTTCTCTACTGTCTGTCTTATGATGAATTCCTAGCCCCTAGGCTCTTGATGTAGTAAGAGGATTTTATATTCGCAGAACATGCCTAGTGTGGTTACTAAGTGTTGTACAGAAAACAAGAGTGTGATATTAAAGTCAAACAAAACATAAAATAAAATTATATATATATATATATATATATCATACCTTCCTCTCTATGGTGAAAACCCGATCCCTGTGTATATGTTGGACCATTGGGCCTTATACTCTACTGAGGTGTACCTGAACAACTAGCATGTCTAGGATAATGTGTTATGAAGTCTCCATGCTGATGACAATGGAAACAAACTTGCAGTGAGAGAGATCCTTCAGCAACCATATTATCTCCTCGTGGTTTGTGGATACATTGGTGTACTGGAGGCCGAGAGGATGATGCGCCCTGACTAGCAATGTTTGTCCCAAGGTGTGAGAAGAAGTGGGGACAGTGGCAACCGGTGTTGCTGCAAATGGGTGAAAACGATGATTTTTCTGATGGCGGAGTGGATCTCAATGCGTTGTTCTATTTTACTGCTCTGTATGGGACTGAGTTTGTCCTACAAGTTGTCGCCTCTGAGTAGGCTCCCATCTTATCACCTTCATTGTCACCTCTTGGATAGAGGTGAGATCCAAGGTAGACAAATGGTCTTGTACCTCCTCTTCTCATGCCACGGATGAACTGCAAGTTCTCCCATGGGTATGCTATGGTGGGCAGGAGAGTGGCGTGCAAGCTCCGTATAGCGGATTAGGTTTTCTTGAACTATCAGGAAGCCCTGTTTCAGCTATGCAAACTCTCTCCTCTGTTCTTCAACCCAATGATCTAGATAGAACTCTTCACGGAACTCAACCACGAATACATCCCAAGTAATTGACTCTGTGAGGTGCTCCTTGAAGGCATTCCACCATATATCAGCATATCCAGCTATTGAAAATTCCGCAAAGGTAAGCCAAATATCTGCTGGAGCACGTATAATCCGTAGCACCTTGGACACATGCTCCATCCACAACTCCACATAAACTTGTGTAGTAGTGCACAAGAACTATGGTACATGGGACCTCTGGTAAGAAGCGTAAGTAGTATGATGCTTCTACAAAGCATCCAGATCCTTATCTTGCTCTACATCTAGTGACGTCATCGGATGTACACTGCCCTCCTCCTATGAAGGTCTATAGGAGGGATCAGAGTGGTCCTGAAGCCTCTGCTCTAGCTGCTCTTAGCATTGTCGGAAGCCCTGAACGACCTGAACCAGCAGGGCCAACAGTTACACCCTATCAGGATCGACTCGTAACGATATGGTCCTGCACGAGAACCATAGCATTAATGTATATATTTTATCCTTATACATTTCAGAGACTTGTGGACATGGAACTGAATCTACTAGTCTCGTGGGACTTTTGTAGGCTCAAGAGTCATACACTATTCATATTTCGAATACCACATAAAAATCATATTTGTGAAGTGTATTGGAGTATCATTGCTCTGATACCAACCTGTGACATCCCCAACTATCCGGATACTCAGCAAATAAGCATGCACAATATATGATTCCACATTTGAAACACCAAGCTGTGATAAACATGTAGGAGAATAGTAAATATAGAAGAACCTCATTTTTCTTTCCATTTTCATTTTTCATTAATACATCATGTATAAAAAAAGGTTTATATACAATGCTCATGGAGTATAGAAACATGAATAGATACATAATTTATCTCTCAAAAAGAAATATAGGTACAATTAAACAAAAGGATATGAATCAAATGTACCACAAAAGGAAGCTGCAACAAAGTCAACTACTCACTTCCTATCGTTGCGGCAACTACTCCTGCAAACATGTCAAATTCATGCAAAAAGGTTTATGAGCAAAGCACCCAGTATGGATGTATAAAAACAACTAGAAAGGTAAAGAGAAAGTGTACAAGAAACAATTGTGAAAATCCACAAGTATAAACAACTTCCACATTTCCAACATCCACCAAGAAATAGAAAACCCACAAAGAAAATCATTCCATGTTAAGCGACTTCTACAAATCTGCCTTATAAATCCAATCTGAATATGGACATGTGTTGAGCAACAATTTTCAGTATAAAGAGAGTAGGGTCACAATGAACATATAACTCAAGCATCATGGATAGTCTGTGGTCTTAGTCCAGGTGGGACCTCACACAATGACTCTAAAATAAGAAGAATTCCTTAGGGTTGGGGTGCCTCCGTAGTCATGCGGTGGGGTACAATGCATCCTATCTAAGTTCAAAACACGTCCACTAGCTTCACTTAACCAACTGAAGTTCTGACTCCCAATTCAAATTTCAACCCACGACTCGTCGTGAACCACCCAAGTCCATATTCCATCGATAGAATTCGCAATGAAAGGACATGATATGATTAAATACATTTGATCCAGGATAATCATTACTAATCATATAGTCTTACAATATTTTATTTAATAGTCTCGGTGTCTTTCCTCACAAAGGTGAATCTGGGTACTTATACGTGTGGCCAACACCTATAAGTACATAGATGTCACGTCAGTAAGAAAAGATGATCTTGGATTGCAGTTTAATGCTGCTTAGGGTCACCACTCACACCCCATGTTAGTAACAAACATTCTCAAGAGGAGTCACGTAGAGCCTGTAGGCCTCATCGTTAGGCGGAGAATACACTTAACACAACGCACATCACAAAGCATAAGAACACAAAGGCACTCGACGTTGTGGCGGAAAAGTCACTAAGATGCCAAAAGGAGCACTACGCAGTGCACACAACACATGGTGAGCTAAAGTAGCATTAGTCTCTTGACTGGGTTATTTACAGTTTGTCCAAGTCTCTATCTAAGTTTTCAAGGAGGCATGCTTCGCCTTGGAGGTTTATTCTCTTCATCAATTAGCTTAGTACTCGAAGTGATTTACATGAGATCCCTTAGGCACAAAGCCAACTAGAATCAGATGGTTGTACCTCATGGCATTGCCAATGAGGGTATTTTTTTAAACAATATGCACCAGGAACATTAAATCAAAATCTACATCACTGTAGCTTCGCATAGGGCATTGCAGAAAGAATGATGGTATTGAATAAAATCTCTAATCACATTTCCAAAGTACCATTCTAAGAAGGTAATCAACCTCACATATGATATTTCCCCTTCAAACATCATACTTGTGATATTTTGCTATCTAACATCACATTCCAGACAACAAACTACTGAGAATATAATATGAAATAATAAGTGGAAACGGGGTCCAAAAATTACTTTTAAGTTAGTTTAATCAAGCTTGTCTCATCTGCTCTGAAATGAGAACGTCTGCATATACATGAGTGAAGAAAAATAAGGCATGCAGTAAACAATCGCATGCCAAACACAATGGAATGCATCCATATTTGTCAAAAGCATTAAGAATTTATCCCAACCATAAGAGAGATGCAAAGGCAAGCTACATCAAACATATTACCAACCACATCTATATGGAGATTGCTATAAAATATTAAGGGCTTAAGGGCAAGCTTTAATCGTGCCATCGGAAATGAAGGTCTCCACTTCTATAATTTTTCTGTAGACCACGATTAGGCTCTATCTAAGATCCCAAGCAAGTGAAATACTACAAGTGAGATTTGTTATGAACTCGTCAATGTACAACTTAGATCTCACGTGATGATATGTTAATAGCACAATAAAAAAAGCCTATCAGATGTTGTACTTTGCTCAACATTGGTATACTTCTACTTCCATTTTAAGCTGTAAGTGATGCTTTATTGAGAATAAATGTGTCTTTGATTTATCTTGAGACTTCTCAGGATCAAAAGCAGTACTCCTCTATAAACATAGATTGATGCCCTTACTGAATGACAAACTTAGAGCAATGAGCCCTTTCCTTCTAGTGCTTTGTGGTATTTTCAACATTATTAAGAGATTTAATGCCAGCGACCATTTATAGGATTTGTAAACATATAGGCATGATTGCTATAAAGACTTTTCTTTTGTGAGAGTTGTTTTGTCAAATGTAATCTGTCATATTGTTCACTGTAGTCGCCTCTATTTTAATCTGATGTCAGTAATGCAAGTGATCAACAAGAAGATATGTATATATCACAACCTTCAGACTGCCAGATATCTACTTAGATCACTTAATTTTTATTAGAAGAACCCCAATGAATCCCTTAAGTGTACATAAATGATATGCTTCTAAAAAAGGTGATATCAGATACATATATAATATATATATGACCAAGAACTCATGCGCACCCCATTCCCAAGAATCTTGTACTCCTACTCTGGGCTTATGAACCTAAAATGAAGAATGAGGGTGAAGATATTATAAAAATACCTCATTGATGAAAAATCAAGACATGTTCCTCATTACTAGTTTAAATAGTTGATGTTAGTGAACATTGTGTCGGGGGAAACCACGTATAAAATCAAGCCTTGCACCGGCTCTGGAGCTATCACCAAATATTTGAAAAAGAACTACACCCCCTTTGTTGGTTTCTTCTATTGTTCTTCTTCACATCAACTCCAGCCTTTTGATATGTTATTGCAAAGGCCTAGAGTAGTAACGAAATTAGCTAGGATTTCACATTCTTGGATATTGCTACACATGCTGAGTTGGTAATTTTGGGGGACTGGACAAATCTGTGGCATTTACAATATCAGAAAATGAGATAAATATCTATTCTTGATTGAAGGGCTGACCAGGCATTCATTTAATTTGGTCGTGAGTATTTCCAACTTTATTTCCATTATATTGCAATGGGACGATGATCAGGTAGGATTGCAAGATGAAATATCATCACCTGTTAAGGGTTTTCAGTTTAATGGTGATTAGGTGGGAGAACTTTAAGATGATGATGGCAATATGGAAAAGTCATGCTTGTATAAAAATGTAGATGGAATATCATCACAAGCCCCATGATGTTGAACCATTCCATGTATCCCCAAAAATGGTTCAAAATATGACTTTCATCTACCAGATTTCTACACAAAGGTTCCCCCTCGAAAAGAACAACTCCTCATTTACATCAAATTCTAACCCTTGGTCACTCCATGGGGATAGATATGTCGTAGAAGAGATCAACCTCTAAGTTTTTTGATCTCCTAAAGCCCTTCGAAGTCCCCGATATCGTGATCCATTTCCATGACAACCCGCGAATCTGATTCCGCATGTGATACAACCCCACTCCACAAAAAATCCAAAGTGGAAGAATGAAAATGATGAAAAAATAGCGTGAATATGTAAGGAAGAGGGAGGAACCATACTTGTGGAGGTGAGGAACGAGTCCCCCGCATTGAGATCTTTGTGTCGGTGCCTTCAGCATTGCGATGACAATTCCGACGAAATCCAGCAACCTCGCGGTGCATAGACGAGCTCTGGAGCGGAGCTCTGGTGGCCTTGTCTTGGGAAAAATGGGCTAGGTCAACCAAACAAATGCCCAACCTCCTTTTGTGCCTGAGTTGGTTAATCGGATCCGGGTTCGGATCCGGGTCTGGTAATTTATCCAAAGTGGTAAAATGATCATATCTCCCTCATACCATGTGAGATTTGGACGTTCTTGGTACCGTTGGAAACATCTCAATGAGTATCATGCAATTGGCTATTCATATGCTCAATTTGGATAATGGATCAGGTCTGAAACTTAAAAATAAGGGAATTAATTATTAACGAGTCGGGCTGAAATCCACGTCTCGAGTTGTATCGAGACTGGATTTGAATGGGCATTCGATACTTAACTTGTATTACAATATTTTGATATGTATCGGAGTCTCGAAGTCTTACAGGAAGTAAGCTGGAATCTTGTACTAGAGAGTGCTACTTCGTTGGATTTGTAAAGGTTGGCATTGGATACCAACTTTATGACCTTGAGCCTCAAAAGGTTTTCATCTCTAGGGATGTGAAATTCATAGAGGATGAATTCCATAAAAGTTAAGATAAGAATGAAGTAAAGGAACTCACAAAATCACCTGAGGATATTGAGCTTCACGAACTAGAAGCTGATAAGTTAATTGATGATGAAACACCCGTACCTCTTCGAAGGAGTTTGAGGATGGTTATACCACCTGAAAGCTATATATTCTATATTTCAAAAGAGTTCGACAATGATCCAACTTCATTTGATGAATCACTTGCATATCATGACATGCTAGATGGATACTAGATATGAGGTTTGAAATAGACTCCATGCACAAGAATGGTGTGTGGACCCTAGAGAATCTACCTAAGGGGGTAAAACCCATTGGGAGTAAATGGATCTTCAAGATAATGAGGTGACCTGATGGGAAAGTAGAGACCTTCAAAGCATGACACATATCTATGGGCTACATACAGAGAGAGGACATCGACTACGAAGAGACATTTTCCCCTCTAATAGCTATAGATGCACGTCTTGACTATGACATCTGATAGATGGATGTCAAGATTGCATTTCTCAATGGGTACCTTGAGGATGATATATATGTGGAGTAGCCCATTGGTATCATTGTTGAGGAAGTCATAGTGTGTAAATTAAAGAAATCCATATACTGTCTTAAACAAGATTCTTGTTGTTGAAACATCATATCTGGTGAAACTATAAAGAGTTATTATTTCATTCAAAACCTTGATAAACCATGTGTGTACAACAAGCTTAGTGGGAGCACTATTATGTTCATCATGCTTAGCGTAAATAACATCTTTATCATTGGGAATTGCTGGGAGAAAAGAAGAACTCATCATTCTGTGTTGCCCAATGGCTCTCTTATATAGAATTGAGAGGCCATGGTAAAATTTCATAAAGAGGATGAACAAAATAAGGAGTGATAAATAAATACATGAACATAAAACTCTCAACATTCCCCCTCAAGCTAGAGCATAAATATCTATCATGCTCAGCTTGGAACTGCATTTCTCAAAAGGTCTTCGAGTTAGTGTTTTATTGAAGATATCTGTTCTTTGGTCACCTGAACTGACATGATATGTGGCAATCAATCCCTTCTGAATCATATCATGAGTAAACTGACAATCTAACTCAATGTGCTTTGTTCTCTCTTGAAATGTTAGATTATTGGCAATGAACAAGGCTGCATGATTGTCGCGTTTTAGTTGCATTGGGAGAGTCACACTAATGTGAAGGTAAGAAAGACTAGACTTTACCCACATCATTTCGGCACTGCTCTGAGCCATGGCTCTATATTCAGATTCTGCACTATATCTAGAAACCACCGTTTTCTTCTTCCTTTTCCATGACACAAGTGAAAATCCAACAAAAATGCAGAAACTTGAGGTATATTGCCTATCTTTAGCGCACCCAGCATAATCTTCATCTTCATAGATATATATAGACAATGAGGTAGTACTACAAAATAATAAGCCCTTTGCTGGTGACGACTTCAAATATCTGAGGATTATATAGGATGCATCCATGTGCACCTGCCATGGTTGTTCCATAAACTGACTAACTTTACTAACAAGAAAAGATATACCAGGTCTGGTAATTATGACATAAAGTAGTTTCCGTACCACCTCTATGTATCTTTGCTTATCCACTTCCTCAGTGATGTCTTCATGTAGCTTCATACTTGGATCCATAGGCGTATATGCCAGTCTACACTCTGTCATCCTGTCTTATGAAAGTAGATCCTCTTATGGTGGTAGTAGCAGGTGGAGCCTGCTCAGAGACTCGTGCACATGGTTGCAACTCGTATTTGGAATAACATGTGTCCTCAGAATGTCCTGATCAATGTAAATAAATGCAGAGCTGACATGACCACTGAGATCCACACCCACATGAGCCACATCTCCCTCTGAATGGATTCAAATCACCTCTCCCATGGGAAGCAACCATAGATGATGAAGTCTGAGCATCAGTAGGGCCAGAGGAGATGTTGACTTGACTCATCCTCCGGTATGCTTCTTCCATGGGAGTTATAGTAGAATATGTAATTACATGAGAATGAGCCGCATAATATTCTAAATATAGGGTTTCCAGAAACACCTCAGTCATCACTGAAGCACGGTATGCCTTCAACTGTTTAGGCATGGCTATCAATGTTATATATCTGTGTAGCCTCTCAAACATACCTCTGAGAGAGGTATACACCATGCAGAGTTTGATCATTCTATTTGGTCGTGAAGATGTCATTATGAAGCTGTAAAAACTTTGACTCATTCCTTACTTGAGAATATGTAGTAGTGAGGATGTCCTACATGGCCTTCACAGTAGTTTGCTCATTATGCTATTTTCTATCTCCACAAACACGGTTCCAGATAACCATACTCGAGCATAGGCATCATCTGCCTCCCATGAACCATAAATTTCCATCTTGTCCTTCGGTTCATCATGTGTAAAGATGTGCTTCTTTCCATGGCTTATACTAAACTCATGAATGTTATTGCCCACAACTCGTAATTCATGCCATCCATCTTGACGATGGGCACGAGACCATTACAAGCACCCATGGATGTAACATCCTTGTGACATTCTGATATATTGCTTGACAAGGACATGATGAGATCATAGACACAGGGAGAAAATTGTGTCTACACATCCATTAGGGAGAGGATTATGGGTGTAGGATCAATTCACAACCATTCCCTTAATATTTTCTTCTTACGCATGCATGAGAGGTAACTTCACTGGACTGATTTTACTATTTCAGAGCAAAATCAGACCATATAAGGTGACAAAACCCCACACGAACTGATGAATAAAAAATCCTAGAGGCCCTTAGGCACCTTCAACAAGCAACAATCACCCCTTCCCCATCCTATTGATCAGCAGCAAGCTTGGGAGAGAGGGGAGGGGAAACAACGCCTAGATAGAGAAGAGAGGGACATCATAAGAGAGAAATAATAAAGAGGGGTGGCATCGAGAGAGAGAGAGAGAGAGCGAGAGAGAGAGAGATGAAAGAGAGAAGGGTGGTATGTGGGTGTAGGGCTAGAGATAGGGTTTCAGTACTCCAGTCTTGAACCATCGCATTGATACCATGTTGGGAGAAAAAAAGAACTCATCATTCTGTGGTTCCCTAAGGCTTCTCTTATATGGAGTTGAGAGGCCATGAAAAAATTACATAAAGAGAAAAATAAGGAGTAAACACATGAACATAGAACTCTCAACAAGAATGATATAACAATGATGACTAGTGTTGAAGTCTAGTTGTTCCATACCTTTGAGATGAATGATATTGGAGATGCCTCTTACATCTTGGGTCTGAAGCTATTCAGAAAAAGAGAAAAGAGGAATTTGGGATTGTTTCAACATGGATACATTAAGAAGATCTTGGAACGATTTCATATGGAAAATTCCAAGAAAGGCTTCATTCCCTTAAGATATGGTATGCACCTATATAGAGGGAGGTATACTCAAAGTGTTATGGAAAAGAAGGCCATGGTTGGGATGCCACGATGTGTACATTGACAAATATCTACTATGCAGTGTAAATGGTAAGTTGTTACCAATCTAACTTTGGAGAATAACACTAGAATTTAGTGAGAACATCTTCAAGTATCTAAGGACACAAGATTACATCTTGGTCTGTGGATATAGTGATCTCCAAGTCTTAGGATAAACATATTCATACTTACAATTTTTAAGATGATGACGCCATGTCAACTTCAGGGCTAGTAATCTAATTGAATTGTGGTGTTTTGAGCTAGAGAAGTAAGAAACATGATACTAATGTTGATTCAACAATAGAAACTGTGTACATTGTCGCATTAGATACTGCCAAAATAGGTAGTGTGGTTATGCAAGTTTGTCCTAGAGCTGGGTGTAATTTACTCTGATACTCCCACCCAAATGCTCTACGATAACACATGGGCCATTTCTCAGGCTAAGCAACCCATATGGCATCAAAAGAGAAAACATGTGAAAATGAAATACCACATCATACAGGAGATACAAAAATGTGGTGACATCATCATCACCAAGGTGGCCTCTGCTGATAATGTTCCTAATCCCCTTACCAAACCTTTATTCCAAATGATTTTTGACCAGCATGTAAAGAGTATGGGTTTAAAGATTATACCAAAATAGTTTTGAGGGCTTGTGGGAGATTGTTGAAAAGAACTTTTTTTTATTTTAATTTATTAAGAGAAATAAAATGTGGAAATATGCATGTGTCATCGCAACCTAACAAAAGTCTCAACAAAAAGTTTTACTCAAATAAAGAAATCAAGCCAATAGTCAAAGAATAAATGTAAGCAAGAAATCTAAGTGTAATTTATTTACTTGTATAGCATACATGATCGAACTCAGGGTGGCAAAAATTAATTCCTAGGGTTATTTAAATCAATTGCGAAGTACTGAAATAAAAGAGGAAAACTCAAAGAAACTACTCTTGGTTTTCATGGATTTTTTCTTTTCAAATTTTTTTATGGATTTTTAATTTTTTTAATTTTTATGGTTTTCTATTTTTGTATTTTGGTATGATTTTTAATTTTGCAAATGTTTTTATATTTTTAAAATAAAAGAAAATAAATCAAAGGAAAAGAAATAAAAAGAAAAGTAAAGAAAGGAAACTTTTTGGATTTTAAAAATATATCAGAAATGTACTGAAAATTAAAATACAAATAGTTTTGGTTTTTGATAACATTATTCTATTTTTGTGATTTTTAAAGGATTTTTAGCTTTTTATGATTTTTAAAACAATTAAAAATAGTAAAAACAACAAACATAGAACAATGAAAATGTTTTTGTGTTTTAAAAATAGAAATTTTAGTAAAAAATATATAAAATCTATAGAAAAATAGATAAATTTTTAAGTTTTCAAAAAGGTATTTTATGATTTTTTTGGATTTTCTATGATTTTGTATAATTTTAATGTGTTTTTAGTGTTTTGCTATTTTTGTTTTATAAGGAATTAAAAGATAAAATTTATACATAAATTAAAACTAAACAAAATAAACAACCACAATTTTTTTAGAATTTTTAAAATATTTTTTTGTATTTTTAATGATTTATTTTCTGCAAACAGGGATGAAAATGAATTTTTAATTTATTAAAAATAACAAAATTAATTAAAATGCATAACGAAAATTACTATTGTTAATACTAGTTTGCTGGAGTGTTTGGTGTTTTGTATGGAATTTATAAATATGATTAGCAATTTATTAAATGCAATTATCCAATAAAATTAAAGTCTGCAGATAGGGGTATGGATGTAAAAAAATTTATTTTAGAGACTAAAGTAATAACAAAATAAAAATGCTAGAGGCAATTGTGCAAATTTTCGAAATGGGGGGCGTGCTGGCGCTCATGAGATCCACTGGCATGAACCCTGATTGAATTTAATTATTTAAATGGACTTAACAGTAACACATAAACACATGAAAGTTATTGCAATTTCACCAAAGGTCATGTATTGTGCATGTTTATACAAATAAGCTAGACTAAAAATCAAATAAAACAAATAGAGGATCAAACTTGTAATTATTATTCATTCATAACATGCCACATTCCTTTTTAGGCCTATTTACAAATCAAATAAAAGGCAGGTGCTGGATTGCAATTTTTACGACTAGTCCACATGGCTGAAGGAACAATTGAGATGCGATTGGCTATATGATCTGACAGATATAGCGGGATACACGTGGAAGACTTGGATATGATCTAGAGAATCGATCCATGATGTAGCTTTGGGGATCTATCAATGGATAAGAGTCAATCTATGGTGGGCTCTTTGTTCTTGATTGTGCGGTGTTGGATGTATGATGAAGAACACAAATGAAAGTCAACTCTAAGGAAATTTGATCGAGCTGATCTGGCTCGATCTCCACCTAATCGCCTCCTGATGGCATGTACACGCTCTGGCAACGTCTCCGCGTCGACTGATGGTGGAGTTGAAGTTCAATGATGCATATCTAAGGATCTGGAAGCTCACGTTAACGATGTCTGAAATAGAGATCCACATGATGCAATCCAGCTCTAGGTCCCTCACTAGTCCCTGCAAATCAAATCTTATTGCTTGGAGGGTGATCTCTGGCCACATTATTAATAAGAGCACAAGGAATATGTGGTGGATGAAGAACTCCAGTGAAGGCAACGAGCAGGAGATCGACTCCAAGATCCGATGCGATCTTGGAGACAAAGACTACGATAGAAGGTGAAGAAGGCGATGGCGTACGTGATGGGCTAATAGGAGTAATGTGAAGATGGACGAAGAGCTCCAATTGTGTGGATCAGAGCTCTAAGAAGATGATCTGATCTACGCTAAGGATGTACATCAAACATGAAATTAAAGACAAAATTAAGAAGAACTAACCTAGAGTTACCTAAGATGGGAAGATAGAAGATGATCACCTCGATCCATGACATCAGATGGAGAAGCTTCAACGACAATGGAGGAATTTCAACGATCGTATAGATATCATCTCCCAAGTTGAATCACAAACTCCGAGCTATGGTAAATGGAGATCTGTCACCGTCATCTCTCCATGATCAACATCGGATGCGGCGGAGGTGGTGATGAGATCTTACAACAGTGAGAGTCCGGCTATTTGATAACTGGATTGCATGTGAATCGAGGCCAAATCGTTGGAGATTTTATTCAGGTGATGATGTTGGTTGATTGGACTACAAGTTTTATTAAGAGAATGGATGGTTTGGATGGATAGATCAGTCAGGGAGAAATGAGGAAAAGGCTATGGTGAGTGGGGCTTATTTGGGTATGGGGGCAAAGGAGAGGTTGACCCGGGTCCAACCAATGGGGTGGCTCTGAGAATAAGATAGAAACCAGAAAAGGACAAAAAGTAAATAAAAAGTTAAATAAATTAAATTAAAATTTGGAAATGAATATAAATAAATAAATAATATAAATAAAAGAAGGTTATAAATAAGTAATCTTATTTATGGTGAATTTTAATACATTAAATAAATTAATTAAATAGGTTAAAAATAAGTATTTTTACCCCATGAACCCTATAAAATTTTGCAAATGACCTCTACGACCTTTAAAAACACAATAATTCCCCCCTCGACCCCATAAGCTTGCTAACCCTTGCCCCACAAACACTGTGGTTAACCTCCATCCATTTTTCTGTTATAACTAATCGGATTCCGTTAAAAAGTTTTTCTTATTACCCTCTTTATTGATCAAATTTCCAAAAATGTCATTCCTCTTCTTCCCTAACCCACCTCCTTACATTCCCTTCCCTTCCACCTCCCTAACATTGCCCTAGACCTCCCAACCCTCCCCTGCACCACCCTCTACCTCCCATCCCTCCCATGTGCCACCTCCTACTTCTCCCCTTGGTCCTTTGCCTCTCCCCCCTCTACCTCCTCCCATCACATTGCTCTTCCACCTGCAACATTAGTTGCTCCTCCATATCCAGTCGCAGCTGCTCCTCCAGCCCCTCTCTTCCTTTGCACCACCTGCAATCGTAGCTTCAGCCACTCCTCCAACCTCCACAAACCCTAACCTCCCCCTCTTCCCTCTCCCTCCTCTGTTTCATTCATCATCGCCCGACCTCTTCCTCTTCCTCCTTTGTTTCATCCACCACTGCCCGACCTCTTCCTCACCACCGCCTCCTCCCACTCTCCCTCTCCATCCTTTGTTTCACCCACCGCCACCTCCACGACCTCCTCCTCTCCCCCGCCCCTCCCCCTCCCACTCTTCCCCTTGCTCATCCACCCCCTCCATCGCCTCCTCCCCCCCATATGAACCCGCACCACCACCGACATCTTCCCCTTCTTGTGTGTCACCTGTAACATCTTCTGCATGCTGCTCCTATCGTTCTTGAATGGTGCCCTCACCACGCCCCCTCCGCCCTCCCAGATTATTAGTTCCTCTACAATGTCCCCCATATGTAGCATGTCTCTTCTCCACTCCGCCACCCTTCATCTCCCCATTACGAACTCGATCAGTTAAACCCTCATGAATTCCAATTGCTCCACCGATGCCCTCTGAGTGTTCGTCAACACCTACATGAATTTGAAAAGCCAGAGGAGGAAGATCTGCCATGGAAAACTCCTCTGGTTAGATTAACTCATGTTATTGACTCAAGTAAAAGTAAAAGTAAAAGCAAGGGTAGAGTCTATGGGTAAGACGTAGAAAGTTTACAACATGGGGGGGGGGGTGAATTACGATATTTCAAAGGTCGTAGAGGTCATTTACAAAGCTTAGTGTTCTGCGGGTAAAAATCCCTAAAAATAAATAATTGCTTTTATTCATAGGTATGTATACCTATATATACGAGAATTGATTTTTAATTAATTATTAATTATTTTTATTTATTTACTAACATTTTACAAGGATTTTAAATATATATATATTTTTTCACAAAATAATTTATTAAGTTAAATAAAATAGATGTATTTACAATATACAAAGTGATACATGTACAATTTATACACTATTTTATTTTTGGTAATTTTGATTTTTGTAACTTTTATTTCTATTTTAGCTGAATAAAATACAATATTTACAAAAATTTAAAAATACAATATGCACAAATATATAAATAAAAATAAAAGAAAATATTCACACAATGTAAAGTACAAGCACAATATACAATACACACCAACAATCCACATTTTCATCTAACTCAGATTTTAAGAAAACCAATGTCATTTTTAAATTTATTTGATTTGGAGTACAACGGAAGAGAGTTTGCTTAGTTTTGAGTTTTTATGGAGCAGATATGGGTTAGGGAAATTTGTCTTTGCACTTTTTTCAAAGTGGCATTATTCACACAATATTAACGACTCTTCTTGTGACTATTTTTAATATTTACAACTAATTTTATTGTACAAGTTCTAAGAAGAAAATATTTTTATTAGAGATGAATAAAGTGATAAATAAAATAGTAGAAAGAATTCTTTACAAATAAGTGAGATTTGTGCAATTTATTAATGAAGAATGATGATGACTTTTCTTTATTTTTCTACATTAGGCCTTATTTCCCCGTACTTTATCCCTTGTCGATCAGGTCAAGTCTTGGCCTTCACTCACAGTTAGAGTCATCCTGTATTTATTGTATATACAATCTTTATTTCTGTATTTATTTTAGGTTAAAAACAATAATATTCGTACAATATTTAAGAAGAATAAGAAATAATAAAAAACATTGATTTGTTCATATTTACAGGTGTTTAAGAAGGGTTTTAAGCTATAAGAAATGAATAAATATGATGAAATATAGATTCATTATCTCCCTATACTTTACCTTTGCTAGTTCCTTAGAAAACACTTATTAGAAAAATAAATGACTAAAAAGAAAAAGAAGAAAGGAAAAAAAATAAGAACTTAGAACAATTTTGATTTTTAAACTATTCTTCACAAAATCAAAGTATGGTGCTCGATCAGGCCTTTGGATTATTAGTTTTGTAGAACCTTACTGAGAAATGAAGTTAAAACCTAACGACTCTAAGTTCCACTAGACTCCTATTTAGGTCGCCTCAACAGTCAGGTCAGAACAAGTCCTCATACACAAATTATGATGACTATGAATCTACTTGTACTGTGTATGTAAAATATAGATCTCCACATAAGAAGTGACAAAGACCAGTCTTATCTTAACAAGGTAACCTTAATTCCCTTCTCCAGCTACTCTTTCCTCGAGGACCATGGTATTTATTTCTTAGTTTAGGTGCGTGTTGTGTCCACAATCAAAGGGAGAGAAGTAGAAGAATAAGAAGAGAACTGGAGTGTGGCCAGAGGAGCCAAATCTCCTTGTAAATCTGGCCAGTGTAGCCAAGTCTCCGCGAAGATCTACAATCTTTCTAATGATGGACCAATGTGGTCAAATATATACATGAATGTTTTTTATTTGATACATATTGTCTTCTACATCTCATGGAAAGAAGTGTTGCACTGCATAGATCTTTATTGTACCCTTATAGATATAGAATTTTTTTGTCCGCACATGTTTTGGGGTCTTAAAAAAATTGTGCGAGTAGACCATCCCTCTTTTGAGGCTTTATTGCAACCCACAGCTCCCGTCATTAGATGTCCATGCCACTAAACTAGGTTGGGCACACTGGCTAGTCAAGGTGATTGCATATGTTTCCATTCGCATGCATTTCTTGCCAGAGGATTCTAACCCTCACAACCTCATCAGTGAAGAGCTACGTGTAAAGTTTTCATCCAAGATATGTCAATGTCTAAAAGAATCTTGCATGTGTACATAATATTCTACTTAGACTAGTCAAGATGATAAGTGAACATGGAAGGATATGGAAAGATCCTTAAGCGCATCACAGAAGCGTGATGATCGCATCTTATGCGATCGGAGTGGTTGGTCGCACTAATTGCTCGGTGCAGCGGAATTTTCAAAAATAAATGTGATGAAACCACATGTTCCAAGACACTTCTCAAATCATTTCATCTAACCAAAAGTAATATGTAGGATTACCTCTTTAAGCATGGTTGTGATCAATTCTTTAAACCATGAGACCTCCTATCTCAAGTCCGATCAAATGGAGGAGACGCCTGCGAGTGCATTGATGAGATGTGTACTCCTCGCAATCTGAGCTTAAGATCCAAGCGGCGAATCTCCTGATCTTGTCACACGAGATCTGATGTCTTCTTCACGAGTGAGGCACACAAAAAGAGATGGAGATCCATGAGCGTTCGAAGCGGCGGCACAACAGCATGGCATCGACAATGACTCTCTCTAGGACAGAAGGGGGACATCCACTAAGAGAGAGAGAGATGGGGCGTGCATAAATAGAATGAGAGAAAGAGAGACAAACTTGCAAAATGGTGTAAAAGAAGAGATAGGGTTGCCTCTTCATTTATAGTATTTTGGGAGTACATGGATTCCAATCCATGTGAAACACAAAATCAGTGGTTGAAAATGATTTGTGTTTCTATTCAATGGCCATGATTTTGTTGTAAAAACACAATAACAATTAATTTAGATTAAATTAAAAATATATATCGAATAATCAACATAATTTAGTTCGAACTAAATTAATATTCCTAAAAGGATTAGGAGGAAGGACACCCACCTGCCTAAAAAGGGGGGACGACAACCCTTGTGACCAAGTCATGGGTGGCCGCCCACTATCCATTGAAAGGATTGTGGTTGCTTCTCCAATCCTTTCATATTTATTTACAACAACTTTCGTTGTAAATTAATTCCAAAAATGTATCCAAATTAATATATTGAACATTACAATCATGCCATTAATAATTGTAAATCATATTCATAAACCAAAATAAAATGTAAATTGTATTTCCAATAAATTTCCAATGTGAATCCAATTCACATCAACAATTAATTTGAAGATACTATTTACAATAAGTTCTCTCTAATATATTATAAATCACATTTATAACATATATAAATAATATGGATAGCACTATCCACATTATTTACATGCTTGATAATGAAATCACATTTAATTATCTTGGATCATCATTCTCATGTATTTAAATAATATGAATCACATTCACATTATTCATGATAATTAAATCACATATTATTTTTAACATATCAATGCTTAAATACTTAATTCAATAATGGAATTATTCTTGAACTCTTTCAAGAACAATGCACTTTCTCTGCGGGTACTTGGAGATAAGGATATGGCAATTGTACATTCCACATATAATGACTTGGATATTGTAATCACATCTCATATATAGATTTCAGGGACCTCTCATAGATGCTTAATTAAATCAGGGTCGTAGATATAATCTTCTCATTGCAATTGAATCACATTCACATCAATGTCCAACACTTGGACTAAGATCATATCACTTCTATAATAAGAGGAGTCACTAAAATCCAGTCCGGTTTCATCACTCCCTCGGAATGGAAGCATCATCGTTATATAATCGTTAATGATCACATCACCCTCAGGAATTAATAATACCTGTACATTCTACATATTGGAAGATTTAAAATAAACCCGAAGATATAGATCAATTTATGTTGTCATCTTTAGGGTTTTATCATTAAGTTTCTCATTTGGTCATTGGGAGTAGGTATCGATCATATGCTTTCCAGAAGAATATATCATTCCTACAAATTATTGTCATGCTTCCAAAGCAAGATGGCTATGCAAGGAATTTGATCGCTCCTAGTACCTCATGCGTGAGCTCATGTCTTCCGATTTAGAAGTGAAGCTGTTTGATCCCATTGAGAGATCTTATTACTCATATGCCCTTATATGCACTCCAGCTCGCTGGTGTATAGACCTTGGTTAGGCCGTCAACCTATCGGTCTGCCAAATGTACATATTCAAACATATAGCAATACATCTATCTCCGATCAGATGATGAATGCCTATATCCTGACAACATACGACATAGGACTTCGTTATCTCGATCTCACTAAGTCAACTCTTTGACCTAACTTATATGACACCTCTGAATCTCCATTCATATATAGAGGACATGCATGAAGAGCTCGGCCAGATATCAACCAAATGAGAAAGTATTATCATCTCCTACTCAGGATGGAGATCATCTCTTAACGATCATTTGATGGTGCTTGATGAGTCCTCAATCAAACTTTTTAGATATTTATCCAAGCACCAACCCCTATGATTCAACAATTGAATCAACAACTATATGATCATCAAGATGGCAATGGTACTTAACCCTAATTTTATCAAGGGACCTTATAGTGCATTCATTGATTTAATATCAAATAAGGAGTGAAAATAAACCAATAACTTTTATTGATATATCAAACAATACAATAACATTTATTGTAGGAATGGTTTGCCTCGGGTTCACATTGCTAACAATCTCCCACTAGCCATATGAACCGTTCAGGTACAATCCTTATACCCATACTTATTACACGATGGTCAAAAACCTTTTGTGTCTAAGTTTTGGTAAGTAGATGATTGTTCCAAATTTTATACTTTTAATAGTATCGAACTAACGATTTCGTTGCAGTCAGATAAATTCGAATCGATCAAAAATTTACCGCACAGATCGATGAATCGTCAAAATAAATAATGCACGGGTTGATGTTTTTTTAACCTGGGCAAGCTCCATGGTCGACTCAATGAGGCAAAGGAACAACTTCGGATCAGATTAGATGAATTAGATCACGGTTTTCCAAGTGGATTTTTTTGTAATTTTTTATGCAATAAAAATTCAGATGCACAAATGCGAATGAATTAGGTTATTAAGAAAATAAACAACTTAGCCAAATTAATTTTAATGTGTAATCAATCCAAATCAGCGAAGTTATAATTTTTCTGTAAACCTAATCTAACGATGAAGGCAAAATGTATTTTTTTTGGAATTTTCGAGGTTAAAATACAACAATGAAAAATGCAAATTTTTTTAGGATTCCTATGCAATTTTTCATGCAAACGAAATGCAAAAATTATGAAAAATTTTCTAGAACTGAAACACGGTGAAATGAAGCTACACTATTTTTTTTGGAATTTTGTGACAAATTATGAATTTTTTTATGATTTTTTAAACAGAAATAAAGTGATTGTGAGTTTTAATTTTTAATAAATCCATGAAATCAAATTTTTTAGAGAGCAATTTATCTCAAATAGATATTTTAATGAGAAATCCATGAGACTTTAACATTCCCAAAAATATTATCCGTGGATTTAATTACAAATCAATTACAAAAATCACTCTAGAATTTATTTTATGCAAACGGCAACTCCAATTTTAATAAAATATGGATTGTAATTACAACACAACTAAAGGCATAAAAGCTGATTTTTTTCATAATTTTTGGAGCAATAAAGAATATGTGCGAATTTCAGAGCTTAATTGGGTAAAATATCACTGAATTTCAAACTCTGATTTTTAATAAATTATCCAAGGCTCACAAAAATGAAAATAAATAGCCAAAATGATAAAATATAATTTATCTACAAAATGTTGTTTTTTTATTAATTATTGATGCAAAACTACATCCAAATTAAAGTTCAAAGTCAGGGGTATCTTTGCAGTACAAAATAGAAGTTGAATGAACTGAAATGTGAACAGGAGTTTTTTTGCAATTAAAGAAACTTAAAAGGGCGAAATTGCAACTTTCATAAAAAATTTAAAATAATAATAAAATGGCATTTTGTGGGTTTCAATAATGGAACCCCCACGACTAGGGCAAGGTTGGAAGGTGGGTGGCCAGGGCCAGCAGTGCGCAGCTACACACATGGTGGTGGAGGCCTGGGCGTCCGGAGATGGCGACGCTTTCGCGTGCGGCGGCGCTATGGTCAGGGCGCGATAGCGACTAGAGCTGGAGCGGCTAGAAGGGGGCCAACCGTGGGGTGCGACGACTGGGCGGAGCGCGGATGGGTGCGTGGTTGGGGCGTCAATTGGGGCGGCTTGAGTTGGCTTCTCGCTAGCGGCCACGTACAGTGGTGAACGAGGCAGGTCGAGGTGCTTGGCAGCGCTGCCAGGGGCTGCACTTGTGCTGGAGGGTGGTGCGCTATAGTCCGATGGGAGGAAGGTCGAGGACGCAGGGCGTGTGTGGGAGGGGCCAAGGAGAGAGACGCATCTGTGGGCGTAACGCGACGGTTGCCACTACGGAGGCCGCGATGAGGACGCGTGACGACCGTACACACGGAGGGTGGTTGACCGTGAGTTGCATGAGGAAGCACGGCTGGAGGCGGTTGGCTGCGGCGAACAACCAACATTGAAGGCGGTACGACCTAAAGGTTAACGTCAAGGCTAGGCACGCGGCGACCGACAGGAGGCGTGGCCGTGCGCAACTGGTGGAAGGGGGCCACGACTACTCATGTTCCCTTTTTTAATTTTTTTTGCAATTTTATTTGTTGTAATTTTTTTTAAACAGGAAAAAAGTGAAATGAATGGTGGTGATGATGAATGGTTTTTGCTTAATGATGATGGTGAGAATGCAATGAAGAACAAGATAGAAAAAATTGTTACATAAAAAATAGACAGTAAAGATAGAGAAAGGGAAATATACCTGATGGTGGGTGGATGTTGATGCTTGGAATGGACTAGCTAGAGATTCTCTTTGGTCGGAGTTATTGCCTCGAACGGGTCAGCAAGGTTCCTACAAAGCTTGGCTGGCTTCCACTTAAAAATAGCGACGCTGAGATGGAGATCGCCGCAGATCTCGCCTGCAGGTCGTCGTCGCTCGACGTCTAAGGATGAGCTATCACCTCACAGCTTAAACGTGACTCGAACCTCTCTCTCGTAGAATGGCATATGATACATAAAAGAAGGATAAGGCGAAGATGAACGATATATGGTCGAGGAGGAATGACAAGAGGTCTCAGGGCATGGGGACCAATATCCCGACATCTTGAAGAGGAAAGATGAATGTAAGCAGATCGAGGTAGAAAATGTGCAATTACACAGGATAACACACACTGACATGCACAAAGACAAATGCAAGAGCAAATCCTGAGTTCACACTCAACACGGTGAAGGACCCGAAGTGGGTCCGATTAATCCGGTTGATTTTAAGTGTGATTTTTCAAGCAAATAGCAAGGATTACGTGGCCTAAAGGGAAGTCGGCTCAAAGACGAATGTGTCTCCCCTGTTTAACCTGTCGCCTAAGACACCAACGCCCTTCCTTTCTTCGATCCTATCACTAGCTGAGAAGTTCAAGGACCTGCCCCTATCTACCTACCGAAGTAAGTAGAGGCTGACAAGGCCTATAACTTCACCCCGGAGGGTTACTAGCAACTTGTCATGATGCACCACTATTTTGCCCCTATCTACCTACCGAAGCAGGCGGAGGCTACTTGGCGCTGGTCAGACGAACCTCAAATAGTCCAGCCTGTGATATTTTCTTGGATCGGGGTGCATGATATGGAAGGCAAGGATTTTGGCTCTACCTTAGGGTGTGCACACGCACTCTGCACCCTCACTCAGCCTGAAATCAAGGTCGGGGTTGCACCCCCGCAAATAAGGGTTTATTTTAGTCGAATTTTTCGGTCCAATTCAATTAGCAGTCTCGATTTTAAAAATTAGTTGTCACTATTAATCCACACAAGTAATCACGTCTACCGTCCATTCCCAATTCCTTTATCCTAGTTTTGAAAGACTGAGAGAGAGAATCGGAAAAAGCCAGTGCGATCGAGAAAACGATGATGAATGCTTGAGTAAGAATACTTACAGTTCCTCCCGCTTTCTACAATGCGGGATGCAATACTGAATTAAAATTTTACACTAAATGAATGCAATCGATGAAAAGCAGATCTTTGACAGACAGTTCTATTAGCGAGTGAAGAACAAGTTAAATTTGGTTAAGTTCTACAATCTAAGTATGTCTTTTAATGGTGAAGTGTTGTCCTAGAACTACGACCACAAACAGACCTAAGAAAGCTCTAAGAACCGCGAGTTCAGGTCCTATCCTACATCAATCAACCACACAACACAAGCACTCTTTTATTCTGGTTACATGTACGAGAACCCAAACGGGAACCGCTTTAAATGCAGCCTTTTTTTACAAGTTAACAAAAAGGAAAATCTTTTTGGCATCTCAACAACCAACTTGATCCACGAATAGTCGGCCTCCGATGCACTTCGAGATGCGTCAACTTCAAGAAAGCCGCTCAAGTCCACCAGGCACTCGTATAAAAAGATGGAAATATGTCAGAGAGATACAAAAAAACAAATAAATAAATGAAAAAATGGAATAATTACAAATGCGTTCGGAGGTCAGATGACCCGAATGAATGGAAAACATAAATCTTATTTTCTAAAGTGATCCGAGGCCATTTGCCTCCCCAGCCACGGTGCCATTTGAAAAGGCCTAGATTACCCTCCCTAATTCAATCTAATTACGATTAAATCAGAAATGTGTGTTCGTTGTAGTCAGGTAAAATCAGACTTATCAAAACCACTTTGATTAATAGTCAATTAAACACAAGCGGCAATGTTTTCACTTGGGCGAGCCCAAGGGTGAACTCAAGGAGGCAACTTTTTCCTTAGACTAATTCGAAGTCAATCCTGATGTTAGGTTTTCAGGAAAATATTTTTGTGGTATTTTTTAAGAAATTTAAGAAATGCAAGGCAATTCAAGACAAATTCGAGAGTCAAAACTTTGAAGTGTAGTTAAGTTAAGTCCAAAAATTATGAAACTTGTCCAGAATGTGAAATGCAATGAGATTAAGCTAATGCATTTTTTTTTGGAATTTTTCGGCTCTAAATGAATGTACCACGAATTAAAAAATGAAGGGAGGGTGATTTTTTTGCAAAATTAATTTTAATAAATCAAGATTAAATCGTTTTTCATATATAAAAATTATCCTAAATACTTCTATGTGAGACAAATCGAGGAAAATTACTAGACCTAAAAAATGACGAAGTTTGGACCTATTAAAAATCAATTAAGCAAAACACTAATTAATTTATTAAGGCCACGTTATGCATGAAAATGATGTGATTTTTGGGTATAGTGTAGAACTACATGAACTATATCTGTTGTGATTTTTTGGTGATTTTGTAGCAACAATCAATTTAATAAGCAATTAAAGGCATATAGTGGGCAAAATATGCAATTTTCCACAACAAGAATTATATTAAATTCCTCAAATCTTACAAAAATATTACGAGTCCTCACAATGATAAAAGCTAAGATGTTCTAAAACATGCAAATTTTTGAATGAATAAATGCGGCTAAATAAGTGTTTAAATAAACATGCAAATATAGGGGTATAAATGCAAAATAGAAACAAAATTAATTAAAAGAGAAATGTGCTGACAGTGACTGAAATGCAATCACCGATAATGAGGGTATGGGTGCAAATTCTCTACAGGACCATGTGCACCTCAAGTGATGTTGCCTGGCAGGGACTGGAATGTAATTTCCAAAACTTGTAGGTATCCAGCTGTAATTTAGCCAAAGTCTGCATGTGGGTCACGTGAAATACGAGGCTCGGAAGGCGCTAGAGGCTCGGGTGCTCGACGTAGGCTCGGGCATTGTTCGGGTGCTTTGACTGGAGGCTCGGGCTCGGAGGCAGGATCGGCTGGCTCGTGAAAGGTTCGGGTGCTCCGAGCCTAAAGAGTCGGAAAAAGGCACGGAGCGGGTGACATGGCTGCAGATGGACCGTCAGATATCAAGGATCCCACGGTGACTGTACGTTTGATGGAGGATACTTGGATGAATGATGGCCGTTGGATGATCACCGGGGGGTGAATCCAACGACAGTTGTAGCCTCATTTCTTCTTCCTCCGCCGCGACGGTGGCAGCGACTTCAGAGCTTCAGCGAGGACTCTACAGCTCCGCCTCCCTAGCTCTAACCCAATAGACCTCCCCAGAGCCTCCTGAGTGGACATCAATGAAGCTGGAGGTCCGGGGAGGATGTTGGTCGTCCGAGAAGGCTTGATGGTTGCCTGGATGCCGGAGACACAAAAGCTCGAAGGAGCTCCGGCGAGGGGTCTGACTAGTGACGAAGTAGGCACCTGAAACATTAGTGATTTGCTAAATCGTGGTGCATGGGCTCTCGTGGATGAAGTGGGGGGATTTCGAGTCCTTGTGGGTGAATGGCCGACGTGCTCCTCCGCCGTGAGGGGCGGAGCAGTAGTCGGAAGTTGCGATGGTTCGGGAAGATGAACGGAAGAATGCACGAAGATGGAAGCTTCGAGGGGAAGCTCGATCAATGATCAGTGGGAGGTGAGATTGAGCAGGGAAGTCAGATAAATTCAGAGAAGATCAGAGGGGAGGACGGGGAGGATCGGAGAAGAAGAAGAAGGGATTTTACCTGGAGAAGATGAACGTGTCGCTTGAGAAATGGAACCTTGGAGCTTCCTGGTCGTTGCTCACACCTCGACAGGTGGTGGAGCTCAAGCAACTTAATAGAGAAGCTGCGGCAAGACGAGAGTTCGCCGTGGATCTCGTCGGGAAATTCCCTGTCGTCGCTCGACCTGATGGGACCTCGCTGTCACTAAGTGAGAAAAGGAAGCTCAAGGTTCTTCCCTGTAAAGGCGGATGGGGGAAAAGGTGGCCAGAGATGAAATATTTATAGAGTTGGAAGACGACATTCCGGTGATGGAGGTCATGACTTGCAGGGAGGATGCGGAGTGATAGGAGGGATATTGTGGAGAACAAGGGCTTGTGCGAGGATGGTGGAGGTTTGGGATCCATCGTGGGGTGCTCGGGTTGTGGAGAAGATGGTTGGAGATGCGGTGGAAATGGGAAGGGGGAGATGAGATAGAGAAGTGGGTGACATGGGCAAGAACTCTCTGGAGGTTGAAGACGAGTCCTCCGTCGTTGGATCTCACGATCCAATGACTGAGGTTTAGGCACTAAAGGTCGGCAAGGATCTGATCGATAGCGGTGCGATCAAAGGGCATGAGAGGTGCCACGTGGCGTGCTGCGCTGAAGATGCTGAAGGATGGACCAGATGCGATCTGGACCTCGACCTAATGGTTGAGAAATGAAGTGTAGTGGGCGACTGAGATGAGGTGCCTGGAGCAGATTTGGAAGTCTATGATGGAGCCACGTGGCAAGACATGGTGAAGGCGAAAGTGTAGGGTCCAGATGATCTGTGAGCTTTGATCGGATGGTCGATGATCCAGTGGAGAGGAGCGGCTAGGATGAAGGTGCTTGGAAGCGATCGTATGGTGTTGGAGCTTGATACGTGGCACAATGAGAAGAAGGCGCTCATGGACGGTTCAGATGGCTTCTGAAGGATGATCGGGTGGTTGATGTCATAAGAGGGAAGAATGGTGGAGATCTGAAGGGAGAGAGAGTGATCCAATGGTAGATAGAGAGGGGTGTGTGGCGCGCAATGAACCGGGCCGCGTGGCTCAACGAGATGGCACCACGTGGCCCAATCAGATTATAGCGACAAAGAAAGTTAAATAAGAGGGAGAAGATGGCCGAATTTGGAAAAAACTCAAAACATGAAAGTTGTAGATCTCGATGAGATCTACAAGTTCATCATGACGAAAAACGGATATGAGGTCAAATAAAGCCATAAAGTACAAGGATGAAAATCTCAATATATACAATATACAACGGGGGCCCAAAACCCAAGTTTTGCATACAAGCTCCAATTTTAATAAAATTGGTCTCATTTTGAAGGTCTTTGAATGTTTATTACTTTAAAAGTGAGTAGACCTAAATCGGATACTGTATGAGAGAGATATGCACATGTTAAGGCTCCTAGTTTCAATCTTGGACTGGGGTTTTATTGGTCAATTTTACAAGTTAGTATTTTTTGATATTTTTCTTGTATTAGTGTTAGTAATATATACACTACAGAGTTGATTTTATTGGATTTAGAGTTAGTATAAAATATAAACAAATAGGTGAAATATGGTGAATATACAGGTGATTTTTACAAGTGAATTGGGATTCTTATTTAATGCAAATATGAATGCTAAAATGCAGATATTATTTATGCATGCATGAATGCTAATTATGCAATATAAGTGGAAATATGCAGCTAATTACTTGGGAACAAAGCTTTATTTTCAACTTTTATAGTGATGAATCACAAATTCATCAACCACCTATACTTAAAGCTTGCTCGTCCCCGAGGAACTAAAATGAAATCCAAAAGTGAAATGATTTTGGGTTCCATACCATGGTCATGAACAAAAGGTGAAAATGGATCTTGACTCGACCTTTGGATTAATAATGTGACGGAACCTTATTGGCATATGAATTTAAGACCTAACAACCTTTAAGTTCCACAAGTCTTCTATTCAAGACGCCTCAATAGTCAGGTCAGAACAAATCCTCATATGCAAATTTCTGATGATTATGATTCTTACTTGCACCGTATAAGTGAAATATAGCTCTCCACATCAAAAATGGCAAAGAACCGGCCTCCTCTAATAAGGTAACTCCAATTCCCTAGTCTAGTAACTCTTTCCTCGAGGAGATGGGTATTCCTTCTAAGTTCAAGTACGACCAGCTCAAGAAGAGGGGGTGGAGAGAAGAATGGACGGTAGCTAGTGTAGCTTCCTATCATAGGATGCTTGGCCAGTGTAGACAAGTCATCCAACTGCAGGCTTCCATGGTATGAGGCTTTGAAGCATATGCCTTGCAAATATACATACTCCGGCAGGCATTTTATTTTCAATCAGGCCTGTCATTTTTTTAGAGTTCTCTCTTTTTTCGTGTTTTCTTTTCTTATTCTTTTTTTCTTTTTTTAAACTATATACAAGGTGCAACATGTGCATCAGGAGTTTTTCCTCTTGAGCCAGTAGACTATCCCTTTTTTGAAGCTTTATTGAAACCCACGACATCCCGTCCTTAGATGTCAACACCACCAGACTAGGTTGAGATCCAATTCCCTCCCTAGAGGAGGACGGATGTTTCCACCCGCGTGCTACTCTAAGCCAAAAGATTCTACCTCCTCACCACAACATCATTGAGGAACTACGTGCATGGTGCTTGTCCAAGTTAGGTCACTGTCTAAAAGAATCATGTGTGTGTACGAAATATTCTACTTAGACCAATCAAGATGACATGTGAACATAGACTTGCAGATATAAAGAATTAAGTCACTTGACATGAGAAATCTTAACTCCAGTTCCTATAAGGTTCCTCTGAAATTAGTTAGATTAAGGTCAAATAAATTCCATCCTCAACTTCTATTCATAACTTGGTCCAGAACCCACTAATATTTCACTTTGCATATGCTAGGTATGCAGATGAGATGCAGATGACATGCTATAGAGTTGAATGAAATGCAAGACACTTTTTTCTTATGCAAGGATGCTATGCAAGAGTAAATAAGAAGCCTATTTTTTTTTGTTTTTTCAAAAAATTGGTATACCTCCTATGTTACAACAATTTACAAGAGTTTTATAAGTATTATACAAATTATACAAGTATTATACAAGTATACACGTATTTTACAAATTTTTCTGTTTCAATTTTTACCCACTGATGAATCCACATTTCATCATCTTTATTCTATCATTTTGGCATCAAAAACCCTAGCAAATGCCTGTAAATAGCATTAATTCCATCATCTTAGCATTCATGCACGTGCATCTAAATAGTGTATAAAATACTGTAATTAAAGCCAAAATTATAGAATAATTAAAAGAAAAGAAAAAGAATAAAATATTGTAAATATTTTATGACCCAAAACCCCGAGACCTAGGCATCTTGATGAATAGGTCGACAAGGAATAAAGTAGGGGGAGATAAGGGCCAGATGCAGTCAAAATACCTATATTATTTAATTCATTCTTTATTCATTTTGGGACCTATTTTTGGTTCCACTTTTTATACATCAACTAAAGAAATTTTGTACATGAAAGTTGTATATAATTTAATAAAGAAAAATACAAAATTGATTTCACTGAAAAATAATACACAGATAAAAAGTTATGGTCTGAATAAAAATCCAGAATCCCAACTTCCCAGACCCGTATCTCACAACTGACAACTCCAAATGCAGCAAACTCACTTTAATTGTATATAGAAGAAAATAAGCTATTTAATGGCGGTGGTTTCGCATTTGGCGGGGCTACGGTTTGAAAGTTGAGTTTTGGACCCTCATTATATACTTGTACTGATTAAAATATTCAATCTATTATTTCATCATTATTTTTGTATTTTTATATTCTTATAATCTTGTAAATATTACTTATAATAAATATGTATATGAAAATCAGAATAAAAATGCAAAAGAAACTCAAAATAAAAATAAACTTATATAGATCATATAGGTATTATACCTATACATATACCTATACAATATATTCTTTTAATTTATTAAATGTACAAAATATATCAGAAAAATAAGATAAAAATATATTTTTGTGTATAAAAGTATGTTATATTTTTTTTAAATTAATAACCAAAAATAAATATATTAAAGTACATAGAATAAAAATAAAATAATAACATACATACGTATTGTACCTATATAGGGCTAAAAAGTAAATTCATGAAAATATACCTCATAAAAAAATTTAAAATTCATAATAAAATACTACAGAAAATAACGAATATTTTTTATTTTTAAATCATAATTTATTTCGACCTATTTCTATTTTTAAATGAATTAATAAAGAATTAAATCAGGGTTTTTCCTGGTTGGTCTACGTGGACCAACCAGGTTTCAGCCCCAGTTGACTTCGGTCAACTGGTCGCCCTCCCCATGTAATGCGTCAGAAGTTGGTTTTTGAGCCAATTTCTTGGCTTTTTCGCGGCTGATCCTTGCACTCTTTCGTGATGATTCCTTCTGCATATCTGAGCCTCGATCCTTGGTCTACCCCGCCATGCGATTATCTTGGGCCAAGGATCACTGTGGCACTCGATGCACCTTGATCGTTGGAGCACCTTGGTTAAGGGTCAAACTAGATATAACGACCCCCCACTTTGAATTTGATTTTTGGATTCCCTTCGGTCCACCCCTCGCGCCTATCTCGTGCTCCAGAGCTTCCTGGAGGTGACAGCTCCGACGAGAGCTCTTCAGCCAAGGCTTCAGAGGTCGGAGGCGTCTCCCACACCTCCCGCAACTCCGGCGGTCGAGGTTCGACATTTCCTCTGGCTCCGGCTATTGAGGGCCTTCCCCCTTCTATTTCTCTCTTGCATTTAGTTCCTGTTAGTGTTAGGATCGAAAACCCAAAAAAAATTCTTGAGTTCCATCGCCTAAATCGCCCGATTCACCCACTTGGCCGGAGCGCACCTCAGGCCGTTCACCGCCACGCCGCTTCACGCTCCTTCCCGTCCATCCAGAGGTCCAGGCACTTTGCCCTCGACCTCCTAATACTTTTTGCAGGTCAACGCACACTCATTGGAGCTTGGAGGCGATTCTGGAGCTTCGCCGGAGCTAACGGAGCTCTGTAGCTCCGCCACCCTTCAGAGCCCCTCGGCCATCGCCGAGGCTTTTTGCCGCCGCCAGCAGCTAGAGGAGGACCGTAGGATGCTCCACGTCCATTTTGAAGCCCTACCATCGCCGGAGGACGAAGATCTGGGACGACGAAGTTCGCCTCGCCGGCGTTCTTCGTTGTTCTTCGTCATCACCTCCCAGCCGTCGGATCGAGGAGTTCCCCCAGGTCAAGCAGCGCCCGTTGGATCGAAGCTCATCACCACCGTCAGATCGTCCTCAAATGATCTAATCTCCACCGTCCAAGTGAAGCGTCGTCGACCATTGGATTCACGCCATGTGGATAAGTGAAGATCTCCAGCCGTTGGATCCGCGCGCCAGGGGTACTTTGCATCTAACCCCCTGCGCATTTTGTATTTACTTTTCAGTCTAAAAACTTTCGTATGTTGTGTAAAAGTTTTGTAAAATTTGCAAAATGACCCCCGAACTTATTTTATTTACACTTAGGTCCTCCTTCACGTCACCTCACGTGACATGTACACGTGAGGTGCGTGCTTTTTACACAGAGGCCCTCGGTCTTTTTAGTATTTTGCTTAAGTCCCAGAACTTTTATATTAAGTGTTAAATTTTTGGAAATTTTGCATGTGAACCCCTAGATTTTGTCAAAATTACATCTTAGTCCTCGCCAGGCGCGTGCAAGTCACGCGCCCTAGTGGGAAAATTGCTACGATACCCCAGCGGGTTTTGTATTTGGTATTTGGTACTGAAAATTAGATATCAAATGTTAATTTTTGAGGAAAATTGCATGTACGCCCCTAGACTTTGTGATATTTGCACTTATACCCCTGCCAGGCCTGTTTAATGTTTGGATTCTTGTATTAATTAATTAGATCATCATTTTAATTCCAAAAATTCTCAAAAATTAGGGTTAAGCTCCTGTATGCTTGTTCTTCCACGCCATAATTTTAATTTTTGATTTTATGTATTTTAATATTTATTAAAAATCGAAAACATGCTTTTTATTCACTGTCTAGCTTAGAAAATGCCAAAAAAATTTTAAATACCTCGAAAAATTCCAAAAAAATTCCCTAATGTGTATTTTAATGTATTCTAGTGTCAGTCCAAAAATCACTAAAAATCTCAAAGAAAAACCCTAAAAATTCGAAAACACATAAAAACTTCAAAAAAATCTAAAAAATTGTAGAAAACTCCAAAAATAGCAAACTCAAGCTCTGTAGGTTACTCTTTTGATTATCTTTTTTGAAAAATAGTGTGGAAAAAATTTGTGGCTATTCGCTATTTTTAATTCCTATTTTTCTCACAGCCAGTCCATATTTCACTGTTTTGGTTTATTTCAGTATTTAAAAATACCAAAAACACCTTGAAAAATACCCAAAAATCCAAAAATAGTAGAAAATTATATAAATACCAAAACAATTTTATTTCTGAATTTTTGGATATTTTTGCATATTTTTATAAATTGTTGATCTTCCCTTTTATTACATTGTTTTTATATTCCAATATTGAAAAAGAATATATATATATAATATAAATTATAAAAATCAGAAAATTAAAAACCAAAATATAAAATTAAAAAAAAATTAATAAAAAAATAAAAAAAAAATAAATTAAAAACCCACAAAAATGTGTGCTTGCTTGCTTAGTGTAGACATCACACACTTTCACTCACACACTTTTGTGCTACTACCCTGTTTGCTCCCTGTGTTCGAACTCTTTGCATACTTGTCCTATACAATTTTTGTGCAGATTTAAAATAAATTTTAACTCCACATTTATTTCTATTTCTTTGATCTATAGTGTCGGTTAATTGTTGATTAGATACGAGATTCATTTGAGGGTCGCCACAGCGACAGTCGTCTCCGCCTTGTGTGAGACACCATTTAGGCTCTCTTGAATTTTGTGTTTATCAAATGGCGCCGTTGCCGGGGAGCAACAGCGAGTAGTTATATTTTTGTCTGTTTGTGTTTGTTGTCTACCAAAGCTTTATTTTATATCTCTTGCATTTTTGATATATCTTGTTGAGCTATTATGACCACTCTTGTCTTGTCTTCTTGCGAGGGACCGCGGAGCAAGGCGGATCGCCTAGGTGACCCGAAACAACCTTGGGAAGCGGAGCCGGCTATTCGTTAGCCAAGCCGGCAGGAGAGAGCAGGAGGAGTGAGAGAGAGTGGTAGATTAGTTGCATTTTTATTTTGTGAGAGAGTGACTTGATAATTTGTAATAATACAGGTACTTGGACTCTTGGACACTCCGGGCCTAATTTCCGGGTGTTTGTTCACCCGGGGGCTCACCGCGGTTTTTCTCGCATTTTCCGTTGTCATTTTCCGGTTTTGTTTTCCTTTTTCATTTCTTTTGTGGATTGAGCCCTTAGTTGTAGGCCTTGCTTGATTCGATTAGAATAGGTCCAAACACACTAATAACCTTTGCATGCTCCTATAGATCGTATTTGGACTTAGACTAATTAAACAGTTGGCTATTAGCTTTCGATCCGCACGCCACGAGCTCATCCCACACAAGCGCTTTCTCCTAACTCAAGTGTGTTGAGCAGAGGAGGGGTGAGCCTAGACCGTACATTAGGATTGAGAGTTAGTGGTTAGCTTGTGGTTCTTCACGCTAGCAGTTGCCTACCCTAGGACGATTTCCGCTTTGCATACCGCCATGTAGCTAGGTTTATAAATTCTGCTTTGCATCCCGCATGGAGAGAGCTGGGATTCACTATAAGTCTTCTCACTTTGCATCCATCATATAGGCACAAAGGTGAGATTTCCACCTTGGTGTCGACTTGCATCGGCTTTTTCGACTCTATTGTCCCTCTGTTTTTGGAACAAAGTAGGATCAAGCGAATACAAAAATCGTTAGGCGCTTGTTTGAATTCACTCAAAAGAAGCGATAACACCAAAAAAATTAAAAAGGGACTGCTAAGAAAACCTTGACCAAAAATAAAATCGGTAATTGGATTCATTGTTTGGGGAGAGTAACAACCTCACTTGTATTCAGGTTGCATGGGAAGGTCTCCTTCCAAGTGAGGTGAGCGCTTCGTAAGGATTAGAGCCAAAAACCCAACTTGTGGCTGCCTTGTGTATCGCCTGGATTTCCGAAGTATTGGCGCTACTATCGTACGTAGTCAAGTAGGGCTTGGTCGCCATTGGTGACTCACTATTGTGTGAGCATCGACCTTGTCCGAAGTACCGAGCATAGGCTACGCCTTCACGGGTGTGTCTGTCTCACCGGCTGCGTCCGACTAGGATCTTGCACACTCACGGGTGATTCCGTTGCGAGTGAGATCCGAAGTATCGGTTTCGCCTATTGGCTTCCTTCCTCTATTTCTTTGGCTGAGTAGAGATCCAGGAAGGGTTACAAGGACCTTAAAAAGCGCAAGTTACAGGTTACACAGGAGGAGGACAAGTACGGGAACACTTTTCCGGCAGTACTCTCTCTCCTATAGGCGTAGTGCTCTAAGGAATTGTGAAAAGATTAATTCCTGAATCAAGCTAAAATTGACAAGATAAAAAACCGAACCTTCACGGCTTCATGTGTTGAGTTGGTGAACTCACCCCTGTTTTGTGTTTGATTGCTAGATTTATTTAGGTCAAGATAAAAAACACAGCACAATTGTGCGCAATTTTATTTCTCCTTCATTTCTCTTCTTCTACATTCCCTCTACTCTTCCTAATAGTCAAGATGATGGGATGGAGATCTCTTAGGCCGACTCTGTAGGCACCACTATCCAGCACTCCTCCTTATTCATCTAGGACTACCTCGGAGAGTCCGCTCTCCGACCCTGAGTTTACATCTACCCTGTTCCCCCTCGACCACCCTTCCCATTCTCCTTCTCTCAGTCCAATAGTTTCAGAATTCAGTGCATCACAGAGTTCAGATCATTCGACAGCACCTGAGATGGCCTCTTTTTTTTTCAGAGAATCCAGTGATGTCAGACAGAGGCGAGCACCCAGATGACCATGATCACCCTCCGTTCATATTTGATCAAGCGGCCATCAACAATTCACTTCTTGCATCCCTGGAGACCATGCTGAGATAGATACGTGACCAGGGTACTTTCATGGGTGATCTTATGAGAGAAATTTCTCAGATGAGAGAGAACCGACCTGGGGGCGGTGGCGGTGGAGGAGGAGGAGGACCTGATGCAGGAGGAGGCGATCCCGACGCCGAGAGACCACCACAAACCATCATGAGAGAATTGCATAACCCAGTAGCGTCCCTTACACATCGGTGGATCATACTCCCGCCAATCCATGGAGACTTCGAGTTGCGGCCCCATACCATTCAGCTCCTACCCAAATTCCATGGGTTGCCGACCGAAGAGCCACACCTCCATCTCCAAGAATTCGAGATGATATGTAGCACCATCCATGACAGGTTGATGACTGAGGACACGATCAAGATGATCGCCTTCCCGTTCTCATTGGTTGACAGAGCTGCATATTGGCTCAAACACCTGGGGCGATTCATTTATACATGGGCAGATCTCCGGACCGCATATTTGAAGAAGTACTACCCTCTCGGCCGGACCAATGCAGCTAGAGAAATGATCAGCAATTTCATCATGATTCCTAATGAACAGTTTCATGAAGCTTGGGATCGCTTTTGAGAGCTCATCGACCGGTGTCCACATCATGACATATCCAAGCCCAACTTAGTGCAAAGTTTCTTCTGTGGGCTGACACCGGAGCTGCAGGGGCTAGTGAACGCCTCTTGCGGTGGATCATAGTTTTCCAAGGGTGAAGACGACGTCTGGGCCATCTACGAGGGCATGGCAGAGAATTCAACCGTAATGGCCCAAGCCCGAGTCTACACACAGCAGAAGCCCCCACAAGGAGCAGGATCATTCCAGAGGATCGCCCGCATCGATGCCGGTCCCAACACAGTTTCGGCAGCCGCAGCCCAAGCTGAATCAGCCACAGCCGACATGGTAATCATCAGTGAAAAGCTGGACCATCTCGAGATCCTCGAGAAGAAGTAGATGCAAGGCATGGCCCAGATGGACCAGATTGCCAAGACTATGAGTGACCTGAAGATGCAGATCCTTTGCATCCAGGAGGCACATACTCATTCCCAACAACCTCCCAGGTCACGAGCTGACCCCAGCAATAGTAGTTCCAACCAACCCTCTACCTCGTACCGCTAGGTGAATCATATCCAGGCAGAGTCGGTTCCACTAGTACAGTACTACCCAGCGCAGCCGCCATCTCCAGACACTCAGATGGTGGTTTACCAGCCGGATCAGCCACTGGTAGTTCTTCTTCCACCCTCCTTTGAGCAGGAACCATTGATGGAAGTTAATGGGATTTGGTACGACCGGTACCCTCAGCCCGGGATTTGTCGTGATCACCCTGGATTCCGTTGGGGCAACAATGGCTCCTCATCCCAACAGCAGAATCCTGCCCAAGGATAGCAGAACAACCAGCCACAACAGCAACACCAGCAACCCCAGTATGCCCATCAACAGCAGTACCAGAGTGGTCCTCGTCCCACCTATCAGGGACAACAGTGGGGGCAGCGACAGCAGCCTCAGCAACCTTACCACCATCCTCCCCAGTATCAGCCACAACAGCAGCCTCACTTCCAGCAGGGAAACCCATCCGGCTCTCAAGGTCCCGCTTTTGAGAACTCAGCTCTCGACGATCTTGCCTGCTTGCTCTCCGAACAGCGAGCATCTTTCAGGAAAGAAATGGATGAATTCCGGCAGGAAATGAGGGACATAATAAAAGGCAAGGCCGCCATACCTGCTCAGATTGAACCTAACCCGAACAATCTGAAAAGGAAGTCTGAGCAGGTAAAGAGTACAGAGGACACCTCTCCTAGTAACTATTTGAGTGATATGTCTTATTCTTTCTATGATGCTGATTTTGTGACTACTAGGAGCGGTAGGATGCCCGCAGGCGGCGCCTCTTCTGAGCGACAGCCAGATGCATTACCAGGAGCGCCAGAGGAGCAGAGTAGCGGTGATGATGCCGCTAATGATGATGTTGAAGACGGTGGTGCTGAGGCCACCAATGATGGAGATCCAGACGACAGTACTGAGGCCGCCGTGATACCAGTTGCAGACGGTGGTGCTGATGCCACCATTTTGGATGATGAGCCAGAGCGCGGTGCTGATGCCGCGAACACAAGTGCCGGTGGTGGTATTGAGGCCACCACATCTACTTTTGTTGAGACTCCCTCTGTGATGTTCCCACATTTTGTACCTATGGACTGTGGAAACAAAAATAAAAACAAAAAAATGAATAAAGGAAAGGTTTCTGTTCACATTGTGGATCCATATGTGTTGAATGATGATGATTGTATGGATTCTACTCCTTCACAGGCACATGGACCTATTCCTAGCCCTCCATCTATGGAGGCCCCTACCATCCCCTTCCCTGAGGCACTCCGCCGGGTGAAGGGGAACAAAAAAGAAAATCTAAAAAAGAACCAGCAGGTAGAGTTCGACAATCATATGATAGACAGATTCCACATTCAGCTGACTCTACAAGAAGCACTTGAGCACATCCCCCTCTTCAAGAAGAACCTGAAGGAGAAGACTACCGTCCCTAGGAAGAGGAGGAACCATAGAGATCAGATCCATGTGCTCACTCATTCCACTTGCTGCACCATCCAGAACAAGCTGCCAACCAAGCGACCAGACGCAGGAGCTCCCTATGTCAGATGCGAGATCCAGGAGCAGCAGTTCGATCATACTCTATTAGACAGTGGCTCTTCAATCAACCTTCTTCCGACAGCCTAACTCGACCGATTCGGGTTTGGTCCTCTTCTTAGGAGCAGGACCGTCCTTCAGTTTGCTGACCGGTCGACTAAGAGGCCGAAGGGGTTATTGAAAGATGTGGTCGTTACCATTCAGGGCCTGAAATTCCCTGTGGACTTCGTTGTGTTGGATATGGAGATCCCTGAGTTGGTAACTGATGCCCCCATCATCCTCGGACGTCCATTCTTGGCCACATCCAAGGCGGTGATCGACCATGATAGCGGGAAGGTATGTTTTCGCGTAGAGGGCAAAACCATACAAATAGAGACGATTGAAGAAACTAGAGCCAGAGAGTTAGAATGCTCGGAGCAGTCCAGTGAAGCAGCGCAGATGACAGAGGAAGAGCTAGACATCCATCAGGCGTGTGATTTTGTGATGACTGATGATAAATCCAACTGGATAGATCCTGTAGCACCGACCCTCGCCTTGCCTACAGATTCACTATATCTCAAGCTCATGGCAGTCGAGAGCTAGGAGAGCACACCCCTGGATGAGGATACACCTAAGGCTGACAGTGTCGGGATGAGTGGTGCCGATGATTTCCATTCTTGTTCATCTTCTTCTGATCCCTCGAATTTAGACATTGACTGGGATGATTTCGATGATTATTTGCCTTGTCTGATTCCTTCTGAGCCAACAACCATGATAGAGTGCGAGCCAGTGCAGTTTATTGATGAATCAGCAGGCCGCCCTTCGTCAGAAATTCATGCAGAGCGAGAGTTCTCCCATGCAGACCTGGTCGCCTTCACACAGACATATCAGAAACCAGATCTGCCGCCTCCCAGTTGTCCAGAACTGAAACCTCTGCCGCAGTCGTTGAAGTACAGATTCCTTGCGGGTGAGCCAGACATGCACCCAGTCATTATCTCAGCAGGTTTGACTGGAGAGCAAGAATCTCGTCTGATGGAGGTTCTTGAAAGAAACGGCAAGGCGATAGGTTGGAGTATAGCTGATCTCCAGGGGATTAGTCCGGCTCTGTGCTCTCACCACATCTATCTTGAGGATGACGCTAGGCTGTCGCGTGAGTTGCAACGACGACTGAACCCGAATCTTCGAGACGTAGTCATGAATGAAATTTCGAAGTGGTGGAGCGCCGATTTTATCTACCCCATCTCCGACTCCAAATGGGTTAGTCCACTACATGTGGTACCCAAGAAGACGGGTATCACTATAGTTGTCAATGAGTCTGGAGAAGAGATCGCTACCAGAGTGCCCACTTCTTGGAGGGTCTATGTGGACTATAGACGATTGAATGAGGCCACCAAGAAGGATCACTTCCCGCTACCCTTCATTGATCAGATTATCGAGCGGCTAGCCGGGAAGAGTCATTATTGTTTCCTTGACGGGTACTCTGGATACAATCAAGTGGCCATTGCGCCTGAAGACCAGGAGAAAACGACATTCACCTGTCCGTTTGGGACCTATGCTTTCAGACGGATGCCCTTTGGTCTATGTAACGCTCCAGCGACATTCCAAAGGTGCATGTTGTCCATATTCTCAGACATGGTGGGTGACTGTTTAGAGGTCTTCATGGATGACTTCTCGATCTATGGCGACGGGTTCGATGCTTGTCTTGACTGCCTAGACCGTGTGCTTCAGCACTGCATAGAGGTCAATCTTGTTTTATCTTGGGAGAAGAGCCACTTTATGGTGACTCAGGGGACGGTCCTCGGTCATATCGTCTCCAACAGGGGCATGGAGGTCGATCCGGCCAAGGTGGATATCATCATAAAATTCAATCCGCCGTCCAACCTGCGTCAGTTACGGTCTTTTCTGGGGCATGTCGGTTTCTACCGACGGTTCATTCAGGACTTCAGTCGAATTGCCCGACCGCTCACTGACTTGCTGACAAAAGACACCGAGTTTATTGTCAATGATAAGTGTCTTGCGTCTTTCGAGATTCTCAAAAATATGGTTGTTTCAGCTCCTGTCCTTTGATGAATCTCGTATTCATCACTCTAAATCTCATATACTAAGCTCAAATCCCTTAAAATCAACAACATTCTGGCATCTATTTTGCATAATTAGCATTCATGCATGTTTTCATAAGAATGGCATTTTAGCACAAAAATCTGCATAAAATAAGAAGCCAAAAATCCAAGCCAAAATGACCTGTAAATAAGCCTAACTTCCCAGATTTTTAACTCATTCATGCTAACTCTGAATAACTCAAAACCACTTCCACTGTGTACATATCACTAACAAAAATAAAGGAAAAATACAAAAAAATAACTAACCCAAATAAGTGGACCAAAAACCCAAACCCTAATTTCAGAATTTTCGGATTAAAAGCCACATATCTTCTCCATCCAGTGTCCAATTTAATCCTACTCACTTTTGAACTAATGTGCATTCAATTACCTTCAAAACAAGACCAAGTTCAAGTGAATCGGAGCTCATATGTGAAAGTTGGGTTTTGGGCCTCTTTTGTACATTGTATATTTTCGTGGTTTTGACCTTGTATTTTATGTATATATTTTCTTAATCAATAAAAATCCAAAAAAATTAGAATTAAGTGTCTTTTATTTATATTTGATTTTTCCAGATTCTTATCGTGTTTAAAAATAACAAAAAAAATTATAAATCCAAAAATCAAGGTATTCTATGTACATAGGATACCTCAAAAAATCACTTTTTACATTTGACCGATTTTGGTGTTGATGTCTTCATGAAAGTTGTAGATCTCATCGAGACGAGCAATTTTCGTGAAGAAAGTTTTTCGATCCGAGGTCATCTACTATTTTTTATTGATTTTACAAGATATTTTAATTTCAAATTTTGTGGGGCTGACACATGGCAGCACCTGGTGCCGCCACGTGTCAGCCATTTTTGGCATTATTATATATCGGTTTTGTAAAAAAAAAATAAAAAAAATAAAAAAAATAAAACCGCGCACGTGCTTTGCACGTGCGCCCTCATCCCCTCCCAAGCCACCACGTGGCCAACGCAGGGCCGCCCGATCTCGGCCGATCGGACGGCCCCTGCTCGTCTTCCTCCTCCGAACCCCCTTTCCCAATTCCTCCGCCGCCCCGCGATTTCCACCGCAAATCGCGGCCATCTGATCCCCCCGACTTCACGATCTCCGCCCATCTCCGATCTCCTCCGGATCCCGCCGCCTCTTCCGAGATCTTCTCCTCCCCATGTATCCTCATGATTCCCAATCAAATCCCGGCCTACCCCCGATTTTCTTCCATCGCCGGCGAGACCCTAACCCTATAAAACCAACTGCGCCGCGCCCTTGCCAAGCATCCGCCGATCTTCACCGCATCTCGTCGCCTTCAGTCGTGACAACAGCAAGGCCTCGTAGCCGGCGTGATCCGAGGAGTCCAACTCCTCGTCGCAGCTCCGCCTCGAGCAAGCTGCTAGCTCCGGCCTCGCCAACGCCGTCGAGCCGACTTCCTCCAGGTATACCCCCCCTCTCTCTCTCTCTACCGCTCTCCACCCGACGTAATCGACACCACCGTCACCGTCATCGACGATACCTCCGCCTCGACACCGTTCTTCTCCGTCACCCTCTACACCAACCGCCATCACCGCCTCGCCGACTCCGCTCGCCGTCGCTGTTGCGCCCCCGATGCCCCACGGCCGTGTGTCAGCCACTTCATCTCCCTCGCCGACTGCCGCAAGCTACACCGCACGTGTTTCTGCTCCGCCTTCCTCGACGATCTCCATCGACTCCATCTTCATCGACAAACTCACTTCGTCGTCCCCGCCGTCTTCGACAACCTCAGAGGCTCCTCCGCCTTTGTCATCACCGTGGGCACAACCGCAACCAACCCATCGCCGGTCGCCTCCGCTTCGTCCACGCCGGAGGCCCCCTCTCGCGCTCCTCCGCCTGGGCAGCACCGCCGCGCGGCCGGGCGCTCTACACCCGAGGCCCCGCGCGCGTGATCTGCACGTGCGTGGGGAACTACGTCAGCCTGACGTCAGCCCAGTCACGTGCGACGCACGTGACTTTGGGGCAAATTGCAGAGACGCCCCCAAACGTTTCTATATTCGCGCTTCAGTCCAAGACCAGAGGGCACGTGCCTAGCACGTGCCTCTCTGGAAATTTGCAAGAAGACCCCCCTCTATTATTGGTAATTACAATCAAGTCCCCCACTGCAGTTTGCTTTACTTATTTTTTTTATTTATATTGCATCTGTACCCTTGTGTTTCCCCTTAATTTTGAACCTTCTCTCTACATTATTTTATTAATCCAAAAATAGCATGATGTTGGTTAATTAATTCTCTACGCTTTGACATGTTGTGGGTATTTTTGTGACGGACGATTATTTAATAAATAATTATTTTGTGAAAATTGGCATATTTTACCCATTTTCTGCTCTGAAATTGATAATTGACTAACCGTTGCTCTAAAAATTCTCGAAAAATCACATATTGTAGAGTTAATTATCCTTAACATTGTGCCCAAAAAGATTTACATTTGCATGCATATTTTGTCCTGTAAAAATCATTTTGCACATTTTAGTATTTAATTTTTAGTAGGTATTAAACCCCACATTTTCGAGGTTTAGGATTTTTCTGAGATCCGTCACCTAGTGATAGATCTCAGATAATTTTGATCCTTGAAAATAAGTAGGTTTGATATTTATTAAAATTAAATATTGAAAATCATTTTGTCTACATTTAAAAATCCATAAAAAATTCATATTGCATCCAAAAATTCCAAAAAAATTACAGAACATCCATTTCATTGTAGTTTACATTGTGGCTAAGTTTCGTATTTTTCGGACATCATTTGAACGTAATTTGTATTTTAGTCCCTAAAATAAGGCCAAATTTGCATTTTGCATCCTTTATTGCATTTAAAATTCCAAAAAAAGACCGCCTCGAAAACCGAACACGAACTTTGATAGACTTAATTCTAGGTTGTTCCTTTGCCTCCTTTTGATCGACCTTGGGACTTGCCCAAGTAAAATAAACATAAAACCACGAGATTAAAAATTGAATAACTTATTTGTGGTATTTTCTTGATCGTTTCCGATTGCCGCCTACAATGCACAACTCGATAAAAACAACTTCTTAAAAGCCGCACTATCGGATTCGTTAGATGGCGCCGTTGCCGGGGAGGCAAACGGCTTAGAGTTTTGTCTAAATTTTTTTTTCGGTTTTCTGCATTCGGGTAGTCTGACCCCCGAATTTTTCATTGTAAATTCAATTTTTTCTCTGCAATTTATTTTCAGCATTTATTTTTCATATTATTTTGAGTCACCCTCTTACAATTTCTCTCTTATTTTTATTGTGAGGTTCCTTGTACGTGGAGCGGTTTTCAGTAACCGACGCAACTACACCAAAAACCGCAATTAATTTAAGATCGAGTCGAGTCGTGAGAGAGCGTAGAGTCTAGGTTTTTAATTTCTGCACTTTTAATTTTTGCAATATTACAGCGGTGTCCGTTTGGACTCTCGCGTGTGTAGAAAGACCTCTGACTTTATTCTGTGGTGTGTCGTGGCCTGTTTCACTCTCCGGCGAGGGTGGGGCCCGACTTGAGTGGCGGATAGGATAGACCTGCACATACGGCTCTCAGAGCATTTATATTTTTGCTTGTGCTCGTAGGATCTTAAGCCTCACTGCACTTTAATCGAGACGCACATAGATCGTTCAATTTAGCCAAAAATTTAAATCAATTCTTCCCGCTAATAGAACTTTATGCTTAGGTGCGGTTTTTCCATCGGTTTGCACAGCATATAGAATAATTTTCAAATTCTGTCTAGCATCCCACATGGAGATTGCGAGGATTCACTGTAAGTCTTCAAACTGAGCATTCATCATAGTTTTTCGCGTGCATCGGCTTTTCTCGAATTCCTCCCTCTTGTTTTATAACATAACTTTAAAGGAAATTGGGACTGGATGGTAGACGTGTATTTGTGCTCATCTAATCTTTCAGTGATCACCTCATTAAAATCGGGACTGCTAAATATATCTGATCTCAAATAACCCATAAAATCAAGAATTTCTGCGGGAGAGCAACCCCGACATTGTTTGATTTATCTTGCAGCGAGGAGAGAGACGCACACTAGGATAGAGCCCAGCTCCAAACCTAACAGCTTGTTTAAACGGCTTGCAAGACTTGAATTCTCACCAATTTAAAATTGACAAGAAAATTGGTCGATCTCTTACGACCTTCACTGTGTGAGTTGGTGAAAAAGAATTTGTATTGTGTTTGATTTGATCAACATCCATTCATCTCTTAATAATCTCTTGAAATTCAAGAATGGAAAATTGTGGTAACCCCTTTCTGACTACCACAAACTTTCCAATCTCAAATAATCTGAACCACTCTTACTCAGAACCACCTTGGGTTCAGGAACACCTTCCCCTGGACTTTTCATCTAATAATTCTCTTCAAACTATTGACTCCTATTTTTCAAAATCTGAAGGTGAAAAGAAGAACATTCAAAAAATGGCTCCAAGGAGGAACAATCCCGAAGATGACCAAAATGAAGATCCGATGCAACTGATTCTCGCAAGGCTGGATGCATCTGAGCAGCAGCAAAATTTGATGAGGGAACAATTGGAAAGAATGCATGCAGAGGAAGAACCACCAATGGACGCTGCATATAATCCCGGGCAATATAGGGTCATAAATTACTTGCAGCCACCTCAACCTGAGGTTCACCATGAACTGAAGCCACACTTCATAAATCAATTACCACAATTTCATGGTAATTCGAATGAAGAGCCCTATGAATTCCTGCGTGATTTGGAGCTAATCTGTTCTAATCAGAGGCACCCACAAGTCAGCCAAGATTATATCCGTCTCACTGCATTACCTTTCGCCTTGAAGGGTAAGGCAGATTACTGGGTGAAAAATTTGGGAGTAACGGTGACCACCTATGATAGGTTCAAGAACCTCTTCTTAAAAAAATTCTACCCCTTGAGTCGAACCAATCAAATGAGGACTCGCATCACTAGCTTCTCTCAGATGCCAAATGAACCACTTTGTGATGCATGGGATAGATTCAAAGATCTGCTGCAAAAATGTCCCTGCCATGACCTAGATAATAACATCCTGGTCCAATCCCTCTATTCTGGCCTTAACCACGGGACTCAGTGACTTGTCAGCGCTGCCTGTGGAGGAAACTACACATCCCGAGGAGCTGATACTGTCTGGAAAATACTGGAGCAAATGGCGGAGACTAGCCGTTCACAAATTGCTAGTAGATCTTACACTGATTCACTGAACAACTATCAAGCCAAAGGAAGGAAACAAACGGTCGCAGAAATAGCAGAGGACTTGCTGCCCAACATGAACATCATCACAAACAAATTAACAATTGTGGATAAAAGGGTGAACGACATCGACAACCGACTCTCTCAATTTCCAAAACAAATGGAGGAACTCACTGAGAAGGTGTCTAAGATCGGGATGCCTACTGCTCCTACGGTCCCAATTTATCATGTGCATCATGTCCAAGAGCAGCCAGGCTCTGGACAACCGCAACCATGGACTCAAGACCAATCCTACGTCCAACCGTCCCAGCAGTCACCTCCTCCAGCTGAGACAGTCATAGAAGCCCCGCCTCTGACTTTCGAGATAAACGGCATCTGGTACACACAGGATAATACCCGACAGGGTAATCTGGGGGACCGTCAGCAATATCAGCGTCCACCCAACTCCTACAATGCCGCTCCACAACACAATCAGCCCTCGAGGCAGCAACAGCCACACGACCGTCAGAACCAACCTCAACAACATCGTCAACAATATCAAGCTCCAAATCAAGCATCTCGACCATCCAAACCTCCAGAAGACTCAATTGATATCCAAAGACAAATGCTGGAGGAAATTCGCAGCTTCCGAAGTGAACTGTACGACCTACAGGTAGATGTTAATCGTCTATCTCGTTGGAAGGAAGAACAGACAGCCCCTGTCATAGCCATTCCCGCTCAAGTTCAAGCTAACCCCAATAGCTTGAACAAACCTCAATCATCTCAACACAACAATCAGGTATACTACTCAGACTTTTCCACATCTGAACACGAGACCCTTTCGTTTAACAATATCAATGCCATGTCCCTCAGGAGCGGAAGGACTGTGGTCGTACCTGACCGAGCAAGGGAAGCTGACCATCATGACTCGGAAGATCAACCGGAGGATACTTCTGAGGATGAAGACGAAGGACGCCCGAGGATTTCTGCCCAAAGGAAGAGAAAAGCATCTATGGAGAATAAAGAGGACCGTGAACCTCTAGTTGCTGCGAAAATACCTTTGTCATATTTCAGCAACATGATGATCCAGAATATTATGATTGTAATAAGAACTCCAAATTCAATAAAGATGCTCTTATTTATAATTCTGGATCTCTCTCTCCTGTCTCAAATGCTTCCATTCCTTTTCCCCATGCGCTTAAGAAGGGAAGACAAAAGAAAACTATCCAGAGTGACCCAGTGATGGAAAAATTTTGTCAACAAAACATCACCGTAAAAGTGCCCTTTGATCAATATGTGGCCAGTAACCCTGCATTCCAGAAATATCTGAAAATGAAATGTACTCCTACCCGGACCCTCACAAAGAAAACAAACCAATTTGTGGAGACTCATGTTCTGACAGTAGCCACTACCAAATGCGTGAGAAACCAGCACTTACCAAGGAAGAAAAGAGATCTGGGTGCTCATTATGTGGAAAGCCGCATTGGCGGTATCGCATTCGCACGCACACTTCTTGACAATGGTTCTTCCATAAATCTTCTTCCCTTAGCCTTATATTACCGATTGGAGTTAGGACCTCTTCAGAAATCACTATCTATACTCCAATTCGCGGACAAATCTACTAAAAGACCTAAGGGAGAAGTGAAAAATGTTATCATTATGGTTGAGGGTACGGAATACAAAGTGGACTTCACCGTCCTTGACATGGAGACCCCGAACCATTGGAAAGAATCGCAAATCATTTTGGGAAGACCATTCTTACGAACCGCCAAGGCTGTATTCGATTACGGAACTGGAATGATGAAATTCCGCTCCCTAGACGGAGAAGTGGATCTGGAAATGAGACAAACAAAATGGCAAAGACCCGATTCCGAATCCACCACTGAAGAGGCTGAAACATCTGAGTGTAACCTGATTAGCACTATCGGACCTTGGGACCAACTGCCAGATCTTCACATGGATACCATCACATCAGAAGAAGCAACAATGCACCATACAGTGTGTGATCTTTTACCTGACAAATCTGAACACCTGTACAATCTTGATGACACAGAACGCCTTTCGGATTGGTCCATCCCATCCTCTTCGAAAAAAATCAATGATGAGTCGGACGCAGCTTTGGCTGAATTACCGCACTACATTTGCGATCCGACTCACTTTTCTTCAAGACCAGTGGCTAGCATCTCACAGAATGATCAACCACTAACAATCACTGAGCCAGACTTAAAAGACCTTCAGCCAGATTTGATTGATGATGCAGATTTGCCAGAGCTGAAACCTCTCCCTCCCACCCTGAAGTATGCATTTCTCAATGGACCCAAAGATAAATTCCCTGTGATCATCAGCTCATCATTAACCATGGATCAAGAATCTAAGCTTCTAGAAGTCCTTGAGCGAAATCGAAAAGCCATCGGTTGGACTGTGTCAGATCTCGTTGGAATCAACCCTGCTCTCTGCTCGCACCAAATTTATGTTGAGGATAATGCAAGGCCTTCCCGTGAATTTCAGAGAAGATTAAACCCCAATCTTCGGGAAGTGGTTAAGAAAGAGATAGAAAAATGGTGCAAAGCAGGTTTCATATACCCCATCTCTGACTCCAAGTGGGTGGCCCCCTTCATGTCGTCCCGAAGAAGTCGGGAATCCAGATGGTCACCAACGAGGAAGGGGTTGAGATCGCGACCCGAGTACCCACGTCGTGGCGTGTCTGTGTCGATTACAGGCGCCTGAATGCTGCGACCAAAAAAGATTACTTTCCACTACCATTTATTGATCAAATCTTGGAGAGACTTGCAGGGAAAGCATTCTTCTATTTTCTTGATGGGTACTCTGGCTACAATCAGGTAGCTATTGCTCCCGAGGATCAGGAAAAAACCACATTTACTTGTCCCTTCTGTACCTACGCTTTCAAGCGCATGCCATTTGGGATTTGTAATGCCCCAGGCACATTTCAGCGGTGCATGATTGCCGTATTTACCGAAATGGTGGGTGATTTCCTGGAAGTATTCATGGATGACTTCTCGGTCCATGGTGATTCATTTGATACATGTTTAGCGCACTTGGACCGAGTCCTCAAAAGATGCAGGGAGGTTAATTTGGTACTCTCCTGGGAGAAAAGTCAATTTATGGTGACTGAGGGTATCGTATTGGGGCATGTCATCTCCAGAAAGGGAATGGAGGTCGACCCTGCCAAGGTGAATGTGATCAAGAAACTCGAGCCACCAACCAACGTCAAGTCAGTTCGGTCTTTTCTAGGGCATGTTGGATTTTATCGAAGGTTTATCCCTGATTTTTCAAAGATCGCCCGCCCACTGACTGAGCTCTTAGGAAAAGACACAGAGTTTATTGTAAATCACAAGTGTCTTGAGGCCTTCGAGCTCCTGAAAAAGAAAATCTGTGAATCGCTGATATTATAAGCTCCTGACTGGTCTCTTCCCTTTGAGATCATGACTGATGCATCGGATTTTGCGGTCGGAGCTGTGCTTGGACAAAGACGGGATGGAATCCCTTATGCGATTCACTACGCGAGCAAAGTATTGGATCCTGCACAGAAAAATTATACAGTGACTGAAAAGGAAATGCTCGCGGTTGTTTGGGCCCTTGAAAAATTCAGATCATATATATTGGGCTCCAAGGTGACAATTTTCACGGATCATACTGCAATTAGATACCTCATGGATAAGAAAGATGCCAAGGCACGACTTTTGAGGTGGATTTTGTTAATCCAGGAATTTAATTTGGAGATCAAAGATAAACCTGGAATAAAGAATGTTGTTCCTGATCATCTTTCCCGAATTGAGAAAAATGATTATCCTGATACTGGACCTATTAAGGAGACTTTTCCAGACGAATCTGTTTGCACTATTGATTCAACCCCATGGTATTCCAACATCGTGAACTATCTTGTCTCCAAGAAGGTTCCCTCTGGTTGGACAAAGAAAATGATTGAAAAACTAAAGTCGGATTCAAGAAAGTACCATTGGGACGATCCTTTCCTTTTCTATGAAGGAGCGGATTGTGTATGTAGAAGATGTATTCCTCAGGAAGAATACCAGAGTGTCCTCACACATTGTCACACTCTCAAGGCTGGAGGGCACCATTCGGGAAAGAAAACCGCACACAAGGTACTCCAATGTGGATTTTACTGGCAGACCTTATTTCGTGATGCTAATGATTTTGTACGGTCTTGCCCGATTTGTCAAAGGATGGGAGGGACCGTTGGATATAGAGACGAAATGCCCATGCAACCAATGATTTTCTGTGATGTTTTTGATGCATGGGGGATTGATTTTATGGGTCTCTTTCCCAATAGCAATGGATTTGAGTACATCTTGTTAGCGGTTGATTACTTGTCTAGATGGGTAGAGGCTATTCCAACCCGAACCGCAGACAGCAAAACCGTCTGTAAGTTTATCAAGGATAATATCATTGCGAGGTTCGGGATACCAAAAGTTTTGATCTCTGATGGAGGTAGCCACTTTGTGAACAGGGAAATGAGATCTTTGGCTAAGGAGTACAAATTTGAACATCGAATAGCCAACCCTTATCATCCTCAATCTAATGGCATGGCAGAAGTTTCTAATCGAGAAGTGAAGAGCATACTTCAAAAGTTAGTCCGTCCTGATAGGAAGGATTGGTCAAAACTGTTGGATCAAGTGCTTTGGGCCTATAGGACAGCTTATAAAACACCACTCGGCACTTCACCTTTTAGGATGATCTATGGCAAACCATGCCATCTTCCTGCAGAACTGATTCACAAATCTGAATGGGCAATCAAAAAGTTGAACTGGAGCTGTCACCTTGGGAAATTATGTCGAGACCTAAATCTGAATGAGCTAATTGAAATCCGAAACCGAGCATATGACAACAGTGTGATTTATAAGGACAAGGTCAAGAAATGGCATGATAGACACATTCGAGATAAAACCTTTGTCCCTGGGCAGAAAGTATGGTTGTTTAATGCTCGATTAAAGATTTTTCATGGGAAACTGAAATCGAAATGGACGGGTCCCTATGTTGTCATCGATGTGCATACCAATGGAAGTGTGGACATTGCAGAACTCAAAGATGACGCACAACCCTTCTCAGTGAATGGACAATTACTGAAGCCATACATAGAATCATCCAAAGAACATACAGTGCAAGTTGAGGTCATCTATTTCACACAGAGCAAGGACATTGACGATATATCAGATCAGACTCACCCTACCTCCCGACCACATCGATCCCCTTGTACAACGTCTTCCTCTACTTAGGCCAAGGCCTAAGTATAGGGGGGGGACCGATGCCATCTGTATATACCATTTCCCTCATATCATTCCGATCTCCAGCTCACTCCATATCCATCCTTCTTCTATACTTAGGCTGACCAAAGCCTAAGTATAGGGGGAACCGACACCCACCTGTATATAATCTCCTCATTCACATACCCTGACAGCTTCATTTCTTTTCTTTTCCGCTCTTCTTCTATACTTAAACTATTCACAGTCTAAGTATAGGGGGGCGATTTTTGTAAATCTTGTTCTATTTCACTCTCTTACGCTTAGCCCGAGCTATGCCTTCTTTACGCTTCTTGTGCTTTGAGGACACAACACTCGCTAAGTATAGGGGGGTCTGTATATATACTTTGTATATATTTTAGCCATACCTCGTACTTTCACGTAAGTCTATATGTATTTACGGGGTGGGTTTTTCTTTAAAAAAAGTGTTTTTTCACTAACACTGACCTTGCCCAAAATTTTTGAAAAATGGCTTCTTATTCATTTTTTTGCAAAAAAAAAAATCAAAAACAAAAAAATGTGTCTGCATTTCACACACTCGCATTTCATCAAGCATCGCATTTGCATATGTGAAAAGTCTTTGGGTTCTGAACCGAGTTATGAGCCGAAACCGAGAGTGGTCTGGACTTAACCTTAATCCACCTAATTTTCAGAGGAACTTCACCGAGAAATAGGATTTTAGAGTCTTCAGGTCTTTGACTTAATTCTTTGAGTTCCACATGACAATGTACAGCATTTGACTCTTAGTGTCTAACCTGGTCTCTTCATTCTGAGTACAACTCTGGAATAGGGAATTAATTTGTACTCTCGCACTATGCACTTAGCTCAACTCAGACGGGATGTTGGAAGACTGTGTGAGTTTCTTTTCTGGTAGCGTGGAAATCTAAAGACCGGAGTACGGGTTGAAATAAAGCTTCGGAAAAGGGATGGACGGCTGGGCACAATTTTTTCTAAGACCCCAAAAAATGTACGGAAACAAAAGATTCTATATCCGTAGGGGCACAACAAGATCCAAGCAGAACCACCAAAAATTCCAAATACAAAGAAGCAACTACCAAATAAAATCTGACCAAAAAGGTCCAAGCTTCCAGAAACCTGCAGATCTTGGTGAAGACTCGGCTACACTGGCCATCTTCACAGGGAGAGGTGACTACACTGGCCACCCTCCAGTTCTTCTCTCATTCTTCTATCTTCTCCCCTTAATTCGATTGTTAACACAGCGCGACAGACCTTAGAAGGAAATACCTGACTCCCCGAGGACGAGTTATTGGAGAAGAGGCTTGCGCGGTAGTCCGGCATTCTGGGTGGGAAGAGCTAAAATATTTCACACACAAGAGTCGGTTATTCAATGTTCAAAGAGTATACTTTGGGAAGATGATTGATCTAAGATGACTTCTGAGCTGAAACTGTAGCAATGATGTGTAGAACTTGAGGGCTGTTGATTTTAAAATCCTAAGTCTCACAGAAGTTCCGACACACAAATAATCCAAAGGTTGAGTTTAGGCTTACTTTCACCTTCAACTCATGGTCTCGGTATGGAACCCAATCTCATTTCACCTCATGGCATTTCTCTTGATGCTCAGGGACGAGCATGGTTTAAGTATAGGGGGATGATGAATCTCGTATTCATCACTCTAAATCTCATTTACTAAGCTCAAATCCCTTAAAATCAACAACATTCTGGCATCTATTTTGCATAATTAGCATTCATGCATGTTTTCATAAGAATGGCATTTTAGCACAAAAATCTGCATAAAATAAGAAGCCAAAAATCCAAGCCAAAATGACCTGTAAATAAGCCTAACTTCCCGGATTTTTAACTCATTCATGCTAACTCTGAATAACTCAAAACCACTTCCACTGTGTACATATCACTAACAAAAATAAAGGAAAAATACAAAAAAATAACTAACCCAAATAAGTGGACCAAAAACCCAAACCCTAATTTCAGAATTTTCGGACTAAAAGCCACATATCTTCTCCATCCAGTGTCCGATTTAATCTTACTCACTTTTGAACTAATGTGCATTCAATTACCTTCAAAACAAGACCAAGTTCAAGTGAATCGGAGCTCATATGTGAAAGTTGGGTTTTGGGCCTCTTTTGTACATTGTATATTTTCGCGGTTTTGACCTTGTATTTTATGTATATATTTTATTAATCAATAAAAATCCAAAAAAAATAGAATTAAGTATCTTTTATTTATCTTTGATTTTTCCATATTTTTCCAGATTCTTATCGTGTTTAAAAATAACAAAAAAAAATTATAAAACCCAAAAATCAAGGTATTCTATGTACATAGGATACCCCAAAAATTCACTTTTTACATTTGACCGATTTTGGTGTTGATGTCTTCATGAAAGTTGTAGATCTCATCAAGACGAGCAATTTTCGTGAAGAACGTTTTTCGATCCGAGGTCATCTACTATTTTTTATTGATTTTACAAGATATTTTAATTTTGAATTTTGTGGGGCTGACACGTGGCCGCACCTGGTGCCGCCACGTGTCAGCCATTTTTGGCATTATTATATATCGGTTTTGTAAAAAAAAATTAAAAAAAAATAAAAAAAATAAAACCGCGCACGTGCTTTGCACGTGCGCCCTCATCCCCTCCCAAGCCACCACGTGGCCAACGCAGGGCCGCCCGATCTCGGCCGATCGGACGGCCCCTGCTCGTCTTCCTCCTCCGAACCCCCTTTCCCAATTCCTCCACCGCCCCGCGATTTCTGCCGCAAATCGCGGCCATCTGATCCCCCCGACTTCACGATCTCCGCCCATCTCCGATCTCCTCCGGATCCCGCCGCCTCATCCGAGATCTTCTCCTCCCCACGTATCCTCACGATTCCCAATCAAATCCCGGCCTACCCCCGATTTTCTTCCATCGCCGGCGATACCCTAACCCTATAAAACCAACTGCGCCGCGCCCTTGCCAAGCATCCGCCGATCTTCACCGCATCTCGTCGCCTTTAGTCGTGACAGCAGCAAGGCCTCGTAGCCGGCGTGATCCGAGGAGTCCAACTCCTCGTCGCAGCTCCACCTCGAGCAAGCTGCTAGCTCCGGCCTCGCCAACGCCGTCGAGCCGACTTCCTCCAGGTATACCCTCTCTCTCTCTCTCTACCGCTCTCCGCCCGACGTAATCGACACCACCGTCACCGTCATCAACGATACCTCCGCCTCGACACCGTTCTTCTCCGTCACCCTCTACACCAACTGCCATCACCGCCTCGCCGACTCCGCTCGCCGTCGCTGCTGCGCCCCCAACGCCCCATGGCCGTGTGTCGGCCACTTCATCTCCCTCGCCGACCGCCGCAAGCTACACCGCACGTGTTTCTGCTCCGCCTTCCTTGACGATCTCCATCGACTCCATCTTCATCGACAAACTCACTTCGTCGTCCCCGCCGTCTTCGACAACCTCAGAGGCTCCTCCGCCTTTGTCATCACCGCGGGCACAACCGCAACCAGCCCATCACCGGTCGCCTCCGCTTCGTCCACGCCGGAGGCCCCCTCTCGCGCTCCTCCGCCTGGGCAGCACCGCCGCGCGGCCGGGCGCTCTACACCCGAGGCCCCGCGCACGTGATCTGCACGTGCGTGGGGAACTACGTCAGCCTGACGTCAGCCCAGTCACGTGCGACGCACGTGACTTTGGGGCAAATTGCAAAGACGCCCCCAAACGTTTCTATATTCGCGCTTCAGTCCAAGACCAGAGGGCACGTTCCTAGCACGTGCCTCTCTGGAAATTTGCAAGAAGACCCCCCTCTATTATTGGTAATTACAATCAAGTCCCCCACTACAGTTTGCTTTACTTATTTATTTTATTTATTTTGCATCTGTACCCTTGTGTTTCCCCTTAATTTTGAACCTTCTCTCTACATTATTTTATTAATCCAAAAATAGCATGATGTTGGTTAATTAATTCTCTACGCTTTGACATGTTGTGGGTATTTTTGTGACGGACGATAATTTAATAAATAATTGTTTTGTGAAAATTGGCATATTTTACCCATTTTCTGCTCTGAAATTGATAATTAACTAACTGTTGCTCTAAAAATTCTCGAAAAATCACATATTGTAGAGTTAATTATCCTTAACATTGTGCCCAAAAAGATTTACATTTGCATGCATATTTTGTACTGTAAAAATCATTTTGCACATTTTAGTATTTAATTTTTAGTAGGTATTAAACCCCACATTTTCGAGGTTTAGGATTTTTCTGAGATCCGTCACCTAGTGATAGATCTCAGATAATTTTGATCCTTGAAAATAAGTAGGTTTGATATTTATTAAAATTAAATATTGAAAATCATTTTGTCTGCATTTAAAAATCCATAAAAAATTCATATTGCATCCAAAAATTCCAAAAAAATTACAGAACATCCATTTCATTGTAGTTTACATTGTGGCCAAGTTTCGTATTTTTCGGACATCATTTGAACGTAATTTGTATTTTAGTCCCTAAAATAAGGCCAAATTTGCATTTTGCATCCTTTATTGCATTTAAAATTCCAAAAAAAGACCGCCTCGAAAACCGAACACGAACTTTGATAGACTTAATTCTAGGTTGTTCCTTTGCCTCCTTGTGATCGACCTTGGGACTTGCCCAAGTAAAATAAACATAAAACCACGAGATTAAAAATTGAATAACTTATTTGTGGTATTTTCTTGATCGTTTCCGATTGCCGCCTACAACGCACAACTCGATAAAAACAACTTCTTAAAAGCCGCACTATCGGATTCGTCATCCTTCAGCCACCCGATTGGTCTCTCCCATTCGAGATCATGACGGACGCTTCAGATTTTGCCGTTGGGGCTGTGCTTAGACAGAGGAGGGATGGTTTACCTTTTGCCATTCACTACGCCAGCCGCACTTTGGATGCCGCGCAACGGAATTATACTGTGACTGAGAAAGAGATGATGGCCGTAGTCTTTGCTTTGGATAAGTATCGATCTTATATTATCGGATCTAGAGTGACTATCTACACGGATCACATCGCCATCCGGTATTTAATGGCTAAGAAGGATGCCAAAGCACGTCTTACTAGATGGATCCTTCTACTCCAGGAATTTGATATTGAGATTAAGGATAAGCCTGGAGTCAAGAATGTGGTGGCGGATCATCTCTCCAGATTGGAGAATCCTGAGGAATCTGAGCCCAGCGCACCTATCACAGAGACGTTTCCAGATGAGGCGATCTTGGCTATCACCTCGCTCCCGTGGTACGCTGACATTGTGAATTATCTTGTCGCCAAGACAGTCCCACAAGGTTGGCCCAGACAGAAACTCGAGACCTTCCTGGCGAAGGCTAAGTTTTACCATTGGGAGGATCCCGTCCTTTATCATGAAGGAGGGGACAGCATCTGGAGGAGGTGCATTCCTCAAGAAGAGCATCATAGCGTCCTCACATACTGCCACAAGCTTGAGGCAGGAGAACATCATTCTGGAAAAAGAATAGCACAGAAGGTGCTTCAATCCGGCCTATAGTGTCCTACTCTCTTCAAGGATTCTGATGAGTTCGTGAAGATATGTACTGACTGTCAGAAAATGGGAACCTGTGGACAGAGAGACATGATGCTCATGCAACCCATTCACTTTTGTGAGGTTTTTGATGCATGGGGGATTGATTTCATGGGCCCATTTCCTAAGAGTCAGGGATTCGAGCATATTTTGCTCGCTGTTGATTATGTCAGTCAATGGGTTGAGGCCATCCCTACCCGAGCCGCAGATGCTAAAACCGTGTGCAAATTCTTGAGGAAAAATATCATTTCACGGTTCGGGGTACCTAGAGTCTTGATTTCAGACGGGGGGTCTCACTTCATCAATGACAAAGTCAGGGCCCTTGCAGACGAGTTCAGTATTGACCATCGGGTTGCCACACCGTATCACCCTCAGACTAATGGACTTGCCGAAGTATCGAACCGGGAGATAAAAATAATCTTGCAGAAAGTTGTCCGCCCAGACCGAAAGGATTGGTCACAGCTTTTGGACTCGGTCTTGTGGGCCTATCGGACTTCTTTCAAGAATCCATTGGGGACATCTCCCTTTCGACTCGTCTATGGCAAGCCGTGCCATCTGCCAGTGGAGATCAAGCACAAATCTTTTTGGGCAGTCACTGAGTTACTGTTAGATCCCGAGAGTATAAGAGAACAGAGAAGAGCTGAATTGGCAGCCCTGGAAGAACTGAGAGACACAACCTTTTCCAACAGCCTATAGTACAAGGAGAAAGTGAAGACATGGCATGATTCACATATCAGCCATAAACAGTTTGAGCCAGATCAGAGAGTATAGTTGTTTGATTCCAGGCTGAAAATATTTCCAGGGAAATTACAGAGCAAGTGGAAAGGTCCCTATGTGGTCAGGAAGATACATGACAATGGCAGCATCGACATATCCGAACCGTCATCTTCCTCTACCTTCCGCGTCAATGGTCAACGCCTGAAACTATATCTAGATCATGATCCGCCGACCATTGAGGTTGCCCCCATTCTTCTGGTATGAGATGTGCTCTTTGACTCACATCATCTGCATCTCATACATGGTGTTCACTTCTATCTTCCGCTGTACAGATCATCTGTCCATATCACTCTTTCATCTGTTGAGTTATTTTCTTCTTTTCTTCTTTTCTTCTTTTCCTTTTCTATTTTCCTTGTCTATCAAAAAGGTGTCGCCCTTGTAGACAGTTTTCCATACTTAGGACGTACTTTGTCCTAAGTATAGGGGGGTGTGCACCTCGAGTATTTCCATTCTTTGATCCTCTCCATTGTCTCCTCTTCTTGTCTATACTTAGGGATATCTTACCCTAAGTATAGGGGGAGACAATCTGAGTACGATCTGTTCATTCCCACCCTTGACCCTCCCTGCTTTGTGTACAGTCTGCTATACTTAGGATTATTTAATCCTAAGTATAGGGGGGATGGTCAACTTCTCATTCGTTCATTCATCTTGTATTCATTTATTCTTTCGACTTGCCTATACTTAGTACGAGTTATGTCTTCTCTTTTCTCTCCGATCTATGAGGACATAGCTCAAGCTAAGTATAGGGGGTCGTATATACTACGTATATACTTTAGCCATAACTCGTACTTTCGTATTGTCGTAATAATATGGCTAATCATTCATTAAAATTCATTAAAATACGTAATAAAAAGGTGTTTTGTTTTTTAAATTCTTTTGTAATTACTGATTAATAAATCAGGTGAAAATGTTTTTTTGCAAAATGTTTGAAAAACAGTTTGAAAATCTTTGTGAACATCTATTGAAAACTATTTTGAAAATGTTTGTTACATGTTTTCAACCTGTGTAAAAATGTGTGGTTTGTAAATTTTCTTTTCTTTGTGTGAAATAAAAATGTTTGAAAAATGATTTGCAAATGGTTTGAAAAATGGTTGCAAAAATATTTTGAAAAATCTATCTATACTGTTTTGAAAGCCTTTGCAAAATGATTTTCAAATGTGTGTACATGTTTGTAAAATGTTTGTAAAAACTATTTTGGACTATAGTTTTCAAAATTGTGTGTAAAATTGTTTTCAAATAAGTTTGAGGAATATACACACCACACCAAAATCCACTATATGTAGGTATATACATATAAAATTGATCACTTACCCTTGTAAATTCTTAAAATCCACTTCTTGTAAATATATGAAGCATTCCCATGTAAATATTTTAACCCAGCTTTCAGCCAAAATCTTTTTGTATTCAAAAATCCCAAAAACATTTGCAAAATTAAAATCCAAAAACATTTGAAAAAATCTTTTGAAAAATACAAAAAATGCATGCATCATCTTTCCAAAAAAAATCCATAAAAAGTTCAAAATCTTGAAAATTGCATCACAAAAATATTTCCTGCATTTTGCATATCATTCGCATAGCATTCGCATTTTTTTGGATTGAGTTTGATAGTTTAACAAGTCTAAGTAAAATCCGGAGATTGGAGCTTGATTGGACCTTAAAATCTACCTAATAACAGGAACCTTATAGGAACTGGGTTTGAGGTACTTCAGGTCTAGTCGACTTAATTCTTTGAGGATCACGGGACTTGGTTCAATGGATTCTTGACTGCCTAAGTAGAGTATTTCAGAGCACACGCACGACACATGTTGATAATGACCTACCTTGGACACCTGCACCTTTCACATGGCTCAACTCAGTTGGAGTGGTGAGGGGATTGGATTTGCCGGTATGAGACGCACACAAGTGGAAACATTTGTCCTCCTCTAGGGAGGGAAGTGCACCCCAACCCGTTCAGTGATTAGGAAGTCTAAAGACAGGAGGCTGTGGGTTGCGATAAAGCTTCAAAAGAGGGATAGTCTACTGGCTCAAGAGGAAAAACTCCTTATGTAAATGCTGCTGTGAATAGTATTAAAAAAAAAGGGTTCAGGCATGTACAAAAATAAAAAGCCTGCAAAGTATGTACAAAGTCAATAAGCAAGCTTGAGTTTCAAAGTCAAATATGTGAGCCTGCAGCTGGATGACTTGACTACATTGGTCTTGCATCCCAGGATAGGTAGCTACACTGGCTACCGTCCATTCTTCTCTTCACCCCCTCCTCTTGAGCTGGTTGCCACTAGAACTTAGAAGGGAATACCCCTCTCCTCGAGGATGGAGCTGTTGGATTGGGGAATCATTGGGTTGTCGTACTGGAGAAGTCAGTTCCTTTATCATTTTAGTTGGGGGGAGCCACCATCACTTACACTGTACGAGTCAGATTCATAGTCGTAAGGGTTTGCGTATAAGTTGAAATATTTCTGACCTGGCTATTAAGGAGACTTGGACAGAGTTTTGGGATTATCGAGGGCTGTTGGATTTCAAATTCGGTTCCCATTAAGGTTCCGCCCGCACTAAAATTCCTAAGGTCCGATTTAAGCTCCAAACTTTGATCTTGTGAAGACAAGTTTGATAATTAAACTAAATCCAAGTTCTTCTTTATCTTTTCTTTCTTCTTCTTTTTGCACTTATTGCATAAGTGTTTGCTAGGGACTAGCAAAGGTAAAGTATAGGGGGATGATGAATCCACATTTCATCATCTTTATTCTATCATTTTGGCATCAAAAACCCTAGCAAATGCCTGTAAATAGCATTAATTCCATCATCTTAGCATTCATGCACGTGCATCTAAATAGTGTATAAAATACTGTAATTAAAGACAAAATTATAGAATAATTAAAAGAAAAGAAAAAGAATAAAATATTGTAAATATTTTATGACCCAAAACCCTGAGACCTAGGCATCTTGATGAATAGGTTGACAAGGAATAAAGTAGGGGGAGATAAGGGCCAGATACAGTCAAAATACCTATATTATTTAATTCATTCTTTATTCATTTTGGGACCTATTTTTGGTTCCACTTTTTATACATCAACTAAAGAAACTTTGTACATGAAAGTTGTAGATAATTTAATAAAGAAAAATACAAAATTGATTTCACTGAAAAATAATACACAGATAAAAAGTTATGGTCTGAATAAAAATCCAGAATCCTAACTTCCCAGATCCATATCTCACAACTGACAACTCCAAATGCAGCAAACTCACCTTTAGTTGTATATAGAATAAAATAAGCTATTTGATGGCGGTGGATTCGCATTTGGCGGGGCCACGGTTTGAAAGTTGATTTTTGGACCCTCATTGTATACTTGTACTGATTAAAATATTCAATCTATTATTTATTCATTATTTTTGTATTTTTATATTCTTATAATCTTGTAAATATTACTTATAATAAATATGTATATGAAAATCAGAATAAAAATACAAAAGAAACTCAAAATAAAAATAAACTTATATAGATCATACATGTATTATACCTATACATATACCTATACAATATATTCTTTTATTTTATTAAATGTAAAAAATATATCAGAAAAATAAGATAAAAATATATTTATGTGTATAAAAGTATGTTATATTTTTCTAAATTAATAAACAAAAATAAATAAATTAAAATACACAGAATAAAAATAAAATAATAACATACATAGGTATTGTACCTATATAGGGCTAAAAAGTAAATTCATGAAAATATACCTCATAAAATAAATTAAAATTCATAATAAAATACTACAGAAAATAACGAATATTTTTTATTTTTAAATCATTATTTAATTCAGCCTATTTCTATTTTTAAATGAATTAATAAAGAATTAAATCAGGGTTTTTCCTGGTTGGTCCACGTGGACCAACCAGGTTTCAGCCCCAGTTGACTTCGGTCAACTGGTCGCCCTCCCCATGTGATGCTTGAGAAGTTGGTTTTTGAGCCAATTTCTTGGCTTTTTTGCGGATGATCCTTGCACTCTTTCATGATGATTCCTTCTACATATCTGAGCCTCGATCCTTGGTCTACCCCGCGATGCGATTATCTTGGGCCAAGGATCACTGTGGCGCTCGATGCACCTTGATCTTTGGAGCACCCTGGTCAGGGGTCAAACCAGATATAACGACCCCCCACTTTGAATTTGATTTTGGGATTACCTTCGGTCCACCCCTCGCTCCTATCTCGTGCTCCAGAGCTTCCTGGAGGTGACAGCTCCGACGAGAGCTCTTCAGCCAAGGCTTCAGAGGTCGGAGGCGTCTCCCACACCTCCCGCAACTCCGGCGGTCGAGGTTCGACATTTCCTCTGGCTCCAGCCATTGAGGGCCTTCCCCCTTCTATTTATCTCATGCATTTAGTTCCTGTTAGTGTTAGGATCGAAAACCCCCAAAAAATTCTTGAGTTCCATCGCCTAAATCGCCCGATTCACCCACTTGGCCGGAGCGCACCTCCGGCCGTTCATCGCCCCGCCGCTTCACGCTCCTTCCCGTCCATCCAGAGGTCCAGGCACTTTGCCCTGGACCTCCTAATACTTTTTGCAGGTCAACGCACACTCATTGGAGCCTGGAGGCGATTCTGGAGCTTCGCCGGAGCTAACGGAGCTCTGTAGCTCCGCCACCCTTCAGCGAGCCCCTCGGCCATCGCCGAGGCTTTTTGCCGCCGCCAGCAGCTAGAGGAGGACCGTAGGACACTCCACGTCCATTTTGAAGCCCTACCATCACCGGAGGATGAAGACCTGGGACGACGAAGTTCGCCTCGCCGGCGTTCTTCTTGTTCTTCGTCATCACCTCCCAGCCGTCGGATCGAGGAGTTCCCCCAGGTCAAGCAGCGCCCATTGGATCGAAGCTCATCACCACCGTCAGATCATCCTCAAATGATATAATCTACACCGTCCAAGCGAAGTGTCGTCGACCATTGGATTCACGTCACGTGGATAAGTGAAGATCTCCAGCCGTTGGATCCGCGCGCCAGGGGTACTTTGCATCTAAGCCCTGCGTATTTTGTATTTACTTTTCAGTCTAAAAACTTTCGTATGTAGTGTAAAAGTTTTGTAAAATTTGCAAAAAGACCCCCGAACTTATTTTATTTACACTTAGGTCCTCCGCCACGTCACCTCACATGACCTGTACACGTGAGGTGCGGGCTTTTTGCATAGAGGCCCTCGGTCTTTTTAGTATTTCGCTTAAGTCCCAGAATTTTTATATTAAGTGTTAAACTTTTGGAAATTTTGCATGTGAACCCCCAGATTTTGTCAAAATTACATCTTTGTCCTCGCCAGGCACGTGCAAGTCACGCGCCCTGGTGGGAAAATTGCTACGATACACCTGCGGGTTTTGTATTTAGTATTTGGTACTGAAAATTAGATATCAAGTGTTAATTTTTGAGGAAAATTGCATGTACGCCCCTGGACTTTGTGATATTTGCACTTATACCCCTGCCAGGCCTGTTTAATGTTTGGATTCTTGTATTAATTAATTAGATCATCATTTTAATTCCAAAAATTCTCAAAAATTAGGGTTAAGCTCCTGTATACTTGTTCTTCCATGCCATAATTTTATTTTTTGATTTTATTGTATTTTAATATTTATTAAAAATCGAAAACATGCTTTTTATTCATTGTCTAGCTTAGAAAATGCCAAAAAATATTAAAATACCTCAAAAAATTCCAAAAAAATTCCCTAGTGTGTATTAAAGCGAATCAGACATTGAGTTTGGCGAATTTCGAAGGGCTATTTAAACTCGAAAAAGCTACTTGATTATTTTTGATTAATTAAATCAATTTGAAATTCGTATTGAAAATCGATTAATTCAATATGAAATCAATTCAGGGACAGGAAAGATTCCTAAAAAAGGACAGAGGGTTGTCGCAGCACCTGTAGTAGGACAGAGGACTGATAGCGATGCCCGCGGACCAATTTACGATGTCTCCGCAACCCCATCCCTGCGGGCTGTTTTCTAGAGCTGATACTGAGGCTTGATTCTTTCTTGCCTGGGATCGATAAGCCGCTTACCGAAGAGGTACGCACTGATGCAATGACTCCCCAGAGTAGCCCCCCCCTCGGAAACGACTCCTACTCTGAGTCCGTGTTGCAGGATCCCTAACCTATTCTAGTGTCAGTCCAAAAATCACTAAGAATCTCAAAAGAAAAACCCTAAAAATTCGAAAACACATAAAAACTTCAAAAAAATCTAAAAAATTGTAGAAAACTCCAAAAATAGAAAACTCAAGCTCTATAGGTTATTGTTTAGATTATCTTTATTTGAAAAATAGTGTGGAAACATTTTGTGGCTATTTGCTATTTTTAATTCCTATTTTACTCACAGCCAGTCCTTATTTCACTGTTTTGGTTTATTTCAGTATTTAAAAATACCAAAAACACCTTGAAAAATACCCAAAAATCCCAAAAACAGTAGAAAATTATAAAAATACAAAAATATTATATTTCTGAATTTTTGGTTATTTTTGCACATTTTTATAAATAGTTGATCTTCCCTTTTATTACATTGTTTTTATATTCCAATATTGAAAAAGAAAAATATATATATAAAATATAAATTATAAAAATCAGAAAATTAAAAACCAAAATACAAAATTAAAAAAATTAATAAAAAAATAAAAAAAATTAAATTAAAAACCCACAAAAATCTTTGCTTGCTTGCTTAGTGTAGTCACCACGCACTTTTACTCACACACTTTTGTGCTACTACCCTCTTTGCTCCCTGCGTTCAAACTCTCTGCATACTTGTCCTATACAATTTTTGTGCAGAGTTAAAAATAAATTTTAACTCCACATTTATTTCTATTTCTTTGATCTATAGTGTGGGTTAATTGTTGATTAGATACGGGATTCATTTGAGGGTCGCCACAACGACAGTCGTCTCCGCCATGTGTGAGACACCATTTAGGCTCTCTTGAATTTCGTGTTTATCACCCACCCCATAATTATTTTATAGTATATACAAAAATACACGAAAATATGTGAAAGTACAAGATATGGGTAAAGTATATATGTAATATATACACGCCCCCTATACTTAGCATGTGTTATATCCTCAGAGTACGATTAATGAGGAAAAAGACATAGCTCGTGCTGAGCGTAGGAGAGCTAAAATAACAAAATGTATAGAAGTCGCTTCGCCGCCTATAATTAGGCTCTAGCAGCCTAACTATATAAGATCTAAGTTACTAGCAATAAGAAAGGTTTACATCGAAACAGAAGGCAAGCGGGCAACACGCTGCGCCGCTATCCCTTTTTGTATTGCAAAGCCAATCCTCCTAAATACTACATCCATAGATCTGGGTTCCATCACATTACGGTTCATCACTTTTTGGATCCTCTTTAAAATCTCAATAGCTTCCGGTGCTAGGACGCCAAAGGTATCGAAACCAAAGGGGATGAAGGCATGTTGATTCTCCAAGCAGGCTTTCTCGTGTTTCACCACTTTAGCTAAAGAAGCTTTAAGGGCAGCCTACCCTGCTGTGAAGGTCTCGCTCTTCAACCCCACCATCGGGGAAACTCCTGTCAAATCTACACAAGCATGTTTTCCTCCAATCCACCCAAAAATCAAAATATTAGCAGGTCTAAGCGTGGATCTTCCCTCCTGTAGATCTGTTAAAAAGTTTACTGGCACCTCTTTCTTAGCAACAATACCCGCACGTCTGAGTACATCGAATAAAACGTCTCTAACGAGATCATGTCTGTACTTAAACCCCGGGAGCTCCCTACAATGAATGGCATGATCACCAAAATTATCCAAGCATGCATTGCGACAGACTGGACAAATCTCATCAGCAGGAAATAACAAAATCATGAGATGATATTTGAGGATACTGCAGTACTCCACCGACGACATGTGAAGTCCAAGACCGTCTATAGGAAGGGTAAGGAGTAAATCTTGGGCATGAACAACTTGAAGACACTGAAAAACTGCCTTTTGTCTAACGGACATGTTATATACCACCTCTAAATCCTGAATTATTTTGCTAAAAAGTGCACTCGCCAAAACATTCTGGGTCTTAGGGGGGACGGTGTCCTTTTTAGAGAAACAACTGAGGTTGAATGAGGGAATCAAATCATGAAATCTTTGAAGAGCATAGTCAAAGTTGGAGTCCATATTGCAAATTTTACTGTCGTGTAGGATATGGTCTTGAAGTTAACAAGATTGCACCCTGGAAGCTACAAAAGCGTAGGAAGAAGCCTCCATTGCTGAAGGTAGTCCCAGATCACCAAGATGAATGGGCAAAGAAGCCACCCTCCAATGAAGATCTCCAAAAAAGGTCCTCCACAAACAACAATATCCTCAATAGAACCTTGTAAGCCTCTGTCAAATAAAATTGCGACCTCCTTCATGTATAAAGGTTGACAAGTCCTCAAACCGAATAAAAGCTTTGATAGACCCATACAAGAACGAAGTAAGAGAAGCTCACTCTGGGGTTCCTTAAACTGAGGTAGAAGATGCATCAACTTCACCGCTTTAGCAACCCTCTCCATAGCCAGGCTTTCAACAAAATTTTGATCCATACTAGCAGCCCCTCCAAGCAACTTCACATCTAATAAAGGTCTACCAATATCAGGTGGGAACAATCCTTTGCGAAGTTTCCTGCCATCACAAGTAGGCCAAAAGAGTTCTGTTTTATGAATATTTAAAACAAGACCCAAGTCTGGCCCATGTTGTTGGATGATATTTAAGACTTTGACCACCTCGAAAGTATCTCCAATAACTGTACCATCATCAAGATACCATGCATGAAGAAGTAGTTTGCAATTATCCCTAATATAATGGATAAGTAGGTGTAGAACGAGAGAAAATAGGAGCGGGCCTGGAGGATCACCCTGCTGCACTCCAACGGAAGACCAAATATGCCTATCTCCAAGGTACAATCTTGCTGCCTGCCCATATAAGAACTCCACCTATAAATATATAGAAGGGCATATTTCTCTCACTTGCCGCAATAAGGCGGACCTATCAACCATATTGAAGGCATTAGAAAAATCCACAATAAGTAAGGAAAGAGAGACATCAGTATGACGAGCATTCAACACTCTGTTAACACTGTGTAGAATAATCTCAGCTCCACTAGAAACACCTACTCCAAACTGAAAGTCATTGAGATATTTGTCCATATCTTTAATAAACACCTACCATAGCCACTTTGGACACTAGCCATCTCCAAATAGTACCAACTACAATAGGTCGAATGTTATTATCTGGTTTGAGCAATGGTGTAAGCGGTGCAGACGCTATCAATTCTGACAAAGAAGTGGGGCTCCTTCCACCCAACCATAAATTAACCACACGAGTGATGGTGTGTAAAAGGTCCATGGCAACAATAGACCCCTCTCCACACATAACATCAAGGAGGTGTTGGGCCCTCAACCCATCTCTACTACAAGAAGTCCCGTTAGGAAAGGACTTAATGCACCCAAGAATGGCGTCAACCTCCGCAACAAGAGGGATTGAGAAAATCTGGCAAGGACGGAGGTGGATTGCACGGGTGCTTCGCCTCCAACTGCCTAACAGTATCTCCATTGAAAGGTGCTACACCTGAAGACGACAAAACCTTTACCGCCACTGTAAAATGACCATTAGCAATCTTACGAAGACATTGCTTGATATTTGGATTTAATTTCTTCTCTCCCTCTGCAGAGCAGCAACTGCCAACGTCCATTCCCATAGGCACAGGAGTGTCCAATAATTGTTTCACAAGCTTAGCAATACTGCTAGCCTCTCCCCATGTAGAGAGGAACTTGAGGATAAGGTGTTGTTGCAATGACTTCCTATTGCTAGACCTGCAATCACATCTATTCTGAGGACAGAACACTTGCAAATAACAACATGGAAGAAGCAACAGCATAACCCAAGCAGAAACGGATCCCGGTTCAACGATCACTTTATAGAGAGATGTCTTAAAAGCTTGAGAGAAGGCAAGTCGACAACTAGGAGGGATGCTCTTGACTGTCAAGATAGGTTCTTTAAAAACCCGATCAAGAAGTCCTCCATCAAGGACCAATCCCTCCTTATCAGTAGAAATCTCCAGAATCTTCTTGAGAGGCTTAATAATGCCAACAGTATGACTTACAATCTCTCCATTCTCATTAGTGACCCTAGCAATACCATCATCATGGTAACATGCACGGCTCCTTGCTTGCACCTCCATGCACTTCCCACATAACCAATGATCAAGGACCCTCAAAGTCTCATCTACTGCAAGAAATAAATCACAATCCTTTTGAAGAGCATCCTGCAATAAGGTACATCGTTCTTCACAAGAGAAATGCACTCTTTTGAAATGGGAGATCAAACGTGTAAATCCCTTTCTACCCTCTCTGTCGTCCGGACAACAATGAAAGTCTCAAAAAGGGTATAATAAAATCCCCCTAGATGAGCTCTCGGGAGGCCACAAAGAAGGAAGCGGGTCGTGAGAAGCCTGCGGTACAATGATCAGAAGTCTCCTTCTTCCAGAGCGGACATGATAAAACTCTTCGATAATAAAAGAGTGGAGATAAAAACCTCAAACCCCTTGAGGACACAACACTCGGAGGTCGCTGGTAGTTTGTAGGCGGACACAACGACTAAGGAGGTCGAGGGCTGGCAGCCTGGTCGTACTCTGAGAGCGCAAAGGCGCACTGGATAGTACCGACGCTGGATGGTCGCTGGCAGGGGGGGGGGGGGAGGCAGGCCCAGGGTGCCGGCAGGTAACCGTTGGGAGAGGGTCGTTGGGAGGGGGTCTCTAGGTGGGGGTCCGCTGGGGGGAGGGGCGCTGGGGTCGGAGGGAGTCAAGCGGAGGGCGCTGGGGTGGGAGGGGGTCGGGCAGAGGGCGTTGGGGCAAAGGGGGCGCCAGGCAGAGGGTCGGGAGGGCGAGGGACACTGGGGGGAGGGATGGAGGGTCGGGAGGGTGAGGGGCGCTGGGCGAGGGTCACTGGGTGGGGGTCCACTGGGGGGGGCGCTGGGGTGGGAGGGAGTCGTGCGGAGGGCTGGGGGAAGGGGTGCTTGGGGAGGGGCGCTGGGTTGGGCGGAGGGGTGCTGGGGGGTGGGGCACTTGGCGGAGGGAACTGGGGGGAGGGGCGCTGGGCGGAGGGCGGATGAGGTCAAGAGGGGAATGGATGAGTATATACATGGCGGGCATCAGTTCCCCCTATAGTTAGGCTCAGGTCAGCCTAAGTATAGGACATGAGTAGATGTGAGAACCGATGAGATCTGGAGGATGTACATATAAAGATGAAAGGATAGAAAGTATATACAAAAGGAGGTGAGTATATATAAGGATCAAGATCTGAATCTTTTAGATGCTGCTGATGGCAAGAGCTCAATGTTGCAAGGTCTCATGCGCGACTTTATGTGTGTTTTCTGAGTCTACCTCATGCATGAAAACAATCTCCTCAACACGTACGAACTGTTCATTAGGTTCGACAAAGTGTTTTATTAGTTGTCAATTAACTAGGGATGTCTGTGCTCCATCTGTAAGATCTGATATCTCTACACATCCACTATCATGCACAACACGGACTATGAACGTACCCGTCCACTTGTATTTAAGCTTCCCTTAGAAAACCTTCAGCCTTACATTGAACAACCATACCTTCTCTTCAGGAACAAAGGTCTTTCGTCTGATAAATCTATAGTGCCAATGCTTTACCTTGTCCTTGTACACCAAACTGTTGTCATATGCTCAGTTTTTGATCTCCACAAGTTCATTCTGATCCATCTCTCTCTGTTTCTACCCTCGGTGTGTGTTCCAATTGACCTTCTTGATTTCCTATTCAGATTTATGTACTAATTCTGCGGGCAAATGGCATGGCTTCCCAAATACCATTCTGAATGGGGAGATTCGTAACGGTGTCTTGTAAGCTGTCCTGTAAGCCCAAAGAACCTGATCCAAGATCTGAGACCAGTCCTTCCTGTATAGGCGGACAAGCTTCTGCAATATGGTCTTAACTTCCCTATTCGACACCTCTGCCATGCCATTGGTCTGTGGGTGGTAAGGACTAGCGACATTGTGTTCGATGTCGTAATCCTTTACGAGTTTCTTCACATATCTATTCACAAAATGGCTACCCCATCGGATACCAACACTTTGGGGATCCCAAACCTAGAGATGATATTATCTCTCATAAATTTACAGACAATCCTGCTATCTGCGGCTCGGGTCGGGATAGCCTCCACCCACCTTACAGATAATCCACCGCAAGAAAGATATATTCAAAACCATGGCTAACCGAGAATGAGCCCATGAAGTCGATGCCCCAGGCGTCAAAGACATCATAAATGATGATAGGCTGCATTGACATCTCATACTTGCAACCAACGGTTCATGCCATTCGCTGGCATACTGGGCACAACATCGCAAAGGCGAGCTCATCGCGAAACAGAGTCGGCCAGTATAAGCAACATTGTAGTACCTTCCATGCGGTCCTCTTCCCGAAGTAGTGTCCTACTGCCTCCAGACTATGGCAGAAAGTAAGGACACTACGATATTCCTCCTGAGGAATACACCTTCTCCAGACACAATCCAGTCCTTCAAAGAAAAGGATCGGATCTTCCCAATGGTAATGTCTCGCATCCGACTTAAGTCGGTCTATGTGGCTCTTGGGACAATATTCGAGAACTTTCTTGGAGATAAGATAGTTCACTATATTGGCGTACCATGGAAGCGAGATGATAACAAAATCTGACTCGTCTGGAAAGGAGTCTTGAATAGGTGTATCATCAGAAGTATAAAAAATTTCGAGACAGGAGAGGTGATCAACCACTACATTATTCTTTCCAGGTTTATCTCTAATGTCTAAATAAAACTCCTGGATGAGTAAAATCCACCTAAGAAGATGCACCTTCACGTCCTTTTCCATTAGGTACCATAGTGTTGTATGATCCGTGAACACAATCACCTTAGATCAGACGAGATCTGAATTTATTCAAGTCGAACACTACTGCAAGCATCTCCTTTTCGGTAACTGTATAATTATGTTGAGAGTTATCGAGCACATTGCTTGCATAGTGTATAGAGAATGGGATACCATCCCACCTCTGTCCTAATATGGTCCCAACAGCAAAATCTGAGGCGTCCGTCATGATCTCAAAAGGAAGAGACCAATCTAGGGCTTGTAGGATCGGGGCATCCGTGATCATCCCTTGAAGTTGCTTAAAGGCCTCAAGACATTTATGATCGACAATAAACTCCATGTCTTTGCCTAAATGCCCAGTTAGCAGTCAGGCGATCTTTGAAAAATCTTTAATAAATCTCCGATAAAATCCAACATGTTCGAGGAATGGCCGCAACTATTTTACGTTGGTTGGTGGCTGGAGTCGTCTGATCACATCCACCTTGGCAGGGTCAACCTCCATTCTTCTCTTGGAGATGACATGCCCCAACACAATGCCCTCTGTCACCATGAAGTGACTTTTCTCCCAGGAGAGCACCAGATTAACCTCACAACATCTTTTGAGGACTCAGTCCAGATTTCTAAGATATGAATCGAAGGAATCACTGTGGACTGAAAAGTCATCCATGAAGACTTCAGTAATTCACCAATCATCTCGGCGAATACTGCAATCATGCACCTTTGAAATGTACCAGGAGCATTGCATAACCCAAAGGGCATGCGCCTGAAAGCATGGATACCAAAGGGTAATGTGAACGCGGTTTTCTCCTGGTCTTCAAGAGCGATAGCTACTTGTTTGTAGCCCGAGAACCTATCTAAGAAGCAGAAGAATTCTTTTCCCAATAATCTTTCTAATATATGATCAATAAATGGTAGGGGAAAATGGCCCCTCTTCGTCGCAACATTGAAGCGTCTGTAATCCACACAGATACGCCACGATGTGGGTACTCGTGTCACGATCTCCTCTCCATCCTCATTGGTGGTCGTATGGATACCCGACTTTTTCGGGACAACATGGATGGGTGCCACCCATTTGGAATCGGAGTGGGGTAAATATAAACCGCGTCACACAATTTCTCAATCTCATTCTGCACGACCTCTCATAAATTTGGATTCAACCTACGTTGTAATTCACACGAGGGTTTAACTTCATTCTCCAGGTAGATATGGTACAAACACGGAGCATGATTTGTCCTATGGAGATTAGAGATGCTCCAACCTATTACCTTTTGGTTTTTCTCCAGGATCTCTAGCAAGCGAGATTCCTGCTCCTCGGTCAATCGTGAACTGATGATGACCAAATATTTCCTCTCTTGTCCCGTAAGGAAGGCGTACTTAAGGGTTGTGGGTAATGGTTTGAGCTCAGGTAAGGTGTGGTCATCAAGGAAGTCTAGCTCAATCAATTCTGGCTCTATGCTAGTAGTGGCTGGATCTATCTCTGAAGTAACTACCACGAACTCGTTCAGTTCTGGAGTCGGATCGTCAAAAGTGTCCAAGCAATCGGTGAAAGCCACGTCCGACTCATCATCCTCATCTTCTAATTGTCCTAAAGCGGGAAGGATCGACAGGCCCAGTTGGGCCTCTGCATCATCGAAGATGTAGGGGGATGCATTCTCTGACGGATTTGCGATGTATTCATTCCTACGGATCTTGCAAACTGTGTCATGTATAAGATTTTACCCAGAGGAGAGGAACTCATCGGTGCTAGCTGGGTTCTGTCTCCATGGCCCAATAATGTCTACATGAACACAATCTTCTTCTGACGAAGTGTACTCGTTGCTAGATTCAGAATCTGGTCTCTACCACCTTGTCTGCTTCATCTCGAGTTCCTCAACTCCGCCTAGAGTTTGGAACTGAATTTTATCGATCTTATAATCAAATAAGGCCCCTTCTGTTCTAAGGAAGGGCCTTCCTAGAATGATATGGGTATCTCTCCAATTTTGAGGGGTATCCATATCAAGAACTATAAAGTCCACCATGTAATCCCGACCCTCAACTTTGATGATAATGTTCCTCAATTCTCCCTTGGACCTCTTGGTTGATTTATTTGTGAACTGGATTAAGGCTCTGGATTTCCTAAGAGGTCCTAGATTTAGCCGCTCATAGAGGGTTGTGGGCATCAGGTTAATTGAAGATCCATTGTCTAGGGGAGTGCGTGCAAACACAGTGTCATCGACATGACTCACCACATAATGGGCACCATGTCCCTTCGCTTCCTTGGAAACACATTTTTGTTGGCACAAGTAGTGGCTACTAACAAAATGTGCTTCTCAACATGGCTTTTAGGTTTCCTGCTGACCCTAGTAGGTATGAATCTCACCTTAAGGTACTTCTGAAATGCATGTGTCATATCCACATACTTATCAAAGGGGATTGTGACCTTGATATATTTGTTGTAGAACTCTGCCATCTCAGGGTCATCTTTTTGGATATTTTGGGTCTTTTTCTTCTTTCCACCCTTAAGGGCACGGGGGAAAGGGATTATTGATGATAACTCAGATTGTAATACTGAAAGACTCTCATCCAAATGGGAAAATGTGTTCTTTACAGGACTCTAACTCTGACTCTGACATTGACTCGGACAAAAAAGAAATTCATGTGGCGAAATAGGTGATGCATCTACCGTGACTTCTGGTGCATTCTCCTCAGATTGTGGTGCGGGCTCCTCATCTGTTTCGCTCGATTCATTGCTTGTGCTCCTTTCCTTATTGTTGTCATGGTGCTTTGAGGACATGGAAATCCTCTTATTCTCACTGGTGGTGGTGATGCTGCTCCTCTACCTCTAAGTTCTCCTCAGGTAGAGACTTGGCGGCATCTTCCTCATGTACCTGCGCTGGATTAGGTACGGTCACGGTCCTTCCACTCTTGAGGGACATATGATTAACATTATCATACAAAAGGATCTCGTGTTCAGATAGAGAATAATATGAATAGTATACCTGATCGTGTGGTCGATGCTGACCTTGATTCAGGCTATTTCGCTTATCTTGAACCCGGGAAGGAATCGGGGTCTTTGGCGCCATATGCTGATCTTGGGTACGTAAAAATGGTTCAAATCTGTTATGATATCCAGATAATCATTCTGTATCTACTGGACCCTATCAATAAGAGTCTGAATGGCCAAGGGACTCCAATTCACTAGTGGGAGGGGCTTGTTGCTGCTGACTAGAGGACGAGTGATTCACCTACTATACTGGCCCTACTGGACTTGCGATACTGCTACATGTGGGTCGGTGCAGTGTAAGGTGGTGGAGGCCCTGCTGTCATGAGTGAAATGTGTGGTGTTGTTGGTGCTGCTGAGGCTGGTATCCTTGTCCTGGATGGGGCTGTACAAAGCGCGGTGCGGGGACGGAGTTGATTTCCTGGTAAGCTAGAGAAGGTCAGTGTGGCTGATCGTTCTCTAACCCCCACTGTCTGCCGACGGGGTCATGTCTGTACCACAGCCCATTGATCTCGAACACCTGCGGAGGCTCCTCGTAGACTGACTCCACCTATGGGGGTACGTGTTGTTCCTGCTAAGTGTACTGCTGCTCCTCAACCCAGCTGCTTTGAGGCCCTTGTACCTGCTCCTGTACAAGATGAACTCGATGTGCAGGTACAAGTGGTGCAGAAGGGGTAGGTAGTCGTATCTCGACGACCTTCTCAGTCAACTCCTCCACTTGTTTCGGCAATCGTGAAAGTACCTCAAGGTCAGTGACCCTCCTGTGGATCTGTTCTACCATGGAGAGCTTATAAGTTATTATCACCATGCTAGGGATTAGGTCATATGTCAGATTCGCTACAGTCCTTCTAGTCGTCTCATTAGATAGGCTTAAGGGAGACAACTGATAGGCCCTGGTGGCCTGAGATCTGCTTGTTTTCGCCATCTGCTCCAGAATCTTCCATACGACATATTCGTTCTTATTTAGATAGCTTCCTCCACTGGCTGCACTTACTAACCCCTGCATTTCCGGGGTCATACCACAGAACAAGGTCTGGACTAAGATTGCCTTGGTAATGCCATGGCAGGGGCATTTTTGTGTTAAATCATTGAATCTATCCCAGGCTTGATGGAATGGTTCGTGGGGACCCTAGTAAAGCTAGTGATCTTTGTCCTTATCTGGTTAGTCCTACATAGTGGGTATAACTTCTTCAAAAATAAATCTTTGAATTTCATCCAGGTCGTACATCTAACCCCGAGATTCTTAAGCCAATGAGCAGCCTTATCTACTAAGGCAAATAGGGTAGCCTTCAGCCTAATGTAATCTTGTCCAACCCCATGGTGAGTAAGGTTGTTTCATACCAGCTCGAAGTCTCTCAGGAAAGCATATGGTTCTTCGGTAGCATTCCCGTTAAACTTCGATAGCAGACTGAAAAAATGGGGCTTCAGATCGAATACTTCTGGGGGCACCTCAGGTACAAGCCAAATATGTATCTCATTCTTAGCTGGGTTGTAGGCATCTACCATCGGTGGGTCAATTCCACCTGCCTCAATCACCTGCCCCATTCTAGCCATAAGATCAGCATTCAGATGCTCGGCTCTAGCTAATCGGGAAAGGACTTGGTGCATAGGATCATCCCTGTGTTCCTCTTCATCTGGATGTTTCTTAGGCATCTTGGTTTCTGGTTCGTCCTATTCACTTGGGTAAAGGATGTAGTCTAGGTTAGATAGCGTAGTAATGAAGACATTCTCACCGAGGCGATGGTTTTCCTTGGTGAGATGAGAGGAGAGAAAAGGAATGGTTTGTGGGTAACCATCCAGGGAGTGAGGGATCCCGAACTCAAGAGGGTCATGAGCTCGAATTGTCCCAAGTTGCACTTGGGCCGATGAAGATGAACTACGTCACGTGGCTGGGGCGTCACCAGGGGCGGCTAGAACAGGCTTCTCGCTGGAGGCCACGTGCGACGGTGGATGGAGCGGGTCGAGGCGTGTGGCGGCACGGCTAGGGTCTGCACCTGTGCTGGAGTGTGGTGCGTTGCAGTTTGGTGAGAGGAAGGTCAAGGCCACGGGGCGCGTGCAAGAGGCACCAAGGAAAGAGACACATCTATGGGCAAAACACGACGGTTGCCACTATGGAGGCCGTGACGAGGACGCGCGACGACCGTACGCATGGAGGGTGGTTGGCCACGGTCTGTGCGAGGAAGTGTGACTGGAGGCGGTTGGCCACGACGAGCAGCCTACGTTGAAGGCGGTGCGACCTGAAGGTGAACGTCAAGGCTAGGCACGCGGCGATCGGCAGGAGGCGTGGTCGTACGCAGCTGGTGGAAGGGGGCCACGACTGCTCCTTTTCCCTTATTTTTATTTTTTTGCAATTTTTTGTAATTTTTAAACAGGAAAAAAAGTGAAATGAATGGTAGTGATGATGAATGGTTTTTGTGTGATGATGATGGTGACAATGCAATGAAGAAAATGATAGAAAAAAAATTGTAAGAAAAAAAATTAGAAACTGAAGATAGAGAAAGGACATTATACCTGATGGTGGGTGGATGTTGATGCCTGGGAATCGACCAGCTAGAGATTCTCTTTGGTCGGAGTTATCACCTCGAACGGGTCTGCAAGGTTCCCGCAAATCTTGGCTGGTTTCCACTGAAGAACAACGACGTGGAGATGGAGGTTTCCGTGGATCTCACCTGCAGGTCGTCGTCGCTCGACGTCTAAGGATGAGCTATCACCTCACGGCTTAAACGGGGCTCAGACCTCTCTCTTGTCGAATGGCAGATGATACATGAAAGAAGGAGAAGGCAAAGATGAACAATATATGGTCTAGGAGGAATGACCAGAGGTCTCAGTGCATGGGGACCGATATCCCAACATCTTGAAGAGGAAAGGATGAATGTAAGCAAGTTGAGGTAGAAAATGTGCAATTACACAGGACAACACACAATGACAGATACAAAGACAAATGCAAGAGCAAATCCTGAGCTCACACTCAACACGGTGAAGGACCTGAAGCGAGTCTGATTAATCTGGTTGATTTTAAGTGTGATTTTTCAAGCAAATAGCAAGGATTACGTGGCCTAAAGGGAAGTCACCTCAAAGCCGGATGCATCTCCCATGTTTAACCTGTCGCCTAAGATACCTACACCCTTTCTTTCTTCGCTCCTATAACCATCTGAGAAGTTCAAGGACCTGCCCCTATCTACCTATCGAAGTAGGCGGAGGCTGACAATGCTTATAACTTCACCCCGAAGGGTTACTAGCAACTTGTCACGATGCACCTCTTTTTTGCCCTTATCTACCTGCCTAAGCAGGCGGAGGCTACTTGGCACTGGTCAGTCGAACCTCAAATAGTTCAGCCTGTGATATTTGCTAGGATCAGGGTACGTGATATGGAAGCATGGATTTTGGCTCTACCTTACGGTGTGCACACACACTCTGTACCCTCACTCAGCCTGAAATCAAGGCCGGGGTTGCTCTCCCGCAAACAAGGGTTACTTTTAGTTGATTTTTTTAGTCCAATTAAATTAGTAGTCCTGATTTTAAAAAATAGTTGTCACTGTAATTAATCCACACATGCAATCACGTCTACCATCCAGTCCCAATTCCTTTATCCTAATTTAGAATAACCGAGAGTGAGAATCGAAAAAAGTTGATGCGATCGAGAAAATGATGATGAATGCTTGAGTAAGAAGACTTACAGTTCCTCTAGCTCTCTACAATGCGGGATGCAATACTGATTTGAAATTTTAAACTAAATGAATGCAATCGATGAAAAGCCGCTCATAGACAAATAGTTCTATTAGCAAGTGAGGAACAATTTAAATTTGGCTAAGTTCGACGGTCTAAGTGTGCCTTTTAATGGTGAAGTGTGGTCCTAGAAATTACGAGCACAAACAGACCTAAGAAAGCTCTAAGAACCGCGAGTGCAGGTCCTATCCTACGTTAATCAACCACACAACGCAAACACTCTTTTTATTCTGGTTACACGCGCGAGAAACCAAACATGAACCTCTTTAAATGCAGACATTTTTTTTACAAGTTAACAAAAATGAAAATCTTTTTTGCGTCTCAACAACCGACTTGATCCACGAATCGTCAGCCTCTGATGCATTTCGAGATGCGTCGACTTCAAGAAAGCTGCTCAAGTCCATCAGGCACTCGCACAAAAAGTTGGAAATATGTCAGAGTGATACAAATAGATAAATAAATAAACAAAAAATGGAATAATTATAAATGGGTTCGGGGGTCTGACTACCCGAATGAATGGAAAATATAAATTTAATTTTCTAAAGTGATCCTAAGCCGTTTGCCTCCCCGGAAATGACACCATTTGAAAAGGCCTAGATTACCCTACTAATTCAACTGAATTACGATTAAATCAGAAATGTGTGTTCATTGTAGTCAGGTAAAATCAGACTTATCAAAACCACTTTGATTAATAGTCAATTAAACACAAGCAGCAATTTTTTTACTTAGGCAAGCCCAAGGTTGAACTCAGGGAGGCAACTTTTTCCATAGACTAATTCGAAGTCAATTCTGATGTTAGGTTTTCAGGAAAATATTTTTTTATGGTATTTTTTTATGCAAGTTAAGAAATGCAATGCAATTCAAGCCAAATTTGAGAGTCAAAAATTTGAAGTTTAGTCAATTTAAGTCCAAAAATTATGAAACTTGACCAGAATGTGAAAAGCAATGAAATTAAGCTACTGTATTTTTTTGAATTTTTCAACTCTAAATGAATTTACTATGAATTTAAAAATGAAGGCAGAGTGATTTTCTTTACAAAATTAATTTTAATAAATACCAAATTAAATCATTTTCATATATAAAACTTATCCTAATATTTCAATGTGAGACAAGTCCATGTAAATTACTAGACTTCAAAAATGATGAAGTTTAGACCTATTAAAAATCAATTAAGCAAAACATTAATTAATTTATTAAGACCTCGTTATGGGTGCAAACGATGTGATTTTTGGGCACAGTGTAGAACTACCTGAACTAGACCTGTTGTAATTTTTTTAATTATTTTTGGAGAAACAATCAATTTAATAAGCTATAACGACACACAATGGGCAAAATCTGCAATTTTCCACAACAAGAATTATATTAAATTCCTTGAAGCTTGCAAAAATATAACAAGTTTTCACAATGATAAAAGATAAGATGTTCTACAACATGCAATTTTTAGAATTAATAAATGAGACTAAATGAGTGTTTAAATAAACATGCAAACATAGGGGTATAAATACAAAACAAAAACAAAATTAATTAAAATAGAAACATGTTGACAGGGACTGAAATGCAATTACCAATAATGAGGAGGGTATGGGTGCAAATTCTCCACAGGACCACGTGCACCTCACGTGATGTTGCTTGGCGGGGACTGGAATGTTAGTTCCAAAACTTGCAGGTACCCGACTGCAATTTGCCCAAAGTCTACATGTTGGTCATGTGACATGCGAGGCTCGGAAGGCGATGGAGGTTCGGGTGCTCGGCGTAGGTTCGGGCGTGGTTCTATTGCTTCAGCTGGAGGCTTGGGATTCGAGGCTGGCTTAGTTGGCACGGGAAAGGTTCGGGTGCTCCGAGCCTAAAGGGTCAGAAAGAGGCACGGAGCGGGCGACGTGGCTACAGATGGACCGTCAGATCAAGGATCCCAAGGTGACTGTACGTTCGCAGGAGGATACGTGGATGAATGACGGTCGTTGGATGACACCGAGGGGTGAATCAAACGACAGTTGTAGCCTCATTTCTTCTTCCTCCGCTGCGGCAGTGGCGGCGACTTCAGAGCTCCGACGAGGACGCTGTAGCTCCGCATCCCTAACTCTGACCTAATAGACCTCCCCAGAGCCTCCTGAGTGGACGTCGATGAATCTGGAGGTCCGGGGAGGATGGTGGTCATCCTGGAAAGCTTGATGGTTGCCTGGATGCTAGGGATGGAACAACTCGAAGGAGCTCTGGCGAGGGGTCCAGTCAGTGATGAAGTAGGCACCTGCAACGTTAGTGATTCACCAAATTGTGGTGCGTGAGCTCTCGTGAATGAAGTGAAGGGGGGGGGGGGGGTCGAGACCTTATGGGTGAATGGCCGACGTGCTCCTCAGCCATGAGGGGTGGAGCAGTAGTCAAAAATCGCGATGGTTCGGGAAGATGAACGGAGGAATGTATGAAGATGGCAGCTTCGACGGGAAGCTTGATTAATGACCAGTGGGAGGTGAGATTGAGAGGGGAAGTTGAATAAATTCAGAGAAGATTGGAGGGGATGACGGGGAGGATCCGAGAATAAGAAGAAGGGATTTTACATGGAAAAGATGAACGTATTGCCTGAGAAATGGAAGCTTGGAGCTTCCTGGTTGTTGCTCACACCTCAGCAGGTGGTGGAGCTTAAGCAGCTTAACGGAGAAGCTGTGGCACAATGAGAGTTTGCCATGTATCTCACCGGGAAATTCCCTATCGTTGCTCGACCTGATGGGACCTCACTGTCACCGAGAGAGAAAAGGGAGCTCGAGGTTCTTCCCTGTAAAGGCAGATGCGGGAAAAGGTGACCAGAGATGAAGTATTTATAGAGTTGGAAGGTGACGGTCCGGTGATGGAGGTCATGACTTGTAGGGAGGATGTGGAGCGAGAAGAGGGATATCGTAGAGAATGTGGGCTCGTGCGAGGAGCGGCTGGGATGAAGGCGTCTGGAAGCGATCGTATGGTGTTGGAGCTTAATACGTGACATAAGGAGAAGAAAGCGCTCATGGATGGTTCAGATGGCTTCTGAAGGAAGATCGGGTGGTTGATATCAGAGGCCAGAACCGTGATGCGCAAGGAATCGGGCCGCGTGGCGCGACCAAATGGCGCCACGTGGCCCAATCAGATTATTACGACAAAAAAAGTTAAATAAGAGGGAGAAGATGGCCGAATTTGGAAAAACTCAAAACTTGAAAGTTGCAGATCTCGACGAGATCTACAAGTTTTATGTTGATAAAATGGAAACGAGGTCAAATGAAGCGATAAAATACAAGGGTGAAAATGTCAATATATACAATATACAACGGGGCCCAAAATCCAAGTTTTGCATACAAGCTCCGATTTTAATGAAATTTGGTCTCATTTTGAAGGTCTTCGAATGTATATTACATTAAAAGTGAGTTGACCTAAATCAGACACTATATGAGAGAGAGATGCATATTTTAAGGCTCCTAGTTTCAAACTTGGACTCGGGGTTTATTGGTCAATTTTACAAAGTATTTTTTTGGTATTTTTTTGTATGTGTTAGTAATATATATACTATAGAGTTCATTTTATTAGATTTGAGTTAGTATAAAATATATACAACGAGGTGAAATATGGTGAATATACAGGTGATTTTTACAAGTGAATTGGTCTTCTTATTTAATGCAAATATGAATGCTAAAATGCAGATATTATTTATGCTTGCATGAATGCTAATTATGCAATATAAGTAGAAATATGAAGCTAATTACTCAGGAAGAAAGCCCTATTTTCAACTTTTAGAGTGATCAATCACAAATTCATCAGCGGATCAACAATGTTGTCGGTAGAGGCTACCTTGGTGATGATGATATCACCATGCTTTTGAATCTCCATAATGTTGTGGTATTTCCTTTCCACGTGCTTGCTCTTTGATGCCATCTAGATTCATTCACTTGAACTGTGGCTCCCGTGTTATCGTAGAGTAGCAGGATGGGAGTATCAAAGCTCCGTGATGAACTTACACAACAACACTTCCTCCATTGTAGCATCTAATGCAGCAATGTGATGAATATGCGATTCATCATCTCAATATCTTGATCTTAGCAAGATCCCAGAGTAAAATCCCAAAAATATCCATAAAATCAATAAATTAGTAAAATGACTCTTATAAATAAATTACACTAATTATTGTATATTAGATTGTATAAAATAAATAAACAATCAAAATTAAAGGAGTTTTTCACCTATAATAGCCTAAAACTTCATGTATTTTTAATAAATTCATTTCAATCTTTTTTGGATAATTCTTTCTTAGACTTGTTCATAAAAATGTATTTAAAAATACAAAATTATAAAATAAATTTCACCTCAAATAAATGCTCCTAGATCCCAAAGACAAAAAGCCATAAAGTCCAACTTCCCGACCGAATTCATGCTCCGTATGAACTCCAAATTCACCAAACTCACTATTAAAGTTTAATGTAGAAAATTATCTCTCCAATGAAAGTAGTTTCATTAAAATCAGAGCTTGTTTGCAAAATTTGGGTTTTGGGACCTAGGTGTACTTTGTATATAGTGTACATATCTTTCTTTCTTCATTTTTTTACTCTTCTTAAGTATGAAAAAATCCAAATAAATCTCTTTTATGTTTCATTTTATTTCTACTTTTTTATATTATTTTTTTGGTTTGTAAATATCTTTTATTGAAATACAAAAAAATTCAAATTAGAAAAGTAAAAAAATCCATGTACATAGTGTTTTTATGGACCTGCTTTTGTAATTATTCCATTTTATTTTCTTTTTTTTATTCTCTCATTTAAAGTAGGTTACTTTTATTTATTTATTTTAATTTCCATTCTCTACAATAACCACCAATTAACTCCATCATTCCACCATTTTTTCCAACTTCTAATTCAACTCCACTTCCATTCTAACCTCCATTCAACTCCACCTTCATTCTAACCTCCAATTTTTCCATCTCTTTTTATACATGCAATCCTCCTCAATTTGCACTTGATCCATCTTTATGTGAGGAGAGCCTAGTTCCTAGAGTTGAATCGATGATAGCGACACAATTGTGGTCGAGCGACGACAACCCTCTCTCCAGTGAGACCGTTGGCTTTTTGGTCAACATTGCAGCTGCATCCGAGCGCTGCTCGATCTCATCGCTCGCCAGCGATTCGAGCGAAGACCATGCTTCTCTTGAGAATAACATAGGCGACCGCGTTCATCGTACGTAAGTTCTTTTTTATCATTCAACATCGTTTATATTTTTGCATTTTTTTATCATGTCGCATTACCATCTATATAGTTCCATTTGTTCTACTTCATCGTCATTACCACCATCACCACATTTTTCTTCCACATCATTTGCATTCACAACAAAATTAAAAAATTAGGAAAATCTAAAACAAAAAATTATTTATAGTGGTAAAAAATTCAAAAACAAAAAAAACAAAAAAATACCACAGGTGGCCGGCCCCTCCCCCAACCGTCGCCGACCACCGCCTCCAACAAACGCCCCCCGCCACCGGCCCTCCACCGCCGGCGACCTCTCCCTCCGCACAACCTACAGTAGCTCCGCCAAGGGGTGTCCCCTCCCCTGCGCGCGACCTCCTCCATCAGCCTGCAACCGCCACGGCAGCGCCGCTGTCCCACCTTCCCGCATGGCCACGACCGCCTGCCTCCCTTCCTCCTCGCGCGGGCCGGACGACGCTGCCAGCGGCATTTCTTCCAGACCCCTGTGACCTCTAGCCCACTCCGCCGCTCCATCATGCCGTCGTCTGCTCTGCGCAGTCCTCGTACCACGTGGACCGTCTCCCCATCCTCCTCCGCGCACCCACGCGCGGTAGAGCTGCCCCGTCCAACCTTCCTCCGCGGATCGAGCCCTACCTGCAGAAGAAGAAGGTCCATTTTTTATTTTTTTTATTTTTTATTAAAATTGCAATTTTATTTTCTCATATTTTTGTAATTACAAAACAATCCCTATTCTTGTTTTGTTTGTAACCTTCATTTTCTATTTTGCATGGAAATCCCTATGTTTTCATGTTAGTTTGGACCTCAATTTTGCATTATTTTATTCAATGAAAAATAGTATGTTGTTGAGCACATAATTTTCTATCATTTGACTATTTATTTTGATTTTTGTGTGCCATGGGTAATTAATTAAAAATGTTTAACTGAAATTCTTCATATTTTACCCAATCCGAGCTCTTAAATTTATATCTAACTCACGATTGCTCGAATAATTTCAAAAAAAAATCAGAACTGATGCCTTGACATGTGATTGAATTACTTTCCAAATTTCATCTTAATTGGAGTTATATTGTGCCATAAATAAATTGTAGAGTGATTTTAGTAATTGATTTTTAATTAAATCTACCGGCATCATTTTTGCAAACTTTTAACTCTCCTGGATTCCTTATATAAATATCATTTTGAAATAATTCGCATTCTGGTTAATTCATTAATGTGGATTTATTAGAAATTAATTACTTGCAGTCACTCTATTTTGACTAAAAAATCCATAAAAATCATATTTTGTCATAAAATTCCAAAAAATATTGAAGCATCATTGCATCATGTTTTAATTCCAGTAAAATTTTTATAATCTTTGCATTCTGTTTGTGTGAAAAAATGCTAAAAATCCCATAAAATGTGTGCATTTTTAATTGTTACTTTTTAATTCCTAAAATTCCAAAAAAATGTGTTTTGTATTCATCATTGGATTAGGATTTTAGGAAAAATTCAATTAGGCTAAATTTGATTAATTTCGCATTAAAATTAATTTGGCCTAGTAGTATGTTTTCGTATTATCTTAATTCATCCACATTTGCATTTTCATTATTTTTGCATAAAAAATATATTAAAAATTCCACATTGGAAATCTAGACCTAAGTTTTCGAATCAACCCTAAGTTGTTCCTTTGCCTCCCTGTGTTCGACCCCGGACTTGCTCAGGATATAAATAAAAACCAAAACACTCTTCATAGAGATCTTCTCTTGGTTCTGACTGATTCACTATGTACACATACTACAACGAACACAAATTAAACCACGTGCCTAGCAATCGATCACAATGTATTCAGCTTTTGTTGTTGAATCAGTCGTAGTTTCTTGCTTCTTGCTTGTCTAGCTCACAACACCACCATTCAATAGGAACACAAACCTTGATCTTGACTTTCGATCATCAATATCAGATTGGAAGTCAAAATCTGTGTATCCCAAGACTTGGATATCAACATCTCCATATACCAAGATGTAATCTTGCGTCCATCTTAGATACTTGAATATGTTCTTCACTGCATTCCAGTGTTTCTCTCCATAGCAGGATTGGTAACAACTTACCACTCCCAATCAATGGTAGATATCTGGCCTTGTGCATATCATGGCGTACATTAAGCTTCCTACAGATAATGCATTGGGGCTCCAACCCTAGCTTTCTTTTCATCAACATTTGAAGGAGTCATCCCTTTAGATAGGTGGATACCATGTCTTAAGGAAGGAAACCTTTGTTGGAGTTCTTCATAAATAATGCTTCTAGATCTTCTTAATGTACCAATGTTTTGATAATCCCAATGTCCTCTTTTCTTGGTTTCTGAACAGCATCAGACCCATGATGTAAGAGGCTTCTTCAAGATCTTTCATCGCGAAGGTTTTGGATAGCCAAATCTTAACACTAGTCATCATCCTTGTATCATTCCCAATGATAATGATGTCATCTACATAAAGCATGATGAACATAATGGTGTTCCTACTAAGATCATTGTACACACATGGTTCATCATGATTCTTCAAAAAATCATAACTCTTTATGGTTTCGCCAAATCTAATGTTCCAGCTACAAGAAGCTTGTTTGAACCCCTAGATGGATTTCCTTAGCTTGCATACTTTTTCTTCCTAGATTATGAAGCCCTGGGGATACTCCATATATATCCTCCTCGAGTTATCCTTTGAGGAAAGCTATCTTGATGTCCATTTGTTGGATGTCGTAGTTAGGATATGCAGTTGTAGCTAACAGTTCCCTGATGAACTTAAGTATATGAACATGAGATCTACTTTCCCATCGTCTTCTTTTTCTCTTGAAGATCCATTTACTCCCAATGGGTTTTAACCCTCTCGGTGGATTCTCTAGGGTCCATAAACCATTCTTATGCATGGAGTCAATTTCTAACTTCATTGCTAGCATCTATCTATCAATATCATGATCCACGAGTGCTTCATCAAATAAAGCAAGATCATTGTCAGTTTCACTTGACACATGGAATCCGTACCTTTCAGGCAGTATAACCACCCTCGAACTACTTTGAAGAGGTACAAGTGTTCTATCTTCATTTACTTCTTCAGCTTCTGGATCAGGAAACTCAGTATCCTCAAGGGATTCAATGAGTTCCTTTACTTCATTTTTGTCTTGAGTCTTAGGGATCATTTGGTTGTTGGTTTACATCGGTGTACATCTGCATACCCCTCGTTCCAACCCTCCCAACCGAGGTTGGGATTACTTGTATTGACCCTACAATTTCTTTGGTATAATATTTTAAAACTATGTTGAAATAAAATTATTAACAAAAAAAATATTATAATCATAAAAAAGTTAATATAACACATAATAAATGTCGCATCACATCACAATTATCATTCCAACCCTCCCAACCCTCCAAACAGCTAGTATTCACAGGGGGATACCCCAACCCAAACCAAGTTACCAAACAAACCCTTAAGGAAATCCTACTCCCAAATTTTTACATATCTAGAGATGAAGACCTTCTGATTCTGAAGGTCATATTGCTGGTATCCAATACCATCCTTGACATACCCAATGAAATACCACTCACGAGTGCGAGATTCCAGCTTACTTGCATACACATTCTTTGCATGGACCAAGGAACCCCAAATCCATAAGTGTCTAACACTAGGTTTGGTTCCATACCAAAGCACATGAGGAGTTTTAGGTACATAATTGCTAGGAATCTTGTTCATGACATATATTGCAGTATCTATAGCATATCCCTAGAAACTAAGTGGTAGATGTGCTTTACTCATCATTAAATGTACCATGTCCATGATGGTCTTGTTACGTCTTTCAGCAATACCATTAAGATGAGGAGTTCCAGGAGGAGCGAGACCAGAGACAATTCCTTTCTCTTTAAAGTATTCCTTGAATTCATCTGAGAGGTACTCACCATCTAGGTATGATAGAATCCGTTTAATCTTCCTATCCATTTTTGGTTATCAACCAAAGCCATGAACTCTTTGAACTTTTCAAAGGTTTCAGCTTTATGATGTAATATGAAGATAAACCCATATCGTGATTGGTCATCAATAAATGTCAAATAATATCGATATCCATTTCAGGTCGCAGTACTGAAGGGACCACATACATCAGGATGTATTAGGTCAATAATAACTTCGCATCTTGTAACCTTGTTACAGAAAGGTGTCCTAAACATTTTACCTCGAATACAATGTTCGTATGTAGGCAAAGATTGAACTTGTAGAAAATATAAGGGTTTGCCCTTTATCAATCTGTTGATCCTATCAAATGATAAATGACAAGATATTTGATGCCAAATCACATTTGAATGATTTCCATACTTCATGGTTCTTTTAGGGCTTTTGTTAGCGGTAGTAACATTCGTGACATTTTCATCAGTGCACAATTCATAAAGTCCACCAGAAGTCAGAACACCATCCATAATATATTTATCATAATGACTTATTGCAAGTTTATTATAGAATAGAAATGAACATATAGCTCTAACTAATTTAGATAAATATATTAAGTACATTCTAACATCTGGAACATACAGAAACTCTTTAAGTACTAGCACTCTTCCACTAGATAATGATAGTCCGCAGGTCCCGACGGTGACTGCTGCCACACTTGCATTAGATCCCATATGGATGATTATATCCCCTTCATCAAGACTCTTAGTTTCCTGAAATAGATGCAATATATTGCGTACATGAACAGAAGCACCAGAATCGATGACCCAACTACCTTCTAGTCCTACGAGAAAATTGATTTCAATGATGAAAGTAGAATTCATACCTGCTGAAGCTTTACATTTTCCAGAAGACTTCATGTAATATGGACAGTTACGCTTCTAGTGCCCAGCTTCTGTAGTGATGACACACATCAGTCTTCCTTGATATCACTACTGCGGAAGCTGTAGAAGATGAACCAACACTTTGACTCTTCTTCTTTCTCTTATGGGTTGGGCCCTTCCAAGATCCTTGCTTCCGCGCGTCTTTCCCTTTGACCTGTGCAACCATTGCACTTCCAGAGAGATTATATTTATTCATTACTTCTTCTACAAAATTTGATGAAGCTAATATCTCAGCATTAGACAAGTTCAACTTGTTCATGTGGAATGTTACGACAAAGTTATTGAAATACTCGGGTAAAGACAGCATAATGAAGTCAGACTGCATATCTACATCCATATCTGTCCTGAGAGTTTCTAGTTGAGACAGGTACCCAAACATTTTTAGTACATGTTCTCTAATTGAAGTCCCTTCCTCCATTTTGCAGCAAATAAGTTCTTCATAACATTATAACGTTGAGTTCGGTTGACATCTCCAAACATCTCCTTGAGATTCATCATTATACCTAGTCGGTCTACATCTCCACATGTTGCTTCTGAAGCACATTTGAGAGAGATCCCATAATATAACATCTGGACAATGCATGATCTTCGTCATATTTTTCATTGTATTTGATATCTTCTAGTGTCTTAGAATTTTCAAGCTTGTCTTTGGAGAACACATAAGATATGTGCTCCGTAGATAGGACAAGATCCAAATTATAGATTCAATCTGAGTAATTTGGTCCGGTCAATAGGTTGATCTCTAGAAGCCTACTGAGTGGGTTCATGGACTTCATTGTCTAAATTAAGAATGCACTATATTAGAACATATATATATATATATATATTCAATATTAGATTCTTTGATTAAGGATTTTTAAGAAAATTAGTCTTCCCTTTTCAACTTTGAAAGTTCATTCCCTTAATCACTTTCAAAGTAAGAGATACACTTACCACAATATCTCTATCAAGAACTGGGATCTCCTTTTCTACCTTAGTTACATCCAAATAATATGAGAAACTATAACTCGAGTAAAAAGAAGTGGGAATAGATTCCTTCTTGCAAGTCAAACTTTTATTTCCCAATTCGGTCTTTAACACACAAGCCCACCACCCTAAGGTGATGTTGACCCAGTGTTAATTCAACAAATCATCAACAGGATTAGAACTCGTTATGCGCAATCAAATATTGTCCCAATAGTATAAGGAACCGATATTGGGATCATTATGCATTCGACCTTACTCTTTCGAGAAGTAAGGAGCTCGATCCATATGCGCTTGTATGCAGGAGCTGGCACTTTGGACAGGTATCTCCTACTTACAATCCCTGGTGATGGAACCCTTCTCCTTGATGGGCGACCATGGATGTCACTTATGTGATCCTCCACCTCGTATTCAAATTTTTAATTAATTATTATGAATCATATTCATATAATTAATTTTTCTAAGGTAAATACAACTCTATTACTAATAAAGTGTTTTTAATTTGATATAATTAATTTAATCATATTAAATTAATTATCAATCTAATTTAATCAACTAATAAATAATTTTTACTTGTTACTTGAAAGGATGGTATAATACTAAAATATGTATTATTTGAATTTTATAATTAGAAAAATACATCACGATCTCCTCAAACATTATCCTTTTCTTTACCCGTTGTCTTGGCCAGTATGCACAAGATGTGGGACAGGCCACTCACAGAGAAACCTCCCATCGATCCCTGACTAGACACCATATCCGCCTCAGGTCAGGATAATGTGAATTGATCATTTTGTATTTGAGATGATAATTGATCTTCCAACTGAAGTTATACCGTATAATATTTATAAAAATATTTTTGATTAATATTATAAGGATATTTGCTAAACAAATTCCCAATCCTATTCAAGCAACAAAGTTTTGCATGTAGAGATTGTCCTACAACTATTGTAGGATAAACTAGGGTTTTCATGAAACATCCATTCAATGGACTATGATGATTAATCAATTATTTTCATATTTTAGGAATCATATTTAATCAAGAAAAATTCCCAATTTCCATGATTTCCATTGAATTATATACTCATTAAGTAAAGAGGTTTGGTGATCAAATCATCTTCCGACAAATCTCCACTGAATATGGAATATCTAGGGCAAACAGAGTCGGAATCATCCGAATAAATTCAATTGGTTTGTTGGTTTGATTCTCTACTTGATACAAGTTTTATTTCATATTTCATGATGGAAAAACAGTAAGCAAAAATAATTTTATTACATATCCGTGAATACATGCAAAACCATTTTCCATAGCGATAACTATTCGAATCATTTTCATGTATTTTTAGTACCAGTTAGAGGTTACTGTTTTTATGACATGTTTAGATATTCTAAATACATTTTGTTAATAAAAAACACGTCCAAACAGTGCATAAATAGCAGGTTTTTATTTCATAAAAAACAATTCAATATTGTATCCAATGCAAATATAATGATTCCCTCACGTCCAAAACATGAACCATGATCACCTAGGGTTTCAGATCATATCCAAGACATCTACCAAGGTTTTGATACCACTTGAAGGATATGGAAAGATCATTAAGCATATCATGGAAGTTTGATGATCACATCTTATGTGATCGGAGTGACTAGTCGCACTAGTTGCTCGGTGCATCGGAATTTAAAAAAAATAAATGTGATGAAACCACATGATCCAAGAACACTTATCACATCGTTTCATCTAACTACAATTAATATGTAGTATTACCTCTTGAATCATGGTTGTGATCAAGTCTAAACCAAAAGACCTCCAGTCTCAAGTCGGATCTAACGGAGAAGATGCTTGCGAACGCGTTGATGAGATGTGTACTCCTCGCAATCCGAGTTGAAGATCCAAGCAGCGAATCTCCTAATCTCTTCACACGAGATCCGATGTATTATTCATGAGCAAGTCACACAGATGGAGATGGTGATCCATGAGCGGTCGAAGTGGCGAGACAACGGCGTGATGTCGACACCGACTCTCTCTAGTGCACAAGGGGGACGATCTCTAAGATAGAGAGATAGGGCATGTATAAAGAGAATGAGAGAGAGAGATAGACTTGCAAAATGTTGTCAAAGAAGAGCTAGGGTTGCCTCTTCTTTTATAGTATTTTGGGAGTCCACGAATTCCAATCCATGTGAAACATAAAATCGATGGTTGAGTTTGATTTGTATTTCTATTCAATGGACATGATTTTGTTGTAAAAATACAACAATTAATTGAGATTAAATAAAATATATATTGAATAATCAACATAATTTAATTTGAACTAAATTAATATTCATAAAAGGATTACGAGGGAGTCCACCCACCTCCCTAAAAATAGGGGACGACACTCCTTAGACCAAGTCATGGGTGGTCATCCACCATCCAATATATGGATGGTGGTGGATTCTCCAATCCTTTTGTATTTATTTACAAAAAAACTTTTGTTGTAATTTAATTCATAAAAATAATTCCAATTTAATTTTTTGAATATTACAATCATGCCATTAAATAATTGTGAATCATATTCACAATCGAAAATAAAATGTATATTGTATTTCCAAATAATTTCCAACGTGAATCCAATTCACATCAATAATTATTTTAAAGATACTATTTGCAATTGGTTCTCTCTAATATATTATAAATCACATTTATAACATATACAAATAATGTGGATATAACTACCACATTATTCACAACTTTGATATTTAAATCATGATTAATTATCTTAGTTCATTATTCTCATGTATTTAAATAATATGAATCGCATTCACATTATTCATGATAATTAAATATTATTTAATTATCAACATCTCAATGATTAGATACTTAATTGAATAACGAAATTATTCTTCAACTTGGTCAAGAACAATGTGCTTTCTTCGCGGATATATGGAGATAAGGACGTGGCGATTGTATGTTTCACGTATAGTAACTTGGATTCTGAGATCACATCTCATATCCGGATATTGGGGAGCTCTCATATATGCTTCGTTAAATCAAGGACATAGATCTAATCTTCTCATTGCATCTGAATCACATTCAGAACAATGTCCATCACTTGGACAAAGATCATATCACTTCTCTAATAAGAGGAGTCACTAAAATCCAGACATGTTTAATCACTCCCTCGAAATGAAAGCGTCATGATTATACAAGTTATCCATGTGAGACCAAGGCGAAACATTCCTACAAAAAAATGTACTGTAATGTTTGATTTATCAATGAAAGTTGTTTGTTATTTCACTCCCTATCTAAGATTAAATGAATGAATGCACTATATGCTCCCTCTATACAATTAGGGTTATGTACCATGTCCATCTTAATGATCATATAACTGTTGAGTCAATAGTTGAATCACAGATGCTGGTGCTTGGATGAAAACCTAAGGAGTTAGATTGAGGACTCGTCAAGCTCCGTCAAATGATTCTTAAGAGATGATCTCCAGCTTAAGTAGGAGATAACAATCCTTTGCTTATTATGATTATATCTGACCAACCTCTTGATGCAGGTCCTCTGCATGGCAATAGGGATTTGAAGGTGTCGGATTAGTTAGTTCAAAGAGTTGTCTTAACGAGATCGAGATAACCAAGTCCTATGTCGTATACCATCACGATAAAGGCACACATCATCTGACCGGGGACAGATGTGTTCCTATAAATCTAAGTATGTACATTTGGCTGACCGATATGTTGATAACCTAATCAAGGTCTATACATTAGCGAGCTAGTGTGCATATAAGGGCATATGAGTGATACGATCTCTCAAAGGGATCATAGAGTATCACTTGTGAACAGGAAGATATAAGCTCACTCATGAGGTATTGGGACCGATCAAATTCCATGCATGGTCGTCGAGCTTTGGAAGCATGAAAAAATTTAAAGGTGTGATATATGCTTTTGGAAAGCATATGATCATTACCAACTCCCAATGACCGAATGAGAAACTTGATAATGAAACTATGAAGATGAAAATGAAAATTAATCTAGATCTTTGGGTTTATTATAGGTCTTCCAGTATGCAGGATGTATAGGTATTAGGAATACCTGAGTGTGATGTGATCATAAACGATTGTATCACCATGATGCTTCCATTCCGAGGGAGTGGTGAAATAGGTCTGGATTTTATTGACTCCTTTTAGTAGAGAAGTGATCTGATCATGGTCCAAATGTTGGACATTGATCTGAATGTAATTCAGATGCAATGAGAAGATTAGATTTACAACCATGATTTATTTAGGCATTTATGAGAGGTCCATGAGATCTGGATTTGAGATGTGATATCAATATCCATGTCACTATACGTGGAACGTACAATCGCCATATCCTTATCTCCAAGTATCTGGGGAGAAAACACATTATTCTTCAAAGAGTTCGAGAACTATTCCATTGTTAGATTATATCCGAGCACTGAGAAATGGATAAGTAAATGTGATTTTATTACCATGAATAATGTGAATTGATTCATATTATTTAGATGCATGAGAATGATGATCCAATATAATTAAATGTTATTTTACTATTATTGATAAGAATAATGTGGATGACACTATCCAAATTATTCATATATATATTCTATAATTGTGATTTATAATATTTATTAGAGATAGCCAATTGTAATTTATATTTGTTTATTAATTATTGATGTGATTTGGATTCACATTGCATAATTAATTGAAAATATAATTTACATTTTATTTTGGGTTCTAAATGTAATTCACAAATTTTCAATGGCATGATTGCAATGTTCACAACATAAATATGAATCATTTTTGTGAGATAATTTACAACCAGTGTCGCTGTAAATATTGGAAATTTCATGAGATAATGTAATCTCATGAATTGAAAGAAGATTGCCTCCTTCCAATTCAAAGGAGGTGGGCAGCCACCAAGTCCTAAAAGGAATGGGTGGTCGTCCCTCTTTTATGGGATGAGGGCAATCTCCTTCCTAATTATCTCCAACGTTGATTGATTTAATTGAAATTAATTTCTAATTAAATTAATTGTTGTTGTATTTTTACAACAAAATTATGGTCATTGAAAGAAACACAAATCAATCTCATCCATTGATTTTGTGTTGTCCATGGATTGAATGGACTACCAAAATACTATATTAGAAGAGGAACCCCTCGCTTTTCAAGTTACATCATCAATAGCTCTCTTTGTCTCCCCCTCATTCTTATGCCACACATCTCTCTCTTACAAGAGTGGTCGTCCATTTCAACCCTAGAGAGAAGGTTGTCGCCGTCGTCGCATTGTCGTCGTGCTGCCACCTCGACTACATGTGGATCTCCATCTTCTTTGGTGCACCTCACTCGTGATTAAGACGTTTGAATTTGTGAGATGAGATTAGGAGATGCATCGCTTGGATCAACTGCTTGGATTGCGAGAAGTACGCAATTCATCTCCCCGCTCACAAGCATCTCCTCTAACAGATCGGACTTGAGATAGGAGGTCTCCTTGTTTAGAGACTCAATCACAACTAAGCTACAAGAGGTATTTCTTTATCTAGTATGTGGTTTTGATGAAATGATCCGAGAAGTGTTCTATGATCATGTCGTTTCATCGATTAAAATTTTTAAATACCGTTGCACCGAGTACCATGCGCGACTAGTCGCTCTCAATCGTATATGATGCGATCCTCAAACTTCCATGATGTGCTTAAGGATTATTCCATATCCTTCAAGTAGTATTAAAGCCTTGGTTAGGTCTTGTATGTGATCCAAAATCCCAGGAGATCATGGTTCATGTTTTGGATGTGCGGGAATCATTTTTGTTTGCATTGGATGGAAGATTGGAATCAGTTTTTGATGAAATAAAAACCTATTATTTGTGCACTATTTGGATATATTTTTTTATTTTTAAAATTTATTTAGAATGTCTACTTGTCCCCAAAACAGTAACCTTTAATTGATACTAAAAGTGCATGAAATTTATTCGAATAGTTCCCGCTATGAAAATTGTTTTGCATACATGGATATGTAACAAAACTATTTTTTCTTATGTTTTCCTATCATGAAACATGAAATAAACACTTTAATTAAGTAGCGGATCAAAATATAAAATCACACAATTTTATTTCGTGGGATTCCAACTCCGTTTGCCCTAGATATTCCATGTTTAGTGGAGTTGGGTCGGATGATTATTGGATCATCATGATCTCTTTCTAAATTTGTTTATTATTCAATGTAAATCAAGAAAATTGAGAATTTGAGATGATTAATTGATGATTAATATTTAGTTATGGAACTAATTGATTAAATACAATCATCATTGAATGCATGTTACATGAAAACCCTAGTTTATCATACAATAGTTGTAGGACAATATCTGCATGTAAAACATTGTTACTTGAATAGGTTGGGGAATTGTTTAGAAAATATACTTATAATATTAATAAAAATGGTTTTGATTATTATTATATGGTATAACTTTGGTTGACAGATCTATTATCATCTCAAATACGAAATGATCAAATCGAATTTTCTTGACCTGAGGCGGATATGGTTTCCAGTCAGGGAGCATTGGGGTAGCAGGTTGCTCTGTGAGTGCTCTGTCCTACTCCCATCGAAACTAGCCATGACAGTGGGTAAGGGATAATTTTTGAAGCAATCGAGATGTATTTTTGTAATTTTTAAAATTCAAATAATACATATTTTTGGGATAATACCATCCTTCGAGTAGAAATCAAGTTTGTTTGTTGATTGAATTGGATTGATATTGATTTAATATGATTAAATTGATTATATCCAATTAAAACACTCTTCTATGAATATATGTGTATTTCCCTTGGAAGAATTAGTTACGTGAATATGATTCATGATAATTAATTAGAGTTTGAATATGAGGTAGAGGATCACATAAGTGACATCCATATCTCCCGTCGAGGCGAAGGGTTCCGTCACCAGGGACTGTATGTAGGAGATGCCTGTCCAAAGTGATAGTTCCTACAAACAAGCACATCTGGTTCGGGCTCTTTAGTTCTCAAAAGAGTAAGGTCGCATATGTAGTGACTCCAATATCGAGTCCTCATATTATTGGGGCGATATTGGATAGCGTATAGTAAGTTCTAATCTTGTTGACAGTTGGTTCAATTAATGACGGGTCAACATCATCTTAGGGGTGGTGGACCATGGTGTTAAAGACCGAATTGGGAAATGGAAGTAGAAGTAGCAAGGCGGATTGTGTTACCGCTTCTTTTTATATGAGTTGCAAGTTCTCATATTTTTGGGATGTAACAGGTAAAGAGGAGATCCCAGTTCTTGCTAGAGATATAGTTGTAAGTATATCTCTTGCTTTGAAAGAGATTAAGGGAATGAATTTTCAAAATTGAAAAGCCAAGACTAATTTGATTTAAAATTCCTTAATCAAAGAATTTCAATTAAATATATAATTATTTGTATGTTCTAATATCGTGTGTTCTTATTTTCAGAAAATGAAGTCCATGAACCCGCTTTGTGGGCTTCTGGAGATCAATTAATTGACCAGACCAAATTACTCGTATTGGAACCATAATTTGGATCTTGTTCTATCTGAGGAGTACATCTCTTATGTGCTATCAAAGGACAATTACACAGATGCACATTATCCAGAAGAGATTAAATTCAATAAAAAGTATGATGAAGTTCATATTTTGGCAAGGTGTTATATTTTGGGTTCGTTGTCCAATGTGCTTCAGAAGCAACATATGAACATGAACACTTGCCAAGACATCATTGTGAATCTGAGAGAAATGTACGGTGATGTAAAACACACACAATGTTATAATATCATGAAAGAATTATTCACTGCAAGATGGAGGAAGGGACTTCTGTCAGATAACATGTACTCAAAATGAATAGGTATCTTTCTGAGATGGAAACCCTTGGAGCTAACATGGACGCAGATATGCAGGCTGACTTAATTCTGCTGTCACTCCCTAAGTTTTTTTAACAGCTTTGTGATCACATATAACATGAGCAAAGTATATTATACTAACATTGGGCTATTGGCTGCATTAAAGTCTGAAGTATATATGATGAATAAAGATACCCCCTCTGGCAGTGCAATGGTTGCACAAGTCAAAAGAAAGCGCGGTCAGAAGCATGGTTCTTGGAAGGGTCTGACCCATAAGAGAATGAAGAAGAATCAAGGTGTTGGCTCATCTCCTAATGCATCCACTATGATAGCATCAAAGAAAATCAATGTCTGTCATCGCTACAAGAAGTCAGGGCACTGGAGGCGTAATTGCCTAGATTACCTAAAGTCAACTGATAAAGGTAAAGCCCCAGAATATATGAAATATATTTTCATCATTGAAACCAATTTTCTCATTGGACAAGAAGGTAATTGGTTCATCAATTTGGGTTCTTCTGTTCATGTAAGAAATTTGTTTCATCTATTTTAGCAAACTAAGAGTCTTGGTGAAGGGGAGATAGTCATCCAGATGGGATGATGCAAGTGTTGCAGCAGTTGTCATTGGGACTTGTAGGCTATCATTACTTATTGAACTAGTCCTAGTGCTTAAAGAGTGTTTTATGTACCGAAAGTCAGGAGGAACCTTATATCTGTATCTAAGCTTGTTATAAATGGATATTCATTTCTATTATAAAATAAAGTAGTCATAATTTGTTATGATAAACATATTGCAGATGTTGTTTTGATTTCTGGAGGACTCTATGAATTGTGCATTAGGAAAATGTCATGAATGTTACTACCACTAATAAAAACCCTAAAAGATCCAAGGAGGATTGAAATCATTCAAATATGATTTGGCATCAAAGGCTTGATCATTTGTCTGTTGATAGTATCAATAGATTGATAAAAGATGGATCCTTAGATTTTCTACAAGTTCAATCTTTGTCTACCTGCGAACATTGTATTTGAGGTAAAATGACCAGGACACCTTTTCGTAACAAGGTTACACGAAGCAAGGGTATTCTTGACCTAATACATACCGATGTATGTGGTCCCTTCAGTACCTCGACCGAAATGGATATTGATATTATTTGACATTTATTGATGACCATTCATGATATGGGTTTATCTTCCTACTACGTTATAAATCTGAAACCTTTGAAAAGTTCAAAGAGTTCAAGGCTTTGGTTGAGAACTAAATCGATAGGAAGATTAAAAGGATTCGATTTGACTGAGGCGGCAAGTACCTTATAGGTGAATTCAAGGAATACCTTAAAGAGAATGGAATTGTCTCCAATCTCACTCCTCCTGGAAGCCCCCAACATAATGGTGTTGCTGAAAGATGCAATAAGACCATCATGGACATGGTTCACTCAATGATGAGTAACGCACATTTACCACTTAGTTTCTAGGGATATGCAGTAGAGACTGCAATATATATCCTAAACAAGATTCCTAGCAAATCCATACCTAAATTTCCTCATGAGCTTTGTTATGGAACCAAACACGGTGTTAAATACTTGAGAGTTTGGGGTTTCTTGGTCCATGCGAAGAACGTGGATACAAGTAAGCTAGAATCTCGAACTCGTGAGTGCTACTTCATTGGGTATGTTAAGGATGGTATTGGATACCAGGTTTATGACCCTGAGACCCAGAAGGTTTTCTCTCTAGAGATGTGTAATTTCTTGAGGATGATTTCCTTAAAAGTCAAGTCAAAAATGAATTGAAGGAACACATTGAGTTCCTTGAGGATTCTTAGCTTCCTGAACCAGAAACTGAGGAGATAAATAAAGATGAAACACACATACCTCTTCGAAGGAGTTCTGGGGTGGTTGCACTACCTGAAAGGTATAAATTCCATGTGTTAGGTGAAAATCATAATGATCCATCTTCATTTGATGAAGCACTCGCAGATCATGACTTGGACAGATGAATGCTAACAATGAAGTCAGAAATTGACTCCATGCATAAGAATGGTGTATAGACCCAAGAGGATCCACCTAAAGAGGTAAAACCTATTGGGTGTATATGGATATTCAAGATAAAAAGGGGACCTGATGGGAAAGTAGAGACTTTCAAGCAATGACTCGTAGCCAAGGACTACACATAGAGAGAAGGCATCGACTATGATGAGTCATTCTCTCCTATAGCTATGGATAAGTCCATCTGGGCACTGCTAGTTATAGTTGCATCTCTTGACTACAACATCTGGCAGATGGACATCAAGATGGCTTTCCACAATGGATACCTCGAGGAGGATAGTCTTCAAAACTGACGAAGGTAAAGAATGCAAGCTGAAGAAATCCATCTATGGGCTCAAACAAGCTTCTTGTAGCTGGAACATCAGATTTGATGAAACTATAAAGAATTATGATTTTGTGCAAAATCCTGATGAACCATGTGTATACAATAAGCTTAGTGGGAGCACCATTGTGTTCATCGTGCTTTACGTAGTTGACATCCTTATCATTGGGAATGATACAACGATGATGACCAGTGTTAAAATTTGGCTATATCGTACCTTCGAGATGAAAGATCTTGGGGAAGCTTCTTACATCTTGGGTCTGAAGTTGTTCAGAAATAGAGAAAAGAGAATATTGGGATTATCACAACATGGGTACATTAAGAAAATTTAGGAACGTTTCCATTTGAGAATTCAAAGAAAAATTTCCTTCCCTTAAGACATGGTATCCACCTATCTAAAGGGATGGCTCCTTAAGGTGTTGAGAAAAAGAAAGCCATGGTTGGATGCTGCTACACATCAACTGTAGGAAGTTTTATGTACTCCATGATGTATACAAGGCCAGATATCTGTCATGCAGTGGGAGTGGTAAGTCTTTACCAATCCTGCTATGGAAAACAACACCGGAACACAGTGAAGAACATTTTCAAGTATATGAGACGGACGTAAGATTATATCTTGATCTATGGAGATGGTGATCTTGAAGTCTTGGGATACCCAGATTCATACTTCTAGTCAGATATTAATGATCGAAAGTCGACATCAGGGTTTGTGTTCCTATTGAATGGTGGTGCTGTGAGCTAGAGAAGTAAGAAGCAGAACACTATGGATGATTCAACAATAAAAGCGGAATACATTGCTACATCGAATGTTGCAAAGGAGGCGGTGTGGTTACGAAGTTCATCCTAGAACTTGGCATAGTCTCTTCTGATACTCCAATCCAACATCTTCAAAAACAAGAGGCAAGATGCGAGAACACGAGGTCAAATAAGAAGAAGAAAATGAAAGAATGAGCAAAGTGCATACATGGATCTCTAACAATAGTAATCAAACATAGTACAAACCCCCGATTCACCAACTGAACACAAGTGAATACCGTAAAAGTTCAGTCAATTATCATTTCAATTTTTTTAGTGAATCTACATAAAGTTTCTTGCTACCAAACACACAGGGTGAGTTGCCTCTATAGCCTAGCGTATGTTCTCAATTTTTCCCAATCAGTGGTACTATCTGCCCGGGCTGTCGGGTTCAATATCAGGCCCAAAGGGAGAAAGGAGAATGAGTACATCAAAATAATTTTTTAACATCTTAGGCAAGTGCTTGCATCTCAACCGTGCACCACATAGATGTGTAATGGAGCATAGGGTACAAGTCCAGGTATTTGGGCTCTAAAGTCTATGTCCTCACCCACTCTGTCTGGAGGTAAGTACCCACAAACAATGAGGGGGTTACGCTCCCCAAAATAATGAATGAATTGTCAATTATGTTTGTTTTCGAACAAGTAGATTTAGCAGTCCCTTTTTATTTGGTTATATCTTTTTTGGGATCTTTTTCAAACAAATGATCTAACGATTTTTCCATTTCCTTTATTTCCTAAGTAAGAAAAATCAAGGGAGGAAGTCAGAAAAGTTGATGAGATGGAAATGAATGACGGATGTACAAGTAAAGAAATGCGTACATTGCTCCATTAATCTACATGCAAAATGATCGTCACATAAAATAAAGACAAGAAAGTAAACTAACCTAAATGATGCAATAAAACATCCTAAGCAGTATCTTCTATTAGCAGGAAAGTACATGTTTACTTGGCTAGTCCAATCCTACGAATTAAGCTATAGGAACATATATTCTTATTTAGGGATGTGGACCTAATCGGTTACCTAACTCAGCCAAGATAACAGAACATACTACTAAAGTCTCAAGCATAAAAAACCACAAGAAAAAATAAAAATAAAGTGATGAAAATAAAAATAAGGTGAGGTCCCCCAAGTGCACAAGTACTTGGTGAAACAGATCACGTGCATACAAGGGCATATATAGGCCTAGAAAAGAGAAAAAGGGCAAGTGCTAACAATTATTACAAATTTATGCAAAAAAATCTATGGGAAATAAATGCTAAAAATAAATGCTCTCAAGTGGTCTCCAAATTTCCTGCTTCTTCTCTCCTATGCTTTCCTGTTGTTTAGTTAAGAAACAAGCTACCTCCTCTTCGCTCAAGTGCACTAACACTCCTAGGAATGCCGCCCTCACTCATCGGAACCACGCAAGAAAGAGAGAAACAATAAATGTATCAGATCACAGTTATGAAAATATATGAGAAAAAATAAAAGAAAATGAATGCAGAATATATAGACAAACAAACAAAGAAAGAGCACATAGGTAGATATGTTGCAAAATGAGAAGAGCAAGTAAAAGTTATATCAAATGGACTACTAAGTATGGTCTTGGGGTGCTTTCAGTGTCTGACAAATCAGATCCTGCAAACATTGTGTAAACTCCCTCACGACATGCATAATTCAAAATGAGTTCTTACTCCTCAACAAGATGAAAATCCACAACAATATATATACAAAAAATATGAACAAAAATAAAATGAATAGAAGACAGAAATAAAAGACATACGATAATATGAATAAGTGATAAAAATATAATCAGGAAAATGAAAGAGAAATATATACAAAATCCAAGAATAGTAGGGTAATGGGGAAACCTAGCTACCCTATCCATGGCTCCTCGGCATTGAGGCCATTTGTTGAAAAGGAATTTTTATGGGTTTTAATTTATTAAGAAGAAATAAGTTGTGGAAATATGCACAAGTGTCGTGACAACCCTACAAAAGTCTCTACAAATTTTCTTTATTCAAATAAAGAAGTCAAGCCAACAATCAATAAAGAAATGTGAGAAAGAAATATAAGTCATATTCATTTACCAGAATAGCATATATCATCGAACTCAGGGGGGCAAAAATGAATCTCGAGGGTTATTTAAATCAATGGAAAAGCAATGAAATAAAAGAGGAAAACTCAAAGTAAACTCCTCTTGGTTTTTTGTGTATTTTTTTATCTTTTCATAAATTTAAAGATTCTTTATTTTTATATTTTATATGGTTTTATGATTTTATATTTTTTTATGATTTTTAATTTTACAAATGTTTATATTTTTAAAATAAAATAAAACATAACAAAGGAAACGAAATGAAAAGAAAAGTAAAGAAAGACAACTTTTTAGATTTTTAAAATATAGCAAAAATTTATAGAAAATGAAAATAATAATATTTTTGGACTTTTAATAATTTTATACTATTGTTGTGAATTTTTGAGGAATTTAAGATTTTTTAAGACTTTTAAAACAATTAAAAATAATAAAAACAATAAACATGGAACAATGGAAATGTTTTTGTGTTTTTAAAATAGAAAAAAGTAAAAAATATCTAACATTTAAAAATAAATAGAGATAAATTTTATGATTTTCGAAAAGGTGTTTTACGTTTTTTTTTATTTTTTTGATTTTATAATAATTTATATGTGTTTTTGTGTTTTCCTATTTTTTTGTTTCTATTAGGAATTAAAAGATGAAATTTAAATAGAAATAAAAACAAAACAAAATAAATAACAACAAAATTTTTAGATTTTTTCAATTTTTTTGTATTTTTCATGATTTATTTTCACAACATGTAAAAAATAGAGAGTTTTTGATTTATTAAAAATAACAAAACCAATTAAAATGCTAAATAAAATTATTGCTGTTAATACTGGTTAACAAGAGTTTATGGTGTTTTTTATGGAATTTATAGGGATGATTAGCACTTTATTATACACAATTAACCAACAAATTAAAGTCTCTAGAATAGAGGTACGGATGCAACAAATTTTATTTCAAAGACTAAAGTAACGAAAATAAAAAGGCAGGGGACAATTGTGTAAATTTTCCAAAACGGGGCATACCGACACACATGACATGCGTTGGCACGGACCCTAATGGTATTTAATTATTTAAATGGACTGAATAGTAATATAGTAATACAGACATTTATTGCAAATTCACCAAAGGTCACATGCTGTGTGCGTTTATACAAATAAGCTAGTCTAAAATGCAAATAAAATAAGTAAAGGGAATAACAAGCAAGTATTCAAACATCCATAACATGACACATGTCTTTTTCAAGCATATTTACAAATCAAATAAATGGTAGGGGATGTAGTTTAATTTTTACCACTAATAAAGTTGGTTGAAGTAACGACTGAGATGCGATTGGCAATTTGATCTAACAGGTATAATTAGATACGCGTGGAGGACTTGGATCTGATTTGTTGAATCAATCCACGATTGTGAAGAAATAACAAATAATTACCTAAGGATGAAAATAGAGGATGATCACCTCGATCCACGATGCCAGTTGGAGAAGCTTCGACGACGATGAAGGAATTCCAGCGATCGTATGGATCTCGACTTGTAAGCCGAATCGCACACTCCCAGCTGTGGGAAACGGAGCTCTGTCGCCGCTCCTCTCTCTAAGATCAACTTTGGATGCAATTATGGTTGGAAAACGGATCTGGAAGGTGGCGGAGGTGGTGATGAGATCTTATAACATTGAGGGTTAGGTGGATTTAATAATCGGAGTACATGCGAATCGAGGACAAATCGATGGAGATTTAATCAGGCGATGATGCTGGTTAATCAGATTACAAGCTTTATAAAGAGAACGGATGGCTTGGATGGATAGATCAGCCAAGAAGAAATGAGGAAAAGGCTCTGGCAAGTAGGGTTTATTCGAGTATGGGGGCAAAGGGGAGGTTGACCCGCGTCAATGGACCTGGGTCCAACCATTAGGGTTGCTCCGAGAATAAGAAAGAAACCAGAAAAGGACAAAAAATAGATAAAAAGTTTAATATATTAGATTAAAAATCGAATATTATTTTAAATAAATAAATAATATAATATAATATATAAAAGATGTTTATAAATAAATAATCTTATTTATGGTGAATGTTTAAAAAATAATTAAATAGGTTAAAAATAAATAATACAATTAATTCATAGGTATATATACCTATATATACAAAAAATTGATTTTTAAATAATTATTTTTGCAAATATTTATATATTTTACCAATTTTTTTATTTACAATATTTTAAAAGGATTTTAAATATATTTTTACTTTATTTTTACAAAAAAATTATTAAGTTTAATAAAATATGTGTATTCACAATATACATAGTGATACATTTACAATATATACAGTATTTAATTTTTGGTGATTTAGATTTTGTAATTTTTATATTTTATGTTAGCTTGACAAAATACAATATTTACAAATATTTAAACATAAAATATGCACAAATATGTACACAAGAAAAATAAAATATTCACACAATGTATATGTATAAGCACAATATATAATACACTCCAAAAAACCACATTTTTCATCTTAACTCCGATTGTAGTGAAACCACTATCGTTTTGTATCTTATTTTATTAGAGTACAATGAAAATGAGTTTGCTTATTTTTCAGTTTTTATGGAGTTGATATGGGCTTTGGAATTTTAGCTTTGCTACTTTTTTCAAAGTGTCATTATTTACACAATATTAAATGATTCTTCTTGCGATTATTTTTAATATTTACAACTTATTTTTATGTACAAGTTCCGAGAAGAAAATATTTTTATTTGAGATGAATAGAGTGATAAATAAAATAGTAGAAAGAATTTATATGCAAATAAGTGAGATATATGCAATTGATGACTAAAGAATGAAGATGAATTTTCTTTATTTCTCTACACTAGGCCTTATCTCCCCCTACTTTATTCCTTGTCGATCAGGTCAAGTCTTGACCTTCACTCGGTATTAGATTCATCCTGTATTTATTGCATAGATACAATCTTTATTTCCTTTATTTATTTATTTTAGATTAAAAACAATTATATTTACACACTATTTACAAAAGATCAAAGAAATAAAAACAATGATTAGTTCATATTTACATGTGTTTAAGAAGGAATTTTAATCTATGATAAATGAATAATAATGATCAAATGCAGATTGATCAGATATTTTTATACTTGTGAACCCATGGCGAACCAATTCTAAAATAAATGTTATATAATATTTTTATATATCAAAAAAATATTGATTTTCACTCCCTATTTGAGGCTAATAAATGAATGCACTTATAAGGTCCCTTAGTACAATTAGATTCATGTACTATGACCATCTTGATGATCATATAGATGTTGATCCAGTGATTGGATCATAGAGGCTAGTGTTGAGATGATATCTAAAGGGTTAAATTGAGCACTTAACTAGCACCGTCAAATGATTGTTAAGAAAGGATCTTCATCCTGAGAATGAGATGACAATACTTAATCCAAAAGCTGATATCCAATCGACCTCTTGATGCAGGTCTTCTAGATCTGGATGTGATATTAGATCTCAAATTCTAAGTCATTATATGTGGAATGAACAGTCACCCTATCATTATCTCTATGTATCTGTAGAAAAGACACGTTAGTCTTGAAAGAGTTCAAGAATAGTTTCATTATTGATAATGTAGGAGCATTGGAAAATTGATGGTAATATTGGATTTAAATATGAGTAATAATGTGGATGTGATTCACATTATTTGATCATGCGAATGGAGGTATCTAAGATAATTAAATTGGATTCAATTATAATAGTTATGATTAATGTTGATAGCACTATCTGCAATGATCATGGAAATTATGGATGTGTTCTACAATATCATATAGAGAATTATATGTGAATTGGATTCATATTTAGCAATTAAATGTAAATGTGATTTAGATTTAGTTTTGGATGGATGAATATGATTCATAATTATCAATGGTTTTCTTGAAATTGTCACAAAAAATTTGCAAATTATTTGGTAATGTCTTGATATATACTTCTATGAATAAACATTTAATGTAACAATATCACATTAAAGAAGATTTGGGAGTGAAATCCTTTCTCTGATCTCCATGGTAGACGTCTACCCTCCAAAAGAGAAAGGAAGATATCTCCTTTCCTTATTCTTGGAATGTGGTTCTATTGTTTCCTCTTTATTCATGAGAGTGAGATTTATTATGAGATTGAATTTTTTGGTAATAAATTAATAAATGATTTATTAATTCTAAATTGTATTTTACTTAGAGCATAATTAAAAATATTTAATTTCAAGCATCGATCAATAATTAGGAGTGCATCTCCACCATCCAATTTGCTATAAAAGAAACATTAACACTAGATCTTTCTTTACACAATTAAGTTAAAGAAAATTTTGCAACATTGTCTCTCTCCTATCACATAAGTAATCTCTCTCTCTCTCAACTCTCTCGGTGGTCGTCCACCTAGGGTCTTTTCGAGATCTCAATCGTCGTCGCATTGCCATCGTGCCAGACTGATTACTAATGGATCTCCAATCTTCTTTGACGCCTCGTGCACGTGAAGTATACATAAGATTTCATGAGAAAAATTAAGAGTTTCCCCACTCAGATCATTGCTTTGGATTGTGGGAATCACATGTCTCGTCTACGTACCTACAAGTTCTCTCTACGTCAGATCATAGTTGGGATATGAGGTCACTTCTCTTAGAGACTTGTGAATCACAATCACACTTCAAGAGATAAACCTATTACTTGTCTAATATTGATGAAATGACTTGGAAATTATTCCATAGTAGTGTAGTTTCATTAAAAATCTTAATTTTCATAGCCCCATAAATTAGTATGACTAGTCAACCTATATTGGATATGATTTGATCACTACGCTTTTGTGATGTGCGATGAGTATTCCCTCGACTTCATGATCAAGTCAGACAGAATATCCAATCTTTTCAATACATACAAATCATATTCATATCAATGTCCAACATTTGGACCAAGATTGGATAACCAGTCTACTGACTGGAGTCATAAAATACAAATTTGTTTCATCACTCTCTTGGAATTGGAGTGTCATGGTTACACAATTGATTAAGATCGCATCATCCTATAGTATTCCTAATACCCATACATCATGCATACAGGAAGACCTAGAACAAACTTGAAGTTTAGATCTTATTTGAATTGTCTTCTTCAGTGTTCTATCGTTAAGTTTCTTATTTGATCATTGGGAGTTTGTATCAATCATATGCTTTTTAGAAGCATATATTGTACCTTTAAGTACTATCTTGTTTCCAAAAAGAAGATGACCAATATTGGAATTTGAATTATCCCAATATCAAATGAGTGAGCTTGTCTTCTAGTTCAGTAGTTAATCAATATGATCCGTTTGAGAAATCGTACTACTCATATCTCCTTGTATGCACACCTTCTCGACGGTGTATACACCTTGAATAGGTCATCAACTTAATGGTCTGCCTATTGTACATACTTAGACATATAATATACATATGTCTCCGGTCAGAGGATGCTTACCTATACGTGACATCATATGACATTGGTCTTAGTCAACTTGGTCCCACAAAGTCAACTCTTTGACATAGCTCATCCAAGACCTCCAAATCTGTATTCATATGTAGAGGACCTGCATAAAGAGGTCGACTGGATGTTACCCTTTAGAGTAAGGATTTCCATATCCTTCTCAAGATGGAAATCCCTTCTTGATAATCACTTAAATGTGCACTTGAGCACTAAATATAACTCTTTAGATATTCAACTCTACACTTACATCTATGATCCAACCTTTGGATCAACAGTTGTATGATATTTACAAGGATGGTCATTAACCCTATTAGAACAAAAAGGGATTGAAAGACATGTTATTTTAACCTGAGTAATAGCATTGAATTGTTGTAGTCAGGCAATTAAAAAATCAATCAAAAAGACCACTTGATTATTTATTCAATTAAAAGCAAGCGGTCCAATTTATATTTTACATGGGAAAGCCAAAGGTCGAACTCAAGGAATCCTCTGTCTCCTTATGTATATTATTAGACGATCTAGAATATAGGATTTCAAAGAAGCCTTTTTTGGTATTTTTAAGTGCAATTAATAAATGAAATCCAAATTTAGAAAAGTTCAGGTACTAAAATGTGAATTTCATTCAAATGATGTCCAAAAACTATGAGACTTATCTAGAAGATGAAATATGATGAAATTATGCTACTATATTTTTTGAAATTTTCATATATAACATGACTTTATTATGAATTAAGTATTAATGCAGGGTGATTTTTCGTAATTTGATTTTAATAAATAGCAAACCAGATTAATTTTAAGAACTAAAATTATCCTAGATGTATCTGATGAGGATGAGACCAGGACAATTAATAAATCCTAAAAATGATTAATGTATGAGCTATTAAAATTTAATTACTAAAATCACCCAATATTTTATTATAGCCTTTATATGTGTGCAAATGTGATGATTTTTGGGCATCGAGATGAAACAACTAAATCTATGTACCATGAATTTTTGAAAATTTCAAAGCTAGAATTAAATTAATATGATTTCCAGATCCTATAATGGTTAAACTATGTAAATTATCACCAAAATATTTTATATGGAGGTGAGCGCCTGATCAAGGGGTGAAGGTCGGAGGTGCGATCAGCTCCTGTTGAGTAGTTGTTGTGGTATGGGCGGTGAGTTGTGTTGTAGCATGGAGGTAAGCGCCCGATCGCAGGCGGTCGCAAAGTTGTCGGGCGAGGCAGTGATATGGGCGGCGACCATTTGTTTAGAGGAACAAGGAAGATAGGAGAAGATGAATGGTGACGGCGATGATGGTGGACGTCGGGGGTTGTTCGAGATTGGGAACGTGAAGAAAGAACAGAGGAGAAAAAGAAAAATTCAAAGGGGAAGGATGGATAAGAAAGAGAAGTTGCATGGGGGTTTCTTTCTTCCACCTGATAGTAGAGCTCGTGGATGAAGAGCTCAATATCTTTGCCTCGAGTCATGGTGGAAAACGACGAGGCTCAACATCAAGATGGATCGTGGCTGCAACATGAACGGAGGTCTAAGGATCTCACCTCGAGGATGGAGGTGGACCATCATCACTCGACTATAAAATCTCTGATCTCGCTGTCATCGAGAATGAGGGAGGAGCTAGGGCTATCATCACTCCACCAACGGATAAGTTAGATAAAGAAGGCGATCGAGGGCTTTATGGAGGAGGTACGAGACATCTAGAGATGGTAGGAATATGGGTGCAATGCAACAACGTGGGGAGATGAAGATAGACGAGGGAAGGAGTGGGTGATGTGCACACTACCACACGAGGTCGGTGACGGTTACACGAGAATGACAGAGGGGTGGTTACGATCAATGGTGGGCAAGATTAGCGGGTGGTTGGTAAACCAAATCTGACCCGTGATTAATAAAGTTGTCGGTGTAGAAAAACCATGAAGACAGATTCGGTTGATCAAACAAAAATACGGATAAAATAGGAGAGAGAGAGAGAGAGAGAGAGAAAAGGAACAGGTAAGCTCCTCTCCTATTTTATACTTTAAAACTAATTTTTATCCATGTAAGTTCCCCTAGGTCGAACTTGAGGAGGAAGATAACCGTACTGTAGTTTTCGAGGAAAGAAAGAATTTCAGGATTTTATTCTCTTCTTGAAAATACAATAAAGTACAAGAAAGCACTCAAAACTAGCATTATTTTACAAAAATAATCTCGAGAAAAATATGCGATAAAATAAAAAAATAGAAAGAAACATCGCTAGGGTAGTTGTGTAACTACCCTAGAAAATTCGGTGAAAAATATAATTAAAACAAGGTCAAGAAATACCTTATAGTTCAGAGGTATTAGTTCAAGAAAAAGAAATATAGTTCTATTACAAAATGGACCCTGGCAGGGACTGAATTGAACGAAAAATTAAAAGATTTGCATTTAGGTTCCTACACAGGGAGCTGAATGCAAATTCTGGAAACTTTTCTAGAGCTAGTAAAACTCTGGAAGTTGCGGGGCATCTTATGCAATTATCACACCGTTTCACCCTTAATGGCCTGGATTTGATCGTGAAACACGATCTGGAGCGTCAGATCTGGACACGTGTCACGAAACTGAACTCTGCCTTGTTCTTGGCGTTCTTCCCCTTTCTCGCAGCTGCAGCAGCAAGTCTCCATCTTCGACTTCTTCGCGACTATCAGATGAATGCTTTTGCTTCTGCAGGGCCAGAGGGGTGTCTCTTATACCCCTCGAGCTCGCATGCGGGTGAACAGGCTCCGAGATGGAGGAAAACGGTGGTGAAGCGTCTATGAAGATGGCAGTTCAACTGCTACAGTTGGGTGGAAGGATGAAGTAGCTGATTGAAGATCCTTTCAAAAGAGAAGCTATAGATCTTAGAATTCATATCTCCTAACATGATGAGGACCTGCAAATGAAGGTTTACATGCTCGATTCGTTCAAGTATCGGCCAAGGAATTAAAGAATTGCAGATCTAATTTTGTTTCTAGATAATAGGATAAACGTGGACATAGAAGAGGAATGGAGATAATTTTAAGTGAAATCGAGTTGAATTTGCAGAGTGAATTAGATGGTGCATCTAAGTAAGAGGATTAAAGATCCTAATTACGTGCTTAATGAATCTAATGTATGCACTCACATCGAGAATTAAAGTGGCAAAGAATGGATGAATACCTAGAGTAGCAAAGTATAGGACTCTGCTTGTCGTCGCTCGACAGGGCAGCTTCCCGGAGCTCCATGCACGTGATGGCGGCGATACAAGGCAGATAAGCCTTGGAAACTCTCCTCCGGTCATTCCTCTTCCACGTGGAAGCCTCGAGTGGAGTTGTCACCTCCGGAGCAAAGCAGAGCATGGCGGGTAAAGGTGGCTGACGTCCAGTTAGTTTCAGAAAGTGGTGAGCTCAAGAGCGAATGGCGATGTTTAGGACCTCTTATAGACTAATTTGTATGAAGTTAGGTAGGATCCAAGGATTGGCGTGGATTCGGTTAGTTAGGAGAGGAGAATGTAGGATTTAAATCGAATGACTTGGTTAGGAGATGACGGGTAGAAGTTGTTAAAGATTGGTGGTTAGAACAAAAGCTGCAAATGCCTCTTAAAGAAGAAGATACCAGGTGTTGACACGTGTCAACACCTGGTTGGCTGGATAGTTAATATATATTATAAATTAGATATTAAATAGTAAATAACTGAAGTTTATATAGATATAAAAATGAAAAGTATAAATAATTAAATTATCTAATTATGGTATAATTAGTTTTAATGAATAATAATTTTTTTACGAAATATAAATATTATATTAATAAATATGTATAAATAATACATAATAAATAGGTTTTGGATAATTTAATTTATTAACCTAATAAATAGTTTATAATTTTTTTATTTTATTAATTATTAGATTAATAAATAAATTATTTATGAATTTTTGTAGATTTTAATAAATTAGTTTAAGTATATTAATAAATATGGATATAAGTGATGTAGTTCAAATTTAGCTATAAATTAGGGTTTTTTATTTATTTAAAATAATAAATAAGCTCCAAAAATTATGAAATAAATAAGGGCTAAGATACAAGGACAATAAAGTAATTGGAATTTTTAAAATTATTAAAGTAATAAATAATGTGTGCAAGATAAAATAAATAGCCCAGAAACCCTATTGTGGTTAGGTCCCAAAACCGACTTTTTTGCAAACGGATTCTGATTTTAGTTAAATCACCTTCATTAACTAGAGAATATTTTTCATGAACTTTAAAGGTGAGTAAAGTGAGATTGGAGTTCGTATGAGAAAGTTATGATGTTCGGAAGTTGAGATTTTGACAATTTACAAGTCAGATTTCTTGGCATATATATAAGGTAATAGTTTTTTAATATTTTTATATTTTTCTATACATTTATAGAAATAATTAGGAAAATAGTTTGGTGAAAACTATGTTTATATAAATTAACTAAAAATCCTTGAAATTTTGGTATTTATTTGATAATTAATTAAGAGTGTGTAAAGTGTGGAATTAATTCTTTTTTATTTATTTTTTATCCTTGTCTCCCCCTACTTATTTATTTGACAACCAACCCATGTTGACTTGGTCTTGGAGATTATGTTATAAATATATCTTTCAGCTATATTTATCTTATAATTCATATATACATATCTACAATTTGCCTTCTTTTTATTTTTATTTATTTTTTATTTATTTACATGATTTTAATGCATAAAAGTGCATTTTTATTCATGAGTTGGGTTTTGTTAAAAACTGGAAATTAATGGATATTTACATGTATTTGTTAATGGTTTTAAGACAAAATGCAGACATAATGTTAATGAATCATGGATTCATCAACCCCATGTACTCAAACTTTGCCAGTCCTTTACCAAACACTTATTTGAAAAATAAGAAAAAGAAAAAAGTTAGAATTAATTTGTTTTCCTAAATCAATTCATGAGAACATACAAAGGACGGAGCTCCATCAGGCCTGAAACAAGCATTTTGTCGGAGCCTTAACTAGGATTAGGATTTCAGCCTTAACAATCCTCAAGTTCCACAAATCCTTGTTTAAGTTCACTACAACAGCCAGTTCAGATCCACTCATTCATATTACAAACTCTATAAAACTTGAAATCAATATGTACGGTGTGTGATATGTTTTAGCTATTCCCACTTTGAAAGAAGCGAAGAAACCCATCCCAGTTATACACTCCCATTGGTTCATGATCCAGCCACTCTTTCCTCAGGGAGGGGGGTATTCCCTTCTAAGGTTAGTTCGTGTTGTGTCCACAATCGAATATAGAGAGAAAGTAGAAGAATAAGAAAAGAACTGGAGTGCGACTAGTGTAGACGCATCTCCTTGTGAAGCCCAACTGGTGTAGATATGTCTCCACTAAGATGAGCATGCTTTTTGGTGGAAGCTCGGACCATTGTGGTCGTATTTGTATTTTGTGGCTTCTTCTTTGAATTGTCTTTGTAATGTTGCATGCACTGCATCAATCTTTTTATGCCTCGACGGATATAGCATCTTTTCATTTCGTCCATTTTTTGAGGTCTTGGAAGTATTGTTCTAGCAGATCCTTCCCTCATACAAAGCGATTATTGCAACCCCAATCTCTCCCGTCTTTAGACGTCCATGCCGCCAGACAAGGATAGAAATGCACCACCAAGATGGATTGCCCTTCGCAGCCCCATGTAATTCAAGCTAAGTGTAAAGTGCTTGTATCCAAAATTGATTCACTATGAAGAGTTAAATGGATGACACCAAGTGTTCTACTTAGGCACTTTTCGAGTTGACTTCCCAAACATGGTCTCGTGGAACCCAAAGATTTAAGTCAAAGACCTGAAGAGTCTAAATTCCAATTCCTGACTAGGCTCCTTACAATGAAAGTTAAAGGCCGTAATTAAGCTCCATCCTTTAGACTTTTCCAATCTTTAGTTCTAGAAATCAAATTTATTCTGAAAAATACTAATGCAAATGCAACCATGTTTTGTGAATGAATTTTACTCATTTTATGGATTTTAAGGATTTTGTAATTTTTTTATGAATTTTAGACTTTGCATTTTTTACAGATTTTGTAATTTTTATAAACAAGTTTATGTACAAGAATATTACAAGATAAATTTCCTATTTTTTATTTGGATTAAATAACTAGTGTATTTTAGAAATTTTTATACAAAGGATTTTACAAGGATTGAATTAATTTTACACATATTTTAATAAATAAAATTTTAAATAACTATAATAGAAATTTTAAATACATATTTTAAATTAAGAATTAAGAATTTTAAATAAGAATTTTAGGCATATTTTACTTATTTACAAGGATTTTATAAATAGTTTAAATAAATAAATAGGTGGATTTTAAATTAACTCTCACCCACTTTTTATGGATTTTATAGATATAGAAAATACATAAAAGTACAAGTTATTAACAAAAGTATATATACGCCCCCCTATAATTAGCTTGTGTTATGTCCTCATAGCTTCAAAAGAGAAAACGGAAGATATAACTCGTGCCAAGTAAAAGTTGGTGAAAAAGAATAAGAATAGAAGTCAGTCGACCCCCTATACTTACGATCTGGTCATCGTAAGTATAGTGGAAAAGAAATTAGGTGACTGAGGAAGAGAATATACAACTAAAGGAAGAAAAGAAGAAAGAAAAACGAAATCAACGAAATCATTCGGTCCCCCCTATACTTAGGATTAGGAAACGTAAATATAGAAAAGAGTGTGGCTAAAATTAGGGACTAGTAATTAGAGTAAAAGAGAGGATATACAAAAGATATGTAAAAAGATCAAAATCGAAAGTCGAGAATCAATGTGCAATCGATCCCCCCTATACTTAGTATATGGTATCCTAAGCATATAAGATAAACAAAAATTGAGGACGATTGTGGTCTACGAAGAATATACAAGTGTGTACCCCAGGAAAAATTGAAAGGCTTCACAGGTATCTGTACAGGACGGAATGAAGTGGACGAGTAGTCATGCATCTTGTACAAAGTAGAGCACTTCAATTCAGGCTAGATGATCCGTAGTCTCCACAAATTGCTTCAGCATCTGCCCATTCACTACAAACAACTCTGCACTAAGTGACATATCTAATGTAGAAATAATACCATTGTCGTGCATCGTTCTGACTATGTATGGTCCTTCCCACGTGCTCTTCAATTTACCAGGAAAAATACTCAATCGTTCATTGAACAACCATACTTTCTGCCCAGGGACAAAGATCTTGTGTCGGATATGTTTATCATGCCATCTCTTCACTTTGTCCTTATAAATGAGGGTGTTCTCATATGCCTGATTTCAAATCTCCACTAGCTCATTCAGATCTAGCTTGCTCTTGGCTCCTTCTTTCTGTATCTCTAAGAAAATCTCTCTGATAGCCCATTCAGATTTGTGCATGATCTCTACGGACAAATGGCATGGCTTCTCATAAACTAATCTGAACGGTGAAGTACCTAAGTGAGTCATAAAGTAGTACAATATGCCCAAAGAACCTGGTCTATAAGCTGTGACCAATTCCTCCTATCTCGTTGTACTATTTTTTGAAGAATAGAATTCACCTCCCTATTTGAGACTTCAGCCATGTCGTTCATCTGCGGGTGGTAAGGACAAGCTACTATGTGATCAATGCCTCTTCACTAGCTTTTTCACCTCCTTATTAATGAAATGGCTATGCCCACCTGAAATGAGAATATGTGGAATACCGAACCACAAAATAATGTGTTCCCTCAGGAACCTGCATACTGTCTTGCTGTCAGCGGTTCGTGCGGGTATAGCCTCTACCCATCTACTAACATAATCTACAATAAGATGAATGTACTCAAAACCATTGCTGGAGGGAAACGGTCCCATAAAATATATGCCCCATGCGTCAAAGATTTCGCAAATGATAACAGGCCGCATAGGTATTGCATCTCTAGCACCGATTGTCCCTACGACTCTCTAGTAATCTTGGCAACTCTTAACAAATGTGTAATCATATCTAGTAAGAGTCAGACACAAAAACCCGCTCTCAAGTACCTTTTTGCACTGTCCTCTTCCCCGAATGATGTCCTCCAACCTCTAAGGAATGGAACAGAGTGAGGACACTATTATATACCTCCTGAGGAATGCATCGCTTATAAATGCAATTTGGTCCCTCACGAAAAAGAATCGGATCCTCCCAATGGTAGTTTTTTACCTCAGACACTAGCCTATCGACTGTCTTTTGGCCACCCCTGTGGATTATTCGTTATAACTAGAAAGTTCACTATGTCTGCATATCATGGAAGCTCTGTAACTGCAAAGATGCTCTCATCTCGGAATCGCTCTGTGATTTCTGGCATGTACTCCTCTGAAGGTTGCTCTATATGTAGTCGAGAGATGTGATCAATTACCACATTCTTTACCCCTAGCTTATCTCTAACGTCTAAACCAAACTCCTTGAGTATGAGAATCCATCTAAGAAGGTGTGCCTTAGCATGCTTCTTCTCCATCAAAAATCAGTTAGCTGAATGATCAGTATAAACTGTGATTTTTGAGCCAAGAAGATAAGATCTGAATTTATCTAATGTAAATACCACTGCCAACATCTCTTTCTCTGTCACTATATAATTGTTGAGCATCATCTAAAGTGCGGATGGCATAGTGGATAGCAAATGGAAGTCCATTCCTCCTCTATCCTATTACAGGCCCGATCGCAAAATCAGAAGCATCTGTCATGATCTCAAAGAGCATAGACCAATTAGGTGGCTAGGACAGGAGCACTGATGATCATATATTTTAATGTGAGAAAGGCATTAAGACAATTTTCATATAACAAGAACTTGATGTCTTTGCCTAATACTTCAGTTAATGATCAACCAATCTTAGAGAAAACCTGAATGAACTGTTGGTAAAAGCCGATATGCCCAAGAAAAGATCGTAATTGCTTGATGTTGGATGGTAGATCGAGATGCTTCATGACATCCACCTTGGAAGGGTCAACCTCCATGCCTTTCTTGGAGATGAAGTGCCCCAACATGATCTCGTTTGTAACCATAAAATGTCTCTTTTCCCAAGACAAAACGAGATCTACCTCACAACATATTTGAAGAACCTGGTCTAGGTTCACTAAAGAATTGTCAAAGGACTCACCGTAGATCAAAATATCATCTATAAAGACCTCGAGAAAATCACCGACTATGTCCTTAAAGATGGCAAGCATGCACCTCTTGAATGTAGCGGGGGCATTGCACAATCCAAGGGGCATCTGTGAAAAAGCATACGTGCTGAAAGGACATGTGAAGGTGGTCTTCTCTTGATCTTAATGAGCAATTGTAACTTGATAGTATCCGGAGTAACCGTCTAAGAAGAAGAAGTACTCCTTCTCTGCCAACCTCTCTATGACTTGGTCTATAAAAGGCAACGGGAAATGGTCCTTCTTCGCCATGGTGTTCTATTTCCTATAATCAATGCACATCGGCCATTACGTGGTTACTCTTTGGAATCTCCTCTCTCATTCATAACAATCTGAATTACTGACTTCTTCGGGACAACATGTAATGGGCTAACCCATTCAGAATTGGGGATTGGATAAATAAACCCTGCATCATACCATTTTATGATCTCTTTCTTGACAACATCACGTAAGACGGGATTTAGCCTACACTGAAACTCCTTGGAAGGTATGTTGCCATGATCAAGATAGATATGGTGAGAACACAAAGCAAGATTTATCCTGTAGAGATCGGATACAGTCCACCCAATAGCCTTGCAGTTTCTTTCAAGAATCTCCATCAAATGGGATTCATGCTCTTCGGTCAAATATGCGCTGATAATGACCGGAAACTACCGGTGTGGACATACAAGGAAAGCATATTTCATGTTTGGTGGTAAGGTCTTTAGTTCAAGTAGGGTAATATACGTCTTTGTTGTAACATCCTCTTTATATGTTATGGGATTTGTGCTAATGGTAGATGTGTTTTGTATGGTTATCCACCATCTAAATTTGTTCTAGAGTCAAACTACAGAAGATGTGTAAAACATCATCTGACTCGATACCGTGCTCATCCCCAAATGACTAGAGGAAAATAACTCGGCTAAATAGAACTCGGTCTCTGAATCATCTGAGGTGGAGGAATTTTGTAAGTCAAATCTAAAAAATCTGCAATAAATGCATCAGTTCTCTGTTCCACATGATCATCACCATCCATGCTGAAATAAAGGGTACCTTCGGAAGAATTGCCAGCTATAGTCTCAGACCCATCCTCTGCTAGGATATCCTGGGTCTCTACTCGATACCTCTCGAGGTCATTAAGGCAAACATCATCCATGTAATCACTGGTGGCTAAAGAACTCAAGGCATCAAAACTATCTGTAGATGCACCAGTGGATGTACGTGATTCTCTCGCCATCTCTATATGTACCTTTTCACCCTCGGCGTGAAAAGGTACCTTCCTTGTATAATAGTCGAAGAGGGCCTTTGTGGTCTCTAAGAAAGGCCTCCCGAATGATCCGGGTAAGGTGTAACTGTGTAGGGCAATCCATGTCCAGGACAGTAAGTCCATTGGAAATTGCAGACCCTACACAGTCACAATAACATTCCTCAAAATGCCCCTAGGTCTCTTTACGATCTATCAACAAACTGAAGGATCGTGCGGGATTTGTAAAGAGTACCTAACTCGAGCTTGTCGAGTAGACAAGAAGGTAAGAGATTGATAGAGGAACTATTATCTAATAGAGTGCGATCAAATACGGTTTTTGAAATCTCGCATCTGACATAATGTGCTCCTGAATCCTTCTTCTTCTTCGGTAGTCTATTCTGAATAACGCAGGAGGTGGCCTAGGTCAAGATATGTTTCTCTTTACGTGATTTCTTCTTTCTATGCATTGTACATATTTTCTTGAGATGTTGCTTAAGCGTCGGGAAGTGATCCACGGCATCACGGAGTGGAATCTTCAGAAAGATGTGATATTTTAGTAATCGATCAGTCTCTAGAGTCACAACATTATTTTTTGTTTTTTCTTTCCTTTTCCATACAAAGCAACGGGAAAAGGAACAAACTCAGGTAAAACATAAATTTTTGGGTTTTTATCAGCTGTGCCCCTCTGAGATATCACAATTTCAGTTATGCCCCTATCTTTTTGGTAATATCAGTTGTGTCCCTGACTTCTTCCACAACGATCACTTGTGTCCCTCGGGTTAGTTGCCATCAATCCTTATCATAAACAGGCGTTAATTTTGGAGATACATAGGTAATTAACTTAAAAATGAAGGGCAAAAAATATTTTTCTTCTCACTTTCATCTTCTTCCTCCATCCAGTTTCTTCTTCTTCCTCCCTCCCCCTCTAGGCCTGCCTCCATCACCACCCTTCCCCCTCCAAGACCTCCTAGCTCCTCCCTTCGCCTAGCTACCCTTCGCCCCTGCACCCCCTTCCTCGCCCTGAGGTCCGTCCCAGCACCTCCCTCCCCTGCCCCCGCCCCGAGGTCCACCCCAGCACCTCTCTCCCCTACCCCCGAACCTCTCCCTACCCAAACACCTCCCCCTTCGCCCCAAGGTCATCCCCCTGTACCTGCACCTCCACACTGCCAGTGCAACTCCCCCTCTACATGATGCCCTCCCCTCCGCCCCTGCCCCCCTCCCCCGCCCCAAGGTCCGCCCTGACACCTACCTCCCATGCTCTCCCACCTCTCCCCACCCACGCACCTCCCACTCCACCCCAAGATTATCCCCCTCCACTGCACCTCCACCCGCCGTGCACACCTCCCCCTCCTCCCCGATGTCCTCCCCTCCGCCCCTGCACCCCCTTCCCCGTCCCGAGGTCCTGCCACATCCTAGCACTTCCCTCCCATGTCCTGCACCTCTCTTTGCCCACACACATCCCCATCGTCCCCGAGTTCCTCCCCTGGCACCTGCACCTCCACCTAGCCTGCCCCCGCACCTACACCCACCTGCAACAACGTCGCAGCCATCCCACCTCAAGTGGCTTCCCCAGCCCGCCACCCCTCCTCCCTGGGCCGACCCCGTCAGCCTCAAGCTCCGTTCTGAGCTCCTCCCCCAAGCTCCTCCTCCTCCCCTCTTCCTCGGCCCAACCTCTCCAGCCCCATGATCTGCTCCCTCCTCCCCAGATCGACCCCTATCTTTATTTTGACCATAATACACTTCTTAACCACACCATGGTTTGAATAAACAATCGTTATTTTATTTTTTTGCTAGTTAATCTAATGGATGGGCACAAGTGATAACGGAGAAAGAAGTGTGGGGCACAACTGATATTACCAAAAAGGATAGGGGCATAACTGAAATTGCGATATCTCAGAGGGGCACAAATGATAAAAACTCTGATTTTTTTATTAAAATCAGGATTATACATCGAGAGTCTCAAAATTGTCTATAGAACTCTCTAAAATAGGAATAAAAACATCAGCTTCAGGATTGTTTGCATGATCTGGCATAGTATCATCGTCTGATTTGCCTAAGTCCATGTCAACTGTCTCGGCATTGCTCCCTTCTTTCTAGTTGACCGGTCGATCCGCAACATCATTACGGTCCTCCTCCTCAACATCAAGATGTATATCATGGTCGGCTCTTGCTCCTCATCGTGTGCCATATCCTCCTTCCGATCAGGTGCTTGTGGTGATCTACCGTTCCTGAGACGAATGAAGTTAGATAAGAATCCTGGAAAGATATTGTACCTGTCGTGTTGTCTACCTGATCTGGGTGCCTCCTCTTGTTATTCAGGTTCATCTGAGGCTGGGTTGGAAGAGTGGTCTTGGGTGCAATTAACTCATCTAGATGATGGTTAACCCGCTCCATATTGGTCTTGTGTGTGGTCTTGATCATGCTCAGCATGTCCATGATCTGATTCAATGCTAGGGCCTATGATGATATCTCAAGTTCAGTGCGGTAACCTTGGTTCTCTATTCTCTCCTTCTCAGAGTATGTTGTTGCGAAGCGTAAGGAGATCTTTGAGGTGTGTATGAAGACCGTTGCCGCTGGTAATGATGTTGTTGTGAGTGTGAAGCAGGTTGGTGAAAAGAATGTGGTCTCTGATAGACTTGCTGGTGAGACTGCTGCGACGTGTAATTCTGTCGGTGCTGAAATTGTGGATGTCCATGCTGCGGATGGTTGTAGTGTTGCGGTTGCTGCTGATGTACACTCTGAGGAGTATAATGTGATGATGGCTGAATCGGAGCGTACCATATCATGTTTATCTCAAGAGTAGCTTGAGGCTCAACATAAGCGTCTCCAGGGTTGGTGATTTGGCTTGAGTTGGTTTAATAATGGTCCTCATGCACATCAATCTGCAGAGTCTCCATAGGCAGACCCAGACAAAGTGAATCTAACGGGTGGGAGGAGCGGGTAGGGATCTCCGAACAAGCCGAGTGGTCGAAGAAGCGCGAGACTGCTGGTACTGAAGTTGTAGGTCCGCCACCTACTTCGTCAAATCATCAGCTGCTGAGGAAGTGATGAGAGTTTCTCTAACTCTCGTAGCAGTTGCAGCTCCTGAACTTGCTTCTTAATCACATCTACCAACATTATTTTTTTTACTGATGTATCCCATATTGGTATTTAATTCAAAATCTGAAATATTCTCCACCTTTTGATGCTCTCGGTGATGTGGTGGCCGCGGGGCCTTCTGGAATGCCCGAGTAGAGTTAACGACTCATGAGTTCTATGCCATCCCCTCAAAGATGGACCGGGCATACTCGACATCCCCATTCAGATAACTGCCACCACATGCAACGCTCAAAAGGCACTAGACATCCGGCTGGAGTCTTCCAAAATAATTCTAAACTAGCACCTTCAAAGGTATCTCATGATGATGACATCTCTCAATAAAGTCCTTGAATTGATCCCACGCCTCGTGCAATGATTCATTCGATAACTGCGTGAAGTTGGAGATCTGGTTCCTCATCATATTCGTCTATCCCAAAGGGAAATATTTACGTAAGAATGTGGACTTCATGTTGTCCCACGTTGAGATCTCCCTCCTCAAATGACTAAGCCAATAGAGGGCCTTATCTGTTAAGGTGAAGGGGAAGGCTTTGAGGTGAATGGCCTCCTTCATAACACCTGGATAGCTAGTCGTACCGTAAATCATTTCGAACTATTGTAGAAAGGTAAATGACTCCTCTGTAGCATTCCCTTAAAACATGGAAAGCAAAGATATGAAGTATGTTCGTAACTCGTATGTCCCTTGATTCGGTGGGTAACCGAATCCGATGTTGTAGCGTCCGGGATCTAGAATCAAACTCATCTCGTACTGTTGCGGGAACCATGGAATGCGATGGTGGATTCCTGGCTCCTGCTCTGAGCGTGGAGATCTCAGCTCGTAGCTTGTTGTGGACTCTAAACTGATCTCTGATCTGTAAGTTCATCTACTATAACGTGTCTAGAATCCCCGTGGTAATGTCTACGGCTGGATCTGATCTTCCATGTGTATTATGCTCCTTAGTTGTTCGGTCCTTGACTAGTCCTTTCCCACGAGCCATATCCTTCGAATCTTCTTGGAAGGAAAAAGTCTCATAAGAGCTCAGTGAAAAATGTGCAGGAGAAATAAATGATAGTTTGAGGCGGGGGTCTGCCTCAAAAGAAGGGCTGGGAGGCGAGGGAGTCTGGGTCTGACTCTCCTCATGACTAGATGGGATCAACCTTGTTAGAGGGTCATCACGAGTCTGTAAAGAAGTAAAAAGGGCGCTGGATCGTCGAGAGATCACAGAGTTTGAGCGAAAAATCCCTCGAGTCATCATCTTCGATGTCCAAAGATATCATGAGATCACGATGTCAAATCAAGAGATCGAGGGTGAAGGCATATAAGACACAGTAACGCACGCCTCGCAAGAAAACACAAAGAAACTCCAGATTCACCAGCACAACTCGGTGATAACCATAAAAGTTCGGTCATTTATCTTGTCAGTTTTAAGGTTATTTTGACAGATAGGTTTTATAACAGATTATCGCGAGCTAATAGGTGCCTGAAATTTCCCTAAAACACTATCCCGAGTCCTTATGGGAAACCTCTTATTCTCAGCCAGTATGGGGGTAAGTACGGATCATTTTCGGCTACCCGTGTTACTTGAGATCCATGCTATTGTAGTGTCCTCTAAACTCTTCACTCTACTAAGGAAATTCAGACCATTTCCAGCTACCCTGAAGTCCCCACTGAAGAACAATGATTAAACGTATGGACTAAGTAGTATTCCGAGATAAGCTCAGACTCTGGTTCTAACCTTAAGTGCAATCCCTCACTCACAGATATGGAAAGTGTACCTGCAATCCATGTGTGGGGGTTGCTCTCCCAAATGAAATGATCCTTTATGCTGATTTTATGTCAAATATTTAAGCAGTCCTGATTTTATTTTCAGTTATCTCTTTTTTTAGTATTTTCAATACATGTCTAATGATTTTTTTTCTTTTATTTATCCTAAATAAACAAGCACCTAGGTAACGAGTCCTAAAACTAACTACGAAGGCACAAGCAGGTAAACGAAAAATTGAAAAACACTTAATCAAGCACCTAACCTCGTAAAAAGCTGTGAAAAACTGATGATGTAAGAAAACCGTAGTGGGTGCCCTGCTCCCTTGAATGCATGGCACTCGGTGAAACTGTCCTCGAGAAAATGAGGGAGGAAGGTACAAGTCAGGATGCCCTAACGGGGCCCCTTTCTACAAAACAAAAAAACAAGCAAGTGCCCTTTTTTATAAAAATATTACAAGTAGAAAAAACAACAAATCCTAACTAATTTTGCATTTCTACAACTTACCCGGGAAAGAAAAGGTCGGTCTCTGTACTTTCAACTATCCCGGCTTCCGAAGAAGGCGGCTAATCCTTTAGGCCCTACAAAATTTGTTAGAAAAACATAAAAAAAGATGTAAAAATTATAGAAAACAAAAACTGTAAAAATCACAGAAGTTATTGAAAATCGTAAAAGCTGAAGAAAATCGAAAAAAACTATAAAAACGAATAAAACAAAAATCGAAGAGAAACCAGACAACCGTAAAATCAAGAAGATAGAAAAATCTCGAAATGATGTCGAAAACCGAAGTAAATCTAACGCCTCTCCGCAATGGTGCTATTTTGATAAATCAAATCTGACCTGCAGTGAATAGAGTTGTCGGTGTAGAAAAATCGTGAAGACAGATTCGGTTGATTAAATAAAAATCCGGATTAAATAGGAGAGAGAGAGAGAGAGAGAAGGAACAAGTAAGCTCCTCTCCTATTTTGTCCTTTAAAACTAAATTTTATCCAGGAAAGTTCCCCTATGTCGAACTCGAGGAAGCATAATAACCATAATGCAGTTTTTGAGGAAAGAAAGAATTTCGGGATTTTATTCTCTTCTTAAAAATACTACCAAGTATAAGAAAGCACTCAAAAAAAGCATGATTTTATAAAAATAAACTCAAGAAAAATATGTGATAAAAATCAACGAAAAATAACAAGAAATGTCTCTAGGGTAGTTGTGTAACTACCCTAGAAAATTCGATGAAGAATACAATCAAAATAAGGTCCAAAAATACCTTATAGTTCAGGGGTATAAGTGTAAGAAAAAGAAATATAGTTCTGTTACAAAATGGTCCCTGGTAGGCACTGAATTGAATAAAAATTTAAAGGATTTGCATTTAGGTCCCTGTACGGGGACCTAAATGCAAATTCTTGAAACTTTTCTGGAGCTAATAAAACTCTGGAAGTTGCGAGGCTTCTTATGCAATTATCACACTGTTTCCCTTTAACGACCTGGATTAGATCTGAAATGCAATCTAGAGGTTGGTTTTGGACACGTGCCGTGAAACTATCCTCTGCCTCTGTTCTTGGCATTCTTACCCTTTCTTGCAGCTGCAACGGTGAGTCTCCGTCTTCGACTTCTTCCCGGCGACCAGATGAATGATTTGGCCTTCTGCATGGCCAGAGGGGTGTCTCCTACACCCCTCGAGCTCGCCTACTGGCAAACAGGCTCTGAGGTAGAGGAAAACGGCGACGAAGCGTCTATGAAGATGACGATTCAGCTGCTACAGTTGGGTGGAAGGATGAAGTAGCTGATTGAAGATCCTTTCGAAAGAGAAGCTCCAAATCATGGAATTCATGGCTCCTAACATGATGAGGACCTGTAAATGAAGGTTTGCGTGCTCGATTCGTTCAAGAATCGGCCAAGGAATTAAAGAATTGCAAATCTAATTTTGTTTCCAGATAATAGGATAAATGTGCAGATAGAAGAGGATTGGAGATGATTTTAAGTGAAATCGAATCAGATTTGGAGAGTGAATTAGATGGTGTGTCTAAGAAAGAGGATTAAAGATCCTAATTACGTACTTAAGGAATCTAATCTATGCACACACATCGAGAATTAAAGTTGCAAAGAATGGATGAATACCTGGGGTAGCAAAGTATAGGACTCTGCTTGTCGTCGCTCGATGGGGTGGCTTCTCGGAGCTCCACGCATGCGATGGTAGTGATACAAGGCGGGATAAGCCTTGGAAACTCTCCTCTGGTCATTCTGTTTATGCGGAATCCTCGAGTGGAGCTGTCACCTCCAGAGCAAGGCAGAGCACGGTAGGGAAAGGTGGCTGACGACCAGTTATTTTCTGAAAGTGGTGAGCTCAGGAGTGTTAGTTGCGAATGGCAATGTTTAGGGCCTTTTATTGAGTGATCTGTAGGAAGTTAGGTAGGATCCAAGGGCTAGCGTGGATTAGATTAGTTAGGAGAGGAGAATGAAGGGTTTAGATTGAACGAATAGGTTACGAGATGACGGGTAGAAGTTGTTGAATATTGGTGGTTAGAACAGAAGCTGCAACAGCTTCTTGAAGAAGAAGATTCCAGGTGTTGACAGGTGTCAACACCTGGTTGGCCAAAGAGTTTACATATATATATTATAAATTAGATATTAAATATTAAATAACAGAATTTTAAATAGGTATAAAAATGAAAAGTACGGATAATTAAATTATCTAAATTATGGTATAATTAGTTTTAATGAGCAATAAATGTTTTACGAAATATAAATATTATACTGATAAATATGAATAAATGATACTTAATAAATAGATTTCGTATTTTTTATTTATTAATTAATAAAAAGTATATAATTTATATATTTTATTAATTTTTAGCTAAAAAATAAAGTATGTATGAATTTTTATAGATTTTAATAAATTAATTTAAGTATATTAATAAATATGGATATAAGTGATGTAGTTCAAATTTACCTATAAATTAGGGTTTTTAATTTATTTAAAATAATAAATAAGCTCCAAAAATTGTAAAATAAATTAGGGTTAAGATACAAGATCAAAAAAATAATTATAAGTTATAAAATTATTGAAACGATAAAAATGTATGCCATCTAAATAAAATAGCGCAGAAACCCAGTTGTTGTTAGATCCCAAAATCGACTTTTTGCAAACAGACTCTGATTTTAGTTAAATCACTTTCATTAATTAGAGATTAGTATTGTATGAACTTTAAAGTGAGTAGAGTGAAATTGGAGCTCGTATGGGAAAGTTATGATGTTCAGAAGGTGAGATTTTAATGATTCACAAGTTGGATTTCTTGGCATATATACAATGTAATATTTTTAACTTATTTTTAAATTTTTCCTATACATTTTAGAAATAATTAGGAAAAGTGTTTGGTGAAAAATAGGTTTATATGAGTTAATTAAAAATCATTGAAGTTTTGGTATTTATTGGATAATTAATGAAGAGTGCGTAAAGTATGGAATGAATTCTTTTTTTATTTATTTTCTTTCCTTATCTCCCCCTACTTATTTATTTGTCGACCAACCCATGCCGAGTTGGTCTCATGGATTAGTTTATATATATATATATATATATATATATATATATTTCAGCTATATTTATTTTCTAAGTCACATTGTAAATATAGACATATCTACAATTTGCCTTCTTTTTATTTTCTTTATATTTATTTTTTATTTATTTACATGATTTTAATGCATAAAAGTGCATTTTTTTTCATGAGTAGGGTTTTGTTAAAAAGGGGAAACTAATGGATATTTACATGCATTTATTAAGGGTTTTAAGACAAAATGCAGACAGGATGTTAACAAATCATGGATTCATCAATGGTGCGAGCCGTGCCCAAGGGGTGGAGGAGTTGCAGCACCGTCGCGCGAGGCTAGGGTCGGTTACACCGCCCATGAGAAAGGGGAAGGAGAGGGGGGCCACGTGGAGCATGGGGGCACACCCACGTGGCAAGAATAATAAAAATTAAATAAATTAAAAATAAATTAAATAAATATAAATAAAAAAGAATAAATAATTATAAAAAATTAATTACAATTATAATTAAATTAGGAATAATAAATAAAATAATAATAAATATAATTACGTAAATAAATAATAATTAATGTAATATATAAGTAAACTAAAGATATATGAAAATAAAACATAATAAATAAAATTATGAAAATAAAATAAAATAGAGTGACATGTTGCGGCTCCAGGAGTGACCATGTATCACTCCTAAAAAAAATCAAAAATTAGATGTAAAAAATCGATAAGAAATAACAAAAGGAGTAAAATCAAAAAGAGGTCAACATGAAAGTTGCTCGTCTCGACAACATCTACAACTTTCATGAAGAATCAAAAACTAAAATAAAATATATGTACACAAACTATGTTTGGGTGGCATCTTATATGTATAAAATACTACATTTTTATGTTTTACCATTTTTTGTCATTTTTAATCGAAATAAAATCAAAGAAAATATAAGAAAAGTATTTACAACTTAATCTATTTTTTTGGATTTTTAATAATTAAATAAAAAGATAAAAAAAATACAGGGACACATGTAAAATATACAATGGGGCCCAAAACCGTAGTTTCACATATGAACTCTGATTCTTTTAAATTTGGTCTTGTTTTTTAGGTATTTGAACTTACATTAATTCAATAGTGAGTAGGGTTCATAAGAGACTGAATGAGAGAGGCATTCATGATTTAAGGCTTTTGTATCAAAGAGGGTTTGGGTTTTATTGGCCAATTTTACAAGTTAGTATTTTTTATAAATTTCCCTCTATTAGTGTTTGTAATATGTACTCTATAGAGTTGATTTTATTCAGTTCTGAGCTAGTGACAAATAGATAAAATAGGGGAAATATGGTATAATACAGGTGATATTTACAAGTGAGTGTGGCTTCTTATTTAATTCAAAAATGCATGCTAAAATGTAGATATTAATTCTAAATGCATGGATGAGAATAATGCAAAATAAATAGAGAAATGCAGCTAACTACTCTGGAACGAAGTTCAATTTTCAACTTTTAGAGTGATGAATCACGGATTCATCAACCCTCTATACTTAAACCTTGCTCGTCCCCGAGCAACTTAAATGAAATGCAAAAGTGAAATGATTTTGGGTTCCATACCAAGGTCATGAACAAAATGTTGAAATGGAGCTTGACTTAATGTGGTGGAACCTTATTGGGAATTGAATTTAAGACCTAAAAGCCTTTAAGTTCGACAACTCTCTATTCAGGTCACCTCAATAATCAGGTTAGAACAAATCCTCATACGCAAATTCTGATGACTATGTATCTTACTTATATTATGTAAGTAAAATATAACTCTTCACATCAGAAATAGTAAAGAAACAACCTCCTTTAACATGGTAACCATAATGTCCCGGTCTAGCAACTCTTTCCTCGAGAAGCGGGGTATTCCCTTCTAAATTCATGTACAACCAGCTTAAGAAGAGGGGGTAGAGAAGAGAATGAATTGTGACCAGTGTAGTGACATATCCATGGAGCTTGACCAGTGTTTCCAAGTCTCCAGCTCCAGGCTTCCTTGGTATGAGATTTTGAAGCATATGCCTTGCTTATTCATATTTTTCTTCGACGGGAGTTTTTTAAAAAAACTTATTGCTCGTCTAACTTTTATGGAGATTTTTTTGATATATAGAAAGTGCAGCATGTACATAAGGTGTTTTTCTTCTTGAGCCAGTAGACTATACCTCTTTTAAGCTTTATTGCAACCCAAAACATTCCATCGTTAGCCCACACTAGACTACTTGAGATGCACTACCCTCCTTAGAAGAGAACAGATGTTTCCACTCGTGTACTACTCCACGCCAAAGGATTCTATCCCCTCATCACCTCATCAATGAAGAGTTACATGCATGGTGCTTGTGAAATATTCTACAGAAACCAATCAAGATGACATGTGAACTTAGTCTTGTGGACTCAAAGAATTAAGTCACTCGACCTGAAAAATCTTAACTCCAGTTCCTATATGGTTCCTCTAAAATTACGTTGATTAAGGTCAAATCAATTCCATCCTCGATTTCTATTCATAACTTGGTCTAGAACCCATAACTTTAAAGTTTTCATATGGTAGATATGCAAATGAAATGTAGCTAGCATGAAATGCATATGAATGAAGTGCAGGATGATATTTTTTTGAATGCAAGGATGATATGCAAGAGTAAATAAGAAGACTCTTTTTTTCAAAAGGGTTTTTTCTCGTATAACTCCTATTTTACAACAAATTTTACAAAGGTTTTTTTTATATATAAGAACTTTACAAAATTATACAAGTATTATACAAATTATACAGCTTATATACAATATACAGATTATACAATTATACATGTATTTTACAATGAAGTTTTTCTACCAGTTTTACCCATCCCATAATTATTGAATAATATATACAAAAATAAACAAAAGTACGAGCTATGGGTAAAGTATATATGTAATATATACACACCACCTATACTTATTATGTGCTATGTACTCATAGAACAAGAAGCGACGAAAATACATAGCTCGTGCTAAGCGTAGGAGAGTTAAAAGAACAAAAGGTATAGAAGTCAACCTGCCCCCCTATACTAGTATCTGGTCGACCTAAGTATAGAAAAAGCGCAAAAATGGGGTGGTCGAGGTCAGGAAGAAATGGATGAACATATACACAAGGAGGGCATCGGTCCCCCCTATACCTAGGCTCTGATTAGCCTACGTATAGGACATGAGTGAGTATGAGAACCAATGGGGTAGGGTAATGTATAAAGAGAAAGGGAAGTGGGGTAAGATATGCTTGTAGATTGTAGGAGTAGTGAGGACTCATGAGTTCCCTAAGAGTGGATCATTGGATTCTAGAATACACATGAATGAGATCTCTTCAACATGGGCTAACTGCTCATATAATCCTTCAAAATGCTTCAGCAGTGGGCCATTTACAAGGAATGGTCGTGCACCATCGGTAAGCTCTGAAATCCATATATTGTCATTTGTGTTCACTTCCCTAACTGTGAAGGATCTTGTCCACTCCGGCTTTAGCTTACCTTGAAATATCTTCAACCTGGCAATAAATAACCATACCTTCTGCCGTGGGACAAAACTCTTGCGTCATATATGATGATCATGCCAACGCTTTATTCTGTCCTTATAGATCATGTTGTTATCATATGCCTTGTTTCTAATTTCCAAAACCTCGTTTAAATCCATCTTTCTGCTATGTTGTCCCTCAAGTGTGTTCCAGTTCACTTTCTTTAATGTCCATTCAATTTATGTATCAATTCAATTGGCATATGCCATGGTTTTCCATAAACCATTCGGAATGGGGAGGTTCCATGTCGGTCATGTAAGCAGTCTGCTATGCCCATAGAACATGGCCCAAAAGCTGGGACCAGTTCTTCTTGTCAGGGTGGACTAGCTTTTGCCAAGAGAATATGCTCATAGCCATGGTTGTTAGGGACGAGCCCATGAAATCTATACCCCATGCATCAAAAACATCAAGCATAATGACTGGTTGCATGGACATTTCATCTTTACGATCGACGGTCTCTCCCATTCTCTGACAAACTGGACACAATCTAACAAATGTATATGCATCATGGAATAGGGCCGACCGATACAAACCACACTAAAGCACATTCCAGGCGGCTCGAGGTACGACCACACTTTCTTAATGTTAGTTGGTGGTTGAAGTTTCTTATTCGCATCCACCTTGGTAGGGTCAACCTCCATTTCCCTTTTGAAGATGACATGTCCTAACACAATGCCCTCCTGAACCATAAAATGGCTCTTCTCCCAAGAGAGCACCATATTCACCTCACTGCACTTCTAGAGGACTAGATTCAAATGAGATAGACAAGTATCAAATGAGTTGTTGTGTGCTGAGAAGTCATCCACGAAGACCTCCAGGAAAACATCCACCATCTTGGAAAAGGCATGCGCCTGAATCCATACGTACCAAACATACATGTAAATGTGGTTTTTTATTGGTCCTCGAGAGCATTGGCCACTTGGTTGTAGCCTAAGTACCCATCTAGGAAATCAAATATTTCTTTCCTCACTAGTCTCTCCAGGATCTGGTCTATGAATGGTAAGGGGAAATGATCCTTTTTCGTCATGGCATTCAAGTGTCTGTAATCCACACAGACACGCCATGATGTGGGTACCCGCGTCACAATCTCTTCTCCATTAGAGTTGATGACTGTCTGAAGTCTCGTCTTCTTAGGAACTACATGAAACGGTTCCACTCACATGGAATAAGAGATGGTATATATAAATCTCCTTCTTGACCACATCTTGTAAGTTTGGATTAAGCTAACCTTGGAACTCACAAGAGGGTCTAGCAACTTCCTCAAGGTAAAGATGGTGTGAGCATAGATCGGGCTTTATCCTGCGAAGATCGGACATGCTCCAGCCTATGGCCTTGCAGTTTTGTTCAAGAATCTCTAGTAGGTGATATTCTTGTTCTCTGGTCAAGCTAGCATAGACAATGACAGGGAACTTCTGTCATGGGCCTGCAAGGAAGGAATACATCGAGGTGGGGGTAGTTGTTTGATCTCGGTAATGGTATGATCATCAGGTAAATATGGTTCAACTACCTCTGAATCTGTGATGGATGTGGTTGGATCTGTTGTGATAGTAGCCACCAACTAGTTCTGCTCAGGAGTCAGATCACCAAAGGTGTCCAAACAATCGGCAAAAGCAACATCCGACTCATCATCCTTGTCCTTTGATTGACCTGAAGAGAACAAGTCTAGGTCGACTTCTGAGGAATCGAGGATGTAGGGAGATGCATTAGAAAAGTCTCCTATGGGTAAGATATGATTCTGTAAGATCTGTCGAACTATCTCATCTACATTGTCCTCTTCTGTTGAAGGAGACTCGTCAACCCAAGCTGGCAGCTGCTACCAGTGATCCATTGTGTCAACTCTGTAGCACTCAGCCTCCAGAGAGAGATTCTCTATACTGCTCTCCGAATCAGGTCTCTTATATTTTGTTTTCTACATCTCTAACTCTACACTTCATCGTGTGCATGAAAGCATATTTTTCCCAGAGTATAATCAAAGATAGTTCCGACCATGCTCAAAAAAGTGCAACCAAATATGATTTTGTTATCTTGCCATCTTTGGGGAATCTCCATGTCTAGGACCATGAAGTCCAGTTTGTACTACTTCCACTCGATGTCAAGGATAACGTCCCTCAACATTCCCTTGGGACTTTTAATAGATTGGTCTGCAAACTGTATGAATGCTCTCGATTTCCTTAGAGGTCCTAAACCTAGATGATCTAGTAGGGATACGGTAGAAGATTGATTGAGGATCCGTTATAGAGTAGAGTAGAAGCAAATGATATGTCAGCTATTTGATTAGTGACAAAGTGTGCTCCTAGATCTCTCTTCTTCCTTGGAATCTCATTGCAGATCGCATAGGTAGTGGCTATGTGATGCGGCTTGGGTCCGATTGCGATTTAAAATGAAAGTGTTGTCGATGTAGAAAACCACAAAGAGATCCTAGTCGATCAAACAAAGATCAGTTTTAAAAAAAACTTACACTATTTCTTTATCCAGGTAAGTGAGCCTAGGTCGAACACAAGGAGGCAGTTGAGGGTACTTTGATTTTTTAGGTGAAAATATATTTTTGTGATTATTTTTTCTCTTCTTAAAGTGATCGAGGAAACATGATATTTTTTATGGATTTTTTTATTTTAAATTTTTATTTGATTTTATACTTTTCCCATTTTTATTTATTTTTCAAAGTGATATTTCTCAAAAAATTTTCCTACATTAGAATATGTGAATAATAGGTGAAATTTAGGTGATATTATATGGTTGGTAAAGTGAACGAGCAACGGGCTCGAAGAAGACTCGAAAACAAATCAAAACGGAGTCAACGTATGACAAATCAAAACATGGTGAAAACATGTCGAAAATACACAAAAAAATACTGAAAAACCTTGCAAGGGTAGTTGTGTAACTACCCTAAGAAAAACTACGAAGAATTAGGTCAAAAATATGTCCAAAATTCCCCTACAGATCAGGGGTAGAAATGCAAGAAAAAGTATAAAATTTCTGCAAAATAGTCCTCTGTCACGGGCTTTTTTGTAACAAAAAATGAAAGATTACATTTAGGTCCCTGCTCGGGGACCTAAATGCAATTTCTGGAAAACTTGGAGCGGTCTAGAACTTTTGGAAGTTGGTAGGGTTATTGTTGCAATTCTTCTACCGATTCGGCTTGAACGTTGGAGATCAGAAGACGCGTTTCGATCTGAAGCATCCACTCGAGGACACATGTCACCAGCCTGTAACACAACTGTTCTTGGGTCGTTCTTCAAGTGGTTGAGTGGCTGATGAAGGTGACTCCTTCTCTAATTTCTCGCCGGCGATGGAAGTGTAGCTTGAGCCTCTGGCGGGGCTAGAGGGGTGGCTCCTCCATCCCTCGAGCTCGCCCGCGGTGGTGCACGGCCTGGTGTGGTGGAGAGCGGCGGCGGAAGATGGAAGAAGATGACTGCTTCAATGGTCTTCTCCTGGAGCTATGTTTGTTACCCCTCATTTGATGATGATTTGTGGGAAAATGAACGCCCCCAGATGATGTGAAATTGCTCCAGACGCGAGATAAACCTGCAAATAAGATTTATATGCTGGATTCTCTCAAGAATCGACCAACATTTATCAAGAAATGCAAGGACAAAAGTTGTGTTTCCAGACTTAATGAAAGAGGTCGTGACAGATTAGCAATGAGTTGAGATGCGATTTGATTCGATATCTAAATTTAAAATGATTTGAAGATTAGGCGTCTAAGATAAATGTTTAAAATACCTAATGACGGGCTTAACCACGCTAATCGTGGCACAACGATCGAGAAATAATTCGATGAAGATGAAGGTATAGATCTGTGAAAGCAGAGGTGTATTACCTCTAGTGTCTACTTCGATGGCCGATCTTTGCCGGAGCTGTAAGCGCACGCAGCGGCGATGCAAGGCGGAGCGAAAGCCTTGGAACCTCCTCCGATCACTCTTCTTCCACGCGAGCCGACAAAGAGGAGCTGCCACCTCCTAGGATGGCTGGAATCGAGAGGTGAAGGTTGGGGTTCGGCCACTGGAACTGGGTGTCTCAGGTGGTTAGGAAAGTTAGTTATAATCCGCCAAGTTGAAGGGTATTTATAGGGTAATTTACTCAGGCTTCAAGGTTAATCCAAGGGTGGCGTGTAAATGGGTTGTTAGGAGATGAGATCCAAGGGTTTGGACCGTCGGAGGAGGTTATAGAATACGCGGGGAAATTTTTTGAACATGGCTGGTTAGAACAGAAAGTCGAACAAACTTCTTGAAGAAGATGTACCAAGTGCTGACACATGTCAGCACCTGTTGGCCAGATGTGTAAATTGCTTAGAAATTCAATAATAAATATTAAATAAATTTTTTTTAATTATGTTAAAAACAAGAAATGTAAATAATGTAATTATCTAAATTATAGAATGATTACTTTTTATAAATAATAATAATAATACACAATAAAAATACTATATTAATAAATAAGTATAGATAAATAGGTCTTGGATTTTTAAACTAATATATGAATTATTAAAATTAATTTTGTATTTTCTTAATTATTAGAATAATAAATAAGGGTTGTGTGAATTTTTAGGGATTTTAATAAATTAGTTTACATATATTAATAAATATAGGTATAAGTTATCCCGTTCATTTTTATCTATAAATTAGGGATTTGGATTTTATTAAAATAATAAATAAGCTCCAAAAATTCTAAAATAAAACATGATGAAAATGTATATCATGAAAATAATTAGAAACTATAAAAATTAATAAAATTATAAATAGTGTGTTCGAAATAAAATAAATAGCCCAGAAACCCTGTTGTCACTTGGTCCCAAAATCGATTTTTTTGCGAACGGACTCCGAATTCAATGTAACCACCTCTATTAAATAGAGAATATTAATTTATGAACTTTGAAGGTGAGTAGAGTGAAATTGGAGTTCGTATGAAGAAGTTATGAAGTTCAGAAGTTGAGAATTTGACAAATTAAAAGCTGGATTTCTTGGCATATATACAGGGTAATATTTTTAAATTATTTTTATATTTTTATTTACATTTTTAGAAATAATTAGGAAAAGAGTTTGATGAACAATATGTACATATGAATTAATTAAAAATCAATGAAATTTTGTATCTATTTGATAAATAATGAGACATGTGTGAAGTGTGTTTTATTTTATTTTTATGATTTTCTTTCCTTATCTCCCCCTACTTATTGGTTTTGTCGACCAATCCATGCTAACTTGGTCTCGAGGGTTAGGTTATAAATATACCTTGCAGTTACATTTATATTTATAAGTCATATTGTCCATATATACATATTTCCAATTTGCCTTATTTTCTTTTCTTTGTTCTTTATTTATTTACATGTTTTTGATGCTTAAAATGAATATTTATTCATGAATGAAGTTTTTATAAAAGATGGAAATTATTGTATATTTACATGTATTTGTTAAGGGTTTTAAGACAAAATGCGACAGAAAACTTAATGAATCATGGATTCATCACTATGGACAACACATGTTTGACTATTCGAGTGTCCTTTTTCCTGCTTGCCCTAACAAGTGTGCATCTCACCTTTAGGTACTTCTTGAATGCAAGAACCATATCCACTAGTTGAAGGAAAGGGATCTCGACTTTTACATTCTCTCTGCACATCCTTTCCATCTCGAAAACATCAAGATCATTTTTTTGAGAATTTTTTTCTTTCCCTTAGATGAGACCAAAGGGAAAGGTAATATTGGGGGCTCAGGATGAGAAAGAGAAACATCATCATCTGAGTTTGTATTGGAATCAAAATTCATCTATACATGACTCTGACTCGGACTTGGACTATGTATAGGACTTGACTGACATGCATGAAATAGAATTGAAACTGAAGCTATAAAAACTACTGGTGTTGCATCCAAGGTGGTCTTCTCATCTCCTGAAGATCCACTGCTTACTATCATGCTCAATGTTACCTTATTCTTCTTTTTGGATTTACTTGGTTTTTTGATTTTTTGGATATTTGAGGATTCAAATCCCTCTAGTGATCCTGAAGATGGTGCTACATGTGATGCTGGTGATGATCCTCCTCCTCTGAGCTATCCAGAGGGGCTGGCTCATCGATATCCTCTACTCAACTTTGTCATGCCAGATCTGGGGTCTGCACGATCCTACCGCTCCTCAGAGTAAGATTGTGAACACCATGCAGTAGAATCTCGTGATCTGATTCTAAGAAATTGGGATACTATACATGATCCTTCTGTTGATTCTATCCTTGGTTCAGGTTGCCAGGGTTAACATGAACATGTGTTGGGATGACATTCTAGGGGCGATGAACTCATCACGCCAATGTTAAAGCCTATTGATGTCGGCTCTCTGATCATGCTACTCATTGCATATGAGTTTGAGCTCGTCAAGGATCCTCTAAAGGTCAGATGTACCTGAGGATGAGTCTCTGTGGTCCTGCCTCTAGGAAGGTTGTTAATGACCCTGATGCAGTATGTTAGGTCCCTGATGGACCTGCTGACAGTACTTGCTCTGCTGAGGGGAGTTCTGCTGACACTAAAAGAGGGCTTGATAGCCCGACTACTCATGCTGGGGGGATGGAAACAAGCGATACTGGGTTTGAGGAGGGTACTGTGAGTGCCTATTCTGCTGTAGTTGAATGGTATTGGGATCATTAGAATTCCAAATCCCATTCACCTACCACACCTGTGGAGGTTCCTCGATCACTATCTTGGCTGTCGGATCCGTGAACTATCTCTCATGAACCTCAGGGTGACCCTGAGCCCACGTGTTGTGAGGCCCCTACACGGGGCTCCTAAATGTGGTCCACTCACTAAATAGGAGAATGGGGTGCAGACGGGGCATGTATATTAATCTTAGATACCCTATCATCTAGATCTATCATCAACCTTAGAAGCTTAGTGAGTTTCTCCCACTCAGCGAGCTTATGTTTCTCGCTCACCTTCTTTTCGACCTGGTCAACCTTGGTTAATTTATTAGTAATAATCCCCATTTTAGGGAGTAGGTCATTTGCTAGATCTACGATAGCTATTCTTCCCACCTCCTGATGTACCCGAGAGGGAGGTGGCTTGTCATAAGCCCTGCTTGATGATCTGGTGCGGCTAGTCTCTACCATCTGCTCCATCCAAATCATGTCAGCTCCTCTGTTCAGATAGCTACCTCCACAGGCAGCATTCAGCAATCCTTGAACATATGGAGTCAGACCACTATATAGGTTTTTTTGGACCAGATCGATCGGTCCATATCTTGACCTGGGCTTTTCTGAATAAGGTCCTTGAATCTCTCCCTTGCCTCATGGAAAGGCTCATGGGATATCTATATGAAACACTATATCAAGGACCTCATGTGATTAGTCCTACTCAACGGGTAGAACTTCTTGAGGAACATGTCCTTCAATGCAGCCCACGTGGTGACTAATGTCCCCAAATTCTTTAGCCAATAGGTAGCTTTCTCTACTACAACAAAGGGGAAGGCTTTAAGATGTATGTAGTCCTGAGATACACCAGGTTGTCCTAGATTGTCACATACCATTTCAAACTCCTGCAGTAACATGTAGGGTTCCTCTATTACATTGCCATAGAATTTTAGCAGGCGTATCAAGAAGTGATGCTTTAATTCTCCAGCATTTGGTGGTACAACTGGCCTAAGCTAGTTCTCGTTCTGTACAACACTGGGATTATTGGCATCTCTTATCCATACCCCTTCTTTTCTTAACTGACCAAGATCCTGTAAGAGTAATTCACCTCTCTTCTCAGCTTGTGCAAGTCTAGCTAGGATGTCCTTCAATGGGTAATGATCTCCCTCATCATCTAGGTTCTTCTTGGGAGGCATCTTATTATCTTGGTTCTCTTCACCTTCATAATACAAAGAATTTGAATTAATAGAGTAAGAAGGCAATCTAGAAGCATCGAGGTGAGAGTCTTCCTCGATGGGATGAGAGAAGAGAGGGTTGATCTGGGTTTGACCACCCTCTAGAATGAAGAGTGACTTATTGACCTTCTCATGGGTAGAGTGTCCATGAAACTAAGGGGACTCGGGGGGAGAGTGTCCTTGATCCCATGAAGATGATCGGTTTGAGTGGTCATGAGAGGCTCGCAAAGTCCGAGCAAAAGTCTCCCCAATCTGCCATTCTCTATGTCAAGAGGTTCGAGTTAAGAGCACGATGTGAAACAAGGAGTGATAGGAAAGGCGCTAAGAGCGCACTCTTTGAACACACACCCCTGAATTCAAACACAAAGCACACCCCAATATCACCAACTGAATACGGTATAGGCTGCAAAAGTCCGACCAATTATTTTTCAATTTTATTATTGATGATCAGACAATCTTTTCAATTATTACACACGGGTGTAGTCTCCTATGGTAGTTCATGTTCAAGCAGGCGGAACACACTAACTTGAAGCTGTATTACTTCTTCTAAGGGTCGGAGGCAAGTGCTTGCAACAAAAATAGGACTCAAGAGTCAGTCTAAGCACTTAGGGAACAAATCCAGGGGGCGCTTACTAATTTGGGCTCTAATGCTTAGTAGTTGCATCCTCACCCACTCTTGTTTGGAGGTATGTACATGTGTCCAATGACAGGGTTGCTCTCTCGAAAACAATTTCAATTTTAATGCAACTTTTTTGGTTCAAATTGTATTAGTAGTCTCAATTTTAAGTTTGATTATCACTTAATTAAATCCACCAAAAACATCGTGCCTATCATTCAGTCCCAATTTCCTATAGTCCTAAGTTGTAAAACAAAGGGGAAGGGAGTCAAGAAAAGCCGATGCAATTGGAAAATAAATGAATGCTCAGTTCAGAAGACTTACAATAATCCCCGCACTTTACATGCGAAATGCAATACAGAATTTGAATTTTTTTTTACATGAAATGAAATGCAGGAGATGAAACTGCACCTAACAAATAGTTCTAATTCGCGGGAAGAAATGAATTGAATTTGACTAAGTTAGAACGATCTAAGGTGTGTATTATTAAAGTGAATGTGTGGTACTAAAATAAACGAGCACAAGAAATGAATATTTGACCTATGAAAAGCTATAAGAGTCGGGTGTGCATGTCTAACCTATGAGCCACTCAAGTCGAGCCCCACCCTCACCGGAGAGTGAAACATGTCTAGACACACCACAAGAATAATGTACGAGTGTGCAGGTACACACGCGATATCCCAAGCAAATTCTGCTGAAAATATACAATTACGTAATTATTACAAATTAATTACAAAAATGAAATAATTGTAGAAAATAAAAACCTAGACTCTACACTACCTCATAACTCGACTCGATCTTGATTTTAATGCAGATCTTTCAATCAGCATATCACCAGAAAAAGTAGGCCTCCAATGCTCCTGAGAAGCTCGACCACTGATGATGCATCCCACTACCCTTGTTAATTCGAGCAAATTAATGTTCAAATTAATTGATATCGTTCGGTTTAGTCGGATAATGAGAGCAGATCAAAAACCACTTTCAATTATAGTCAAATTAATTTCGAGCAATAATTTTTTTTACTTGGTTGGAAGTCCAAGGTCGAACTCAGGGAGGCAGTTTTCTCCTTAGATTGATTTTTAGCAAAATCCAATGTATGATTTTCAGAGGAGATATTTTTGAACTTTTTTTGTATATTTTATGCAAGACACATGTAAAATCAGGCCAAATTACAAGTTAAATAAAAAATATAGTCAAATTAATTTCAGAAATTATGAAACTTGGCCAGATGATGAAATATGATGAAATTAAGCTAGACTATTTTTTTTTGAATTTTTAGATGCACGGATAATAAAAAATGCAGACTTTAGTGGAAATAACTAAACCAATTTTAATAATTATCAAATGATGATATTTTCTAGAAACAAAATTAATCCAAATAGGTCTAATTAAAAGCTATCATAATCAACTTGAATTTTGTTAAAACACTTCACGGTTGATTAATTAAAAATCGATTAAGGTTTTTACTAAATGATTTTTCTAAGACAAACTATATGTGCAAATGGTGTGATTTTTGGATATGTTGTAGCATAAATTTATATCTACCAATGATGATTTTTCAGAGATTTTCGATAAGCAGATAATGCGCAATCAATTAATCAATCAAAATGGGCAAAATATTGCAATTTTTTCCAAATAAATTCTATAATCATTCTGCGAATCAGAAAAATACAAATAAATGCTAAAATGGTAGAACAAGAGTTATACTACACAATGCAATTTTCGAAATTAAAATGGATGACAAAATGACAACAAAATAAACGTGCAAATGCAGGGGTATGTATGCAATACAGAAAAAGAAATATGAGCTCAAATGAAGAACAAGGACTTACATGCAATTACCTAAAACTTGAAATTTCTTTGAAAACGTGCAAAGGGGTGCAAGTGTCCCCTTTGCAAATGCCCAATTCTTTATTCTCCTATAACTTCTCCTCTGCTTTGCTTGCTTGAACGGGGGAGCTTGGAGGAAGAGCTTCACGTGCACGAACGAGCGGAGGCGGATGGAGTGGAGCTCGGTGACGGCGGGCGCACGGTCGGAATGGCGCTGGCGATCAGCGGCATGCCGCGAGAGGCAGCGACGGTGGTTGCGGGCGGAGGCGAGCCGGGAATAGATGGCAGGGCTGGCGGTGTGGCGGGCCATGCGAAGCGCGCGTGGCCAAGGTGATAGACCTGTGCGCGGAGCGGGATCGGGGCCGAGGAGGGCGGTGAGGCGGTGGACACGCGAAGCGCGCACGGCCAAGGCGCGCTGGAGGGTGGCACCAGTGTTGGCTGCGGGGCTATTGCCGAGATGGTGGCTGAGCGGAACTCGGCGTGGCGGGCTGGATCAGGCGGAGGCGGTGCCCGTGGAGAGGCGGAGACAGCATGTGGGTGGAGGAAGAAGAAGAGAAGGAGAGAGAGGTCATGTGGGAAGAAGGTAAGAAACATGGGAGTTTTACCACCTCCCCTCTTCCTCATGCATCAGTTTAGCCCGGATTAAATTTTAGATTAATTGATTGATGAAAGTTCGTCGAAAAATTCAATAAAAATCACCATTGCGTTCGCAACGTGTGATTTATCCGTGGATGTGCAATTGGTTTTGCGATTTGGATTATGGAAGATGGAGAATCGAAGAGATAGAGAATGGGTGTGTAATGAGGAAGAAGAAGAGAGGAAGAAAGATTACCTATAGGTGGTGGACGGATGCCTGGGAAGTGGAAGCTTGGAGCTTCCTGATCGTTGCTCACACCTCGGCGGTCGGTGGAGCTCTAGCAGCTGCTATTGGTGGCTGCTACAAGGACCGAGGTTGGTCCTTGGATCTCGCCTATAAGGACCGATCGTTGCTCGACTTGATATCCAAATCGCTGTCACCGGAGTTGGAGAAGGAGCTCGGGTCCTTTTCCTTAGAAAATGGCAGATGCGGATGAATGTGGGAGATGCAGAGGATATAAAGAGGAGGAGGAGGCGGTTGGAGAAGACAAGGAGAAGGTGGAGGAGATGGGGTATGGATAGGAGGTGTCGATGGCTTCTCCCTTAAGTTAAGGGAGAGTGGGGGAGAATGGGTAGCTGGAGAAGATGGGCCGTTGATGAAATATCCTTTCATCCAATGGCCCTGGATGAAGGAGGAGGTGGCATAAGTAGATGAATGCGGAGGCGACACGTGGTGGCTTCAGGAGCTGCCATGTGTCGCTCCAAGAAAAATTCACAACTAAATATAAAGAAAAATCAGAAAGAAATAATAAAACAGGTTAAATCAAAAAGTGAACCTCACAAAAGTTGCTCGTCTCGATGAGATCTACAACTTTCGTGAAGGACCAAAAATCAAAAGAAATCACAAAAATGTATTTTTGGATGGTACCTTATAGATATAAAATACCGCATTTTATCTTTTGTATTTTTTTTGTCATTTTTCAATAAGAGAAAAAATAAAAATAAAAATAGTAAAAATATGAGAAGAATATTTACAACTTAATCAATTTTTTTTGGATTTTTAATAATAAGAAAATAAAAGGATAAAATACAGGGGTAAAACGGTCAATATGTACAATATACAAAAGGGGCCTAAAACTCAAGTTTTGCATACGAGCTCTGATTCTTATGAAATTGGTCTTGTTTCAAATGTCTTTGAAAGTATATTACTTTAAAAGTGAATAGACCTAATTCGGAGGCTGTATGAGAGAGATATGTGCATTTTAAGGTCTAAGGTCTCCAATTAGGTTTGGGGTTTTATTGGATAATTTTACAAGTTAGTATTTTTTAAATATTTTTTCTTTATTAATGTTAGTCATATATACACAATGGAAGTGGTTTTATTTGATTTAGAGTTAATATAAAATATATACAAATAGGTGAAATTTGGTGAATATACAGGTGATTTTTACAAGTGAAATTGGCTTTTTATTTAATGCAAATATGAATGCTAAAATGCAGATATTATGCTTGCGTGCATGAATGCTAATTATGCAATATAAGTGGAAATATGCATCTAAATACTCGAGAACAAAGCTCTATTTTCAACTTTTAGAGTGATGAATCACGGATTCATCAACCCCCTATACTTAAACCTTGCTCGTCCCCGAGCAACTAAACTGAAATGCAAGAGTGAAATGATTTTGGGTTCCATACCAAGGTCATGAACAAAAGTTGAAAATGGAGCTTGACTCGACCTTTGGATTAATTGTGTGGCGGAACCTTATTGGGACCTGAACTTAAGACCTAACAGACTTCAAGTTCCACAAGTCTTCTATTCAAGACTCCTCAATAGTCAGGTCAGAACAAATCCTCAAACGCAAATTTCTGATGACTATGATTCTTACTTGTACTGTGTAAGTGAGATGTAACTCTCCACATAAGAAACGGCTCAGAACCAACCTCCTCTAACAAGGTAACTCAAATAACCCGGTCCAATAACTCTTTCCTCGAGGAGCGGGGTATTCCCTTCTAAGTTCAAGTGCGACCAGCTCAAGAGGAGGGGGTAGAGAAAAGAATGGACGATAGCCAGTGTAGCTACCTATCCCGGGATGTCTGACTAGTGTAGCTAAGTCATCCAGCTGCAGACTTTTTGCTAATATACATACTACGACATGTATTTTATTTTCACTTGGACATGTCTGATTTTTTTGGAGTTTTTGCATTTTTTCTCTTTTTTTCCTTTTTTTTGAACTATATACAAGGTGCAGCATGTACATCAGGAGTTTTTCCTCTTGAGCCAGTAGACTATCCCTGTTTTGAAGCATTATTGCAAACCACAGCATCCCATCCTTAGATGTCAACATAACCAGACTAGGTTGAGATGCACTACCCTCCCTAGAGGAGGACGAATGTTTCCACCCGTGTGCTACTCCAAGCTAAAGGATTCTACCTCCTTACCACCTCATCAATGAAGACTTACGTGCATTGTGCTAGTCCAAGTTAGGTAGCTGTCTGTAAGAATCATGCGTGTGCACGAGATATTCTACTTAGACTGATTAAGATGACATGTGAACATAGACTTGCGGACTCAAAGAATTAAGTCACTTGACCTGAGAAATCTTAACTCCAGTTCCTATAAGGTTCCTCTGAAATTAGGTGGATTAAGGTCAAATCAAGTCCATCCTCAATATCTACTCATAACTTGGTTCAGAACCCACTAGGTTTTCACTTTGCATATGCAAGATATGCAGATGAGATGCTCTGTAGATGAATGAAATGCAAGACTCTTTTTTTTAATGCAAGGATGATATGCAGGAGTAAATAAGAAGCCTTTTGTTTTGTTTTTTTTCTGTTTGTTTTTTTTGTTTTTCAAAACTTTGGTATACCTCCTATGTTACAACATTTTACAAGAGTTCATAAATATTATACATATTATACAAGTGTTATACAATATACAAGTATACAAAAAAATTCAATTTTTACAAAAGTTTTACAAGTATTATACAATTATATAAATTTTTTTTCAATTTTTACCCACCCGTAATTATTGCAAAATATATACAAAAAGTACGTGAAAATATGTGAAAGTACGAGTTATGGGTAAATGATATATGTAATATATACACGCCCCCCTATACTTAGCGTGTGCTATGTCCTCAGAGCACGAAAAAGCGAGGAAAAAGACATAGCTCGTGCTAAGCGTAGGAGAGCTAAAATAACAAAAATGTATAGAAGTTGCTCCGCCCCCCTATACTTAGGCTCTGGCAGCCTAAGTGTAGAAGAATATCAAAAATGGGGCGGGCGAGGTTAAGAGGGGAAATGGAGGAGTATATACACGGCGGGCATAGGTCCCCCCCCCATACTTAGGCTCTGGTGAGCCTAAGTATAGGACAAGAGTAAGTGTGAGAACCGATGAGATCTAGAGAATATACAACGAATAGTGAAGAAACTCGATCACTCTTCCCCCTATACTTAGGATCTGATCATCCTAAGTATAGCCATAAACTGAAATGATATGGAGCCGGGGTGAGTGATTCGAATCACTGGGGAGGGAGGGAAAATATATACAAGGAGAATTAAGAATATACAGAGGTCAAGAAGGTTTGTGACGAACCTTTTTACGAGATCGAGGAGGTGGGTAATATACAAGTGTGTCGCTGTCGGAATCGTCCTCAGATGAATAATAGTAAGGTGAAGGGATCGTCCAATGCGGGTCGACACACGACTGCTTGCTTAGATACGGCTTAAGAATAACCGAACTGAGTTCACTCATATAAATCACCTTGTCCAAACCCGATGAGGAATCCTCTGAAACTTCCTTTCCAGAATGTTGAAGGAAATTTTCTGAGTCGGTTTTCTAGAACCTGAATCATTGAGAGGGAGTAGAGAGCGATGCACCTTGAAAGGTTCGGGAGAACATCTCGAGGAATCAATTCTCGACTTCCTCTCACTAGATAACCGATTAGAAGAGGATGCAACCGTGTTTTTATGTGGAGTCAATTTAGTCTTGGTTGTTTCCTTTGAAGGTCCAAGATGTGGTGCGGTGCTGACCATGGGTTCCTCATCAGACGAGTCACCATATAGATTAACATATTCCTGAAGGGTCAGCACGCGTCTCGAGAAGGTGCCAGTGATCTCAGTTGGCTTGACATTATTGGGCTCTTGTGTCAGATCATCAAAATAATCAAGACAATCATCAAAAATCATGTCCGACTCATTGTCATCTTCTGGTCGTGAGTCCTCCTTAGAAGCTGTCACGGTGGTGGTGCAAGCAGTTGATGAAGTGGAGGTGTGGGGAGTCTCTGATCCAACAGTCGTCCGGACAATCGGTCTCTCAGGTGTAGTAGAGAGGTGGGACTCATCTTCCTCTCGATGGTCATGACTATCATCGGATGTGCGGGTCACCTTAGAGTAAAGTTTATCAAAGAATGGATGAGGTCGAAGCGCTCCCAATGCTGTAAAATCGATTTCGCAAGTCTCGCAATCTATAGTCGCCTTAGCCAAGGCTAAGAACGGCTTCTCGAGAATAATCGGAGATTGGGAAAACTCTCCTCGGTGCTCAATGTCAATGATCGTGAAGTCCACCTGGAGTAGAGCACCTTGGAAAGTAACGATGACTGAAATATTTCCTCCCAACCGTTTGATGGACCGATCAGCCAGTTGAACGATCTCTCTTGACTTCCTAAGTGGCCTGAGTTTGAGCTAGTCAAATACATAGGTCGGGAGGATATTTATCGGTGAGTCATCATCGATTCTTGTATGGGTAAAGATGGTGTCTTTGATTTCACATTCAACTCGGGGCAACCGCTTCACTCTGCAGTTTTTGGTCTTTCTCCCCATCACCGAGGAGGTGGCCATAAAAACTTTGTCTTTCAGTCCTTGTCCTCTTATTGCCTGACCTTTTGGGCATCAATTTACTTCTCACAAATCGTTTGAGGTCGGGAAAGTGATCTATGGCCTTTATTAAGGGAAGATTAAAAATCAATTCTTCATCGAGTGCTTTCCTTAGGGTAGGATCCAATTTTTTAGGTCTTTTTCATTTTTAATTTTTATGTGATTTTTTGATTTTTCAATGTTTTTGGTATTTTTGGTGGATGAATGATCAGACTCCGGATTGGAAGGCAAGGGGGTTAGTAGAAGAGGGAGATAGAATGGACTCCAGCTGTACAAATGGTGTAGGTTCCTGAATGCTCGCTTGGTTTTCAACATCAGATCTACTTACTTCCTTCTCCACTTTCATACCCAGCCTGGCAGAAATTGAGTGCAATATTTACATGACATCTCTCAACTCGTTACCTAATGATTCATTTTTCTTAATAAGTCTAGAGATGTCATCCTCCACAAAATTCTCATGACAAATCATGGGAGAGTTCTGCTCAAGCGGAGGATACTGCTGAGATATTGGGGTCTCATACTCAACATACCTAGACTCTGGCATGCAATTCTGGGTCGAGTATGGACCATCTAGATACAGATATAGGTCAGAGCCTTATATGATGAAATGAGGACTGATAAGTCTAGCTCATGAGTCCAATCTTGTGAATGTATAGGCTCTCTGAATGAAGGCTGGTTAATGGAAGCTTGATCACTAAAGTCAATCAAGTCTGGGAAATCATGATGTTCAAGCCTCTCTATTCGGGTTGTTGATCGACCAAGTTATGCCCTAAGATCAAGTCGGGATGTGTATATGTAAATTTTTGTATAGTCCCTACTTGAGGTGAGAATGAAGTATGTGGGGGCATATAAATTTGCCAAATCATCTATCTCAGTAGTGGCTTGCTCTTCATTGGGTTCTTTGATTCCAGCAAGCTCTCGAGAGTAAGGACAATCAACCCAAGGTGGAAGTGCATCCGGAGTGTTAGAATATGGAGTAGGTGAGAAATGCGAAGAAGTGGAGAAGTCAGTCGAAGTTCTGACTTCGTAATCAGGTTGAGGTGGAACCGACCACGGGTAAGGGTCTCCCGTGGAAAGTGGGAGGTACATGGAAGAAGGAGAAGGCAAAGATGAACGGTATATGGTCGAGGAGGAATGACGAGAGGTCTCAAGGTATGGGGACCAATATCTCGATATCTTAGAAGAGGAAAGGATAATTGCAAGCAGATGCAGGTAGAAAATGTGCAATTACACAGGATAACACACACACACAGACTCAAAGACAAATGCAAGAGCAAACCCCATGTTCACACTCAACACGGTGAAGGACCCGAAACTGATCTGATTAATCTTGTGAATTTTAAGTGTGATTTTTCAAGCAAGATAGCAAGGATTACGCGGCCTAGAGGGAAGTCGTCTCAAAGCCGGATGCGTCTTCCCTATTTAACCTGTCGCCTAAGATACCGTCAGTTCTTCCTCTCTTCGCTCCTATCCCAAGTTGATGGATTCAAAGACCTGCCCCTATCTACCTGCAAGCAGGCGGAGGCTGACAAGGTCGGAACTTCACCCCGGGGGGTTACTGGCAACTTGTCGCGAAGAACCGTATATTCGTCCCTACCTACCTAAGACAGGCGGAGGCTTCTTGGTACTAGTCAGTGAACCTTAAAAATTCAACTTGTGATATTTGCTAGGATTAGTCGGAACGTGATATGGAAGGCGGGGATTTGGGCTCTGTCTTAAGGTGTTTACACACACTCAAGTACCCTCACTCAGCCTGAAAACAAGGTCAGGGATTAGTCTTCCGCAAACAGATTTTTCAATTTTATTTATTTATTTGGTCAATAATGTTAGCAGTCTCAGTTTTAAGTTTAGTTCTCACTTGTTAGTTCAACCATACAGCACACCTATCGTCCAGTCGCAATTTCCGTTTAATTTAAATGTGAAAAACAGAGGGGGAAATTGAGAAAAGCCAATGCACGAAAAATGATGATGCGTATATAGAGTAGAGAATACTTACAGTGATCCCTTCGCTTTTTATGCAAGATGCAGAACAGAATTGAGAACTTTTTACACTATATGCAAATGCAAGCGACAAAATCCGCTCCTATACAAGAAGTTCTGTTAGCGAGTGAAGTACATGTTACTTCGACTAGATCTGCGATCTAGGTGCGTCTTTTAAGTGTAATGTGTGGTCCTACAAAGTTATGAGCACAAGCAAATCCTAGATTGGCTCGAGGAGCTGCTAGTGCAGCCTAATTTACCATTCAAACCACACAGCACACGGGGACACGGTTTCACTATCTTTACAGACGCAAGAACCCAAACGGGAACCGCTGGAAATGATGTGAAAAAATAAAGAAATAAAATAAAAATACAAATTCTCTCAAATCACTCAAAAAATTAAAATGTTGAATCTTCGAAGCATCTTCGACTCCTCGCGTTCCTCGCACAGAAATAAATTGAGGTCAGAAAATGACACAAAAATACAAAAATTAAAAGAAAGAAAATATTCACAGGAAAACCGGGGGCCAGACTAACCGGGGAGAGAAAATCATACACTCAAAAATAACTGCAAATTAACCTAAGCCGTGCCTCCCGGCAACGACGCCATTTTGATGATGCGTCCCACTACCCTTGTTAATTCGAGCAAATTAATGTTCAAATTAATTGATATCGTTCGGTTTAGTCGGATAATGAGAGCAGATCAAAAACCACTTTCAATTATAGTCAAATTAATTTCGAGCAACATTTTTTTTTACTTGGTTGGAAGTCCAAGGTCGAACTCAGGGAGGCATCTGTCTTCTTAGATTGATTTTTAGCAAAATCCAATGTATGATTTTAAGAGGAGATATTTTTGGTCTTTTTTGTATATTTTATGCAAGACACATGCAAAATGATGCCAAATTACAAGTTAAATAAAACATATAGTCAAATTAATTCCAAAAATTATGAAACTTGGCTAGATGATGAAATATGATGAAATTAAGCTAGACTAATTCTTTTTGAATTTTCAAATGCACGGATAATAAAAAATGCAGAATTTAGTGAAAATGACTAAACCATTTTTAATAATTAACAAATGATGATATTTTTCAGAAACAAAATTAATCCAAATAGTCTCATTAAGAGCTATTCAAATCAACTTGAATTTCGTTAAAACACTTCATAGTTGATTAATTAAAAATCGATTAAGGTTTTCACTAAATGATTTTTCTAATACAAAATATACATGCAAATGATGTGATTTTTGGATATGTTGTAGCATAGATTTATATCTACCAATAATGATTTTTCACAGATTTTTCGATAAGCAGATAATGCGCAATCAATTAATTAATCAAAATGGGCAAAATAATGCAATTTTTTAAATTAAATTCCATAAATATTCTATGAAACAGAAAAATACAAATAAATACTAAAATGGCAGAACAAGAGTTATACTACACAATGCAATTTTCGGAATTAAAAATGGATGACAGAATGGCGATAAAATAAACGTGCAAATGCAGGGGTAAGAATGCAATACAGAAAAAGAAATATGAGATCAAATGAAGAACAAGGACTTACATGCAATTACCTAAAACTTGAAATTTCTTTGAAAACTTGCAAAGAGGTGTAAGTGTCCCCTTTGCAAATGCCCAATTCTTTATTCTCCGATAACGTCTCCTCTGCTTTGCTTGCTTGAACAAGGGAGCTTGGAATAAGAGCTTCACGCACACGAATGGGCGGAGGCAGATGGAGTGGAGCTCGGTGGCGGCGGGCGCACGGTTGGAATGGCGCTGGCGGTCAGCGGCCCGCCGCGAGAGGCAGCGACGGTGGTTGCGGGCGGAAGCGGGACAGGAGTAGATGGCGGGGCTGGCGGTGTGGCGAGCCACGCGAAGCACGCGCAGCCAAGGCAGCAGACCTGCGCACGGAGCAGGATCGGGGCCGAGAAGGGCGGCATGGTGGTGACGCGGTGGACAGGCGAAGCGCGCACAGCCAAGGCGCGCTGGAGGGTGGCGCCGGTGTTGGCTGTGGGGCTATTGTCGAGGTGGTGGCTGAGCGGAACTCGGCGTGGCAGGCTGGAGCAAGCGGAGGCGGTTCCCGTGGAGAGGTGGAGACAGCGTGTGGGTGGAGGAAGAAGAAGAGAAGGAGAGAGAGGTCGTGTGGGAAGAAAGTAAGAAACATGGGAGTTTTACCACCTCCCCTGTTCCTCATGCATTTGTTTAGCCCGGATTAAATTTTAGATTAATTGGTTGATGAAAGTTCGCCAAAAAATTCAAGAAAAATCACCATTGTGTTCGCAACGTCTGATTTATCCGTGGATGTGCAATTGGTTTTGCGATTTGGATTATGGAAGATGGAGAATCGAAGAGAGAGAGAGAGAGAACGGGTGTGTAATGAGGAAGAAGAAGAGAGGAAGAAATATTACCTGTAGGTGGTGGACGGATGCCTGGGAAGTGGAAGCTTGGAGCTTCCTGGTCGTTGCTCACACCTCGGGGGTCGGTGGAGCTCTAGTAGCTGCTATTGGCGGATGCAACAAGGACCGAGGTTGATCCTTGGATCTCACCTGTAAGGACCGATCGTCGCTCGATTTGATATCCAAACCATTGTCACCGGAGTTGGAGAAGGAGCTCGGGTCCTTTTCCTTAGAAAATGGCAGATGCGGATGAATGTGGGAGATGGAGAGGATATAAAGAGGAGGAGGAGGCGGTTGGAGAAGACATGGAGAAGGTGGATGACATGGGGTATGGATTGGAGGTGTCGATGGCTTCTCCCTTAAGTTAAGGGAGAGTGGGGGAGAATGGGTAGCTGGAGAAGCTGGGCCGTTGATGAAATACCCTTTCATCCAATGGCCCTGGATGAAGGAGGAGGTGGCATAAGTGGATGAATGAGGAGGCAACACGTGGTGGCTTCAGGAGCTGCCATATGTCGCTCCCAGAAAAATTCACAACTAAATACAAAGAAAAATCAGAAAGAAATAATAAAAGAGGTTAAATCAAAATGTGATCAACACGAAAGTTGCTGGTCTCGACAAGATCTACAACTTTCATGAAGGGTCAAAAATAAAAAAAATCATTTGTATAAAAATGTATTTTTGGGTGGTACCTTATAGATATAAAATACTGCATTTTATCTTTTGTAATTTTTTTTGTCATTTTTCAATAAGAGAAAAAATCAAAATAAAAATAGAAAAAATATGAGAAGAATATTTACAACTTAATCTTCTTTTTTTGAATTTTTAATAATTAAGAAAATAAATGGATAAAGTACAGGGGTAAAACGGTCAATATGCACAATATACAAAAGGGGCCCAAAACTCAAGTTTTGCATACGAGCTCCGATTTTAATGAAATTGGTCTTATTTCGAAGGTCTTTGAATGTATATTACTTTAAAAGTGAGTAGACCTAACTCGGAGGCTGTATGAGAGAGATATGTGCATTCTAAGGTCTAAGGTCTCCAACTTTGTTTGGGGTTTTATTGAATAATTTTACAAGTTAGTATTTTTTAGATATTTTTTCTTTATTAATGTTAGTCATATATACACAATGGAGTTGGTTTTATTGGATTTAGAGTTAATATAAAATATATACAAATAGATGAAATTTGGTGAATATACAAGTGATTTTTACAAGCGAAATTGGCTTCTTATTTAATGCAAATATGAATGCTAAAATGCAGATATTATGCTTGCGTGCATGAATGCTAATTATGCAATATAAGTGGAAATATGCATCTAATTACTCGGGAACAAAGCTCTATTTTCAACTTTTAGAGTGATGAATCACGGATTCATCAACCACTTAAGCAACTGCTCCATCAAGTCGGGTCCCTCACACAAAAACAAGATGATGGTCAGAGAGATAGACATAAATTAAAATAAACAAAATAAATAAATAAATGCAGAAAAATAAACAGAGAAATAATTACAAGAAAAATCTGGGGTCAGACTACTTGGGGTGGAAAACATAAAAAATAAATTTGTAATAATCAACCTAAGACATGCCTCCCCGATAACGATGCCATCTGAAAGACCCTTTATTTTACCATGGGTAATAGCATCGAATTGTTATAGTCGGGAAATTAACATATCAATCAAAAAGACCACTTGATTAATTATTCAATTAAAAAAGAGAGATCTAATGTATATTTTATTTGGGCAAGCAAAGGTCAAACTCATGGAGGCCACTATCTCCTTAGGTTAATTTTTAGACGATCTATAGTCTAGGTATTCAGATAATCATTTTTTTGTATTTTCAAATTCAATTTATAAATGAAATGCAAATTTGCCAAAGTTCTGGGACCAAAATGCAACTTTCATCCAAATGATGTCCAAAAATCATGAAACTTATCCAGAATATGGAATATGATGAAATTAAGCTACAGTAATATTTTTGGAATTTTCGGATGTAAGATGATTTAATTATGAATTAAATATGAATGTAGGGTGATTTTTTTTCAAATTCATTTTAATAAAAAGAAAACCAAATTTATTTTAGGAATTAAAATTATCATAGATGTATCTAATGTGGATCTATCCAAGAAAATTAATAAATCCTAAAAATGATTGATGTTCCCTCTTAATATTTAATTACTAAAATCACTAAATATTTTATTATGACCTCTATTCGTGCAAATGTGATGATTTTTGGACATTATGTTGATCACAATTAAATCAATGTACTATGAATTTTCAAAAAACTTTTAAAGCTGGATTTAATTTATTAAGATTTTCAGATCCTGAAATGGGTAAACTATGTAAATTATTACCAAAATAATTTTACTAAATTGACCACAGATTGCAAAAAATCTATTAAGTACTCAAAAGATAATGAAATAATCAATCTACACAATGCAATTTTTTAGATAAAAATGATGATAAGTGGAGGTCCAAGCTAGTTCCCAAATACAGGGGCCTTAATTGTAATATAAAATTAAAATAAAAAGAAAAAGAAAATTGCAAAAAGATGCAATTACCATAACTAAGAAAGGTCTGCTGGCAATTTTCCACTGACAACAAGCATCGCGCATGCGTGCTGACGTCTGGGCTAGCACAGACTCTTTTGTAATTGCTGGAAGTTACGGGGGTCTTGGAGAAATTTTTCACATTGGGCATGTGCATTGTGTGTGCCTTCTAGTTGAGGGATGTACTTATGATATGTAGAGACATGGGGGCTGAGGTACAAATTCTCCCTGCAGACATGTGTCTTGCATGTGCCTGGTTGAGAGGGACGCTTTGGGAAATTGCAGAGCTTGCTGGGGCATGGGTACAAGTTACCTCTCCCTCACGTGGATTGCAAGTGAGGTGGGGATAAGAACCATGGGGTGTGTGGCCCGAGGCGACATGGCGATGTAGGACGGTGATGTCGGCTAAGGGGGGCAACCATAGGAGGAGCGCGGAAGGCTGAGCTCATACCTCAGGCGACGCACGCTCGAGGAATGAGGAGGAGGCACAATTGAGGCAATTGCGGAGCTTGGTAGAGGCTAAAGAAAGGGATCGTCCGAAACATGACCGAGCTTCGAAGAGATGTGCAGATATAGTCGACCGAGCTACTAGGGTGGTGCGGAGCTGGTTCTAAAGGGTACTCAACAATTGTCAGTGACGTGCGTAAGGAGGAGTTGATAGCGATGGACGAAGGCGACGAAGCATGTCCGCTAGATTAGAGAGAAGGCTGAGGTATATCGGTCGAGGGGTAAAGGCAGAAGGCATGATCAGCTCTGACCGAGTAGTTGCAGTGGTATGGGCGGTAAGCGATGCTGTAGCGTGGAGGTGAGCGCCCGATCGCAGGCGGTCGCAAAGTTGTCGGGCGAGGCAGTGATGCGTGCGGAGACATGTGGTTTAGAGGAACAAGGGAGATAGGATAAGGTGGATGGCAATGACGATGATGGTAGATGTTGGGGGTTGTTCGAGTTTGGGAAGGGGAAGAAAGATTGGAGGAGCAAAGGAGAAAGTCCAAGGAGAAGAAGAGAAATGGGGGAAAAGGGGAAGGAGAAGAAAGAGGAGCAGAAGCCTCATACTACTTACGCTTCTTATCAGAGGTCCCATGTACCACAGTTCTTGGGAAGTAATACACAAGTTGATGCGGAGTTGTGGATGGAGCATGTGTCCAAGGTGTTACGGATTATACGTGCTCCAACAGATAGTTGGCTTACCTTTCCAGAATTTTCACTAGTTTGTTATGCTTAGAGATGGTGGAATACCATCAAGGAGCACCTCACAAAGTTGATTACTTGGGATGTATTCGTGGATGAGTTTCCATGAAGAGTTCTATCCAGATCATTGGGTTGAAGAACAGAGGAGAGAATTTTCAGAGTTGAAACAGGGCTCCATGACAGCTCAAGAGTACCTGATCCGCTATACTGAGCTTGCACACCACTCTCTTGCCACCATAGCTTACCCACGAGAGAACATGAAGAACTTCATCCGTGGTATGAGAGAGGAGGTACAAGACCATTTGTCTACCTTGGACCTCACCTTTATCAAGGAGATGACAACGAAGCTGACAAAGGGGAGGCTACTCAGAGACAACAACCTACATGACATACACAATCCCATACTGAATAGTACAACAAAACACTCATCGAGATTCATACCCCACTCGTAGAAATAATTGTTTCCACCCATTTGCGGCAACCCCAACTGTCATAGGTTCCACTTAGTCTCACACTTTGGGACAAGCTTTGGCTAGTCATGGTACAACATCTTCCCGACCTCCAGTACACCCACATGGCCGCCAACGCAAGGAGACAATATGGCTTCGGGAGGATCATTCTCACTGCTAGTTTGTTTCCATTGCCATCAGCCTGGTCATTTCATAGCACATTGTCTCCAACGTACTAGTGGTTCGGATACAACTCAATAGACTGCGAGGCCCAACAATTCATCATATACACATGGGTTGGGTTTTCATCGTAAAGGTGGAGGTTTCCAATGCCCTCCACCATAGCAAACACAGTGCATCAGTATCCAATTATTCACCAGCACAATGAGGGTAGTTGAATGCCGTTAGTCAAGAGCAGGCTCCTGCCTCTATTTTAGTTGTCTGAAGTATGGTTCCGATATATAGAATTTTATTTCACAATTTATTTTACCTTGCGTCACACTCTTGTTTTGTGTTGGGAACCAAAGACCGACATTAATGATAAGTATCCATACTTGCTCACTAGTATAGAAGTCTAAACCCCATGTTTATCTCTCTTTGAGAATTTTATGGGTTTTGTCCTTTTCTTTGAGATTTTAATGGATCATGTGAGTACGAGACTAGGAGTAACACACATCATCTCGAGGATGAGACTTCCTTTGAGATTTTTATAATGTAAAAATCTTGAAATCCGATCATGGGCTAAATTGTAAAATTAACCGAATCTAGGGTAAATTGCAAAATCTGTGCTTATCCAGTATTCCAAATATTTGAATGAAGAACCCATTGCGTAGTTCTCGTCAAGAACTTTCCAACGAGTCCTAGAACGTGAAAATCCGAGTTCGGAAGCTCGAGCTACGACTATTTTAGCATATAGGGGTCCGAGTCTTATTTGGATCTGGACCTAGATCCGAATCAAAATTTCACCCATAAACCCTGCCCTCTTCCTTATAAATGACCCAAGATCACTCTCCAGTCCTCCCTCATCCTTCCCTCCACCCTAGAGCTTGCCGGAGTCACCCGAGGTCGCCAAAATGTCCGATCACGAAGCCAAAGGTGCCAACGCGAAGATCTCTCTGCGGGGGAGTCGTTCCTCACCTCGATAAGGTACGGATCTCCCTCTTGGTGCCTTTTTCTGTATTTTGTTCTTTTAAGATTGATTTTCGGGTTGTCATCAGATCATCTCGGATTTGCGATGTTATTCACATGCACATGTCAGTGTTTGCATGAATCACTGTGTTTGGAGTCATAGGATATTCAAGTTTTATGTTTTTGGAACTGGGTTATTTCCTGGGCAATGAATATGACGTTTAAGAGTGGGAAAGATGCAATCTTGCAAGGATTCGAGACGGTTTTCTTTATTCTGTGGTTAGATCTGGGATATGTTCAATATATTATGGTAGAGAGCATTTCCCCACCTAAGATTTGATCATAAGGTTTGATGTATCTATGACCAGATTATTTAAAAAAAAGATACATGTTGAACAATCCAATTCGTGTCATGCCATCTGCAAAAATTAAAAGCTTTCCTGTGGTTTTTCTTCCAAGTTATCACAGTAATTAAGTGGCACTCGTTATAGAGTTTTGTAATGCTGTTTTGCTGACTTATTGTTGGCTGTGGACTTTTAGATTCCTACCGGCTTGTATCATCAAATTGTGATTATTATATGCTCACTTTGTGCATAGAAAGAGCCTTGTCCTTTCCGGAAAATTTTAATCCTTTGGTAAGCCACAGATGAATCATTTGCATGAATGTACACGTTGCTCCTTCATATTTGTAAGCTTTCCGAATACCATGGTGTTTCAAAAGGAATGGACATCTTTCCTTGGTATTTTCCTGATTGAGATAAGACCAATTCAATGAATACATTTTGAATTCTGGGCAATGGAAATTTATTTTAATGGGCAACCTTATGTAATTTTACGTGGCATATTGTTCAGGAAATCGAACCACTTTTAATTGTTGATGCTTTTATTATTATTGGATACCAAATAGATCAACTGCTTATCATTTTCTTTACACAGTTTCTAAATGATGGGTTGGAAAAGAGAATAATCAACACTTTTAAAGTTCAGAACTTTGAAAACTGACATGTACTGTTGTATGGTTGTGTTCAGACCTCTTTAAAGCACCACAAAAATGGTGTTAGACTAAAAGTTTGCGTGTTCTTTCAGAGAAATTAAATTTTGTTGTTAGGTAGTTTCTATATCTTTTTTTGAACTAGTCCAAGTCAATGAAAACATTGCTGTTAGAGATGTAAATTTTAAGATCAACTCACCCATGCTCATAGTTGAGTAACCATGAAACAATGTAAGTTTAAGAATCATGTAATGCCTCCCGAACCTATTTCGATATGGAAATTGTCAGCATAGTAGCCTGCTAGAGGATCAACATCTAAGGTATGTTATAGGATTATCTCAAGGTATTTTTCTAGTGACGGTTGGGGACAAGTTGGATGCTGATAGATTATCGTATTATCATCAATTATTAATCATATGTGAATGGAGTATAGTATCTATGTGAGTTACATTGTCCTATCATCTTGAAAGATATGCACACGTTATGGAAATCACGAATAGTTTTGAGGATACAACTATTCGACCCACGTCAGAAACTCAGATAGAGACTTGGACAAACCGTAAATAACCCGGTCGAGAGATTAATGCTGCTTTAGCTCACCGTGTGTTGTGTGCGCTGCTTGGTGCTCCTTTTTACGTATTAGTGATTTTTCCGTCATGGTGTTGAGCGGCTTTGTGCCCTTATGCTTTGTGTTGCGCGCTGTGTTCTGTGTGATCTCCGCCTGGCGATGAGGCCTACTGGCTCTATGTGACTCCTCTTGAGAATGTGTGTTACTAACAAGGGGTGCGAGTTGTGATCCTAAGTAGCATTAAACTACAGTCCATGCTCATCTTTTCTTATCGATGTGACTTCTAGGTACTTATAGGTAGGGTGGAGCATTAGGCCGGGTTGACCCTGACCGGCCCTGACCCGACCCGTAATAGCCGAGCTCGGCCCGAACCCGATGTACATATGGGTCGGGTCCGGGCCCCCATATTGCCAAAATATCTAGCTCGGGCCAGGTCCATCCCGAACCCATGAGAACCCGGGTAGCCCGACCCGACCCAGCTTTACTTTGTTTAAAAAATCAGCTCGTAGAGAATTGTTAAGTGCTACTTTGTTTAGGTGCAAAAGAAGCATATGTTTTAGTAATTCTATGGGTGCATGAGGTTTTACTTTGGATACAATCTATCGCGGATGAGTGGGGGAAATTGTTACTACATATAGGCGGAAAGAGTATGTCTGGAAGACACTAAATAGTGTCAAGGTGACCTCTTGTTGAAGTAGAAATTCTGTTGGAAGTCGTTCTCTCTTTAGCAGTATTTCTTATGCATATATCTTATTTGGACATGGTGTTTTGTGTAAAACTGATGCAAGATACACATGTCTAAGGGAGTTCTCTTTGAAGCATTTACCTGATGAACCTCTTTTTACGATCGTAATACTTTGAACTTACTTTAGTCACTACTTTTCCATGCAAGTTTTTGAGTAGCTCATCGCATAGTAAACGTGACAGGTTGCTAAACTATAAACTCTATGATTTCATTGTCGATCTACTTACTGAATTTGGCAAGGTACAATAATTTTATATTTTCGTGGAATCCTTAGTAACTTGCATGCAAATGTGTGCGTTGAGCTATACTATTAAATATCAATTCCCTTGATCATTTCATTCTTTCAGCAATAATGAACTTTAATTTAGCAGTAGAAAATTGTAGATCTTATCTTTCTGAAGTCACGTGGGATGCTTTGAGAGTTACTACCAGTGCCATCAATAATTTCATCTTTTGTTACTTTGCCGGTTGCATTTGGGTTGGTTTCTCAGCTTGTTTATTATTGAACTTTTCTTAGTGAGTGGTACTGGTAGAGCTCTTCTTCTTCTTGATAAATTATGGGTTTACGATGCTTTGTTGACCTCCAATTATGCCAACAGGTGCAATAAGTTGGTGATTAGATTTCTTAAGCTCCGAAAAGGGCTAGAAATGAGATAGGAGTAAAAATAACTCCCATAAATTGCTTGATTTTAGACTTTCAATTGAGTTATTTGGGGTCTATTTTTTGGATTTTAATGCAGAATGCATACCGATTAATATGACATATTGAACATGTGGTTTATTTACAAAATAGTTTTCCTCTTTGGTATTCGCAATATTTCACACCAACCAAATAGTATTTGGCTTTGTGCAGGTCAAGAAATCCTTGGCCGAATGTTGATGCTCACAGTGGAGATGAGCTAAACTATTTAGGCTTATCGGGGGTCAAGTATGCTGATAATCAACTTCTTTAATTGGGGGCGGGCACAACCCGACCCGAACCTGAGCCTGACCCTACGGGTATTGGGCCGGGCTCGAGTCTTAGGAATACTAAAAAATTTGGGCCTCGGCTCGGCCCAAAGCTCGAGGAATATTGACGGGTCCGGGTCGGGCTTTCTCGGGTTGGGCCGGATCGAGGCCCATGCTCCACCCTACTTATAGGTGTTGGCCCCACGTATAAGTACCCAGATTCACCTTTGTGAGGAAAGGCATTGAGATTATTAAATAAAATGCCGTAAGATTATATGATTAGTAACGATTATCAAGGGACAAATGTATTGAATCATATAGTAACCTTATATCAGGAACTCTATTGATGGAATGTGGACTTGGGTGGTTTACGACGAGTCGTGGGTTGAACTCTATTGAGAATCAGAACTTCAGTTGGTTAAGTGAAGCTAGTGGATGTGTTGGGAACTTAGTTAGGATGCATTGTACTCCACTTCATGCCTATGGAGGCAACCCAACCCTAAGGACTTCTCCTTTCCTTAGAGTCATAGTATGGAGTCCTACACGGACCAAGACCACAGACTATCCATGAAGCTTGGGTTACATTTCCAATGTGGTCCTACTCCCTTATAAGTTACAATTGGTCTACAATAGATATTCATATGTGGATTAGAACTATAAGTCAAGTTGTTACAAGTCTCTTTGCATGGGATGATAGTTCTTTGTGAGTTGTTGTTTCTTAGTGGATGTTAGGAACATGGAAGTTGTTTATACTTTGTGGGTTTTAATATTTGTTTCTTCTACACTTTTCTGTTACCTTTCTAGCGGTTTTATATTTGTATTGGGTGCATTGCTCATAAATCTATTTGCGTGAATTCGATAGGTTTGCAGGAGTAGCAGCTGCAGTAATAGGCAGCAAGCGGTTGACTTTGTTACCGCCCTTCTTTTGTGGTACACTGAGTTCCTATTCTTTTGAGTTTTACTTGTACCTGTACTTCCTTTTGAGAGACATGATGATGATGGATGCATGTGGATATAAGTACACAATTATGTATACTTGTGGCTACACTTCTAGAGCATGACGTATAATTTTTGTGGACATGATGTATGAATGGAAATGAAAATGGAATGGAAAAAATGCAGTTCTTCCTTATTTACTTTTCTCCTGCAAGTTTGGTACAACTTGGTATTTCGAATGTAGAATCGTTTGTGTGGATGTGTATTTGCCGAGTATCTGGATCGCTGGGTGGTCACACAGAATGAGCCAGTACAACCTACTGAGACTCCAAAAATTTATTGGCATGAGAATCCGTCCAATGCCAACCTGAGTTAGGTCACTAGCCTTGGAGATATTGATGTTGATCCTCACGCTACTCTTGAGAGGATTCGATACGTGCATGTTCTGCCTTCTCCACACTTTATTCCTCAGAGTGTACACCACCACCAGCATCAGCATAGTCATCCGCAGTATGGACATCCACATTTTCAACACTGCTAGCCTTACACGTAGCAACAGTCTCACCAACACGCCTATCAGAGACCACATTCACATCAATATCCTGTTACTTGTTCACAACCTTATAAATACCAGCAGCAACAACAATCTTCTTTCACACCACAGAGGTCTCCTCAGCCTTACACAACACAACAACACACTCCTAGGTAGGAGAGAGTAGACAAACAGGGACACCACACTGAGTTTGAGATATCTTCACAAGCCCTGACACTGAATCAGATCATGGACATGTTGAGCATGCTCCAGATAACACATAGGACAGAGATGGAACGGGTTAACCATCACCTAGATGAGTTAGCCGTGCACAAGAAAACTCTCCCAGCCCAGCCTTAGATGAACCTGAACAACAAGAGGAAGTATTCAAACATGTAGACACCACCACATGTACGGTCTTTTTTCCTGAATTTTTATCTAACTTCATTTGTCTCAGGAGCGGTAGATCAACACAAGCACCTAATGATATGTCCAAAAATAGTCATCAGTCATGTGTTCCACACAAGGCGGGAGCACAGTCATCGAGGTAAACGACGAAAACCTTAGATTTAATCAGCAATTAACCCATAATATACATACATCAATAAATAACAAAAATGTGGAATTAAGTGTTATTTTTCTCTACCATAAAATACATAGCAAGCAAGCATGTAGAGGTCGAACAACAAAGAGCAAAATTGTAGCCTAAGGTTATTCATGTACAACCAAGTCATTCATTTATATAGATCTTTTTGTGGGTTTTTAATTTTGCATTGTTTTTATATTATTTTTTGTTTTATATTTTTGTATTTGATTTATAATTTTATAATTTCTTTATATATATATATTTTGTTTTTATACTAATTTTCTTTTATAGAAAAAATATACCATATATGAGGATTTATATATACAGTATTTAATAGTATATTTATAAATACTAATAACTATAGATAGAATGCAAATAATAAATTGTTTTTGGGTTTTTAATATTTTTATAATGTTTTTGTAATTTTAAAGGAATTTTTGCTAATTTTTATGCATTTTTAAAGTAAAAATATCCCTAATAAAGGATTAATTAAAATACCCGAAATTGATTTGGATTTTCAAAATAGTAAATAAGTCCCAAAATAATCCAAATCACTTTCAATATATAAATATTTATATAAATAAAATTAAAAAACATAAAAAGACATTTTTGGATTTTTTAAGATTTTTTAGATTTTTATAAAAGATTTTTTTTCGATTTTTAAGCTTTATGTTTTTCCATTTTAAGTGATTTTTGGTCTTAATTAAAATAGGATCAAAAGACTATATGTATTTTTTTGGAATTTTTAATGACATTTTGATATTTTTTGGTATTTTATAATCTAAACATGGAATAAATAGGGACCTTTTCATTTTTAATAATTAAATAAAATGCTAAAAAATACAAATAAAAATATGGCCATTAAAATACAAGGAAAAATGCATTTATCACTATTTTTTCATATTTTTAGGAGCACAATAGGTATTTTTAATAAATGGATAAAAACCTATAAAATATTTGTCCTAGCAAGGGCAAAAATACAAATAAAATAAACATATGGGGCACAGGTGCAAATTTTCCAACATAATAAAACCTTTATTTAATTTTTATGAATTATTTTACAATATACAAAAAGCATAAAAGTATACATGCAAAATGCCTAGCTCACGTGGGACGACATGTGAGCTGAGCTAGACAAGACCGAAATGTAAATTCAGAAAGCATATGGGCCTATTTGCAAAATATCCATTTATTTATGACACTATATTTTGTTTATAGAATTAAATAATAAATATAGAAAAAGGTGGGGCTGGATATGCAATTTACCCCAAATAGGCACGGATCGGACGACTGGGCTGATTTCACTTAACACGTGGCGACGCCCGGTTGCGCGATGATGCTTCGCGGATGCACGACATAGATTAAATCGACGGGGTTGATCTGATGATGCAGACGCGACATGATCCAACAGCTTATGATTGACTTGGAGCGGCTGGAGAGTCCAACGATAGCGAGAAGGTAAGGACGAACATGGCACGAACTCACCTGGGGCGAGTTTCAATCTGCTCGCTAGAACACCTCCGGCCACCTGGAAGTCTTGGACTTGGGGAAAAATGAAGCTGGGGCTCCTCCGCGTCAGGTGCATACTTCAGGAGGTACGTTGGAGCTCAGATGGCATTAGATGAGCTCGGTGAAGTTCGGAGCTCTAGGTACCCCGGTTCTTCAGCAAAATCACCTCGAATGAGGCTTTTACACGCATGCTCCTACAGGGATAACACGAGTACGAAAAAAGGAAGGTGTGATGAAACCCAGTTTCATGGTTCTAATTCACGGTTATTAACCCCCTTGCTTAAATAAAGGTCAATAAAAATCAGATTAATCCTTGTAATTATCTGACCCCTTGAAGAAATTAAAAATACAAAAATATAGCAAAATTAAAAATCATTGTGTTTTTAAGCCTTTAAAAACACTCTCAGAAATATTTCTACCTTTGTTGGACCTCTTCTCTATTTTGTATCAACATAAAACTTGTAGATATCATCGAGATCTACAACTTTCATGTTTTAAGTTTTTCCAAATTTGGACTCCTTCTCCTTCTTATTCCTGATTCTTCTTCGGAATAATATGATTGGGCCACGTGGCACCTTCTGGTTGCACCACGCGACCCATCTATTCATGCGCTACTCGCCCTCCTCTCGTTGTCTTCTGATTACTTCTCTCCCTCTAGATCTCACCATCCAATCCCGCACCATTTTCCAGCCCTCCAATTAATTCTTCCACTACATCTCAACCGCTCGTCTCCGCCTTCATCTCATAGCACCACCTACCGGCTGCCGCCTTCTGTGCTGCTCGATCGTCTCCAGATGCGTCCATCTCTATCGTTCATTCTTGCTTTGACTATCACTGTTCGATCCAAGCCCATACTCCATCCTCGCCGTTCATCCCCGCATTTTTCTCCTCATGACACATGGCATCCTGTGCGCCTTTCGATCCGCCCACTAACGATCTAATCTGGGCCTCTCGTTAGCGCCTGCCTCGTAGTTGTTGGATCGCATGATCCAACGACCATGTGATCATCTTCTACCTCCCGCTCCTCCCTTGCCCACGTCGCCTACCTCGTACTCCCATCAACCCCTTTCCATTACCCCCACCTTCTCAATCATACTCACCATCCTCCGACTACCCCACGATGGAGCCTTGACGTCCACCATCCTCGCGGGAGTCCACACCCTCCATAACTCCCTCCCCCTCGCTCCATAATTTCCACGCAAGTCACATCACCGTGACATCAGAGCCACCACTTCCATCGTTAAATACGCTGGCTCCACCCCGTATACACCATGTCCACCTTTACAAGGGGCAAGGCCTAGCCCTCCTCCATCTCCCCGTGACAGGAAGAGGTGCGATGATCGAGCGAAGACGACCTCCTGCCCCTGGTGAGACCCACCACCTTCACAGCTGCATCATGTGGCTCAGCCCCGCTTGAGCTGCTCCACGTCACTGGGGGAGTTCAACGATGACCCGAGGTTTACATAGAACCTCAAGCCCAAGGCCCGCTCCGCCATTATCTCAGGTAAGTTCCTCTATGATTCTCCCTTGTATATTCTTCGATATTCTCTTAATTAATTAGATCCTTCCTCGCACTATCATCGTTCATTAATCATCCCTTTAGCTCCTTCACACATCCATCATCCACGCGCCCCATTCCGATCACCCTTTCTCCTCCTCACAACCTCAATCCACACCGAACCCCCTCTCCAGGCTCGCCGGAGAAGGCGACCGACCGCTTCATTCTCCACCCCATCACGACCCTCTGTCTCATTCCACCTCACACCCATAATGTACACCGCACACTTTGTCTACGATATTAACCCTGCAGGTACTTCACACTTCAATAACCGGAGTATTGTCGGAGATGGACTTGCGTAGCTCCGCCTCCTGCATCCAGACTTGGTTGTCCTCTTCCAGGCTGATCGCCGTTTCCACATGGGCTCCAGTTACCTCGACAACCTTCCAGGGTGTTCTGGGGAGCTTCATTGGGCCTCAGCAAGCGAGGCTGAGCATGGGAGGCCTCACTGGAGATCAGAACCCACCGCCATTGTTGCGACGGAGGAAGGCAACTCAGAAGATACAAGTGATGTTGGATGCACCTCCCCAGTGTTCATCCAATGACCCACACTCGGCCACATCATACCCTCCACAGGCAGCAACAACCGTCCTATCTTCATGATCGGGTGGTTCCTATGAAGCCACATCGACGCCTTCTTCAGCAGCAGCGACCGTCTGATCTTTTGTGATCAGATGATCCTTGGACGTCTACGTATCAAGCACCGAACAGATCCGAGCCTCATCCTCCTAGCCTATAGGCCTAGGTCTATCGAGCTAATGCTGAGCCTTCTCCGAGCTAGAGCCTCGTTGCGAGCCTAGCTGAAGCAAAGATCGAACCTCCTCTGAGCCTGATCTTCCCCCGATCCTAGTGTCCACGTGCTTGTCACGTGCACTCTGGGCAATTTGCATGAAGACTCCTCCAACTTCTCCATATTGCAGGCATGTTCTGATAGCACGTGAGAACCACGCACGCCTCGGGTATTTTACATTCCATCCCTCGTGGGTTTTAATAATTGCAAATATACCCCCGACCGTGTGGTGAATTTACAGGGAATGCCTCACACTTATTTTTTTTTGCATTTTAGTTCCTCCCAGGGATTGTTTGCTAGTTATCTTTCATGTTTTCTTGCATTTATGCCCCTGGTTTCATTCGTGCATATCTTAAGCATCCTAACTCCGATTGAGTTGATTTCAGTGGCATTTCGAAGCTTGTTTAATTATCTTTCTAATGGCATCGCTATTGTTCTATTTTGGCTCTTTTTATTTTATAGACTAAATCCAATTATCTAGTACCATTAATTCGATGATTCTCAATGTATTAGATATCTTGCAAATGAAAACAGCTTTACGACTTCTTTCTAAAATTGACCATCTTGTTATTACTCATTGATTCTGTATAAATTGGGCATATTTGTAATGTTTTAATTTTACCTTTCTTTGCATAATAAAAAAATTAAAAAATGCATTGTTGATGTTTATTTATGCATATTGTCTATCTCTATGCATTTATTGGCCTACTATTTGTTAATTCAACACTTAGTTGAAATAATTAGAGAATAAATGATACTAAAGAGGCTCATGTCCCTGAGTTTGACCTTGGGCTTGCCCAAGTAAAATAAAAATCGATCGCTTTGACCTTTAATTGATACATTGTTTCGAAGCGGTTTTTGATTGACTTTATTTTACCCGGCTGCAACGAACACTGCTAATTACATATAATTAGAAGGGTAAATTCAGGGTCCGTCAAATGGCACCATTGTTGGGGACACAACTCATCTTATGTTTTATTTGGATTTTTATTTATTTAATTTAGTGTTCATTTTTAATTCATAGGTCATGTTGTTGTCATGCATCATTAAAATGCTTTTCGATTGATATCTAATATTTGCTTTTGTGGCAGGGGCCCTTGATGTTCAAGGAGGCGAGGAGCATGTGTTCCCCCCCTACGAGGAACCACAGAAGCAATCTTGGAGAAAAATCGAAGGAAAAAAATGTCTGGCATTTTATTTTATTTCATGTAATAATCGTCTTTACAGCGGTCTTCGATCGAAGACTCGCACTTATAAATGAACGACTTATATGTGGCTATGTGGGGTGAAGGATATGGGATAATCCTCAAGCGTATCGCGGAAGCGTGAGCGTCGAATCGAATACGACGAGGAACGACTAGTCGTACTAGTTGTTCTATGCAGCGGAATTTAAAAAATTTCATGCGACGAAACCACATGATCCAAGAACACTTCTCGGATCATTTCGTCTAAACCATAAACAAGTAATAGGATTACCTCTTGAGCGTGGTTGCGATCGAGTCTCTAAATGAAGAGACCTCCTGTCTCAAGTCCGATCTGACGGAGGAGACACTTGCGAGCAAGGGGATGAATCATGTACTTCTCGCAATCCATGTTGATGATCCAAGCGGCAGATCTCCTGATCTCGACATACAAGATCCGACGTCTTCTTCACAAGCGAGGCGCACCGAAGGAGACATAGATCCACGAGCAAACGATCAGGCAACATAACGACGATGTTGCGACGATGGGGACTCTCTCTAGGGCATCCATGGTGGACGGCCATGAGAGAGGATGAGAGAGGGCTGACGTGTAGAGAGAAAGAGAGAGAGAGACTTATGTTCTCTTGTGTGTAAACAAGAGTAAAGGGGTGCCTCTCCTTTTATAATATTTGGGATCCATAAATCTAAATCCATGGACAATACAAATCCAATGGCTCTCATTGATTGTGTTTCTTTTAATGGCTAAGATTTGTGTTGGTAAAAACCAACAACTAATTTAATTTAGATTAAAATATATTGATAAACAATATAAATCAATCCGAAAATTAAATCAACAACATATGGAGATAATGGAAAGGAGAATGCCTCCTTCCATGTATATGGAGTGGACAGCCACCCTTTCCTAATAGGAATTGGTGGCCGTTCCTTCCAACCAATATGGAAGGAGGCTCTCAAATGTAGTCTTCTTAGATTGCATAATTCCATGTATCTCCATATTTACAACAATAATTGTTGTAAATTATTCTACAAAAATAATTCATAATTATTTTGAGAATATTGCAATCTTGCCATTGGCAATTTGTGAATCATATTCACAACCCAAAATAAAATGTAAATTACATTTTCAATTTAATATCCAATGTGAATCTAATTCACATCAACATTTAATTAACAAATGTAAATTACAAATAGCTCTCTCTTATATATTATAAATCACATTTATAATATATATGATTAATATGGATAGTGCTATCCACATTATTCATATCCATGATAATTAAATCACATTTAATCATCTTCGATCTCTATTCTCATGTGCCCAAATAATGTGAGTCACATTCACATTATCTACATCTTAGATAATCAAATGACATTTAATTATCTTAGATAACTCTCTCTATATATATGAATGAAATTCATATTATTCATGATAATTAAATCACATTTAATTATCCATTTTCTCAATGCTCGGATATTTATATCAACAATAAAATTATCCTGAACTCTTTCAAGGATAATGCGCTTTCTCCGCGAATACTTGGAGATAAGGACAGGGCGATTGTATTGTTCCACGTATAGTGATTGGATATTGAGATCACATCCCAAATCCAGATCTCGGGCCTCCCACAGATGCCTGATTAAATCAAGACTGCAAATCTAATCTTCTCATTGCATCTGAATCATATTCAGATTAATGTCCAACATTTGGACTAAGATTATATTACTTCTCTACCCTAGAGGAGTCACTAAAATCCAGACCCATTTCAACACTCCCTACCAATGGAAGCATCATGGTTATACAACCGTTTATGATCACATCACCCTCAGGTATTCCCAATAACTGTACATCCTGTATATTGGAAGATCCAGAATAATCTCGTAGTATAAGATCAATTTTACACTGTCTACTTCAGGGATTTATCATTAAGTTTCTTATTCGATCATTGGGAGTTGGTATCGATCATATTCTTTCCAAAAGCACATATCATACCTAGGTGTTGATCATATACTTTCCAAAAGTATATATCAAACCTACAAATCCAGTCAAGCTTCCAAAGCGAGACGACCGTGCACAGAATTTGATCTTCCCAATATCTCATGAGTGAGCTCATGTCTTCCGATTTAGTAATGAACCTCTATGATCCCTTTGAGAGATCATATAACTCATATGCCCTTGCATGCACAACAGCACGCCAGCGTATAGACCTTGATTAGGTCATCAACCTATCGGTCTGCCAAATGCACATACTCAGACATATAGTAACACATCTGTCTCTGATAAGAGGATGCGTGCCTATATCATGACAATATATGATATAGGACTTTGGTTATCTCGATCTCGTTAAGTCAACTCTTTGACCTAACTTATCTAACACCTCCAAATCTCTATTCCTATGCAGAGGACCTGCATCAAGAGGTCGGTCAGATATCAGCCTAACTGAGAAAGGATTGCCATCTCCTACTCAGGCTGGAGATCATCTCTTAACAATCATTTGATGGTGCTTGATGAGTCCTCAATCTAACTCTTTGGATGTTCGTCCAAGCACCAGCCTCTATGATTCAATATTTGAATCAACAGCTGTATGATCATCAAGATGGCCATGGTACATAACCCTAATTGTACTAAGGGACCTAGTATGCAAATTATGTATTCTTCATTTCAGATTAGGGAATGATATTCGCAATAACATTTATTGCATAATGGCTCGCCGTGGGCTCGCATGTCCAACAATCTCCCACTAGCCCAAAGAGCCATTAATGGGCTAATCATTTAAACCCACACTCATGTGACAATCATAGGCTATTTAGAAAATATCTAGGTAAGTTGATCAGTCACTCTGTTCCCAAGAGACTACGCTAAGTCCTTTTACGGCACTTGTATATCCCTAGTAACGGTACTCGCATCTAATGCGAATGTTGCATCTTATGCAACCAATACTCAATATAGTCAAAGAAGTTATAGTGTCCTTGATACTACTACTCAACAATTATTATAACCAGTATTACCATAATCCTTATCAGAATACCCTTATTCCTGGAGATCTCTATCTCCTAAGGTATCAGTAGTTAAGACCTTTTAGATCACTATCTATAAAGTCTTAATTTCTTGAAGATAAGACTTTGAGATCACTATCTCAAAAGTTTTGCCTTCTATGAAGATATCGTTATTACCGCAATCAAGTGTTTTATCACCATAGCAGGATTAGTAACACTTTACTACTCCTACTGCATGGTAGACATCTGGCTTTTATACATATCTAGCACACACCCGGCTTCTTGGAACTGATGCACAAGGGCAAGCAGTTTGCATTCACATCCTCAACTCTTTGAGGTGCTATCCCTTTAGATAGGTCAGTACCATATCTTTGAGGAAAAGAAGCCTTTCTTGGAATTTTCCAGAAAATGGAAATGTCCAAGGTGTACTATTAGTGTGACTGTCCCAATACCCTCTTCTCTTTGCTTCTGAACAACTTCAGAACTAAGATCTAAGAGGTATCCTTGAGATCATATCTTGAGGTATTGAACAACCAGATTATAAAACACTTATTATTATCATCCTTATATCATTCTAAATGATTAGAATATTATCTACATTTAGCATGATGAACACAATGGCACTCCCACTAAGCTTCGCATGGTTCATCAAGATTTTATCTGAAATCATAACATTTATAATTTCATCAAATCTTATATTGCAACTACAAGAAGCTTATTTGGGTCCAAAGATGAAGTTCTTTAGCATGCACACCTTGCTTTCCTCAACCATGAAGCCCTGGGGCTACTTCATATGAATATCCTCAGAGACGTATTCATAGAGGAATGCAATCTTGACTCACATCATAAAGATGTCATAGTCAAGTTGTGTATCTATAGTTAGCAATATTCTGATGGGTTTAAGCAAGGTCACTGGAGAGCAAGTCTCATCGCAAGTGATGTCTTCTCTTCGGTGTGTAGCTCATGGCTACGAACCGTGCTTTGAAGGTCTCTACCTTCTCATCAGGTTCCCTCTTTATCTTGAAGATCCATTTACACCATAATGGGTCTTACCCATATAATTGGATCCTCGAGGGTCTATATACAACATTTGTATATGAAGTCTACTTTAGACTTTATTGCTAACATCCATCTTTCCATGATATGATCTTCAGAAGCATCATCACATGAAGTCAAATCATTGTCAGATTCAACTGACACATAGAATCCATCCTCAAACTTATTTGAAGAGGTATTAATGTTTCATCTTTAATTCTCTATTTAGTTTCCAATTTCAGGAGCCACATTATCTTCTCAAGGTTAAATGAGTTCCTTTACTTCATTTTCATCTTGATTCTCAAGAGAGTCATCCTCTAAGAATCACATTCTCAGAGATGAGATTCTTTAAGAATCTCAAGGTCATAAAGTAGGTATCCAATACCATCCTTTATTTTCCTAATGAAAGCGCACTCTCTGGTGCTAGATTCCAGCTTTCTAGCATGGAACCTTGTAAGGATATATAATGTAGTCTCTACCACATATATATACCTAGAAACTAAGAGATAATTATGCTAAGATTAATCATTGATGAAATCATGTCACACATGATCAATTGTATCTCCCTACAACTCTATTGAGTTAAGGTTCATTACGAGGATTGAGATAGGAATGATATTCACATCTCCATAAGGTATTCCTTGAATTCATCTAATAGGTACAAGCTACCTTGGTTAGATCAAATTCATTTCATCTTCCTTCAAACTTTGGTTCTAAACCAAAATTGTGAAATCTTTGAACATTTTCAAAGGTTTCTTAGGTGAAGAGAAGAAATCTCATATCATACATAATCATAAATAGATATCACATATCCATAATGTTTACTATGATATAGATGATTCACACACATCAATATGTATGAGATCCTGAATACCTTCACATCTTACACCTTTCCCAAAGAAGGGTGTATTGGACATTTTACTTTGAATACAATATTCATAAGTATGCAAGTTTTGAAATTTTAGACATTCTAAAGTTTCATCTCTTACTTGTCCATTGATCTCATCAACAGACATATGTCCAAAACATGATGCCAGATCATTGTCAAATGATCTTCATCCTCCTATTGATCTTTAAAAGTTTAATTTTCAGTATTAGAAATCTTAATGAACCATTCATTAATTTTCTAATTTAGCGGAGTCCACTAGATGTTAGATTACTATCTGAAGTATATCCATCATAACTCTCTATGAAAGGTTTATTCCAGAATTCATGTTTATTTCCAACATTTAGAAATAAACTGTGAGTGTATTCTAATATCCAGGTCACAGAGACATTCTCTAAGACTAAGGGCTCCCACTTAAAATATGAAGTCTATTGATCCAATAGGGGTTGTTGCAACAATTGCATTAACATCCATGTGGATGACTATTAAAATTTAAGATCAAATTTCTAATATTCTAATACATATGCAACCAATTGCAAGTGTCATTAGAAGATTGAGATACAATTATTAGACTTTATCTTATCAAATAAGTAAGTCAATTTCAATGATTATATGTAGATTATTTTGATGTACTATCCGATTCCTTCTCTAAGTATTCTAGATAGATTTGATAGTCATACTATCAACACATAAACTTATTGCAGTATTGGCATACATCCAACTCTTTGGATGTCATATGGAAGTCACATATGTACAATCAACTCTTTGACTATACTTCTTACTTGGGTCCAACCCATGCTTCCACTGCGCTCCCTTTATCTATAAGCAATCATTGCTCAAGACAAAGGATCTCTTATGTTGAAGTCAAAAATTTCAATATAAGAGTATTTCAACATTTATACATGCTTCATTAAATTCATACAATATGAATATTATGAAGCTTCATGAATGACTAGAGTATAGATAGTAGAATGATGACACTCATCGTATCTACATCCATTTAAACTCTTAAAACTTAGGTTCAGGTAGGTACTCAAACAATTTGAATACATCATCTCCTATAGAGCCACCATTCTGCATAATGCAGAGAACCATGTCATTCATGATATATGTCGAGAGCACATATGTATGCCAGAATATCTTCTTAGATTTTATAAGTATTATTTGATAATTATGATCATTATCGACATGTCACTTCAAAAGTACATTCGATGAGATCAAGACTTATAGAGACATACAAACCCTAGGGTTTTAGTCCTATTGTCTATTTAATTATCATTCCTCATTATTATGAGGAAACTTGTATATTGCAACCACATACATTATGTGTCCAATTGCAAATACAATATCTGGATCATGGGTCCAATCCATGATATTCTACTGGTTATTATTGAGTATAACATTGAGTGGGATTAAAGAAGGATTATCTGAAATAAGAAATTTGCATAACATATATAAATATATAATTTACTTTGATTTAGAAATTTTTATATCAAAGTTATCTTGCCTTGTCAATACTGAAAGTTCATTCCCTTAATCACTTTCAATGTAAGAGATATACTTACCATTATATCTCAAGCAAGATCTGGGATCTCCTTCCTTATCTTTGTTACATCCCAATAATATGAGAACTTGTAACTCCGATAAAAAGAAGCGGGAACACATTCTGCCTTGCAAGTCCAACTTGCATATCCCAATTCGGTCTTTAACACCTGGGCCCACCACCCCTAAAGTGATGTTGACCCATCATTAATTGAACTAACCGTCAATAGGAATAGTACTCGCTATGCACAATCCAATATCGCCCCAATAATATGCGGATCCGATATTGGGGTCACTACGCATACGACCTTACTCTTTCGAGAAGCAAAGAGCCCGATCCAGATGCGCTTGCATATAGGAGCTATCACTTCGGACAGGCATCTCCTACATACAATCCCTGGCGATGGAACCCTTCGCCTTGATGGGAGATCATGGATGTCACTTATGTGATCCTCCATATCATATTCAAATTCTAATTAATTATCATGAATCATATTCACATAATTAATTCTTCCAAGGAAAATAATAAATCTATTATAATATAGTGTTTTTAATTGGATATAATTAACTTAATCATATTAAATTAATTATCAATCCAATTCAATCAGCAAACTTGATTTTACTTGAATATATGGTATTATCTCAAAGTACGTATTAGTTTGAATTTTAATAATTAGAAAATACACCATGATCTCTCAGGCATCATTCATTCCCTACCCATTGTCATGGCCAGTACCGGCGGGAGTGGGACGGACCGCAATCGGTGCGACCTGCTACCCCGGCGATCCCCGACTAGACACCATATCCGCCTCGAGAAAAAATAATGCCGGGCCAATCACTTTGTACTTGAGATGATCATCGGTTCTTCAATCGAAATTATATCATATAGTAGTAATCAAAACAATTTTGATTATAAGGAAATTTGCTAACCAAATTCCCAATCCTATTCAAGCAAGGAGTTTGATGATTGTGTTTTCAATTACGATCTAGATCAAATCTAATCAATTTATTGGTTGAGGCCAAGTCAATTAAGGAAATAATCATCATTCAATATTTCTCAAATATTTTCCATAATAATTTCATGAAATTAACAATTAATTTCACTATTTAACAATCACATGGTTCTTGATTATGACTGTAATTTCAGCAGTGACTCCTACTTACTAAAATTAACATATCTCAATCAATTTAAATCTAAAATAGACAAAATCAATTTTCAAAGATTTCTTATTTGACTTAGGACAGAACCTAAGTGATATTTCACGCATTTCGAGGCGAATCAAAACAGTAATTAACTCATTAATCATGTTAAGATTCGCAGTCCCCGCAACAATGAATACATGTTCATTAAAACAACCATATCTCTAGCAAACGGAATCCAAATTACATAAACTCAGATCCTATGATTTCCTTATTTAATGGGGAATAAAATAAAAGGTTTATTTTCGTGTTTAAATAATTTAAACAGGGCCGAAAATAATCACTAAACATATATGCGAAAATGAAATGCGATAAAACTTTCGCAGCCCTAACGAACCCAAGTCGCCTTCAGTTTTATGGATCGTATCCAAAACCTTCAACCTGGCTCTGATACCACTTGAAGGATATGGAATAATCCTCAAGCGCATCACGGAAGCATGAGCATCGTATCGAATACGACGAGGAACGACTAGTCGCACTAGTTGTTCTATGCAGCAGAAATTAGAAAATTTTCATGCGAAAAAACCACATGATCTGAGAACACTTCTCGGATCGTTTCGTCTAAACCACAAACAAGTAATAGGATTACCTCTTGAAGAGTGGTTGCGATCGAGTCTCTAAACGAAGAGACCTCCTGTCTCAAGTCCGATCCGACGGAAGAGACGCTTGCGAGCGTGGGGATGAATCGCGTGCTTCTCGCAATCCATGTTGATGATCCAAGCGGCAGATCTTCTGATCTTGACACACGAGATCCGACGTCTTCTTCACGAGCGAGGCACACCGAAGGAGATAGAGATCCACGAGCAAACGATCGGGCAGCATAACGACGATGCTACGACGATGGAGACTCTCTCTAGGGCATCCATGGTGGACGACCATGAGAGAGGATGAGAGAGGGCTGGCGTGTAGAGAGAGAGAGATTTATGTTCTCTTGTGTGTAAATAAGAGCAAAGGGGTGCCTCTCCTTTTATAATATTTTGGAATCCATGGATCTCAATCCATGGATAACACAAATCCAATGGCTCTCTTTGATTGTGTTTCTTTTAATGGCTAAGATTTGTGTTGATAAAAACCAACAACAATTAATTTAATTTAGATTAAAATATATTGATAAATCAATATAAATCAATCCCAAAATTAAATCAACAACATATGGAGATAATGGAAAGAAGAATGCCTCCTTCCATGTATATGGAGTGGACGACCACCCTTTCCTAATAGGAATTGGTGGACGTCCCTTCCAGTCAATATGAAGGAGGCTCTCTAATGTAATCTTCTTAGATTACATAATTCCATATATCTTCAATTTTACAACAACAATTATTGTAAATTAGTCTGCAAAAATAATTCATAATTATTTTGAGAATATTGTAATCTTTCCATTGGAAATTTGTGATTCATATTCAAAACCCAAAATAAAATGTAAATTATATTTTTAATTTAATATCTAATGTGAATTTAATTCACATCAACAGTTAATTAACAAATGTAAATTACAAATAGCTCTCTCTTATATATTATAAATCACATTTATAAAATATATGTTTAATATGGATAGTGCTATCCACATTATTCATATCTATGATAATTAAATCACATTTAATCATCTTGGATCTCTATTCTCATGTGCCCAAAAAATGTGAATCGCATTCACATTATCTACATCTTTGATAATCAAATCACATTTACTTATCTTAGATAGCTATATATATATGAATCAAATTCATATTATTCATGATAATTAAATCACATTTAATTATCCATTTTCTCAATGCTCGGATATTTATATCAACAACGAAATTATCCTGAACTCTTTCAAGGATAATGCGCTTTCTCCGCAAATACTTAGAGATAAGGACATGGAGATTGTATTGTTCCACATATAGTGACTTGGATATTGAGATCAAATCTTAAATCCAGATCTCGGACCTCCCATAGATGCTTGATTAAATCAAGACTGCAAATCTAATCTTCTCATTGCATCTGAATCATATTCAGATTAATGTCCAACATTTGGACTAAGATTAGATTACTTCTCTACTGAGAGGAGTCACTAAAATCCAGACTCGTTTCATCACTCCCTAGGAATGGAAGCGTCATGGTTATACAACTGTTTATGATCACATCACCCTCAGGTATTCCCAATACTTGTACATCCTGCATACTGGAAGATCCACAATAATCCCAAAGTACAAGATCAATTTTACACTATCTACTTCAAGGATTTATCATTAAGTTTCTCATTCGATCATTGGGAGTTAGTATCGATCATATACTTTCCAAAAGCATATATCATACCTAGGTGTTGATCATATACTTTCCAAAATTATATATCAAACCTACAAATTCAGTCAAGCTTCCAAAGCGAGACGACCGTGCATGGACTTTGATCTTCCCAATATCTCATGAGTGAGCTCATGTCTTCCGGTTCAGTAATGAACCTGCATGATCCCTTTGAGAGATCGTATTACTCACATGCCCTTGCATGCACACTAACGTGACGGTATATAGACCTTGATTAGGTCATCAACCTATTGGTTTGCCAAATGTACATACTCAGACATATAGTAACACATCTGTCTCCGGTCAGAGGATGCGTGTCTATATCATGACATCATATTATATAGGACTTTGGTTATCTCGATCTCGTTAAGTCAACTCTTTGACCTAACTAATCTGACACTTCCAAATCTCTATTCCTATGCAGAGGACCTGCATCAAGAGGTTGGTCAGATATCAACCTAACTGAGAAAGGATTGCCATCTCCTACTCGGGCTGGAGGTCATCTCTTAATAATCATTTGATGGTGCTTGATGAGTCCTCAATCTAACTCTTTAGATGTTCGTCCAAGCACCAGCCTCTATGATTTAATATTTGAATCAACAGATGTATGATCATCAAGATGGCCATGGTACATAATCCTAATTGTACTAAGGGACCTATAATGCAAATTATGTATTCTTTATTTCAGATTAGGGAATGATATTCGCAATAACATTTATTGCATAATGGCTCGCCGTGGGCTCGCATGTCCAACATGGGGATCACCCCACTTGAGTGTCGACCTAGGACCAGGCACATGGCTCGTCGAGCTGTTTTCACATTCTCTATTTTATGTGTTTGATCGTAGGAAGGACACAATTAATTAAGACGCACATAAACATCGCTTCACCTAGCCAAAATTAAAAAATATTCTTTCCCGCTAATAGAAGCATGTTAGGTACGATTTTCTTATCGACTTGCATACATATGAGTTTGGTTTTAAAATCAGTCAGAGTTTTCACGAATTTTTGCTCAAGGCACTGCATGTTTTCACGCTTAGTCTAGATCATGATTTTTATTGACTCCATGGATTTTTCTCGATCTCCCTTCTTGGCTTGATCACCTAGGTTAATGGAAAATAGAAATGAGCGGTAGACGATGATTGCTTGATTTATGTGCTCATCTTTAATCACTGATAACCTTAAGCAAATAAATTGGGACTGATAATTGCAGGGGAGCCCACCTCAGGTTATTTCTTACCTTGATACTTAAGTTATTTCTAACCTAAGTATAGGGGAGCCTACCTCAGTTCCAGTATATTTTCTATTCTTAAATGGACCTATGGCATTGTATCATCTAGTGCTATGAGGACATATCAAAGTTTAAGTATAGGGGGGTATACCGTTGATGAATCCATGATTCATTAACATTTCTGTTGGATTTTGTCTTAAAACCCTTAACAAGTACATGTAAATATGCATTAATTCTCATCTTTTATCAAAACATCATTCATGAATAAAAATGCACTTTTAAGCATCAAAACATGTAAATAAATAAAAGGGTAAAAAATAAAAGGAAAGAAAAGAAGGCAGATTGTAAGTATGTATATATGTAGAATATGACTTATAGATATAAATATAGCTGCATGATATATTTATATAACCTAACCTCCGAGACCAAGTTAACATGGATTGGTCAACAAACCAATAGGTAGGGGGAGATAAGGAAAGAAAACCATAAAAATAAATTAAGATACACTTTACACACTTTCCACTATTTATCAAATAAATGCCAAAACTTCATTGATTTTTAATTAATTCATATATATATATATATATTACTAATTCTTTTTCTAATTATTTAAAAATATAAAAATAAGTTATAAATATTATCCTGTATATATGCCAAGAAATCCTACTTTTAAATTGCAAAAATCTCAACTTCCGAACATCATAACTTCCTCATACGAACTCCAATTTCACTCTACTCACCTTTAAAGTTCATAAAATAATATTCTCTAATTAATAGAGATTCAGAGTCCGTTTGCAAAAAGTCAGTTTTGGGACCTAATGACAAAGGGGTTTCTGGGCTATTTATTTTGATTAGAACCCATTATTTACACTTTTATTGATTTTATAATTTCTAATTATTTTCATGATATTGTATTTTTTTTTGATTTATTTCAGAATTTTTGAAGCTTATTTATTATTTTAATAAAATCCAAAACCCTAATTTATAGATAAAATTGAACTAGTTAACCTCTACCTGTATTTATTAATATATCTAAATTAATTTATTAAAATCCCTAAAAATTCATATAGACTTTATTTATTATTCTAATAATTAAGAAAATACAAAATTAATATTTAATTATCTATTTATTGAAGTAAAAATCCAAAACCTTTTATTTATACCTATTTATTAATATAATAATTATATTTCGAATAATATTTATTATTTATAAAAGTAATTATACTATAATTTAGATAATTTAATCATTTACATTTCTTGTTTTTATACCTATTTAAAATAACATGATTTGATAATTATTATATAATTTATAATCTATTTAATCATCTGGCTAACAAGGTTCTGACACGTATCAGCACCTGGTTCTTCTTCAAGAACCCAGGTCATTGGAACTTTGTTCCAACGCGCCCTCTTCATCAATTTTTCCAGTTCGATTCCTAACGTCTTCGATCGATCTCATCCCTTCATCCTCTTCTCCTAACCTCCCTAACACATGCCCATCCTTGGATTAACCTTGAAGCCCAAGCAATTCTTCTATAAATATATATGAGCTTGACACCATTACAACTAACTCTCCCCTAACTGATTCTTCTCCAGAAACATCAGCCGACCACCCAACTTCTTCCCACGATTCCGACAAACCAGGGAGGTGACAACTCCTCGTCTTTAGTCCGTGTGGAAGAAGGGAGATCAGAGGAGTCATTCCAAGGTGCAGCGCCACCTTGCATCGCCGCCTCGAGCAGGTGGAGCTCCAAGAAGACGACCTGTCGAGCGAATACCTGGAAGTCATATACTTCCAATTCCCATGTACATTCTTCATCCTTTTCATTTTTTTATTTCTCGATTCATGTGCCAATATTAGCGTAGATAATCTTGTAATTGGCAAGCTTAATCATCCTTCTTAGACGCACATCTAATCTCAATTCCAATTCATTTCAAATTCAAACCAATTTGCATTCCACTTTTTGACACCATTCATGCATTTCTTCACTAGTTCTGGAAACACCATTTTTGATCTTGCAAATTGTAACCCTTTGGCCGATTTCTTCACAAATCGAGCGTATACTATCATTCCTTGTAGGATTAGGTTGTATCTGGAGCAAATGCAAGTCATTTGGAGCTCTTAACCTTCACGCAAATCCCATTAAAAGAAGTCGCAACAACTCGACATCAACCTCCAGGACAGTCAACCGGCCACCTTCATCAATAATTTCTTGCCGATAGAGAACATCTCTGATCAAGCACCACTGCGGGCGAGCTCGAGGGGTGGAGGAGCTACCTCTCTGGCCCCGCCGGAGGCCCAAGACCCTCTCCAGCTGCTGGTGAAAATTCAGAGAAGGAAGCCCCTTGTCCAGCTGCGTCAAGAGCATGCAGACCTTCAAGAACGCCATACTCTACAGGTGTGCGCCACGTGTTAGGATCATGCAGCTCAGATCGCCCTGCATCTTCTATCTAGGCCGTCGCTGCGAAGGGGTGTGAAAATTGCAACATAAACCCAGCCAGTTTCGAAGAATTACATGCCGCCTCTAGAAGTTTCCAGAATTGCTATTAGGTCCCTACACGAGGACCTAACTATAATAAAACATATTTTTCTTGCATTTTTAGTCCCTCCAAGGACTGTTTTGTAATAGAAACAAAGTATTTTTCTTGCATTTAGGCCCTTGGCTTGTAAGGGTCTTTTGGACCTCGTATTTTTCTCATTTCCCGCGAATTTTCTAGGGTAGCTTGATAACTACCCAAGGGACTTTTCGAGTATTTTTCCCCAATTTTTCGTTGCTTTCTTGTGTGGTTTTGATTTTTCCTTCTCGAGTTTGTTTTCAACCAAATTTGTTTCAATTTCTTTCATTGTAAATTCAAGAATAAAAAGAGAATTTTTGTTGGAATTTATTCCTTGTCAAGAACCATAGTTTGAACATTCTGCTTCCTTGTGTTCGACCCAAGCACACTTACCTGGATAAATAAATAGTGTAAGGTTTAAATAGGAGAGAAACTGATTAATCCACTTCACCTTCTCTCTCTCTCTCTCTCCAATTTTAACTGATTTTTATTTGATATAAAATTCAGATCTCTTTGCAGTTCTCTACACCGACAACACATTTTTCTATAATCACAATCTCGTTAACCGAGTTTTCACTATCAAAATGGCACTGTTGCTGGGGAAGCGTTGTTTTTACAATGGTTTTTGAACCGATTTTTCTCTCTATTATTCTTGATTTTACAAATTTTCTTTTGATTCTCAATTTACGGTTTTTTATTCTTCTTCGGTTTTTACGATTTTTCATGTGTCCTTTTAATTTTTATTTACGGCTTTTTGTGTGTTTTGTGTTTCTTAACTAATTCTTGCAGTGCCTGCAGGTTCAGCCGGCTTTCTCCAAAGCCGCAAAACAGTAGAAAGTGCAGAGACCGAGGTTCTCAGTTGCAGAGGACAGGAATAGTTAAGACTTGTGTTGTATTTTCTTTTATTCTTGTAAAAAAAGAAAAGGATACTTGCCCGTGTTTTTGTTTTTGTAGAAAGGGGCCACCTAAGGGCATCCCGACTTGTACCTCCCCTCACATTTTTCTCGAGGTCTGATTCACCGAGTGCCGTGCATTCTGGGGATCAGGGCACCCACCGCATTTTTCTCTCGCATCATTGATTTTTCGTGGTTTTTCTCGAGGCTAGGTGCTTGCTTAGGATTTTCGTTTTTATTCTATCTGATTGCGCTTTCATAGTTAGTCTTAGGACTTGCAACCTAGGTACTTGATTTTAAGACTTTTATAAAAAATAATAAAGACACTCGGTAGACATTTGCCTGAAAAAACCCAAAAAATATAAAACCCCAAAAATAAAATCGGGACTGCTAATGTATCTGATCTAAAATAAATGTAAGATTCAATTGATTTGGGAGAGTAATCCCCGCACATTTCTTCTCAGAGTGCGCAAGTGAGAGACGACTCGTAAGGTTAGAACCAAAAGCCCGTATTTCTTATGAAATACTACTTAGTCTATACTCCTAATCACCACTTTTCAGTGGGTACGCTCGGGTAGCCGGAAATAGTCCGGGTTTACTTAGGAGAGTGGGGCGTTTAGAGGACACTGCGTAAGGCTCCTCCTCAAGTAATACGGGTAGTGTACTTACCCCCATACTGGCTGAGAGCAAGTGGTTTTCTGTAAAGACTCGGGATAGTGTTTCGAGGAAACATCGGGCACCTATCAGCTTGCGTTAACTGAGATTATACTTGTTTGCTAATACAACCCTAAAAATGACAAGATAAATGACCGAACTCTTACGGTCATCATCGGATTGTGTTGGTGAAAATGGGGTTTGCTTTATGTTTGCTTGTGGGACGTGAGTTACCGCAGCTTTACGTGTTTCCATCTTAATTGAATAGTAAATTGTGCCCTCCCGATCATTCTCTAGACATCGAAGATGATGACTCGATGGTTTTTTTGCTCAGACTCCGTGAGCTCTCGACTGTCCACCGTCCGTCGTACATCTTCACAAGCTTGGGATGACCCTCTTCCTGAGCTAGTTCCATCTGATCTCGAGGAGAGTCAGACCTAGACTCCCTCGCCTCTCGGCCAGTCTATTGAGGAAGACCCTTGTCTTAATACATCATCGATATCTCCAGTTGATTTTTTGCTGAGTTCTTACAATATATTTTCTTTCACAGCAGATTTGAAACACATGGCTCGTGGCAAAGGACTAGTAGAGGAGAGGCCAGCAGCTGAGGAGCACCATGATGGAAGACCAGATCCAGCCACAGATATAACGACAGGAATTCTCGACACTTTACAACACATGAATTTGCAGATCCGAGAATAGTTTAGAACTCAGACTGAGTTGCGGGCTGAGATAACCGTGCTTCGACCAGGAGTCGGGAACCCTTTACTGCATGTAGTGGTTCCCACCACTTTACGAGATGAGTATGACCTGGGCACAAGAACACTCCATCATTGGATTCGGCGGTGCCATACGAATTGAGGCCGTCCTTCATCTCATTGCTTCCCAAGTTTTATGGGAACGCTACAGAGGAGCCGTTTACCTTTCCGCATCTGTTCGAGATGATCTGTGGTATGACTAGCTATCTAGGAGTTACGCAGGAGGCTGTTCACGTCAAAGACTTTCCCTTCACCTTAGAAGATAAGGCACTTTACTGGTTGAGCCATCTAGGAAGGGAAGTTTCTACATGGGACGATTTGAAGTCTACATTCCTAAGTAAGTATTTTCCTCTAGAGAGGACGAACATGATGAGGAGTCAGATCTCCAACTTCACACATCTACCGAATGATTCTTTCCATGATGCATGGGATAGATTCAAAAATCTTACAGAGAGATGCCCGCATCATGAGATACCGATGAAGGTGCTCGTGCAAAACTATTTCGGAGGACTGCATCCGGACATTCAGGGGCTAGTGAGTGCTGCATGTGGCATCATTTATTTGAATAAGGATGCCGAGATAGTCTAGTCCATCTTCGAAGGGATGGCGGAGAACTCGAGAGTCATCGACTCTACTCAGGCATTCCGGAAAGCCTCTCAGTAACCACATTAATGAGAGCATCATAAGGTGTCTAATATTTCAGAGTTTGAATCCAACACCAACATGGGCTTCATTAGTGAGAAATTAACATTGGTGCATGTGATTCAGAAACATGTTCAGGACTTACAACCGCTGTGAGAGTTGGAGAAACTCTCATCTCTACCTCAGCAGTTGAGTGATCTCACGAAGAAGGTTTCAGATCTTTAACTTCAGTACCAACATGCCCAATCTTCTTCGACTGCCCAACCTGCACGGAGGACTCACCCGTCAGATACATTTTGTTTAGAGCGAACCCGAGACTCCACAGATTGATTGGCATGAGAATCAGTCTCATGCCAATACCAGTCAGATCATCGATGCTGCAGATATGGATGTTAAGCCTCAAGCCACTCTTGAGATCAACGGGATTTGGTATACTCCGATTCAGCAACCGAGTGTACCGCATCATCAGCAGCAGCAGTACAACCATCCACAGCATGGACATCCACACTTCCAGCACCGACAGAACTTCACGCAGTAGCAGTCTCACCAGCATACTTATCAGAGACCGCATTCCTATCAGTATCCTGCTAACCATTCACAGTCATATCACTATTAGCAGCAGCAACAGTCTTCCTTAGCACCATAGAGATCTTCCTAGCCTTCCACCTCACAACAATATACACCAAGGCTGGAGAGAATAGAAAGCCAGGGTCACCATACTGAACCTGAGATGTCTTCACAGGCCTAGGCTCTATATTAAATCATGGATATGTTGAGTACGCTCCAAATTACGCACTAGACAAAGATGGAGTAGGTTAACTGTCGTCTAGATGAGTTAACCGTGCCGAAGACCACTCTCCCAGCCCAGCCTTAGATGAATCTGAATAACAAGAGGATGCATCCAGATCAGGTAGACAACACTACAGGTACGGTCTCTTTTCCTGAATTTTTATCTAACTTCATTCATCTCAGGAGCTGTAGATCACCACAAGTACCTGCTGGAATAGAGGAGAGGGCACTTGATGAGGAAAAGGAGCAAATCCATGAGCAGCCAGGTTTTGATGCTGAGGAGGAGAACTAACACATTGATAAGGACCACCATGAAGATCAGAGAGAAGGGAGCGATGCCGAAACAATTGACATGGATACTAATGAGACAGGCGATGATTTCATGCCAGACCATGCAGATACTCCCAACAAAAATATTTCTTCCCCTGTTTTAGAGTGTTTTGTACATAATTATGAAACTCTCAATGTACAAGCTGATTCTGAATGCAATAAAAAGTCTGATTTTCTCATTCCCGATATTGTTCCTTTTCCTGATGCTTTGTTTGAAAGAGGAAAGAAAAATAACAAAAAAAAATGTTGTGACTCCAGAGACTGAAAGACTATTGAAAGATCACATCTTTTTGAAGATTCCACTTCACGATGCCTTGGATCATTTTCCTACACTCAAGAATCAGTTGAGGAACAAATGCACTACACGTAGGAAAAAGCGATCACGAGTTAAGAAGCATATATTAACCAAGGCAACTTCATGTGCGATTCAGAACAAGGTACCCAAGAAGAAGAAAGAATCTGGAGCTCACTATGTCACTTGTCAGATTGAAAACGCTACATTCCATCAAACTCTCTTAGATAATGGTTCCTCGATCAATTTTCTTCCATCCTCTTTGCTTGATAAGCTCAAGATAGGTCCTCTCTACAAATCACGAGCGATACTTCAGTCTGTAGATCGATCTGTGAAGAGACCTAGAGTCGTGTTGAGGAACATTATCGTGGCCGTTCAAGGCTTACAGTTTCCAGTGGACTTTACTATCCTAGACATGACGTGTCCTTACATAGTTACACCTTGCTCCAATCATTCTCAGGAGGCCCTTTTTGCAGACAGCAAGAGCACTCTTTGATTATGATGTTGTGAGAGTATCATTCTGCACAGATAATGGAGAGATACACATTGACATGGAGAGAGGATGTAGCAGTCCCAGATCAGTATTATCATTTACTTCAGAGGACACCAGTCTTCCAGACAATTGCCAGCACATAGATGAGACATAGTTTTCTGATCTTGAGAGCGTTTATTTTGATACCCACGATATCCTACATGAGGATAGGGTAGATCACATGGTACCTAGTTCTTCAGATGATTGTTCACATACAGAGATAGATTTCATATCAGATTCATATGAGCAGTCACTTGCAACAGACATCTCAGTGCCGCATATGGAGAGTACACATATTACAACACGAGAGTCAATTAATTACATTTCACAGATTATACAGTCTATTCAGCGTAGAGAGTCGGATGGTGTGATGCTTACACATATAGACACCTTATGTAGTCCAACTCCAGAGATGCATATTTCAGAAAAGAGAGCTATGCCACGTACAGAGTTCACTTACAGAGGAGGCTCTACCTTTTCAACCAAGGATCAATACACACATAAAAAGCAAAAGATTTAGTATGACCCTGGTTGAAGTAATCTATTTTGTACAGGACTCATGATCATTCTTTCACTTTATCTCGTCCTGTACAAAGACTTTTGGAGCCATTCGATTTTTGGAGATCTACAACACTTGTGTATTCTTCGTATACCACAATCGTCTCCATTTTTGCTCATCTTCTATGCTTAGGATACCCGATCCTACGTATAGGGGGGACTGATTGTTCGTTGATTAGAGTTTTCTATTTTGTTCAGTTACTTTTGCATATCCTTTCTTTTTTACAAATCACTGGTCCCCAATTTTTGTCTACACTCTTTTATATACTTAGGATGCCTTATCCTAAGTATAAGGGGGACCGAGTGATTTTGATGATCTCGTTCTCTTTATTCTTTTATTACTTCATTATATATTCTTTTCACTCAGTCACCTCATTTTTTGCTCTTCCGTTATACTTACGATGATCTGATCGTAAGTATAGGGGGGTTGACTGACTTGTATTCTTTTATTCTTTTTCACCCACTTTTACTTAGCACGAGTTATGTCCTCCTTTTTCTCTTTTGACTCTATGAGGACATATCACAAGCTAATTATAGGGGGTGCGTATATATTGTATATATACTTTTGTACATAACTCGTACTTTTATGTATTTTCTATATCTATAAAATCCATAAAAGTGGGTGAGGGTTAATTCAAAATCCATTTATACATTTATCTATTATTTATAAAATCCTTGTAAATAAGTAAAATATGTCTAAAATATGTATTTAAAAGATTTAAATTAAAATATGTATTTAAATATGTATTTAAAAATCTTTATAATACTTATTTAAAAGCCTATCTATTAAAACATGTGTAAAAATCATTTAATCCTTGTAAAATTCTCTGTAGATAAAATCTGTAAAATACATTAGTATTTAATTCAAATAAAATATATCTTGTAAAATTTGTGTACAAAAACTTGTTAATAAAAATCAGAAAATTCATAAAAAATATATACATAGACCTAAAAATCATAAAAATTACAAAAGCCTTAAAATCCATAAAATAAGTAAAATTCAGAAAATACACTTCACAAAAACATGGTTGCATTTGCATTCACATTTTTCAGAATAAGTTTGATTTCTGGAACTAAGGATTGAGTCTAGTCTAAAGCATGGAGCTTGATCATGGCCTGTAACTTTCATTGTAAGAAGCCTAGTTAGGATCTGGAATTTAGACTCTTAAGATCTTTTGACTTAAAATCTTTGGGTTCCATAAGACCATAATTGGGAAATCAACTCATATGTGCTTAAGTAGACCACTTGGTGTCATCCGTATAACTCTGCACCAGTGAACCAATCTTGGACACATGCACTCTACACTTAGCTCGACTTGCATGGAGTTGCGAAGGGTAGTACATCTTTGTAGTGCATTTCTATCCTTGTCTTTGCAGCATTGACGTCTAAAGACGGGAGAGATTGGGGTTGCGATAGTCGCTTCGGATGAGGGAAGGATCTGCTGACACAATTTTTTCTAAGACCTCAAAAAAGGGACGGAACAAAAGATGCTATATCCGTCGAGGCACAAAGAGATGAATGCAGTGCAAGCAAATTACAAAGCCAAATCAAAGAAGAAGCCACCAAATACAAATACAACCACAATGGTTCAAGCTTCCACAAAAAATGCCTGCACATCTTAGTGGAGACTTAGATACACTGGTTGAGCTTCACAAGGAGATGCGTCTACACTGGTCGCACTCCACTTCTTTTCTCATTCTTCTACTTTATCTTTATATTTGATTGTGGACATAGCACGAACTGACCTCAGCAGGGAATACCTCCCTCCCCGAGGAAAGAGTAGCTTGATGAGGAAGCAATATAAGTGTATAGCTGGGATGGACGGTTTCTTCACTTCTTTAGCAGGAAGAGCTAAATCAATTCACACACTGTACAAATTGACTTCAAGGATGATAGAGTTTGTGATATGAATAAGTGAGTCTGAACTAGCTGATGAAGTGATCTTAAATAAGGATTTGTGGAACTTGAGGACTGTTGAGGATAAAATCCTAATCCTAGTTAAGGCTCCGACAAAATGCTTGTTGCAGGCACGATCGAGCTCTGTCCTTTATCTGTTCTCATGAATTGGTTTAGGAAAACAAATTCATTCTAACTTCCTTTCTTTTTCACTTACTTTTCAAATAAGTGTTTTCTAAGGGACTAGCAAAGTTTAAGTATAGGGGGTTGATGAATCCATGATTCATTAACATTTCTGTTGCATTTTATCTTAAAACCCTTAACAAATACTTGTAAATATGCATTAATTCCCATCTTTTATCAAAATATCATTCATGAATAAAAAATACACTTTTAAGCATCAAAAACATGTAAATAAATAAAAGGATAAAAAATAAAAGAAAAGAAAAGAAGGCAGATTGTAAATATGTATATATGTACAATATGACATATAAATATAAATATAGCTACAAGATATATTTATATAACCTATCCTTCGAGACCAAGTCAGCATGGATTGGTCAACAAACCAATAAGTAGGGGGAGATAAGGAAAGAAAACCATAAAAATAAATTAAGATACACTTCATACATTTTCCACTATTTATAAAAATAAATACCAAAACTTCATTGATTTTTTATTAATTCGTATGTATATATTTTTCACCAAACTCTTTTCCTAATTATTTCTAAAAATGTATATACAAATATAAAAATAAGTTAAAAAAATTATCCTACATATATGCCAAGAAATCCTACTTTTAAATTGTAGAAATCTCAACTTCTGAACATCATAACTTCCTCATACGAACTCCAATTTCACTCTACTCACCATTATAGTTCATAAAATAATATTCTCTAATTAATAAAGTGGTTTCATTGAATTCAGAGTCCATTTGCAAAAAGTCAGTTTTGGGACCTAATGACAAAGGGGTTTCTGGGCTATTTATTTTATTTAGAACCCATTATTTATAGTTTTATTAATTTTATAATTTCTAATTATTTTCATGATATTGTATTTTTATCATGATTTATTTCGGAATTTTTAGAGCTTATTTATTATTTTAATAAAATCCCAAACCCTAATTTATAGATAAAACTAAACTAGTTAACCTATACCTGTATTTATTAATATATCTAAATTAATTTATTAAAATCCCTAAAAATTCATATAGACTTTATTTATTATTCTAATAATTAATAAAATTCAAAAATAATATTTAATTATCTATTTATTGAAGTAAAAATCCAAAACCTATTATTTATACCTATTTATTAATATAATAATTATATTTCGAATGATATATATTAATAAAAGTAATTATACTATAATTTAGATAATTTAATTATTTACATTTCTTGTTTTTATACCTATTTAAAATAACGCAATTTGATAATTTTTGTATAATTTATAAGCTATTTAATCATCTGGCTAACCAGGTGCTGACACATGTTAGTACCTAGTTCTTCTCCAAGAACCCAGGTCGTTGGAACTTTGTTCCAACGCCTCCTCTTCAGCAATTTTTCCAGCTCGATTCCTAACGTCTTTGATCGATCTCATCCCTTCATCCTCTTCTCCTAACCTCCCTAACACACGCCCATCCTTGGATTAGCCTTGAAGCCAAGCAATTCATCTATAAATATCCATGAACTTGATGCCATTACAACTAACTCTCCCCTAACTGATTCTTCTCCTGAAACATCAGCCGACCACCCAACATCTCCCCGTGATTCCAATAGACCAGGGAGGTGACAGCTACTCGTCTTTAGTTTGCATGGAAGAAGGGAGATCGGAGGAGTCGTTCCAAGGTGCAACGCCGCCTTGCATCACCACCTCGAGCAGCGTGGAGCTCTAGGAAGACGACCTGTCGAGCGAAGACCTGGAAGTCATAAACTTCCATATCCTAGGTACGTTCTTCATCCTTTTCATTTTTTCATTTCTCGATTCATGTACCAATATTAGCATAGATAATCGCGTAATTGGCAAGCTTAATCATCCTTCTTAGACACACATCTAATCTCAAATCCAATTCATTTCAAAATTCAAACCAATTCGCGTCCCACTTTTTGACACCATTCACGCCTTTCTTCACTAGTTCTGGAAACACCATTTTCAATCTTGCAAATTGTAACCCTTTGGCCGATTTCTTCACAAATCGAGCGTATACTATCATTCCTTGTAGGATTAGGTTGTATCTGGAGCAAATGCAAGTCATTTGGAGCTCTTAACCTTCACGCAAATCCCATTAAAAGAAGTCGCAACAACTCGACATCAACCTCCAGGACAGTCAACCGGCCACCTTCATCAATAATTTCTTGCCGATAGAGAACATCTCTGATCAAGCACCACTGCGGGCGAGCTCGAGGGGTGGAGGAGCTACCTCTCTGGCCCCGCCGGAGGCCCAAGACCCTCGCCAGCTGCCGTTGAAAATTCAGAGAAGGAAGCCCCTTGGCCAGCTCCGTCAAGAGTGTGAAGACCTTCAAGAACGCCAGACTCTACAGGCATGCGCCACGTGTCAGAATCGTGCAGCTCAGATCGCCCTGCATCTTCTATCTAGGCCGTCGCTGCGAAGGGGTGTGAAAATTGCAACATAAACCTAGTCAGTTTCCAGGAATTACAAGCCGCCTCCAGAAGTTTCCAAAGTTGCAATTAGGTCCTTGCGCGGGGACCTAATTGTAATAAAACATATTTTTTCTTACATTTTAATCCCTCCAGGGACTGTTTTGTAATGGAAACAAAGTATTTTTCTTGCAGTTAGGCCCTTGGCTTGTAAGGGTCGTTTGGACCTCGTATGTTTCTCACTTTTTCACGAATTTTCTAGGGTAGCTTGATAATTACCCAATGGATTTTTTGAGTATTTTTTCTGAAATTTTCGTCGCTTTCTTGTGTGGTTTTGATTTTTGCCTTCTCGAATTTGTTTTCAACCAAATTTGTTTCAATTTATTTCATTGTAAATTCAAGAATAAAAAGAGAATTTTGTTGGAATTTATTCCTTGTCAAGAACCGTAGGATGAACATTCTGCTTCCTTGTGTTCGACCCAGGCACACATACCTGGATAAATAAATAGTGTAAGGTTTATATAGGAGAGAAGCCGATTAATCCACTTCAACTTTTCTCTCTCTCTCTCTCTCTCCTATTTTAACTGATTTTTGTTTGATATAAAATTCGGATTTCTTTGCGGTTCTCTACACCGATAACACTTTTTCTATAATCGCAATTGGATACCAAGTTTTCATTATCAATCGTAGATACAATATTTATATTTTAGCTATATTTTTCTAAAATTTTGAAAAAAATAAAACTTTTTGGCTAAAGTATAACCTCTTGAACTAAGTGGACAAAATTATTTTCAAGGATATTCTATATCATGTTACACTATTTGCAAAGAAAAATATTTTTGAAAATGATTTGAAAAATAAGTTTCTCTTGTTTTTTTTAAAATTGTTTTGAAAATGTTTGGAAAATCTTTATTCGTGTGACATGGTGTTGAAAATTCTTCTTTATTTCAAGGAAAGTTGAGTCTAACTAGTTCTAAACTCTAAGCAAAATCCATAAAAATGAAAAAAAACTCAAAAATAAAAAATCTTTTAAGAGTCAAAAGTGACTATTAAACCCAAATAAGTAGCCACATTCAGTGAGGGTTCTCCCTTAGCAAAGTAGGTAGTTTAGAGGACATCACGTAAGGCTCTGTCCTCAAGAAATGGGCTCTGGCCCATACTTACACCTATACTGACTGAATGCAGATGCATCTACTCATTTGAGTTTAGGTAGTCATGATGTTTTTAAAGTTTTCAAAAAAATATTGAAGGAGTTGGATTAAATCCCCTACATTTTTCACTTCCACACAAGATCAGAGATGTTCGAGAACAATCAGTTTATGAAGTCTTGAGATTTTAGGTTAACTAGGCTTAGCCATCAGGGTCTTAGACTTAATCATCCGCATTTCACTAGGTTTCTAGATTTACGTGCTATATTACATGCTTAGTCTCCGACTTTAAGAATGTGATCAACACATCGCATGCACGACTGTGGTCTCGATGAGATGAGTTGAAATTTCACTTGAGGGACTGAGATGAGGGATTCAAGTCTGGATTCGATCTAATGATGCTCGAGGATGGGATAAAATCAATGAAGGCTTCATGAGACCTAAATGTCAGCATTTTATCCAGTATGAGAACTTGGTTCTTATGCTAATCTCTTGATATTTACCTAAGTGCCGGGGTGTGAATAAAAAAATTTGTTGATCAGTATGCGCCAACTCTTGTAAAAGTAGTGGAACTAGCCAAAATTATACAAATAAAATAAATATCAATGTTGAAAATTAAGCTCTCATTCAACAAAGTCAATCATCAAAGAACTTCCACCAAAGGCGAGTGCTCCCAAACATTTCAAAGTGTCCACTTGGACCACCTCTATTAGGACCAGGAATCAGGCTTGCACCAAAAAAGGGCTTTGCATCGTAAATGCTACAAGTCTGGGTGTAAAAGGTACGATAGGTACTCAAAAAAGACACACCCCGGTGTACTTCCAGGAAAACAAGTGCAGACGACTCCAACTTCTCTTGACGGACGCACTGATCAACACCAAAAAAATTGCGTTTAGTAATAAGGCACTTGAGAGGATCCTTGTTCTAATGAGAGGGAGAGAGGAAATGACACAATCCTAAACCCTCCATAAACTGGCCTGCCACCAACACTTCTAAGTCTGACAACTAAAGGGACGGTAGATTGGACGTAATATTTGGTTTATTCCCTAGTGTTGAGTATTGGGTCCTTAGGAGAATTTCTTGGATCGAGACCTTGGGCGATGTTTTGACTCTACTCTTGTGAACGCAACCAACACTTAAGTTCATATCCTTAGTTTATATGTATACAAGAGAGAGTATGGAAAACTAGAGGAATTGGATGCCTCTTGATTAAGGTTGGGTTGAACTATGAAATTTTGGATCTTTAAAATTGAGAGGACTTGAATAGATCGGATCCTGTACGCACATGCACAAGGGGGTTAATCTAGCTCATTCATTTTTTGTGATGCTCGGGGATGAGCATAGTTTAAGGATGGGGGGTTGATGAAACCCAGTTTCATGGTTCTAATTCACAGTTATTAACCCCCTTGCTTAAATAAAGGTCAATAAAAATCAGATTAATCCTTGTAATTATCTGATCCCTTGAATAAATTAAATACAAAAAATATAGCAAAATTAAAAATTGTAGTGTTTTTAAGCCTTTTAAAAACGCTCTCAAAAATATTTCTACCTTTGTTTGACCTCTTCATCCGTTTTTGATCAACATGAAACTTGTAGATCTCATGAGATCTACAACTTTCATGTTTTGAGTTTTTCCAAATTCGGACTCCTTCTCCTTCTTATTTCATATTCTTCTTCAGAATAATATGATTGGGCCACGTGGTGCCTTCTGTTTGTGCCATGTGGCCCGTCTATTCACGTGCCATGCACCCTTCCCTCACCACCGTCTGATTACTTCCTCTCCCTCCTGATCTCACTATCCAATCCCGCACCATTTTCCAGCCCTCCGATTAATTCTTCCACCACATCTCAAATGCTCGTCTCCACCTTCATCTCATAGAGCCACATGTCTCCTTCATTGCCACTCGATCATCTCCAGATGCTTCCATCTCTATCGTTCATTACCGCTTTGACTACCATCGTTCGATCCAAGCCCACTTTATCCTCGCCTTTCATCCCCACATTTTTCTCCTCACGACACGAGGCATCGTATGTGCCTTTCGATCCACATACAAACGATTTAATATGGGCCTCTCATTAGCGTCTGCCTCATAGCCGTTGGATCACGCGATCCAACATCTACGAGATCATCTCCTACCTCCCACTCCTCCCTTGCAAACGCCGCCCACCTCGTACTCCCATCGACCCCTTTCCATTACCCCCACCTTCTCCATCATACTCACCATCCTTGACTACCCCACGATGGAGCCCTAACATCCACCATCCTCGCGGGAGTCCACGCCCTCCATAACTCCCTCCCCCTCACTCCATAGTCTCCACGTATGTCACATCGCCACGACATCGGAGCCACCACTTCCATCGTTAAATACACCGGTTCCATCCCATATACACCTCGTCCACCTTTACGAGGGGCAAGGCCTAGCCCTCCTCCACCTCCCCATGACAGGGGGAGGTGCGATGATCGAGCGAAGATGACCTCCCACCCCTGGTGAGACCCACCGCCTTCACGGCTGTGTCGCGTGGCTCTGCCCCGCTTGAGATGCTCCCTGTCATCGAGGGAGTTCAGTGAAGACCCGCGGTTCACATAGAACCTCATGCCCAAGCCTAGCTTCGCCATTATCTCAGGTAAGTTCCTCTCTAATTCTCCCTTGTATATTCTTCGATATTCTTTGAATTAATTAGATCCCTCCTTGCATTATCATCGTTTATTAATCATCTCTTTAGCTCCTTCGCACATCTATCATCCACGCGCCCCATTCCGATCACCCTTTCTCCTCCTTGCAACCTCAATCCACACCGATCCCCCTCCTCTAGGCTCGCTGGAGAAGACAACCGGCCGCCGCGTTCTCCGCCCCATCACGACCTTCCATCTCATTCCACCTCGCACCACAATGTACACCGCACGCTTCGTCTACGATATTAACCCTACAAGTACTTCACACTTCAATAGCTGGAGTATTGTCAGAGATGTACTTACGCAACTCCGTCTCCAGTGTCCAGACCTGGTAGGCCTCTTCCAGGCTGACCGGCATTTCCCCATGGGCTCCAACTACCTCGACAACCTTCCAGGGTGTTCTGGGAAGCTTCACTGGCCTGAGCAAGCAAGGCTGAGCACGGGAGGCCTCGCCGGAGGTCAGAACCCACCACCACGGCGGAGGAACGCAACTCAAAAGCTACATATGCTGTTGGATGCATCTCCCCGGTGTTCATCCAACGACCCACACTCGACCACGTCATACCCTCCGCAAGAAGCAACAACCGTCCAATCTTCACGATCGGGTGGTTCCTATGAAGCCACGTCGATGCCTTCTACAGCAGCAACGACCATCTGATCTTTCGTGAATAGACGGTCCTTGGACGTCCACATGTCAAGCGTCGAGCAGATCCGAGTCTCATCCTCCTAACCTATAGGTCTGTGTCTACTGAGCTATTGCCGAGCCTTCTCCAAGCCAGAGCCTGATTGCGAGCCTAGCCGAAGCAAGACCGAATCTCCTCCGAGCCTGATCTTACTCCGATCCTAGTGTCCACGTGCTTGTCACGTGCACTCTGAGCAATTTGCATGGAGGCTCCGTTGACTTCTCCATATTGCAGACAAGTCCTAATAGCACGTGAGAACCATGTGTGCCTGGGGTATTTTGCATTCTAGCCTTCATGGGATTTAAAAATTACAAATATACCCTTGCTAACGTGGTGAATTTATAGGAAACGCCTCGTGCTTATTTTTATTTGCATTTTAGTCCCTCTTAGGGACCTATTTGCTAGTTATCTTTCATGTTTTCTTGCATTTATGCCCCTGGTTTCATTCGTGCATATCTTGAGCATCCTAGCTTCGATTGAGTTGATTTCAGTGGCGTTTTGAAGCTTGCTTAATTATCTTTCTAATGGCATCGCTATTACTCTGTTTGGCACTTTTGATTTTATTGACTAAATCCAATTATCTAGTGTCATTAATTCAATGATTCTCGTGCCATTGGATATCTTGCAAATGAAAATAGCTTCATGACTTCTTTCTGAAATTGACCATCTTGTTATTGCTCATTGATTTTGTATAAATTGGGTATATTTTTAATGTTTTAATTTTGCATTTCTTTGCATAATAAAAAATTTAAAAAAATGCATTGTTCATGTTTATTTATGCATATTGTCTATCTCCATGCATTTATTATCCTACAATTTGTTAATTCAACACCTAATTTTAATTAATAATAGTCTAAATTATACTAAAGAGGCTCGTGTCCTTGAGTTCGACCTTTGGCTTGCCCAAGTAAAATAAAAATCGATTGCTTTGACCTTTAATTAATACATTATTTCGAAGCGATTTTGATTGACTCTATTTTACCCAGTTGCAACAAACACTGCTAATTACATATAATTAGAAGGGTAAATTCAGGGTCCGTCAAGGTGCCCGGCATGTTTGGGAGGTGGAATGGCATGGAGTGGAGTGGGCGGAGGTCTCCGGTGAGGACGACAGAGGTGGAGACCTGATCTCCAGATCAGAGTCAATCTGGGTGAAATGAAGAGGTGCGGGACGTAAAGAAAGCTATGGGCATCGAAATGGTATTGATCTGGATGGCAGGGAGCGAATGTCTACGTACAGAAGAGCTCGTTGGAGCTCAACTCCGGCGAACTATGTGGTTCACCAATTACAAAATTTACTTAGATAGAACCTCATCTAAGCATTGGAAACTAAAGCTACGACTAAATGTGATAAAAAATGATGAAAGGGCATCTCTTATACCTGAGGGTGCTCAGGGAGTAGGGTCACCGAAGAGGGCGGTCGTGGGCACACCTCCATCCACCCGAAGCTGGTTCCAACCATCAGGAAGCTCCTCTTGTCATGTGGAATCTCCGTAGATGAAGAAACAAGGCTCCAAGACTCGGATCAATGGCCAAACTTGGAAGTGAAGAGGAGGTTCATTACTTATAGACATAATGATGTATCCTTTTAGACCGGGCGAATGGGCGAGATCGGGCGTATATACCGGAGATCCAAGTAGATGGCATGTATGTACATTGATCAATGATCATTTTTGCTGAAGGAATCAACCGCTATGGATGGATGGAACGACCGAGAAAAATGGAGGAAATCACATGAGGAGACAGATTTACGTTAAAGCAGAGCTGGGGGAGAGTTGATCAGAGGTCAACAATCGCTGGATGCTGATTGGTCTACGTCAGCGTAAAATGACAAAATAGGCTGACCAATTATTGAATTATCAAATTATTTTATTATTTTGGTCAAAAACCTAACTTTCACACAGTAACTCCAAAAAATATGAAACCACCATCATTAAATATCTTATGAAAAGTTATATACAATTAGAGGTGATTTTGATATGTTTTGAGTTTTTGTTTGAATGATATGGGTCTGGGAAGTTGGGTTTTTGGCTTTTTATTTTGTGTATAAAATGAACACTGTATATTATTTTTGTGCAAACTCAATATATATTTTTATTCACATTATTATCTACAACTTTCAGACAAAGTTTCTTCATTTAATGAATAAATAATAAAGAATAAAATAGGTATCAAAAATGCTTAAATAATGAATAAAATAATTCGGATTTTATTGTATTTTTGGCCCTTATCTCCCCTACTTCATTCCTTATCGACTAACTCAATTCTTTACTTGGTCTCGGGGTTCAGGGTCATAAAATATCTTCGATATTTTATTGTTTTTCTTTTCTTCTATTCTATAATTTTGGCATTAAAAACAATATTATATACACAGTAAATACAACAAATAATGAATGCTATTATGTACAAATTGATGTTATTTACATGCATTAGCTAGGGTTTTTAAGTCCAAAATGATAGGATAAAGGTGATGAAATGGGGATTCATCACCCCCCTATACTTGCCTTTGCTAGTCCCTAGCAAACACTTATGCAATAAGTACATAAAGAATAAAGAAGAAAAGAAAAATAAAGAATAAATAGATTTGCTTTCAGTTATTAAACTTGCCTTTACAAGGTCAAAGTTTGGAGCTCATGTTAGACCTTGATGTGAAAATGTGTGTGGAACCTGGTCACGAACCAAATTCAAAACACAACAGCCTTCGAGAGCCACAGAACTCGGTTCAAACCACCTCAATAGCCAAGTCAGAACTAGCCTACATCATACGCAAACACTTATGACTATGAAGCTGATTTGTACGGTGTAAGTGATAGTGGCTCTCCCAACTAAAATGACAAAGGAACTGACTTCTCCAGAATGACAACACAATGATTCCCCAATTGAACACTCTGTCCTCGAGGAGCGGGGTATTCCCTTCTAAGTTCAAGTGACATCCAACTCAAGAGGAGGAGGTGAAGAAAAGAATGGACGGTAGCCCGCGTAGCTACCTATCTCGGGATGCATGACCAGTGTAGTCAAGTCATCCAGCTGCATGCTTACTTGGTATAACTTTGATGCTCAAGCTTACTTATTTTCTATACAACATATATACATACTCCGGCAGGCATTTTATTTTCAATCAGACCTGTCCACATTTTTTGTACTTTGTTTTTCAACATACTATTTACAACAACATTTCATAAGGAGTTTTCCTCTTGATCTAGAAGACTATCCCTCTTTTGAAGCATTAGTGCAACCCACACTCTCCTGTCATTCGACTTTTGGCAACTGGACCAGGTTGGGGTGCACTTCCCTCCCTAGACAAGGACGGATGTTTCCACCCGTGTGCATCTCAGACCAGCAACTCCAACCCCCTCACCACTCCAACTGAGTTGAAACAAGTGAAAGGTGCAAGTGTCCAAGTTCGGTCACGACCGACAAGAGTAATGTGTGCGTCTCGAAAAGGTCTAGTTAGTCAGTTGAGGTGACTTGAACCTAGCCCTGAGTCTCAAAGAATTAAGTCCTACTAGACCTGAAGTACCTTAAACCTAGTTCCCATAAGGTTCCAGTGCAGTTAGGTGCAGTAAGGTCCAACCAAGCTCCAATTTTCGACTTTATTTGGACTTGTTCAATCAGCAAGCTCAATCTGAAAGAATGTGAATGATATGCAAATGTTATGTGCAATGCAGAAAGAATGATGGAGTTTTTTTCAAAGAAACAAAAATTGAAGAGAATTTTTGCACACAAAAAGAGTTTTAGCTCAAGAAGATACAATATATACAACTATTTACACATGCGTGCTTCTTTTTATTTATTAACAATACTTAAGAATATTGAAGAGTTTACAGGTTTAAATAGATGATATGTTTAGGCATTTTTGTACAGTTGGTGAAGAATTTTATTTATTTATATATACATTTTATTCTTATTTAATGATGTATTTATTCCTCAAATTTGTTTGCAAACAATTTTGAAAACTATAGTATACGATAATTTTTGCAAATTTTTACAAACATTTGAAAGCTATTTTGCAAAGATTTTTCAACATTATACAAGGATTTTTCGAAATATTTTTACAACCATTTTCAAAATCATTTGCAAATAGGTTTTCAAATCATGTTATTTCACATAAGAAAACAATTTTTGCAAATCAAAATATTTTTACAAAGGTTGAAAACATTTCACAAAAAGTTTTCCAAACGGGTCACACCATTTTTCAAATCATTTTGCAAAAATATTTTTAACCTGATTTATTAACCAGTATATACAAAAAGGATGTGTAAATGCAATTTTTTTGGTATTTTTAGTTTGCAAATGTTTTAGTGATTTTTGAAAGCAGAAGGTTTTGGCTAAAAAATATGTACATATCTTTACACAGGGATGTATCTTATATTTACAAGAGTTTTAATTCTTAAAGGACTTCTAAGGGATAATTGATCACTTTTATACATATATGAAGACTTTTGAGTATGGTGTGTATACTCCTCAAACTTATTTGAAAATCATTTTCAACAGTTTTGAAAACTATAGTCCAACATAATTTTCACAAATGATTTTTACAAACATTACACGTATTTAAAAATCGTTTTGCAAATGTTTCTCAAACAATATATAGATTTTTCAAATAGTTTTGCAACCATTTTTTCCAATCATTTGCAAATCATTTTTCAAAGAAAATAAAATTTTGCAAATAAAAAATATTTTGACAAAGGTTGAACACATTTTACAAAATATTTTCCAAGCAGTTTTTTTAAATGATTTTTCAAACATATTTTCAAACTATTTGTCAACATTTTTCAAAAGTATTTTTGCCTGATTTATTAATAAGAATGTACAAAAATAGTTTGAGGAGCTATAAGCATCTTTTTATTTAGAAGGTTGTAATAATTTTAACATTATTTTCAGCCATAAGTATTACTTAAAATACCAAAGTACGAGTTATGGCTTAAAGTATATACATAGTATATACGACCCCCCTATACTTAGCTCGAGCTATGTCCTCATAGATCAAAGAGAAAAAGAGAAGACATAACTCCGACTGAGTATAGAAAAGTCTAAGAAATAAAGAAACGAGGGCATGAATAAATGAATGGGAAGTTGACCATCCCCCTATACTTAGGATCAAATAGTCCTAAGTATAACAAACTGTACACAAGGCAGGGAGGGTCAAGGGTGAGGATTAACAGATTGTACTCAGACTGTCTCCCCCCTATACTTAGGGTAAGAGAGCCCTAAGTATAGGAGAGAAGAGGAGACAATGGAGAGGATCAAAGAATTAAGGTAATTGGAGTGTACACCCCCTATACTTAGGGCAAAGTACGTCCTAAGTATAGAAGACTGACAAAAAGGGGTGATATACCTGAGTATCATTAATAATAATAATTTTTTAGGAAGAACGAAAGCTGAAAATGAAAAGAAGAAAAGATTAAAGAAAAAGTTTTTGAGGAGCATTATCTGAATCTTTTGATGCTGCAAGTGTTGTGGATGTATCATTGGAGCATAGTACTTGGATTGAGTCAACAACGACCAAGAAAGTATCTTGCTCAAGGTAAGGCTTCAGTAGATGACCATTGTCAACAAATAGCTGTGCGTCAGAAGACAATTCTGATATTGCAATACTGCCATTGTCATGCACTTCTCGAACTTGAAATGGCCCTGTCCATTTGCTTTTCAATTTTTCGGGGAAGATATTCAACTTTGCATCAAATAACCATACTTTCTGTCCAGCTTCGAAGGTCTTTCTTCTAATGTGCCAGTCACACCAGCATTTCACCTTCTCCTTGTACATCAATGTGTTATCGTATGCATAATCTCGAAATTCTAGGAGCCGGTTCAGTTCATCTTTCCTTTTTTGACCACTTCTTTGTGAGTCCAGAATGCAGATGTTGATAGCCCATAAATATTTGTGAATTAATTCCACGGGCAGATGGCACGGCTTTCCATATATAAGACGATAGGGCGACATGCCGAAGGGAGACTTGTAAGCAGTTCTGTATGCCCATAAGGAGTCCAAGAGTTGGGACCAATTCTTTCTGTCTGTCTTGATAAGCTTTTGAAGGATCATCTTGATTTCTATATTTGATAATTCTGCCATGCCATACCGGTCAAGACTCTCGCAGATTGGGCTTTCGCTAGAACTATAAGTAGAAAGACCTCCGCATGATGAATAGGAAAATCAGCCTGCAGCTCAAAATCTTCCCTCTCCCTACGGTCGAGCATTTATCAAACCTCTTCTTTGTCTGATTATATTAGCAGATTCTGGGGATGGTAAGGAGATGCAACATGGTGCTTGATGCCGTACTCCTTCATGAGCTTCTTGACCTCTCTATATATAAAATGACTACCCCCGTCTGATATCAGTACCTTTGGAATCCTGAACTGCGAAATGATGTTCTCCTTCAGAAACTGACAAACTATACGCCTGTCTATGGCTCGAGCAGGGATATCTTCTACCCAACGACTCACATAATCAATGATAAGAAGGATGTGCTCATATCCCTAAATGTTGGGAGAAGGTCCCATGAAATCGATGCCCCAAGCATCGAATACGTCTGCTATCTGAAGAACTTGAGGGGCATTGGATCTTTCGCTATAAGGGTGCCTTTCAATCTTTGAAAGTTAGTGCATCATTTGATGAAGGCTCCTGCATCCTTAAATAGTGTGGGCTACCAAAGGCCATGCTGAAGTACTTTTGTTGCCGTTCTGCCTCCAGAGTGATGTCCACCAAATTCGAGCAAGTGACAATGCTCGAGGACATTATGATGCTCCTCCTGATGAATACACCCGTGTCAAATGCAATCTGCTCCTTCCCTGAATAAAAGAGGATCCTCCCATTGGTAGAAATGGATTGTTGATAAGAATTTATACTTCCGAATCTTCATCCAATCTTGCGGAACTACATATGAAATGCGGTAGTTGACAATGTCAGCATACCAAGTGAGTGAGTCCATGGCCAGAATCGACTCGTCAGGAAAGGTATCTGTAATGGGTGTACTGCTCAACGGAGTCTCTTGCTGCTCAGTTCTAGAGAGTTGATCTACTACCACATTCTGAAATCCAGGCTTGTCCTTGATTTCCAAATCGAATTCCTAGAGGAGAAGGATCCATCTAATCTGTCTGGGTTTGGCATCCTTCTTCTGCTGTAAATATCAGATAGCAAAGTGGTCGGTGAAGATGGTGACTTTTGATCCAAGCAGGTATGATCTGAACTTCTCAAGGGCGAATACCACATCCAGCAATTCTTTCTCTATCACCATACAATTTCTTTGAGCTTCATCTAAAGTTTTGCTAGCGTAATGAATGACATAGGGCACCTTGTTTTTCCTCTGTCCTAACACAACCCCAACTACAAAGTCTGACGCATCCGTCATGATCTCAAAAAAGGAAAAGACCAATCTGGTGGCTATAGGACTGGAGCTTGGGTGATTATCTCCTTCAACTGATTAAATGAAAGGAGAACTTGTTGATCCACATTAAACTCAGTCTCCTTACATAGAAGTTCTGTAAGAGGACATGGAATGCGGCTGAAATCACAGATGAACCTTCTATAAAATCCCACATGCCCCAGGAATGACCTCACATTCTTAACTATCTGAAGTGGCTCAAGATTGGCAATCACATCCACCTTTGCTGGGCCGACTTCTATGCCATGGTTGGAAATGACATGACCCAACACAATCCCTTCTGTGACCATTAAGTGGCTCTTTTGCCATGATAATACTAGATTGACTTCACAACATTTTCGAAGTACTCTGTCCAAGTGCTTAAGACACGAATCAAAGCTGTCATCATAGATGGAGAAGTCATCCATAAACACCTCAAGAAAACTTCCTACCATCTCGGCAAAGACTGCAAGCATGCATGTCTGGAATGTCCTGGTGCATTGCACAATCCAATGGGCATTCTCTTGAAAGCATATGTGCCGAACGGGCAACTAAAGGTTGTATTGTCTTGATTTTCTAGGGCGATTGCCACTTGGTTGTACCCGAAGTAACCATCTAGAAAGCAGGAGAACTCCTTGCCAGCTAGTTTTTCCAAAACCTGATCAATAAATGGCAAGGGGAAGAGGTCCTTCTTAGTTGCTGCATTGATACGACAATAGTCAACACATACGGTACCCGAGTAGTATCTCCTCTCCTATATCATTTGTAACCACAATAAGCCCTTACTTCTTTGGAACTACATGTAAGGGGCTCACCCATTTTGAATCGGAGATGGCATAAATGAATCCTGCGTCACACCATTTTGTGATTTCTTTCATGACGATGTCCATGAGATTTGGATTTAATCTTCTTTGAAATTCATAGGATGGCTTGGCATCTTCTTCCAGGTAAATGTGGTGTGAACACAACGCAAGATTTATCCCGCAGAGATCTGATACATGCCAACCAAGTGCCTTGCGGTTTTTCTCTCAAACCTCTAGAAGTCGAGATTCTCGCTCCGAGGTCAGCCTGCTACTGATGATGACCATATACATGTTTCTGCGCCCGCAAGGAAAGCATACTTTAGGCCTGCTAGAAGTGGCTTGAGTTCCGATTCTGATCTAACTAGCTTCTCGATCACTTTTGAGACTATACTGATGGTAGGATGTGCTGCATGAACTTTGGCAGATTTGCCAGCCTCAGTGCTAGGTTGAGATTCTATTGTTGTGCCAAACGGATATATGATTGAATCATTGTGTTCGGTCTGGAGTGAATTATCAGTGTCCAAGAGCTGCATCAACAAGTTTGACTCTGACTCCCAAATGTCCTCGGAGCCTGTGTCAACTGTGCTTTCCAGGTCCTCCTTGAGAGAGAGGATTTCTTGTGTCCAAGGATTGTTCAAAGAGAGTTGTGTATCTCTGATTTCCGCAACGAAGTCACAGTCTGTAGCTGTATGTCCCTTATCAGTTATGACTTTGGGCTCACCGATCATGTCTATGGTGATTCTGTTGTTTCCCGAGCTGAAGGTAATCTTGCTAGACCCATAGTCAACCATGGCTTCTGAAGTGCGCAGGAATGGCCGGCCAAGGATGATAGGGGTCTGGAGTATGGTGCTGGTGAGTCCATATAAAGGACCACAAAATCAACTGGATACTGCATTTCCCGTACCTTCACCACAACATCTTCGAAAAGACCTCTAGGTCGCTTGATATATCGATCTACAAAATGAAGGATCATTCGTGTCTAATTTAGAGGACCTAGCCCAAATTCCTGCAATAATGACGAGGGCAGAAGGTTGACAGAAGATTCACTATCAAGCAGAGTGCGCTCGAAGACTTGATCAAAAATCTCGCAACTGATCAGAGGCGCTCCTTTGTCTTGTTTCTTCTGCGGGAGATCGCTGATGGCTACAACTGTGGCCATGGTGAGAACGTGCTTCTCAACCTGCCGACATTGGTTGTTTCGTGCTGGGCGACTCTTGCTCATACATGCCTCTTTCAAACCTTTCTTCACAGCTGGTATGTACGCTATGGCCTTCATTAGTGGAATCTCAACTGTCAAGTTATTAATAATGTCCATAACTCCAGGATCGGATAATGCACTTTTTCTTTTTGCATTTTTTTTGGATTTTTCTATTCATCAGGAAAATGAATATGTACAGTGCTAAAATCAGAAACAAAGTTCTTATTTACAACAAAATTTTTGTCCACAATATCTTGTACATCCAGATTACAAAAAGGTGTACAGTATGGAAGTGAAGATTCTGCTGTAGGTGGACAAGCAAAAGTGGGGCCTCCGCTCCGTCGACTGGCGTAGGATCGGTTGCTGCTGGCGATCCCTCCAAGGCTGGCACGGCATCGCTTTGGCGACGATCTTCTTTTTATTATTTTTACTTTTTCTGATTTTTTTGTTCTTTTTGCTGGTGCTAATGGTTGTGAGTGGCAGCTGGAATAGCTCCTCCTTCTTCTTCTTCCTCACCCGCTCCTATAGCAGGCACGGTTGATGCAGAAGATGAAGATTCACCTGAAGCTTTATTTTTTCCCTTGTTTGTGGCAGGCGGAGGCAATGCCCTACCACTCCTAAGAGTTACAACATTAGATAAAGCAATAGTACAACTATCTGACTCTACAAGCATAGACTGGACATCACATTCTACCTGCTCTGTTCTCTTGAAGCTATTGGGGTTGGCTTCGACCTACGCCAGAATGGTGGTTTTCGTGGCGGTCAGGTCGTCGAGCTTCTTTGTCATGTCTACGAGGCCTTTGATGAGTTGGGCCAAGCAGTCAAGGGTTGGGTTCACGGGATTGGCCTCGGTAGGTTCAGCATGGGGACCACGCTGCTGCTGAGTGTTTGGAAGCAAAGGCTGCGACTGCTGGTGGTGCTGAGGAGGTGGAAGAAGCTGATACTGGTGATAAGAGGGGGGAGGATACTGCTGATACTGCTGAGGTGGTGCAGCCACATACTGGTGGTATGGTTGTGGTTGATGGTACTACGGCTGCTGGTACTGCTGATGTTGCCTCCATTGGTTATTGAATTGCTAAGGCGGGTGATACTGAGTCGGTGGTTGTGAGGACTGTCCAAAACAACCACCCTGAGGTTGGTGGTATTATCGGTTGGCTTGCTGCTATCCCTGAGGGTGTTCGCTTGGACGGGCCAGCTGCGCATGTCCATACACCATTGACTTCTTGGATCAAGGGTGGTGGTGGAAATGCTAGATCTGATGACGGGAGGAAGTCTGACTGGTAGACGACCATTTGGTGCTGTAGCTGGCCCTGATCAGATACATGAACATAGTATACGTGCTGGACTACCGGTGGCTACTGGCTCGACTGAGGTTGATGTGGCGGTGAAGGCTCATCTTTCTTCTCAGCTGGAGCTTCTATGGATGGTGTTGCCGACGAGACAGAACTGATGGTACTCACCAACAGTTCCAACTGCCTGGTGATCTGGTCCATCTTGTCGAGGTTTTGTGTCCTCTTCTTAATCACAACGAGTTTCTCGAGATCCTGTGATTGTTTTTCAATGATATCTACTTTTGAGAGATGGCCCCCGATGATGCTAAGATTGTAGCTCTCATCTCTCTCTGCCTCACGGGATGTTTCCCTATGAACTTGCTTCTAGAGGATCTGGGGTTGCTTTTAGTATGCCTTGATGAAGAGAGGACGGCCTCTCCTTCGACCATTTCTTCAAAAATCTTCCAGACGACGTCTTCATCCTTGTTGAAATGTGATCCTCCACAGGTTGCGTCAACAAGCCTTTGTTTTTTTATATTCAGCCCCCTGAAGAAGTGTTGGACCAAGCTGGTCCTCGGAATTACATGATGGAGGAATTTTTCCTGCAGATCTGTGAACCTCTCCTAGACTTCATGAATAGCCTCGTGGGTTCCCTGAGAGAAGTTGCTGATTCTGACTCGCACCTGATTTGAGCCAACCGAGAGGATAAAATTAATGCAAGAAAGCGGACTTCAGTTCCTCCCATGTCGTCACAACCTTTCCAATATGTTAACCCAGCAGAGGGCCTTGTCCTGTAGACTGAAGGGGAACGCCATCATCTTTACTATGTCCAAAGGGACATTAGGGTAGTGGGTAGTATGATAGATGCGTGAAAATTGTTGTAGATGAATGTAAGGCTTTTCGCTGGTGTTCTCGTGGAAAGAAGGGAGAAGAGCAAGGAACTGGGGCTTTAGCTCGAAGTGATCATGCACCGGTGGAATGAGGATCCACTCGGTCATCTGGTTGTCTCCAGGATTGTATGTCTATTTTAGCGTGGGTTTCGGTCTTCCTTCTGTAGGCTCTTCCTCATCTAGATTTTCACGGGGTCCACATCCTCCTCCTGGTCTGCGTCCTCCTCCTTCATCTTGTTTGTTTATGACATCGTTCAACATATCTTGAAATGCAGTCTGTGCTAGGGCTTGCTCTATCAACTGCTGCTAAATGGCCTGGATAAATGCCAATAGCTGAGCGTTCACCTGATTCTGATCAGGCATCTGTCCCTACTCTGGCTGAGAAAGTGGCTGCTTACTCTTGCCCTTTCCTTGAGGATCCATGTCAGGGTTTGAGTCTGAGGAGATGAACTCTGTGTTGGGATCCAGGACTGGGGCTGTCTTCTATCTACAATGTGAAAAATCTCCAATCAGACCTTCTTGTTATTGAATCCCAGCTGCCAAGATGAATATGGAATTAAGGTCAATCCCAGAGTGTTGTGAATTAAAAAGGATATGGACTGTAATCGACTTCCATCCACAATAGCGAAGGTAGACTAGAGTGATCCTGTTTTATTGGGTGGTCAAAAGGAAGGGTAGAAGACGAGGAGTCTGGATATCGACCCGTAAGGTCCGGATCAGGTTCTCGAGAATCACCTCAAATTATTGACGAGTCCAAGTATATGTTATCGATGTAGGTGTCAGAAGGGTCCCGACTAAACCATCCATGGATCGACATCATGAATCAAGAGGATGATATATGTTGGAAGAAAGATACAGTGATCAACGTGGAATAAATTTGAGTGTAAAACAGTAGAAAGGCTCACAACTGAGAAGGGGTTAAAAGGGAGAAACCTATGAGGAAATTTGTGCAAGTGTGAAGTGCCCTCCAGTTACCCTACTTAATTCAACCGAATTAGTAATTAAATTTTAATGATGTTCGTTGTAGTTGGATAACTTAGGACTATTCAAAACCACTCTGATTAATATTCAATTAAACACAATCGACATATTTTTTTACTTGGGGCAAGCCCAAGGTCGAACTCAGGGAGGCAGCTTTCTCCTTAAGTTAATTTGAAGTTAATTTTGATGTCAGATTCTCAGGAGAATATTTTTGGGTGTTTTTTTTTCTTTTATGCAATTAAGAAAAAGACAATGCAATTCGAGCCAAATTTTAAGGTTAAATTTGCAAGATGGTCAAATTAAGTCCAAATTAATGAAACTTGGCTAGAAGATGAAATGATATAAAACTAAGCTACTACAAATATTTTGGAATTTTTAGACTCTAAATGAATTAAATATGAACTTAATATGGATGTAGGGTAGTTTTTGCAAAATTAATTTTAATAAATACCAAAGTAAATTATTTCCAGATATAAAAATTATCCTAGATATTTCTATGTGAGAGGAATCCAGGAAAACTGATAAACCTAAAAAATGATGTATATTGGACCTAATAAAAATCAATTAAGCAAAATACTAATTAATTTATTTAGGCCTCGTGATGCCTGCAAATGGTTTGATTTTTGGGCACAATGTAGAACAACTTAAACTAAACCTATTGTGATTTTATGATGATTTTTGGAGCAACAAATAATTTAATATTGAATTTAAAGCATAAAGTGGGTAAACTATGTCAATATCCACTAAAATAATAATATTTAATTCCTTGATGCTCACAAAAATATAACACGTGTCCACAAAGATAAAGAACAAGTTTACTACAACTTGTAATTTTTGGAATTTAAGAAATGATGATAAATGAATGCCTAAATAAATGTGCAAACACAAGGACCAAAATGCAAACAAAAATTAAAATTGATTAATTCTGAAACATTCATACATGGACTAAATTGCAAATACTTATAATGCTAGGGTCATGCGTGCAAAATGTCCACGAGACACACATGTGCCTTACGTGATGCGTCTGGTAGGGACTGGAATGCAATATTAGAAACTTGCAGGGGCCCCAGTGCAATTTACCCAGACCACACGTAAGGGACACGTGAGGTACTAGGCTCGGGAGGCATCAGAGGCTCGAACGTCGGCTCGGGTGCTCTGGAGGTTCGGACATAGCTTCGGGATAGCTTCAGGTGCTCCAAGCCTTAGGGTCGGGGAAGAGGCTTGGAGGGGGCCACGTGGTGGAAGATGGGTCGTTCGATCGATGAGAATCAAACAGCTGCTAGAGCTAGATACATTGCGTGCCTTGGACCGTTAGATCAACATTGATCCAACGGTGGTGGTAGCTGACTATGTGGCGTGATACTGCCGTCAGATCGAGATTGATCTGACGGTATCTGGAGTTGGGCTGGCGATGGCGACGTGGCTAAGTATGGATCGTTAGATCCTCTTGATCCAATGGAGGCTGGAGCTGCAGGCGAAGGCTACGTGGACGAATGAGGGCCTTCCGATCAATAAGATCGGACAGTAGATGTACGTCGTTCTCCTCCGAGCCGCCGCCTCCTACGACGAACGTGGATGTGCTCCGGCGAAGCCCTCCTGGCTCTGCCTCCTTGGATCTCGCTCGATGCTGATCTCCAGGGGCTCCAGAGTAGATGGGAACGGTCGTGGGAGCGTCGGGGGAACCGCTAGAGGTCCTGGATGAAGCTAGGGCGGTCTGTAGGCCGGAGATGATGGAGCTCGAAGGAGCTCTGGCGATGACTCCGATCAGTGAAGAAGATGGACCTTTAGGGTTAGAGGATGCCAGAAAATTGTGCGCTTGTGTTCGTGGAGTGCTGTGATGATGCGAGAGGCTTGTGACGAGAAGGTGACCGGGCGATGGTGTTCTTCTGTCGTGACCGGCAGAGCGATGATCGGAGATGGATCGAGGTGTCGTGAAGGTGAATGGAAGGTGCCATGAAGGTGAGGGCTCCAAGGCGGACTCAGGCGATGGTTGGTGAACTGTGGTGTCGAGCAGAGACGGCGGGAAAAATAGGAGAAAGTAGAAGGAAAAGAAGAAGAAGATCGGAAGAGGAATGGAGGCGGCTACCTGGGATTGGAAGCTCGGAGGAAGCTTCCGGTCGTCGCTGAGGGTCGGTAGAGGCCCGAGCTTGTGCAGCTCGTCGGAGAAGCTGCTGGCACGGCGTGGCTACGCCGTGGATCTCGCCGGGGATGGAAACCTATCTTCGCTCACTTCTAAGACCAAATCACTGTCACTGATAGGTGGAGGGGAGCTCTAGGTTCTCTCTTGTAAGGGCAGATGGTCGTGAATGTGGCCGAACACGAGGTATTTAAAGGGAGAAGGTGAAGGTCCTTGCGATTTAGGGAGTGGTTGGCGTGGGGTTTGTGGAGCGAGGGAGAAGGGATCATGGTGATCGTGGGTGGTGGTGATGATGAGGGTTGACGGGGCTACATCGTGGGGTGGTCATGGGTGGAGAAGGTGGTTGTAGTGACGTTGAGGATAGAAAGGGGGAGGAGACGACGCGAGGTGGGCGACGACGTGGCTGAGGCTTTCTTGGAGGTGGAAGACGATGTCGTGGCCGTTGGATCTCACGTTCCAACGGCCAGGAGATGGGCACGAGGGAACGTGTAATATTAGATCCGGGTGATGCAATCGAAGGGCGGTGGTGAGCGCCACGTGGCGAATGGCAGGAGCGACGCTGATGAACAATGGAGATGAGATCGTAGGTATGATCGAAGGGTGATGATCTCAAGGGATTGAACGACACGGATGGATGCTATCTAGCGGCACATGACGAACAACGTGGTGCAAGGAGGGTGAGGCGGAGATGAATGGCCGTGATGAGATATGGGATGATGTTCCAAGGGCTGGGGTTTAGGCGGGATTGGATGGCCGAGATCTGAAGAGGAAGGAGGCGATTTAACGGCAAGGAGACGGGGTGCGTGGCGAGAAGATGAGTGGGCCGCGTGGCGCAACCATAGGGCGCCACGTGGCTCAATCAGATTGGCTAAGGAAGAATGTGAAATAAGAGGTAGAAAATGTCTGAATTTAAAAAAACTCAAAACATAAAAGTTGTAGATCTCGATGAGATCTACAAGTTTCATGTTGACCAAAAAATGGTGACGAGGTCGAATAGAGTAATAAAATACAAGGTACATATATACATACATATAGTATACAATGGGGGCCCAAAATCCAAGTTTTGCATATGAGCTCCGATTTAAATGAAATTGGTCTCATTTTGAAGGTCTTTGAATGTATATTATTTTAAAAGTGAGTAAACCTAGATCAGAGGTTATATGAGGGAGATATCTGTATTTTAAGGTCCATGGTCTCAAACTTGGATTGGATTTTTATTGGTCAATTATACAAGTTAGAATTTTTTTGGTATTTTTCTTGTATTATTGTTAGTAATATATACAGTATAAAGTTAATTTATGGGATTTAGATTTAGTGTAAAATATATATAGATGAGTGATTTTTACAAGCGACTTTGGCTTCTTATTTAATGTAGATGTGAATGCTAAAATGCAAATGTTTTCAATGCATGCATGAATGCTAATTGTGTAATATTGGTGGAAATATGCCTCTAATTACTCGGGAACAAGACTCTATTTTCAACTTTTAGAGTGATGAATCATAGATTCATCAACCCCCTATACTTAAACCTTGCTCGTCCTCGAGCAACTAAAATGAAATGCAAGAGTGAAATGATTTTAGGTTCCATACCAAGGTCATGAACAAAAGTTGAAAATGGAGCTTGACTCGACCTTTTGATTAATTGTGTGGTGGAACCTTATTGGGATATGAACTTAAGACCTAACAGACTTCAAGTTCCACAAGTCTTCTATTCAAGATGCCTCAATAGTCAAGTCAGAACAAATCCTCAAACGTAATTTTCTGATGACTATGATTCATACTTGTACTGTGTAAGTGTAAAATATCTCTCTACATCAGAAATGGCTAAGAAGCGGCCTCCTCTAACATGGTAACTCTAATTCCCCGGTCCAGTAACTCTTTCCTCGAGGAGCGTGGTATTCCCTTGTAAGTTCAAGTGCGACCAGCTCAAGAGGAGGGGGTAGAGAAAAGAATGGACTGTAGTCAATGTAGCTACCTATCCTAGGATGCCTGGCCAGTGTAGTCAAGTCATCTAGCTGCAGACTTCTTGCTAATATACATACTCCATAGGTATTTTATTTCCACTCAGGCCTATCTTATTTTTTGGAGTTCTTGCATTTTTTGAACAATATACAAGGTGTAGCATGTACATCAGGAGTTTTTCCTCTTGCGACAGTAGACTATCCCTCTTTCGAAGCATTATTGCAACCCACAGCATCTGGTTCTTAGATGTCAACACCACCAGACTAGGTTGAGATGCACTTCCCTTACTAGAGGAGGACGGATGTTTCCACCCTTGTTCTACTCCAAGCTAAAGGATTCTACCTCCTCACCACCTCATCAATGAAGAGTTACATGCATTGTGCTTGTCCAAGTTAGGTCACTGTGTAAAAGAATCATGCGTGTGTACGAGATATTCTACATAGACTAATCAAGATGACATGTGAACATAGACTTGCGGACTCAAAGAATTAAGTCCCTTGACATGAGAAATCTTAACTCCAGTTCCTATATGGTTCCTCTGAAATTAGGTGGATTAAGGTCAAATCAAGTCCCTCCTCAACATCTATTCATAACTTGGTTCAGAACCCACTAACTTTTCACTTTGCATATGCAATATATGCAGATGAGATGTAGATGACATGCTATGTAGATGAATGCAAGACTCTTTTTTTTCTTTCTTTTTAGATGCAGATATGCAAGAGTAAATAAAAAGCCTTTGATTATGATTTTTGAATTTTTCATTTTTTCACAAAATATACATGTATTTTACAAAAAAGTTTTCCAATTTTTACCCACCCGTAATTATTGCATAGTATATACAAAAGTACACGAAAGTAAGAGCTATGGGTAAAGTATATATGTAATATATACACACCCCCTATACTTAGCGTGTGCTATTTCCTCAGAGCATGAAAATCGAGGAAAAAGACATAACTCGTGCCAAGCGTAGGAGAACTAAAATAACAAAAATGTATAGAAGTCGTCCCTCCCTATACTTAGGCTTTGGCATCCTAAGTATAGAAGAAGAACAAAAATGGGGCGGATGAGGTTAAGAGGGGAAGTGGAGGAGAATATATACATGATGGGCATCGGTCCCCACTATACTTAGGTTCTGGTCAGCCTAAGTATAAGAAAAGAGTGCTTGTGAGGACCGATGGGATCTGGAGGATGTACAATGAATAGTGAATGGACTCAAGACACTCTCCCCCTATACTTAGGATCTGGTCATCCTAAGTACAATCATGAAAAGATATGGAGTCGGGGGGAGTGATTTGAGTTGCGGGAGGGAGGGAAAGAATGTACCAGAAGGGTGAGTATATACATGGATCACGATCTGAATCTTTTCGATGCTGCTGATGGCGAGAGCTCACTGTTGCAAGGTCTCATGCACTGCTCTATGTGTGTCTACTGAGTCTGTCTCGCACATGAAAACAATCTCCTCACATGGACTAACTGTTCATTGGGTTTGACAAAGTGCTTCAGCAGTTGTCCATTAACTAGGGATGTCTGTGCTCCATCTGTAAGATCTGAGATTTCTACGCATCCATTATCATGCACATCATAGACCATGAATGGACCCATCCACTTGGATTTCAACTTACCTAGGAAAGCCTTCACCTTGCATTGAACAACTATACCTACTGTCCAGGAACAAAGGTCTTTCGTCTGATATATCTGTCGTGCCAATGCTTTACCTTGTCCTTGTACACCAAACTATTGTCATATGCTCGATTTCTGAATTCCACAAGTTCATTCAGATCCATCTCTCTCTATTTCTACCCTAGGTGTGTGTTCCAGTTGACCTTCTTGATTGCCCATTCAGATTGTGCATTAATTCAGTGGGCAAATGGAACGGCTTCCCAAATACCACCCTGAATGGGGAGGTACCTAATGGTATCTTGTAAGCTGTCCTATAAACCCAAAGGACTTGATCCAAAATCTGAGACCAGTCCTTCCTGTCTGGGCGGACAAGCTCCTGCAATATAGTCTTCACCTCCCCATTCGACACCTCTGCCATGCCATTGGTCTGTGGGTGGTAAGGACTAGCGACACAGTGTTCGATGCCGTAATCCTTCAAGAGTTTCTTTACTTCTATGTTCACAAAATGACTACCCCCATCGAATATCAATACTTTGGGGATCCCAAACCTAGAGATGATGTGATCTCTAATGAATTTATAGACAGTCATGCTGTCTGTGGCTCGGGTTGGGATATCCTACACCCACCTTGACAGATAGTCTATCGCAAGAAGTATATATTCGAATCCATGGCTAACCGGGAATGGGCCCATGAAGTCGATGCCCCAGGCATCAAAGAGATCACAAATGATGACAGGCTGCATCGACATCTCATCCTTGGAAACAATGGTTCCTCCCATTTGCTAGCATACTTGGCACGACTTCACAAGGGTGAGCGCATCGCGAAACTGATTCAGCCAGTATAAGCCACACTGAAGTACCTTCCATGCAGTCCTCTTCCCAAAATGGTGTCCTCATGCCTCCAGACTATGGCATAAAGTAAGGACACTCTGATATTCCTCCTGAGGAGTACACCTCCTCCAGACACAATCCGGTCCTTCAAAGAAAAGGATCGTATCCTCCCAATGATAATATCTTGCATTCGACTTGAGTCGGTCTATGTGGATCTTGGGCCAATCTTCGGGAACTTTCGCAGAGACAATATAGTTCACGATATTGGCGTACCATGGGAGTGAGTCGATAACAAAGTCCGACTCGTCAGTGAAGGAGTCTCGAATAGGCGTATTATCAGAAGCATCAAGATTTTCAAGAGGGGAGAGGTGACCAGCCACTACATTCTTCATTCCAGGTTTATCTCGAATGTCCAAATCAAATTCTTGGATGAGTAGAATCCACCTAAGAAGACGTGCCTTCACGTCCTTTTCCTTTAAGTGTCGTAGTGATGTATGGTCTGTGAACACAATCAACTCAGATCCGATAAGATGAGATCCGAATTTATCCAAGGCAAACAATACCGCAAGCATCTCCTTTTTGGTAACTATATAGTTACGCTGAGCGGTATCAAGCACTTTGCTTGCGTAGTGTATGACAAATGAGACACCATCCTTCCTCTGTCCTAACACAAGCCCAACAATAAAATCTGAGGCGTCCGTCATGATCTCAAAAGGAAGAGACCAATCTGGGGCTTGTAGGATCGGGGCATCCATGATCATCCCTTGTAATTGCTTAAAGGCCTTAAGACATTTATGATCGACAATAAACTCCATGTCTTTACCTAAAAGCTCAATTAGTGGTCGGGGAATCTTCAAAAAATCCTTGATAAATCTCCGATAAAATCCAACATGCCCGAGGAATGACCGTAACTGTTTTACGTTAGTTGGTGGCTGGAGTCGTCTGATCACGTCCACCTTGATAGGATCAACCTCCATTCTTCTCTTGGAGATGACGTGCCCCAACACAATGCCCTCTGTCACCATGAAGTGACTTTTCTCCCAGGAGAGCACCAGATTAACCTCACAACACTGTTTGAGGACTCGGTCTAGATTCCTAAGACAGGAATCGAAGGAATCGTTGTGGACCGAGAAGTCATCCATGAAGACTTCTAGGAATTCACCGACCATTTCGACGAATACTGCAATCATGCACCTTTGAAATGTACCCGGAGCATTGCATAACCCAAAGGGCATGTGCCTTAAAGCATAGGTACCAAAGGGGCAAGTGAACGTGATTTTCTCCTGATCCTCAGGAGCGAAGGCTACTTGATTGTAGCCCTAGAACCCATCTAAAAAGTAGAAGAATTCTTTTCCTACTAATTTTTCTATCCTTCTTCGTCGTGACATTCAGGCGTCTGTAATCCACACAGACATGCCACGACGTGGGTACTTGATGCGGCTCGGGTCCGATTGCGGTTTTAAGTGATTGGGTTGTCGATGTAGAGAACCGCAAAGAGAACCGAGCTTTTACATCAAATAAAGATTGGTTTAAAACCTTACATTATTTCTTTAACCAGGTAATTGTGCCTGGGTCGAACTCAAGGAGGCAAAATATGATACTTTGTTTTTTTGAGTGAAAATATATTTTTGTGATTATTTTATCTCTTCTTAGAGTGATCGAGGAAACACGATATTTTTATTTTAAATTTTTTATTTGATTTTATATTTTTCCAATTTTTATTTATTTTTCAAAGTGATATTTTATTCAAACAATTTATCGACAATATAATAGGTGAAGAATATGTGAAATATAAGTGATATTATACAGTAGGTAAATCGATCGAGCAACGAGCTCGATGAACACTCGGAATCAAATCAAAATGGAGTCAATTTGTGACAAATCAAAACATGATGAAGAAGCGATGAAAACACACCAAAATTACTGAAAAACCTTGTGTAACCACCCAAAAAAACTACGAAAAATAATTTCAAAAATACGTTCAAAGTCCCCCTACAGCACATGGGTAGAAATGCAAGAAAAACTAAGAAAAGTTCTGGAGTTAGATCCTCTGTCAGGGACTGAAATGTAAAAAAATATGAAGTATTACATTTAGGTCCCTACGCGGGGACCTAGACATAATTTTTGGAATGTTCTGGGGCGGTCTGGAATGCTGGAAATCCTCTGGATTTAAGATGCAAATTGTACACCACTTCGGCTTGGACAGTCTAGATTATAACGTACAGCACAATCTGATCCATTCGCTGATAACACGTGTCGCAAGACGGTACCCCGCTGTTCTTTGGGCCGTTCTTCAATCGGTTGAGCGGCTGATGAAGCTAGCATCTTCTCCGAATTCTTGCCGGCAACTGGAGTGAAGCTTGGGCCTCCTGTAGGGCCAGAGGGGTCGCTCCTCCACCCCTCGAGCTCAACTGTAGGTGAGCACGGACGGAGGTGGCGGATATCAGCAAGGCAAAGCCGATGAAGATGGTGGACCTCTGCTCCTGGAGACTGATAGAAGGTTGTTGCACCTTCTTTGAATGGCGATTTCGTGAAGATGAAGACTCCAAATGATTCAAAACTGCTCCAGATGCAAAATAAACCTGCAAAGATCAAATGTGTATGCTCGATTTGCGATAAATCAGCCGAAAGATTAAGGTTTTTTGCAAGCTCAAAAATTGTTTCCAGAATAAACGAAACATAATTGAGAAATACTCGAGAAATGAAACACGATTTGGATTGAATATGAAATGAATTGATAATGGATTTTGAATGTGCGTTTAAGAAGTTTGATTAGGCTTCCTAACTACGTGATTATCTATGCTAATGTATGCACGGAGATCGAGAAGGAAAATCACAAAGATGAATGAGTAGATCTGGGAAAGAGAGGTGTATTTACCTTAGATGGTTGCTCGATGGCCGATCTTTGTCGGAGCAGAACATGCATAAGGCGACGATGCAAGGGCTAGCAAGCACCTTGGAACTCCTCCCTGATGATCCTTCTCCCACGCGGGCACCTTTGGCCGGAGCTATCACCTCCTGAGCGAGCGGAGCGAGGTGAGGAAGAGAGGGGTCGGCCACTGGATTCTGAGCTTCAGGTGGTTAAGATAAAGTTAGTTATAATCCGCCATGTTTAAGGGTACTTAGAGTAATTTACTTGGGCTTCTAGGTTAATCCAAGGGTGGCGAGTAAGAAGGTTGTTAGGAGAAGAGGTTCAATGGTTTAGATCACCTGAGGAAGTTATACGGTGCGTGGGAAAAATAGGTGAAGAAGGATGGTTGGAACAAAAGTCGTACCAGCTTATTGGAGAAGATGCACCAGGTGCTGACACGTGTCAGCACCTGGATGGCCAGGTGCATAAATACATTGTATATTATATAATAAATAGTAAATAACATTATTTTAAATAGGTATAGAAACAGGAAATGTAAATAATTAAATTATCTAAATGATAGAATAATTATTTTTTATAGATAATAATTATAATACGAAATGTAAATATTATATTAATAAATAGGTATAGATAAATAGGTTTTGGATTTTAAATTTAATAAATAAAAAATAAAATATTAATTTTGAATTTTCTTAAAAATTAGAATAATAAATAAAGGCTAAGTGAATTTTTAGGGATTTTAATAAATTAATTTACATATATTAATAAATACAGGTATAAGTTAACCAGTTCATTTTTATCTATAGATTAAGGTTTTTGATTTTATTAAAATAATAAATAAGCTCCAAAAATTCTGAAATAAATTATGATGAAAATACAATATCATGAAAATAATTAGAAATTATAAAATTAATAAAATTATAAATAATGTGTTCTACATAAAATAAATAGCCCAGAAACCCCATTGTCATTAGGTCCCAAAACTGACTTTTTGCAAACGGACTCCGAATTCAATGAATCCACCTCTACTAATTAGAGAATATTATTTTATGAACTTTAAAGGTGAGTAGAGTGAAATTGTAGTTCGTATGAAGAAATTATGATGTTCAGAAGTTGAGAATTTGACAATTTAAAAGCAGGATTTCTTGGTATATATACAGGATAATATTTTTAATTTTTTTATATACATTTTGAGAAATAATTAGGAAAAGAGTTTGGTGAAAAATATGTACATATGAATTAGTTAAAAATCAATGAAGTTTTGTATTTATTTGATAAATAGTGAACAATATGTGAAGTGTGTCTTAATTTATTTTTTGGTTTTCTTTCCTTATCTCCCCTTACTTATTGGTTTTGTCGACCAATCCATGCTGACTTGGTCTCGAGGGTGAGGTTACAAATGTACCTTACAGTTATATTTATATTTATAAGTCATATTGTACATATATACATACCTCCAATCTACCTTATTTTCTTTTCTTTATTCTTTATTTATTTACATATTTTTGATGCTTAAAAGTGGATATTTATTCATGAATGAAGTTTTTATAAAAAGATGGGAATTATTGTATATTTACATGTATTTATTAAGGGTTTTAGGACAAAATGCGACAGATATGTTAATGAATCATGGATTCATCAACCCCCCTATACTTAAACATTGCTAGTCCCTTAGCAAACACTTATTTGAAAAATAAGGGAAAAATAAGAAAGTTAGAATGAATTTGTTTTCCTAAACCAATTCAAGAGAACAGACAAAGGACAGAGCTCGATCGAGCCTGAAACAAGCATTTTGTCGGATCCTTAACTGGGATTAGGATTTTATCCCCAACAGTCTTCAAGTTCCACAAATCCTTATTCAAGATCACTTCATCGGCTAGTTCAGACTCACTTATTCATATCGCAAACTCTACCATCCTTGAAGTCAATTTGTACAGTGTGTGAATTGATTTAGCTCTTCCAGCTTAAAGAAACGAAGAAACCGTCCATCCCGGCTTTACACTTCTATTGCTTCCTTATCCAGCTAATCTTTCCTCAGGGAGGGAGGTATTCCCTTCTGAGGCCAGTTCGTGCTATGTCCACAATCGTGTATAGAGAGAAAGTAGAAGAATGAGGAAAGAAGTGGAGTGCGAACAGTGTAGACGCATCTCCTTGTGAAGCTCAACCGGTGTAGCTAAGTCTCCACTAAGATGTGCATGCATTTTTGGTGGAAGCTTGGACCATTGTGGTCGTATTTGTATTTGGTGGCTTCTCCTTTGATTTGGCTTTGTAATTTTCTTGCACTGCATTCATCTTTTTTTGCCTCGACGGATATAGCATCTTTTATTCCGTCCCTTTTTTGAGGTCATAGAAAAAAAATGTGTAAGCAGATCCTTCCCTCATCCGAAGCGACTATCGCAACCCCAATCTCTCCCGTCTTTAGACGCCAATGATGCAAAGACAAGGATAGAAACTCACTACCAAGATTTACTGCCCTTCGCAACTCCATGCAAGTCGAGCTAAGTGCAGAGTGCATGTGTTCAAGATTGATTCACTGGTGTAGAGTTATACGTATGACACCAAATGTTCTACTTAAGCACATATGACTTGATTTCCCGAATATGGTCTTTTGGGACTCAAATATTTTAAGTCACAGACCTGAAGAGTCTAAATTCTAGATCCTAACTAGGCTCCTTACAACGAAAGTTAAAGGCTATAATCAAGCTCCATTCTTTAGACTAAACTCAATCCTTAGTTTCAGAAATCAAACTTATCTGAAAAATGCGAATGCAAATGCAATCATGTTTTTGTGAAGTATGTTTTCTGAATTTTACTCATTTTTATGGATTTTAAGGCTTTTATAATTTTTTATGACTTTTAGGATTCTGTAATTTTTATGGATTTTCTGATTTTTATAAACAAGTTTTTGTACATGAATTTTACAAGATATATTTTATTTGAGATAAATATCTAATGTATTTTACAGATTTTATCTACAGAGAATTTTACAAGGATTAAATGATTTTTACACATGTTTTAATATATAGGATTTTAAATAAGTATTATACAAATTTTAAATACATATTTTAAATGCATATTTTAATTATAGATTTTAAATACAAATTTTGGACATATTTTACTTATTTACAAGGATTTTATAAGTAATAAATAAATGTATAAATAGATTTTAAATTAACCGTCACCCACTTTTTATGGATTTTATAGACAAAGAAAATACATAAAAGTATGAGTTATGGACAAAAGTATATATACAATATATAAGCACCCCCTATACTTATCTTGTGCTATGTCCTCATAGCATCAAAAGAGAAAAAGGAGGATATAACTCGTGCTAAGTAAAAGTGGGTGAAAAAGAATAGAGAGTACAAGTCAGTCAACCACCCCTATACTTACGATCAAGTCATCGTAAGTATAACGAAAGAGCAAAAAATGAGGTGACTGAGTAAAAAGAATATACAACGAAGGAATAAAAAAAATAAAGAAAACGAAATCATCGAAATGACTCAGTCCCCCTATACTTAGGATAAGGCATCCGAAGTATAGAAAAGAGTGTAGCCAAAATCAGAGACCAGTGATTTGTGAAAAAGAAAGGATATATAAAAGAACCAGAACAAAATATAAAATGCTAATTAACGAACAATCGGTCCCCCCTATACTTAGGATCTAGTATCCTAAGCATAGAAGACGAACAAAAAGGGGATGATTGTGGTCTACGAAGAATATACACGTGTTGCGGATCTCACGAAATCGAATGGCTCAAAAGTCTTTGTACAGGATGAGATGAAGTGAAAGAATGATCACGAGTCCTGTTCAAAATAGATCACTTCAATACGGGCCAGATGATCAGTAGTCTCGATGAAGTGTTTCAACATCTGCCCGTTAACCAGGGTCATACTAAATCTTCTGCTTTTTATGTGTGTACTGATCCTTGGATGAAAAAGTAGAGCCTCCTCTGTAAGTGAACTCTATACGTGGCATAGTTCTCTTTTCTAAAATATACGTCTCTAGAGTCAGACTACAGAAGGTGTCTATATGTGTAAGCATTACACCATCTGACTCTCTACGCTGAATAGATTGTATGATATGTGAAATGTAATCAACTAACTCTTGTGCTGTAATATGTGTACTCTTAATCTGCGGCATTGAGATGTTTGCTGCAAGTGACTGCTCATCTGAATCTGATATGAAATCTATCTCTGTATGTGAACAATCATATGAAGAACTAGGTACCATGTGATCTACCCCATCCTCATGTAGGATATCGTGAGTATCAAAATAAACGCTCTCAAGATCAGGAAATTTTGTCTCATCTATGTACTGGCAATTTTCTGCAAGACTAGTGTCCTCTGAAGTGAATGACAATACTAATCAGGGACTGCTACATCCTCTCTCCATCTCAATGTGTACCTCACCATTGTCTGTGCGGAATAATACTCTCCTAGCATCATAATCAAAGAGTGCTCTTGCTGTCTGTAAAAAAAGCCTCCCGAGAATGATTGGAGCAAGGTGTAATTGTGTAGGGCACGTCATGTCTAGGACAGTAAAGTCCACTGGAAACTACAAGCCCTGAATGGTCACGATAATGTTCCTCAGCACACCTCTAGGTCTCTTCACAGATCGATCTGCAAACTGAAGTATCGCTCGTGATTTGTAGAGAGGACCTAGCTTGAGCTTATCAAGCAAAGAAAATGGTATCAAATTTATCGAGGAACCATTATCTAAAAGAGTACGATGGAATGTAGCATCTTTAATCTGACAAGTGACATAATGAGCTCCAGGATCTTTCTTTTTCTTGGGTACATTGTTCCGAATCGCACACGAAGTTGCCTTGGTTAATATATGCTTCTCAACTCGTGATCTCTTTTTCCTACGAGTAGTACATCGGTTTTTCAATTGATTCTTAATCGTAGGAAAATGATCCAAGGCATCGTGAAGCAGAATCTTCAGAAAGATGTGATCTTTTAGTAATCACTCGATCTCTAGAGTGAAAACATTCTTTTTGGAGTTTTTCTTTCCTTTTCCAAACAAAGCATCGGGAAAGGTAACAATGTCATGAATGAGAAAATTAGACTTTTTATTCAATTCAGAATCAACATGTACATTGAGAGTTTCAGAATTATGTACAAAACTCTCTAAAACAGGAGAAGACATATTATTGTCGGGAGTATTTGCATGGTCTGGCGTGATATCATCATCTGATTTGCCGGTGTCCATGTCAAATGTATCGGCATTGCTCCCTTCTCTTTGATCTCCAAAGTGGTCATCATCATTATGTTGATTCTCCTTCTCAGCATCAGAATCTGGTTGTTCATGGATTTACTCCTGCAACTCATTAAGTGCCCTCTCCTCTACTCTAGCAGGTGCTCGTGGTGATCTATCGCTCCTGAGATAAATGAAGTTAGATAAAAATTCAAGAAACGAGATCATACCTGTAGTGTTGTCTACATGATCTGGATACCTCCTCTTGTTGTTCAGATTCATCAAAGGCTGGGCTGGGAGAGTGGTCTTCGGTGCAGTTAACTCGTCCAGACAATGGTAAACTTGCTCCATCTTTGTCTTATGCGCAATCTGAAGAGTACTCAGCATGTCCATGATTTGATTTAGTGCCTGGGCCTGTGAAGACATCTCAGGTTCGGCATGGTGGCTCTGTCTCTCTATTCTCTCCTGCCTTGGCGTGTAATGCTGTGAGATGGAAGGCTGGGAGGATCTCTGTGGTGTAAAGGAAGACTGATGCTGCTGTTGATAGTGATGTGACTGTAAATGGTGAGCATGATACTTGTATGAATGCGGTCTTTGATAAGCATGCTGGTGAGAGTGCTGCTGCGTGAAATTGTGTCAGTGCTGAAAGTGTGGACGTCCATGCTGCGGTTGCGGTTGGCTATACTGCTGCTGTTGCTGATGAGGTACACTCGGATGCTGAATCGGAGTATACTAAATCCCATTGATCTCAAGAGTGGCTTGAGGCTCAACATCCATGTCTACAGCACCGGTGATCTGTCCAGGATTGGCATGAGACTGATCCTCATGCCAATCAATCTGCGGAGTCTCGGACTCTCTCTGTACAAAATGAATCTATCGGGTGGGTGGAGCGGGTAAGGTCCTCCGTACAGGTTGTGCGGTCAAAGAAGATTGGCCCTGCAGGTACTGAAGTTGGAGCTCTGTAACCTTCTTCATAAGATTACTCAACTGCTGAGGCAGAGATGAGAGTTTCTCCAACTCTCGCAGCGGCTGTAAGTCCTGAACTTGTTTCTGAATCACATCCACCAACGTTAATTTCTTGTTAATGAATCCCATGTTGGTGTTGGATTCGGACTCTGAGATATTAACCATCTTATGATGCTCTTGGTGATGTGGTGGCTGAGGGGTTCTCTGAAATGCCTGAGTAGAGTCGACGACTCTTGAGTTCTCTGCCATCCCTTCGAAGATGGACCAGACTGACTCGACATCCTTATTCAAATAGTTGTCTCCACATGCGGCACTCACTAACCCCTGAATGTCTGGTTGGAGTCCTCCGAAATAATTCTGAACTAGCACCTTCATCAATATCTCATGATGCATGCATCTCTCCGTAAGATCTTTGAATCTATCCCATGCCTCATGGAAAGATTCATTCGGAAGATGAGTGAAATTGGAGATCTGACTGCTCATCATGTTCGTCCTCCCCAGAGGAAAATATTTACGAAGGAATGTGGACTTCAGATCGTCCTAAGTAGAAACTTCCCTTCCCAAGTGGCTCAACCAATAAAGTGCTTTATCAGCTAAGGCAAAGGGAAAGGCTTTGAGGCGAACAACCTCCTGCGTAATGCCTGGATAACTAGCCGTACCGAAAATCATTTCAAACTACTGCAGAAAGGTAAATGACTCCTCTGTAGCATTCCCTCAATTCATATGGCCCTTGATTTGACGGTAACCGAATCCAATGATGGAGCGTTCTCGTGCCCGGGTCATACTCATCTCGTAACGTGGCGGGAACCACTGCAGGCGGTAAAGGCTTCCCGGCCCCTGTTCATAGCGCAGCTATCTCAGCTCGCAACTCATTCTGAGTTCTAAATTGCTCTCGAATCTATTAGTTCATCTGCTGTAATGTGTCGAGAATTCCGGTTGTTATATCTACGGCTGAGTTTGATCTTCCATCATGGTGATCCTCTGCTGGTGGCCTCTCCTCTGTCGGTCCTTTACCACGAGCCATGTATCGCAGATCTGCTGTGAAAGAAAAAGTCTCGTAAGAACTCCACGAAAATTCAGCTGGAGATAATGATGTAGTGAGACAAGGGTCTGCCTCAATAATCTGACCAGGAGGTGAGGGAGTCTGGGTCTGACTCTCCTCGAGATCAGATGTGACCAACTTGGGAAGAGAGTCATCCCAAGCTTGTGAAAATGTATGACTGACGGTGGACGGTCGAAAGCTCAGGGAGTCTGAGCAGAAACGCCTTCGAGTCGTCATCTTCGATGCCAAAAGAATGATCGGGAGAGCACGATTGTCGATTCAAGAAAGATGGGAAAATGCGAAAAGCCACGGTAACTCACACCCCACAGACAAACACAAGGCAAACCCCTTTTCACCAACACAACCCGATGATGACCGTAAGAGTTTGGTCCTTTATCTTGTCGGTTTTAGGGTTGTTTTAGCAAACAAATGTAATAGCGGTTACGCAAGCTTATAGGTGCCCGATGTTTTCCCCGAAACACTATCCCGAGTCTTTACAGAAAATCACTTGCTCTCAGCCAGTATGGGAGTAAGTATGGACCGTTTCCAGCTACCCGTGTTACTTGAGGACGGAGCCTTACGTAGGGTCCTCTAAACCTCCCACTCTGCTAAGTAAACTCGGACCGTTTCCGGCTACCCGAGCGTACCTATTGAGAAGCAGTGATTAGGTGCATAGACTAAGTAGTATTTTGCGAGAAATACGAGTTTGTGGCTCTAACCATACGGGTTGTCTCTCACTCGCGCACTCTGAAAAATGTGCGGGCATTACTCTCCCAAATCAAATGAACCTTACATTTATTTTAGATCAGATACATTAGCATTCTCGATTTTATTTTGGGTTTTATATTTTTTTGATTTTTTTCAAACAAACGTCTATTTTTTATTTTCTTTTTTTAAAAATCCTAAAATCAAGCACCTAGGTTTCGAGTCCTGAGACTAACTACGTAAGCACAATCAGATAGAATAAAAGAAAACTCCTAAGCAAGCATCTATCCTCGAAAAAGCTGCGAAAAAACCGTCGATATGAGAAAACCGCGGTGGTGCCCTGATCCCCCGAATACACGGTACTCGACGAATCAGACCCCGAACAAAATGGGGGGAGAAGTACAAGTCGAGATGTCCTTAGTGGACCCCTTCTACTAAAGTTCAATACAACTTTCTCTCTCTTTTTCTCTCTTTTACAAAATTACACTAATCAATATTGCCCTCTGCAACCGACTGGTAGAGAAGGAGTCGACCTCTGCTCTCTCGACTGACTCGGCTTTTTAAGAAACCAGCTGATCCTGCAGGCCCCTGCAATAATTGGTTAGCGACTAAAGATGATCGATAAAAGACTCGAGAAAAAGCCGTAAGAAAAATCGAGTAAAAGCTACTAAAAAATAAGAAGAGAGGAAATAAATCACAAAATATGTAAAAAAATCAAAATAACACTAACGCCTCCCCGGCAATGGCACCATTTTGATACGGCTTAGGTTCGATTGTGGTTTTAAGTGATTGGTTTTCAGTGTAGAGAACTGCAAAGAGACCCGAGCTTTTACATCAAACAAAGATCGGTTTAAAACCTTACACTATTTCTTTAACCAAGTATGTGTGCTTGGGTCAAACTCAAGGAGGCAGAATATGATACTTTGTTTTTTTAAGTGAAAATATATTTTTGTGATTATTTTATCTCTTCTTAGAGTGATCAAGGAACACGATATTTTTTATTATTTTTTATTTTAAATTTTTATTTGATTTTATATTTTTCCAATATTTATTTATTTTTTCAAAGTGATATTTTTTCAAACAATTTACCTACAATATAATAGGTGAAGAATAGGTGAAATATAAGTGATATTATATAGTAGGTAAATCGATCAAGCAACGAGCTCGATGAACACTCGAAATCAAATCAAAACCGAGTCAATTTGCGACAAATCAAAATACGATGAAGAAGCTACGAAAACACACCAAAATTACTGAGAAACCTTGTGTAACTACCCTAAAAAACTACGAAAAATAATGTCAAAAATACGTCTAAAGTCCCCCTACAGCATAGGGGTAGAAATGCAAGAAAAACTAAGGAACGTTCTGCAGTTAGGTTCTCTGTCAGGGACTGAAATGTAAAAAATATGAAGTATTACATTTAGGTCCCCGCGTGGGGACCTAAACGTAATTTCTGGAAAGTTCTATGGCGGTCTGGAATGATGGAAATCCTCTGGATTTAAGATGCAAAATGTACACCGCTTCGGCTTGGGTGGTCTGGATTATAACGTGCAGCGCGATCTGAGCCCTCCGCTGATAACACGTGTCGCAATACTGTACCCCGGCTATTCTTTTGGCCGTTCTTCAATCGGTTGAGCGGCTGATGAAGGCGGCGTCTTCTCCGAATTCTGGCCGGCGATTGGAGTGAAGCTTGGGCCTCCTGCAGGGCCAGAGGGGTGGCTCCTCCACCCCTCGAGCTCACCTGCGGATGAGCACGGACGGATGTGGTGGATATCGGCAAGGCAAAGACGATGAAGATGGTGGACCTCTGCTCCTGGAGACTGATGGAAGGATGTTGCACCTTCTTTGAATGGAGATTTCGTGAAGATGAAGACTCCAAATGATTCGAAACTGCTCCAGATGCAAGATAAACCTGTAAATATCAAATGTGTATGCTCGATTTGCGATAAATCGGCCGAAAGATTAAGGTTTTTTACAAGCTCAAAAATCGTTTCCAGAATAGACGAAACATACTTGAGAAATACTCGAGAAATGAAACACGATTTGGATTGAATATGAAATGAATTTACAATGGATTTCGAAAGCGCGTTTAAGATGTTTGATTAGGCTTCCTAACTACATGATTATCTACGCTAATGTATACACGGAGATCAAGAAAGAAAATCACAAAGATGAATGAGTGGATCTGGGAAAGAGAGGTGTATTTACCTCAGATGGTTGCTCGACGACCGCTCTTTACCGGAGCTAAACGCGTACAAGGAGGCGATGCAAGGGCTGACGAGCACCTTGGAACTCCTCCCCGATGATCCTTCTCCCACGCGGGCACCTTTGGCCGGAGCTGTCACCTCCTGAGCGAGCGGAGCGAGGTAAGGAAGAGAGGGGTCGGCCACTGGATTTTGAGCTTCAGGTGCTTAAGAGAAAGTTAGTTATAATCCGCCAAGTTTAAGGGTACTTATAGAGTAATTTACTTGGGCTTCAAGGTTAATCCAAGGGTGGCGAGTAAGAAGGTTGTTAGGAGAAGAGGTTCAATGGTTTAGATCGCCTGAGGAAGTTATAGGGTGCATGGGAAAAATAGGTGAAGAAAGCCGGTTGGAACATAAGTCGTACCAGCTTCTTGGAGAAGATGCACCAGGTGCTGACACATGTCACCACCTGGGTGGCCAGATGCATAAATACATTGTATATTATATAATAAATAGTAAATAACGTTATTTTAAACAGGTATAAAAACAAGAAATGTAAATAATTAAATTATCTAAATTATAAAATAATTAGTTTTTATAGATAATAATTTTATACGAAATATAAATATTATATTAATAAATAGGTATCGATAAATATGTTTTGGATTTTTAATTTAATAAATAAATAATTAAATATTAATTTTTTATTTTCTTAAAAATTAGAATAATAAATAAAGGCTATGTGAATTTTTAGGGATTTTAGAAAATTAATCACATATATTAATAAATACAGGTATAAGTTAACCATTTCATTTTTATCTATAGATTAAGGTTTTGGATTTTATTAAAATAATAAATAAGCTCCAAAAATTTTGAAATAAATTATGATGAAAATACAATATCATGAAAAAATTTAAAAATTAAAAATTAATAAAATTATAAATAATGTGTTCTACATAAAATAAATAGCCGAGAAATCCCGTTATCATTAGGTCCCAAAACCGACTTTTTGCAAACGGACTCCGAATTCAATGAATCCACATCTATTAATTAGATAATATTATTTTATGAACTTTAAAGGTGAGTGGAGTGAAATTGGAGCTCGTATGAAGAAGTTATGATGTTCGGAAGTTGAGAATTTGATAATTTAAAAGCTGGATTTCTTGGCATATATACATGATAATATTTTTAACTTATTTTTATAATTTTATATACATTTTGAGAAATAATTAGGAAAAGAGTTTGGTAAAAAATATATACATATAAATTAATTAAAAATCAATGAATTTTTGTATTTATTTGATAAATAGTGAACAATGTGTGAAGTGTGTCTTAATTTAATTTTATGGTTTTCTTTCCTTATCTCCCCCTACTTATTGGTTTTGTCGACCAATCCATGCTGACTTGGTCTTGGGGGTGAGGTTATAAATATACCTTATAGTTATATTTATATTTATAAGTCATATTGTACATATATACATATCTCCAATCTGCCTTATTTTCTTTTCTTTGTTCTTTATCTATTTACATGTTTTTGATGCTAAAAGGTGGATATTTATTCATGAATGAAGTTTTTATAAAAGATCGGAATTAATGTATATTTACATGTATTTGTTAAGGGTTTTAGGATAAAATGCGACAGATATGTTAATGAATCATGGATTCATTAGTACTCGCGTCACGATCTCCTCTCCGTCCTCGTTGGTGGTCTTCTGAATTCTCGACTTTTTCGAGACAACATGGATATGTGCCACCCACTTGGAATCAGAGATGGGGTAAATGAAACCCACGTCACACCGTTTCTCAATCTCCTTCTTCACGATCTCTCGTAAGTTTGGATTCAACCTACGTTGGAATTCACGAGAGGGTTTAGCCTCATTTTCTAAGTAGATATGGTGCGAACACAGAGCGGGATTTATCCCATGGAGATCGAAGATGCTCCAGCTTATCGCCTTGCGGTTTTTCTCTAGGATCTCTAGCAAGAGACATTCCTGCACCTCGGTCAATCACGAGCTAATGGTGACCGGATATTTCCGCTCTTGTCCCTCAAGGAAGGCGCATTTAAGGGTTGTGGGTAATGGTTTGAGCTCAGGTAAGGTGTGATAATCAAGGAGGTCTGGCTCAATCAGTTTTATCTCAGTGCTCGTAGTGGCTAAATCTATCTTTGAAGTAACTGCCACCAACTCATTCAGCTCTGGAGTCGGATCGTCAAAAGACTCCAAGCAATCGGCAAAAGCCACGTCGGACTCATCATCCTCATCTTCTGATTGTCCAAAAGAGGGAAGGACTGACATGCCCAGCTGGGCCTCTACGTCATCGAAGATGTAGGGGGATGCACTTTCTGCGTTGTACTCATTCCTAAGGTTCTCACAAACTGACTCATGCACAAGATCTTCTCCAAAGGATAGGGACTCATCAGTGCTAGCTGGGTTCTATCTCCATGGCCCATTGGTGTCTACATGAACGTAATCTTCTTTAGACGAAGAGTACTCTGTGCTGGATTCGGAAAATGGCCTCTGCCACTTTGTCTGCTTCATCTCAAGTTCCTCATCTCCGCCTGGAGTTTGGAACAAAGTCTTCCCAATCTTGTAATCGAATAAGGCCCCTACTGTTCTGAGGAAGAGCCTTCCTAAAATTATATGGGAATTCCTCCAATTTCGAGGGGTCTCCATATCAAGGACTGTAAAGTCCACCATGTACTCCTGACCCTCGACTTTGATGATAACGTTCCTCAATTCTCCCTGAGACCTATTGGTTGATTTATCTGCAAACTGAAGTAATGCTCTGGATTTCCTAAGAGGTCCTAGATTTAGCCGCTCATAGAGGACTGTAGGCATCAAGTTAATTGAGGATCCATTATCTAGGAGAGTACGTGCAAACACGGTGTCATCGACATGACTCACCACATAATGGGCACCCATGTACATTCGTTTCCTTGGAAACACATTCTTTATGGCGCAAGTAGTGGCTACTGACAAAACATGCTTCTCAACACGGCTTTTGGTCTTCTTGCTGACCCAGTAGGTGTGCATCTCACCTTAAGGTACTTTTGGAATGCAGGTGTCATATCCACATACTTATCGAAAGGGATTGTGACCTTGATGTACTTGTTGTGGAACTCTACCATCTCAGGGTCATCTTTTTGGATTTTTTTAGTTTTCTTCTTTCTACCCTTAAGGGCTCGGGGAAAAGGGATTATTGATGCTAACTCAGATTCTAAAACTGAAAGATCTTCTATGAAACGAGAAACTGAGTTCTTTACATGACTCTGACTCTGACACTGACTCTGACTCGTCAAAAAAGATATTGTTTTTGCGAAATAGGTGATGCATCTTCCGCGACTTTTGGAATGTCCTCCTCAGATGGAGGTACGGGCTCCTCATCAGTTTCGCCGGACTCACTGTTGGTGCTCTTATACTTTTCTTTGAGGACTTGGAAATCCTCTTCTTCTTCTACTGCTGGTGGTGGTGATGCTGTTCATATGCCTCCAAGTTCTCCTCAGGTAGAAACTTGGCGGCGTCTTCCTCTTGTACCCGTGCCCGATCATGTATGATCACGGTCCTTCTGCTCTTGAGGGACATATGATCAACATTACCATACGAAAGGGTCTCATGTTCAGATAGAGAGTTAACTGAATAGTATACCTGATCTCGTGGTCGGTTCTGACCTTGATTCAGGCTATTTGGGTTGGCCTGAACCTGAGCGGGAATTGGGGTCTTTGGCACCATCTGCTGATCCTGGGTGCGTAAAACACAGTTTAGATCAGTTCGGATATCTAGGTAATCATTATGCATCTGCTGGACCTTATCAGTCAGGGTCTGGATCGCCAATGTGAGGGACTCCAATTCACTATTAGGCGGGGCTTGCTGTTGCTGACTAGAGGGCGAGTGTCTATATTGGCCTTGCTGACCATGCCGATATTGCTGCTGATGGGAAGGTGGTGGAGGGCCCTACTGGCCTGAGTGGAACATGCGCTGCTATTGGTGCTGCTGAGGCTGGTACCCTTGTCCTGGCCGAGACTGTACAAAGTGCGGTGCAGGGACGGAGATAGTTTCCTGGTAAGCTAGGGAAGATCAGTGTCGCTCACCGTTCCCTATCCCTGACTATCTGCCGAAGGGGTCATGGATGTACCACAACTCGTTGATCTCGAACACCTGCGGAGGATCCTTGTAGACTGTCTCCACCTGTGGGGGTGCGTACTGCTCCTTCTGAGTGTATTGCTGCTCCTCAACCCATCTACCCTGAGGCCCCTGTACATGCTCTTGTACAAGATGGACTCGATGTACATGTACTGGTGGTGTAGAAGGGGTAGGTAACCGTATCTTGGCTTCCTTCTCAGTCAATTCCTCCACTTGTTTTGGTAATCGTGAAAGCGCCTCAAGGTCAGTGACCCTTTTGTGGATCTGCTCGACCATGGTGAGCTTATCATCTATTATCTCCATGCTGGGGATGAGGTCATCTGTCAGATCTGCTACAGTCCTCCTAGTTGTCTTGTTGGATAGGCTTGAGGGAGACAACTAATAGGCCTTGGAAGCCTGAGATCTGCCTGTTTCCACCATCTGCTCCAGAATTTTCTATGCGGCATCCTCATTCTTATTGAGATAGCTTCCTCCACAGGCTGCACTCACTAACCCCTGCATCTTCGAGATCATGCCACAGAATAAGGTCTGTACTAAGATCTGTAATGCCATGGCAGGGGCATTTTTGAGTTAAATCATTAAATCTATCCCAGGCTTCATGAAATGGCTCGTGGGAGCCCTGGGAAAAACTAGAGATCTTGGTTCTCATCTAATTAGTCCTACTGAGTGGGTAGAACTTCTTCAAGAATAAATCCTTGAACTGCTACCAGGTCGTAAATCTCACACCGAATTTTTCAACCAATGAGTAACCTTATCTCCTTAGGTAAATGGGGTAGCCTTCAACCAGATTCAGTCTTTCCCAACCCTAGGGTGACTAAGGTTGTTGCAAACCAGCTCGAAGTCTAAGGAAAGCATATGGTTCCTCATTGGCATTCCCATTGAACTTCGGTAGCAGACTCAAAGAGTGGGGCTTCAGCTCGAACGCTTCGAGGGGAACCTCAGGTACAAGCTGTGTATCTCATTTTCAGCAGGGTTGTAGGCATCTACCATCGATCGGTCAATTCCACCTACCTCCATCACCCGTCCCATCCTAGCCATAAGTTCTACATTAAGCTGCTCAGCTCTATCCGGTCGGGCAAAGATTTGGTGCATAGGATCATCTCTGTGCTCCTCGTAGTCTGGGTGTTTCTTAGGAGTCATCTTGTCCTCTTTACCTAGGTAAATAAATTGATCTGAGTTAGAGGGCGTATCAATGAAGACTTTCTCACCGAGGCGATGGTCTTCCTCGGTGGGAGGTAGTGATGAGAGAAAAGGGATGGTTTAAGGGTAACCACCCTGAGAGTGATGGATCCCGAACTCAAGAGGTTCATGAGGTCGGGTTGGCCCAAGTTGCGCTTGAACCGATGAAGATGAACTTCGTGAGGGGCTCAAGGAGAGATTTGCGAAGCGTGAGTATATATCCCCTCAATCAGTCATCTTGGATGACGAGAAGAAGAATCGGAAGTATAAATGTAAAGATAGGATTTTACTCCTACCTGAAGCAAGCAAGTGAATCACAAACCCTGATTTTCACACCCAACTCAGTGAGGGACTGACGGGTCCGAAATCGTCGAGTTAAGAAGATGTTTTTATCGTTCGTGCATTGTAGGAGGCAATCGGAATCGGTCATGAAAATAAACACAAATAATTTATTCAATTTTCAGTCTCGTGGTTTTATGATTATTTTACTTGGACAAGTCCCAAGGTCAAACACAAGGAGGCAAATGAAAAGCCTAGAATTATGTCTATCAAAATTTATGCGTGGTTTTCAAAGCGGTCTTTTTTTGTAATTTTTAATGCAATAAAGGATGCAAAATGCAATTCTGGCCTATTTTAGGGACTAAAATGTAAAATTCAATCAAACGATGTCCGAAAAATATGAATTTTGTCCAAGATGCAAATTATGATAAAATGAATGCACTTTAATTTTTTTGGAATTTTAGGATGCAATATGAATTTTTTTACGAATTTTTAAATGCAAACAAAGTGAATTTCAATATTTAATTTTAAAAAAATTAAATCTACTTATTTATATGGAATAAAATTATCTAAGATCTATCACTAGGTGATGGCTATCAGAAAAATCCTAAACCTCGAAAGTGTGAGATTTAATACCTATTAAAAATCAAACACTAAAATATGCAAATGGTTTTTACAGGCAAAATAAGCATGCAAATGCAAATCATTTTTGGGCACGATGTCAAGCACAATTAATTCTACAATATGTGACTTTTTGAGAATTTTTAGAGCAACGGTAATCAATAGCAAATTTAGGAGCATAAAATGGGCAAAGTTTGCAATTTTCCACAAAATAATTAATTATTAATTAAGCACTACTCACAAAAATATCCACACTATGTTAACACGAGAGAATTAAATGAGAAACATCATGCTATTTTTTTGGTAATAAATAAATGTCATGTAGAGGTCCAAAATCATTGGGGAATACAGGGGTAGAACTACAATAAATAAAATAAATAAAATGCAAGAGGGCTATTATGAAATTAGCCGTAAAAAGGGGGGTACTTCTGCAAAATTACCAGAGGATCACGTGCGACACACTTGACCTCTGGCTGGTGGGGGCTTTGGCGTAAATATCAGGATCTTCGGGGGCTTCCTTGTAAAATCACCAAGTGGTCACGTGCTATGCACGTGACCCTTGGACTACGGTGAAAGTTGTAGGGACTCCAGGGGCTTTGCTGGAAATAGCCCAAAGGGCAAGTGCAAGGCACGTGACCCCAGGGGTTGCTCCTGTTGACGTCCCCTGCCCCACGTGCGCGGCACGTAGCAGGGTCTCGGGCTCCGTGCCCGACGTTGCGGTGGAGGAGCATTACTCCTGGCGGAGCTCCGACTGATGGTGGATACGGTGAAGGAGCGGTGAACTCCCGGCGAACAAGCAGCTGTTGGCAAAGATGATGGGTCACCGGTGATCCTCCTGGGTGACGTCGATGAAGCGTTTGTGCGTCGAAGATGGAGCCGGGGAATATCATTGCGACGAAGTCGATGGGCGTTGAAGATGTCAGAAATGGAGTAGTTGTCGACGTTGGTGACGATCGTGGGCGTTTGCTGAAGTGGCACGAGGGAGAGTCATTGGCGTTCGTGAGAGCCTCCTGGCGTGGAGGATTTGGTATGGCCGATGAAGATACGTTGTCTCGACGGTGTCCTGGAGCAGGGTAGCAGCTGAGGAAGACCGTAGGGGTTACGACAAGGTGGAAGCCTCGGACCTCGCCGGAGGGGGAGATGGCGTCGTGGCGCTGTCACTGCTACGAGGGTACTAATAGGTGCAGCCGGCGGATGAAGCATGAGGTCGGGGGGTACTATGCTTAAATAGAGATGGTGATGAGGCCGATCATGGAAGGGGATAGAGGATCAACAATGGAACTTAGCAAAATCGCAGGAGGTCGTTGGCCATTGGCGGGTTTTGCGGAGGCGGTTGGCTATGGAGGGTGGTCGCGAATCACGACGGAGATAACGGAGAGGGGCGGCGGTCGGTTGCGAGATGGGCGGTGAAGAAATCGGAGGAGAAGGCGGCGTTCTCGAATGGGAAAGGGGGCTGGAGGTTGAGGACAGTCTAGGGGCCGTTCGATCGGCCGAGATCGGACGTCCCTGGATCCGACATGTGGCGCACGAGATGGAAATGGCGGAGCACGTGCCTGGGAGGCACGTGCAACGCACGTGCAGAGGCTTTTTATTTTTTTTTATTTTTTAAAAAAACAAATAAATACAAGGCCCAAAAAATGCTGACACGTGGCGTCCTTAGGGGCTGCCACGTGTCAGCACCACAAAATTCTGAGAATAAAGACTTTGTAAAATAAAAAATAAATAGCAAACAACCTCGGATCGAAAAGATTCCTTCACAAAAAATGTTCATCTCGATGAGATCTACAACTTTCATGAAGACATCAAAACCAAAATCGATCAAATGCAAAAAGTGAATTTTTGGGGTATCCCATGTACACAGAATACCTTGATTTTTGGGTTTTCTTTTTTTTATCATTTTTTAAACCAGATAAAAATCCGAAAAAAATATGGTAAAATCAAGAATAAATAAAGACACCTTAGTCTCCTTTTTTGGATTTTTATTAATTAAGAAAATATGTACATAAAATATCAGGTCAAAAACCGATAAAATACAGAATTTACAAAAGAGGCCCAAAACCCAACTTTCACATACGAGCTCCGATTCACTTGATCTTGGTCTTGTTTTGAAGGTAATTGAATGTAAATTAGTTAAAAAATGAGTAGGATTAAAATGGACACTGGATGGGGAATATATAAGGTTTTTAGTCCGGAAATCCTTAAACTAGGGGTTTGGGTTTTCAATCCTCTTATCTGGGTTAGTGATTTTTTTTGTATTTTTCATTTATTCTTGTGAGTGATATGTACACAGTGGAGGTGTTTTGGGTTATTCGGAGTTAGCATGAAGGAGTTAAAAATCAGGGAAGTTAGGCTATTTACAGATCAATTTTGGCTTGGATTTTTGGCTTCTTATTTTGTGCAGAAATTAATGCTAAAATAAAATTCTTATGAAAACATGCATGAATGCTAATTATGCATAATAGATGCAGAAATGCTGTTGATTTTGAGGGATTTGAGCTTAATTAATGACATTTAGAGTGATGAATCTGAGATTCATCATCCCCCTATACTTAAACCATGCTCGTCCCTGAGCATCAAAAAGAAATGCCATGAGGTGAAATGAGTTTGAGTTCCATACCAAGACCATGAGCTGAAGGTCAAAATGAAACTGGACTCAACCTTTGAATTACTAGTGTGTCGGAACTTCTGTGAGACTTAGATCTTTAAAATCAACAACCCTCAAGTTCTACACATCATTGTCACAGTTTCGGCTCAGAAGTCATCTTAGATCAATCCTCTTCCTAAAGTATACCCTATGAACATTGAACAACTGACTCATGTGTGTGAAAGGTTTTAACTCTTCCCATCCAAAATGCCGGAGTACCATGGTCCTCTCCTCTCCAGTAACTCGTCCTCGGGGAGTCAGGTATTTCCTTCGAAGGTTTGTCGCGCTGTGTTCACAATTAAATTGGGGGAGAAGATAGAAGAAGTGGAAAAGAACTGGAGGGTGGCCAGTGTAGTCACCTCTCCTTGTGAAGATGGCAGTGTAACCGAGTCTCCACCAAGATCTGCAGGTTTCTTGAAGCTTGGACCTTTTTGGTCAGATTTTTATTTGGTAGAATGCTTCTTTGTATTTGGAATTTTTGGTGGTTCTGCTTGGATCTTGTTGTGCCCCTATGGATATAGAATCTTTTTGTTCCGTACATTTTTTGGGGTCTTAGAAAAAAATGTGCCCAACCCATCCATCCCTTTTCCGAAGCTTTATTTCAACCCGTACTCCGGTCTTTAGATTTCCACGCTACCAGAAAAGAAACTCACACAGTCTTCCAACATCCCGTTTGAGTTGAGCTAAGTGCATAGTGCGAGAGTACAAATTAATTCCCTATTCCAGAGTTGTACCCATAATGAAGCGATCCTGTTAGACACTAAGAGTCAAACGCTGCACATTGTCATGTGGAACTTAAAGAATTAAGTCAAAGACCTGAAGCTCTTAAAATCCTATTTCTCAGTGAAGTTCTTCTGAAAATTAGGTAGATTAAGGTCAAGTCTAGACCACTCTTGGTTTCTGCTCACAACTCGGTTCAGAACCTAATGACTTTTCACATATGCAAATGAATGCGATGCTGGATGAGGTGCATGTGTGGGAAATGCAGACACAATTTTTTGTGAATTTTTTTGATTTGATTTTTTTTTGAAATTGTGCAAGGGATAATTTATGCAAAAATGGATAAGAAATCATTTTTTTCAAAATTTTTGGGCACAATTAGTGTTAGTAGCAAAACTCTTTTTTGTTTTTTTGTTTTTTTTCAAATTAATCACCCACCTCGTAAATACATATAGACTTAAGCAAAAGTATGAGATATGGGTAAAATATATACAAAGTATATATACAGGCCCCCCCTATACTCAGCGAGAGTGATGTGTCCTCAGAGCACAAGAAGCGTAAAGAAGACATAGCTCGTGCTAAGCGTAAGAGAGTGAAAAAGGAAAAGAAAAAGAACATGATTTATAGAACCGCCCCCTGTACTTAGGCTGTGACTAGTCTAAGTATAGAAGAGGAGTGGAAAAAATGAAGCGGTCAGGGTATGTGAACGAGGAGAGTATACACAGGTGGGTGTCGGTTCCCCCTATACTTAGGCTTTGGTCAGCCTAAGTATAAGAGAAAGGTGGAAATGGAGCGATCGGGAGAAGGAGTGTGGTGAGGGAAAATGGTATATACAGATGGCATCAGTCCCCCCTATACTTAGGCCTTGTCCTAAGTAGAGGAAGAAGCTGTACAAGGAGACCGATGTGGTCGGGACGGAGGTGGGTAGCCGATGATTAAGGAGGTTTTCGGCTGATCTTCTTGTGAGCTTGCGATGGGAGATCAGAATAACAAGTCGGAGACGAAGCATATGATTCCCAACTATTATCAGTATCATCCTCAGAAAAATCATTATGGATAGTAGATGAAATGTTTGAGTCAGATGAAAGATATCCATCATCAGAATTATCCTCAGAGGTGTAGTATTCGAAAGTGGACATACTCCAAATATTCTGGTCTTTTTGTTTCTTCAGTTGTTTCCTCAAAATTCGTTCCTTTTTGGATCAAGCGGTTTGTCCTCAAATGAATACTCAGAAGCACCAGTCTCAGTCAGCTCATAAGAAATAATTCCAGTGTACTTGAAGAGGGCAGATGCATCAGCTTTGGATGAATAGTAGTTAGGAACGGGAGTTGTCCAACGAGAAATTGAATTTTAGATCCTTGCGGAAGATATGGTTTTGGAGCTGTCGAACACACTTCACTCATGTAGATTACCTTTTACGGACTTGATGAGGGATTATCAGACGATTCCTCTTCCGAAAGGTCAAAGGTGACTTTCTTTTTCTTGCTTCATGAAGGTGTCGGTTCACTTGAGTATCCAGATGAATAACCATTAGAATTCTTCTCCTTGGTTGGTTTTCGTCCTGCTTGTTTGTTCTTGGTCTTCTGAATGTTGGTGCACTCTCGATTTTGGGATGATTTGATCCAAGTATTTAGAGAATGTTGCTCCAGGGTGCGACCATGCATATGTCGCAGGATCGTAGTAAAAGGATTTGTCTATTTTGAGATCCACGGGAATGGTAATAGTGGGAAGAGTCTCTGCATGTTCATTCTCAATTGATTTGACATTGGAGCATTCGTGTGTCAAGTTGATGTGATTCATGTAGTCAGAATAGGTTGACCCAGGGTGTGCCCATGCATAAGTCTCCAGATCATATGATTCATGTACTTGATTCTCCATGGTAAGAGCAGTTGGGAATGGAGCAGGGGGGAGATTTTCTAAACCAATAGTCTCATCAACAACCGCTATGTCAGGTGTGGCTGCGGGGTAGGGCTCTTCTACCGCTTCATGGTTACGATTGTCGGGGACTTCGTGGGTTGACTCAGAAGATCGTGGTTCCTCAAAGACAGGGTCAGATCTAAGTGCTTCCAATGCTGTGAAATTGATTTCCCGAGTCTCACAATCAATAATTGCCTTAGCCAATGCTAAGAACGGCTTTCCAAGAATGATTGGAGACTGGGTGAATTCGCCTTGATGCTCAATGTAATTGATCGTGAATTCTACTTTGAGCGAAGCACCTTGGAATTTCATGATGACAGAAATGATTCCTCTCGACCGCTTTATCGATCGGTCAGCCAATTGAACAATCTCTCGTAATTTCCTGATCGGTCCTAGTTAGAGTTCGTGAAATATAGAGGTCGGGAGGATATTGATCGGTGAATCGTAATCAATCCGAGCATGGGTAAAAATTGTGTCTTTGATCTCACAGTCAAATCTAGGCAACCACTTCACTATGCGGCTCTTGGTTTTTCTCCTCAACACCAAGGAGGAGGCCATTGACAAGATATGTCTTTCGGTCTTTGTTCTAATACTGCCCGACTTTTTCATAGTAATTTGTCCATTACAAATCTTTTAAGATCGGGGAAGTGTTCAATGGCCTGAAGAAAGGGAAGTTCAAAAATTAGTTTCTTTTTTAGTGCTTCCCGTACAACAGGATCCAAGTTCTTCAGATCTTCTTCAGTTTCAATTTTTATGTATTTTTCGAGATTTTCGATTTTTTGTGATTTTTGAATATTCCCATTTTTTGGTATTTTTTGTGTGATGTGGTAATGTGGTGTGTTCCTCAGATGAGCAAGGGTTCTGATGTTCAGAGTGGGAGTCAGAGGCATAGTCATTTTTAGGGGAATTATATGCAGAAGTGTCGCTGTCCGAATCGTCCCTAGGTTCCTGAATATCCTCAAAATTTTAAATCTTAGATTCAATCATTTCCTCATTCATTTTTATATCCGAGTTCCCAGAGATTGAAATTAATTGGTCAGCAAATTCTCAAAATCTATCCTCCATTAAATCAAATTTCTTATTCATCCTTAAATATCCTCCAAAATCTTTTCATGACCAATCATGGGAGCAGTTGGGGTGTGTTTTTGTAATTGAGATTCAAAAATTTTCTCTTCCATTTTCCTATATGTGCTAGTAGAGGAGTCTCTTGAAATGTCCAATATATGATCATTGTTTTCTGAAAACATCTCCTCAATAATTATGGAAGGAGGCTGCTCATATGGTCCAGGTATGTGGAGTTGGTTTGAGTCGAGTTCAATCCTTTGATATGATCCAGGTATGCAAGAGGTCGCGAGTTCGATTCTTTGATCATGAGTGGTCGGACCTTGATATTGTGAAGTCAGCATACATGGTTCATGCATTTCTATGTAGTCAGTCCAGTCCTCTGTATGAGTGTCATGTCTGAATAAGGGGTTGTCATGGTCAATCCAAGATGATGAGTGTTCATTAGTGTTCCAGGGCAGGGTCGATGGAAGAGGTGAAGAAGTGTTCAATTTAATCATGTGGTTATCATCTCCCATGAATGATGGATTGACATTTACCGAATATGAAGGATGAATCATATGATCGGCATAGAGTGGATTGACATATGAAGAAGTGGAGATCTCAATCGATTGTGGATTTGTATAATCTGAATACAAAGGGTGGTCATTCAGAGAGTAGATCGGATCAGTAGAGAGAGATGGATCTATTGATGGTTGAGAGTCTCTTGTGGAAGTAGGAGGAGGTGTTTTGGGTCTAACCGATACGAATTCATTTTCATAGTATAGCTCTGATGGATTCTCGGATAAATGTTCGGCCATTTTTGAAAGAGCTGAAAGGAGTGAGGGGTTGGGCCTACAAGAGTTATTGGATAAGAGTTCCATGGTGAGATTTAAATCAAGAAAGGAGAGAGATGATCGCACGAGATAGTCAAAAGAAATTTTATCAAATGTGCGGCTGTTGATCTTCAAAATCGGTTCATGCACAAAAATGCAAACACAAATCAATCCCCAGGTTCACCAACACACACACAATGAAGCCATAAGAGTTCGGCAATTTTCTTTTCTATTTTAGTTGGTGACAACACAATCTTGGAAAAAATTTAGCGAGCTGTTAGGTGCCAGAATTTTTGTAATGACTGGCCCGAATTCTTACGAGTAGTTGCACCTACTTTCAGCCAGTATGGTGTAAGTACGGAACGTAGAATGGCTACCCGTGTTACTTGAGGACAGAGCCTTATGCAGTGTCCTCTAAACCACCCACTCTGCTAAGGAAATCCGGACCGTTTACCGGCTACCCATAGATCCTCACTGAGAAGTAGCTAATCGTTTTTGGTAGAATCAACAGTCAATATGAAAATCCAGGTTTGGGATCTAGCTTTAGGTGTCGTCTCTCGCACACTCAGAAAAAATAAAAACATCCAAGGTCGGGGTTGTTCTCCCGCAGAAATTCTTGATTTTATGGGTTATTTAGATCGAATATATTTAGCAGTCCCAATTTTTATTAGGTAATCACTGAAGAATCTAAATGAGCACAAATACACATCTACCGTCTAGTCCCAATTTCCTTTAAAATTTATGTGAAAAAATAAGAGGGAGGAGTTCGGGAAAAGCCTATGCGCGCGAAAACAATGATGTATGCTCAGTTAGAAGACTTACAGTAAATCCTAGCAATCTCCATGTGGGATGCAATAAAGAATTTAAAAATTATTCTAAATGAATGCAAGCCGATGAAAAACCACACCTAAGCAGAAAGTTCTATTAACGGGAAGAATTGAGTTAAATTTGGCTAAGTTGAACGATCTATGTGTGTCTCGATTAATAATGAAGTGTGGCTTAATCCTACGAGCACAATCAAAAAATAAAATGCTCTGAGAGCCGTATGTGCAGGTCTATCCTAATCACCACTCAAGTCGGGCCCCACCCTCACCGGAGAGTGAAATAGGCCACGACACACCACAGAAGAAAGTTCATAGTCTTTTTACACACGCGAGAGTTCAAACCGACACCGCTCTAAATGAGCAACTAATTACAAAAATAAAATTGTAGAAATTAAAAACCTAGAATCTACGCTCTCTTACGACTCGACTCGATCTTAATTTAATTGCGGCTTTTCGGAAGTCGGTGAAGATGCGTCGGTTTCTTAACAAAACCGCTCCACGTACGTCGGGTACCTCGCAAAAAAAATAAGAGAGAAAATGTAAGAGAGTGACTCAAAAATAAATCAAAAAGAGAATAAGAGGAAAAATGCTGAAAATAAACGAAGGGAATAAAATGGAATTTACAAGGAAAAACTCGGGGGTCAGACTATCCGAATGTGGAAAAACCGAACAAGAAATCAAAACATAAAACTAAGTCGTTTGCCTCCCCGACGACGGCGCCATCTAACGGGTCTGAAATCGCCGAGTTAAGAAGATGTTTTTATCGTTTGTGCATTGTAGGTAGTAATCAGAATCAGTCAAGAAAATAACCACAAATAATTTATTCAATTTTCAGTCTCGTGGTTTTATGTTTATTTTACTTGGACAAGTCCTAAGGTCGAACACAAGGAGGCAAAGGAACAACCTAGAATTATGTCTATCAAAATTTATGCGCAGTTTTCGAAGCGGTCTTTTTTTTGTAATTTTTAATGCAATAAAGGATGTAAAATGCAATTTTGGACTATTTTAGGGACTAAAATGTAAAAGTCAATCAAACGATGTCCGAAAAATATGAAATTTGGCCAAGATGCAAAATATGACAAAATGAATGCACTTTAATTTTTTAGGAAATTTTGGATGTAATATGAATTTTTTTTTATGAATTTTTAAATGCAAACAAAGTGAAATTCAACATTTAATTTTAATAAATATTAAATCTACATATTTTTAAGGAATAAAATCATCTAAAATCTATCACTAGGTGATGGCTCTCCGAAAAAATCCTAAACCTCGAAAGTGTGAGATTTAATACCTATTAAAAATCAATCACTAAAATATGCAAAATGATTTTTACAGGGAAAAATATGCATGCAAATGCAAATCTTTTTGGGCATGATGTCAAGCACAATTAATTATACAATATGGATTTTTCGGGAATTTTTAGAGAAACGGTTAATCAATAGCAAATTTAGGAGCATAAAATGGGCAAAGTTTGCAATTTTCCACAATATAATTAATTATAATTAACCACTACTCACAAAAATATCCACACTATGTCAACACGCAGATAATTAAATGAGAAACATCATGCTATTTTTTGATAATAAATAAATGTCATGTAGAGGTCAAAAATCATTGGGGAACACAGGGGTAGAACTGCAATAAATAAAATAAATAAAATGCAAGAGGGCTATTATGCAATTATCGGTAAAAAGGGGGGGTACTTCTGCAAAATTACCAGAGGGTCACGTGCAACGCACGTGACCTCTGGCTGGTGGGGGCTTTGGCGCAATTACTAGGATCTTCGGGGGCTTCCTTGTAAAATCACCAAGTGGTCACGTACTGTGCACGTGACCCTTGGACTGCGGTGAAAGTTGTAGGGACTCTGGGGGCTTTGTTGAAAATAGCCCAAAGGGCACGTGCAAGGCACGTGACCCCGGGGGTTGCTCCTGCTGACGTCCCCCGCCCCACGTGCATGACATGTGGCAGGATCTCGGGCTCCGTGCCCGTCGCTACGGTGGAGGAGCGTTGCTCCTAGCGAAGCTCCGACTGATGGTGGATATGGCGAAGGAGCGGCGAACTCCTGACGACGAAGCGGCTATTGGCAAAGATGATGGGTCGCCGGTGATCCTCCTAGGCGAGGTCGATGAAGTGTTTGTGCGTCGAAGATGGAGCTGGGGAAGATCGTTGCGGCGAAGTCGATCGGTGTTGAAGCTGTCGGAGATGGAGTAGTTGTCGACATTGGTGACGATCATGGGCGTTTGCTGAAGGGACGCAGGGAAGAGTCATTGGCGTTCTGGATAGCCTCCTGGCGCGGAGGATTTGGTGGTGGCCGATGAAGATACGTTGGCTCGACGGTGTCCCGAAGCAGGGTAGCAGCGGAGGAAGACCGCATGGGCTACGACGAGGCAGGAAGCCTCGGACCTCGCCGGAGGGGGAGATGGCGCCGTGGCACTGTCACTACCACGAGGGTACTAATAGGTGCAGCCAGCGGATGAAGGGTGAGGTCGGGGGTACGGTGCTTAAATAGAGATGGTGATGAGGCCGATCACGGAAGGGGATCGAGGATCAGCGATGGAACTTAGTGAAATCACTGGAGGTCGTTGGATGTTGGCGGGTTTTGCGGAGGCGGTTGGCTATGGAGGGTGGCCGCGAATCGCGGCGGAGATAATGGAGAGGGGCGGCGGTCGGTTACAAGATGGGTGGCGAAGAAATCGGAGGCAAAGGCGGCGTTCTCGATTGGGAAAGAGGGCTGGAGGTTGATGACAGTCCAGGGGCCTTCCGATCGGCCGAGATCGGACGTCCCTGGATCCGACACGTGGCGCAGGAGATGGAAAGGACGGAGCACGTGCGGAGCACATGCCTGGGAGGCACGTGCGATGCACGTGTGGAGGCTTTTTAATTTTTTAATTTTTTAAAAACGAATAAATATAAGGCCCAAAAAACGCTGATACGTGGCAGCCTCAGGGGCGGCCACGTGTCAGCTCCATAAAATTCCAAGAATAAAGACTTTGTAAAATCAAAAATAAAAAGCAAATGACCTCAGATCAAAAAAGTTCCTTCACAAAAAATGCTTGTCTCGATGAGTCTACAACTTTCATGAAGACATCAAAACCAAAATCTATCAAATGCAAGAAGCGAATTTTTGGGGTATCCCATGTACATAGAATACCTTGATTTTTGGGTTTTCTATTTTTTTCATTTTTTAAACCAGATAAAAATCTGGAAAGAATATGGTAAAGTCAAGAATAAATAAAGACACCTTAATCTAATTTTTTGGATTTTTATTAATTAGGAAAATATGTACATAAAATATCAGGTCAAAAACCACTAAAATACACAATGTACAAAAGAGGCCCAAAACCCAACTTTTACATACGAGCTTCGATTCACTTGAACTTGATCTTGTTTTGAAGGTAGTTGAATGTACATTAGTTTAAAAGTAAGTAGGATTAAAACAGACACTGGATGGGGAAGATATGAGATTTTTAGTTCAGAAATCCTGAAACTAGGGTTTGGGTTTTTGGTCCACTTATTTGGGTTAGTGTTCTTTTTTTGTATTTTTCATTTATTCTTGTGAGTGATATGCACATAGTGTAGGTGGTTTTAGGTTATTCAGAGTTAGCATGAAGGAGTTAAAAATTAGGAATGTTGGGCTATTTACAGGTCAATTTTGGCTTGGATTTGTGGCTTCTTATTTTGTGCAGAAATTAATGCTAAAATGCAATTCTTATGAAAACATGCATGAATGCTAATTATGCAGAATAGATGCAGAAATGCTGTTGATTTTGAGGGATCTGAGCTTAATTAATGAGATTTAGAGTGATGAATCCGAGATTCATCAAGGACACGAAACCAAGTCGGATTAATCTGGTTGATTTTAAGTGTGTTTTTTCACACAAGTAGCAAAGGTTACACGAACTATAGGGGAGTTGGCTTAGAGCCGGATGCGTCTCCCCTATTTAACCTGTCACCTAAGATACCAACACCCTTCATTTCTTTGCTCCTATCACCAACTGAAAGTTCAAGAACCTGCCCCTATCTACCTACAGAGTAGGCGGAGGCTGGAAAGGCTGTAACTTCGCCCCTATCTACCTGTCGGAGCTGGTGGAGGCTACTAGCAACTCGTCGCGGTGCATCACAATTTCGCCCCTATCTACCTACCGGAGTAGGCGGAGGCTACTTGGCACTGGTCAGTTGAACCCATAGTTCATCCTGTGATATTTGCTCGGATCAGGGTACACGATATGGAAGGTGGGGATTTTTGGCTCTACCTTAGGGTGTGCACACACACTCTTGTACCTTCACTCAGCCTGAAATCAAGGTCGGGGTTAATCTCCCGCAGACAGAATTTCCGATTTTATTTGATTTTTTTGGTCAATTTTGTTTAGCAGTCCCAATTTTAAATTAGGTGATCACTTGATTAGTCCAATCACAAGGCACTTCTATCGCCTAGTCCCAATTTCCTTTAAGCCTAAGTTTGAAAAACCAAGGGGGGAAGGAGTCAAGAAAAGCCGATGCAAGATAAAACAATGATGAATACCAAGTTTAGAAGACTTACAGTGATCCTTTCGCTTTTATGCGGGATGCAGAACATAATTGAAATTTTATACTATATGAAATGCAAGCGATAAAAGCTGCTCCTTAACAAACAGTTCTATTAGCGAGTGAATAACATGTTATATTTGGCTAAGTCCTACGGTCTAAGTGCGTCTTTTAAGTGTGAAGTGTGGTCCTAGAATTTTACGAGCACAAATAATCCTAAGATAGCTCTAAGAGACACAAGTGCAGGTCCTATTCTACGTACAACAACCACATAATACATGGGGACACATTTTATTATGACTTACACGCACAAGAACCCAAACGGGAACCACTGGAAAAATGCAAAATAAAAGAAAAATTACAAGTCCTCATAAAAACACTAAAATTATTTTAATGCAGGTTCCTCAGCTCGCTTGGCAAAGCGCCTTCAACTCCTCGTATTCCTCGCACAAAAATAAATGGAGGTCATATAAAGGATGACACAAAATAAACAAATAGAAATTAAAAAGAAAATATTCACAAGAAAATTCAGGAATCAGACTACCCGGGGATGGAAAATCTAAAATCAAAATTTCCTGAAAATTAACCTAAGTTGTGCCTCCCCGACAACAGCGCCATTTGAAGAGCCCTCTGATTACCCTACTTAATTCAACTGAATTAATGACTAAATTTTAATGATGTCCGTTGTAGTCGGATAACTTAGGACTATTCAAAACCACTCAGATTAATATTCAATTAAACACAAGCAACAGATTTTTTTACTTGGGGCAAGCCCAAGGTCGAACTCAGGGAGGCAGCTTTCTCCTTCATTAATTTGAAGTTAATTTTGATGTCAGATTCTCAGGAGAATGTTTTTTTTGGTGTTTTTTTCTTATTTTATGCAATTAAGAAAGGACAATGCAATTTGAGCCAAATTTTAAGGTTATATTTGAAAGATGGTCAAATTAATTCCAAAATTAATGAAACTTGGCCAGAAGATGAAATTATATGAAACTAAGCTACTGTAATTTTTTTTGGTATTTTAGACTCTAAATGAATTAAATATGAATTTAATATGGATGCAGGGTAGTTTTTACAAAATTAATTTTAATAAATACCAAAGTACATTATTTCCATATATAAAAATTACCCTAGATATTTCTATGTGAGAGGAATCCAGGAAAATTGATAAATCTAAAAAATGATGTATGTTGGACCCGTAAAAAATCAATTAAGCAAAAGTCTAATTAATCTAATCATGCCTCGTGATGCATGCAAATGGTTTGATTTTTTGGCACAGTATAGAACAACTTAAACTAAATCTATTGTGATTTTATGATGATTTTTGGAGCAACAAATAATTTAATATTGAATTTAAAGCAGACAGTGGGCAAACTATGTCAATTTCCACTAAAATAATAATATTTAATTCCTTGATGCTCACAAAAATATGACACGTGTCCACAACAATAAAGCACAAGTTTAACTACCACATTCAATTTTTGGAATTTAATAAATGATGATAAATGAATGCCTCATAAACATGCAAACACAGGGATCAAAATACAAACAAAAATTAAAATTAATTAATTCCGAAACATGCATACATGGACTAAAGTGCAAATACCTATAATGCTAGGGTCATGCATGCAAAATGTCCACAAGAACACGTGCACCTCACATGATGCACCTAGCAGGGACTGGAATGTAATATAGGAAACTTCTAGGGGCCCCGATGCAATTTACCCAGACCGCACGTGAGACACACGTGAGGTACTAGGCTCGGGAGGCTTCGGAGGATCGGACGTCATCTCAGGTGCTCTGGAGGTTCGGACGTAGCTTCGGGATAGCTTCGGGTGCCCCAAGCCTAAGGGTTGGGGAAGAGCCTCAGAGGGGGCTACGTGGCGGCAGATCGGCCGTTCGATCGATGGGAATCAAACGGTTGTTGGAGCTGGATACGTGGCACGCCTTGGACCATTAGATCAAGATTGATCCAACGGTGGTGGTAACTGACTACGTGGCTTGATGTTGGTCATCAGATCGAGATTGATTCGACGGTATCTAGAGCTAGGCTGGCAATGGTGACGTGGCTAAGTATGGACCGTTAGATCATCCTGATCCAACGATGGCTGGAGCTGCAGGCGAGGGCTACGTGGACGATTGAGGGCCGTTTGATCAAGAAGATTGGATGGTAGCTGTGCGTCGTTCTCCTCTGGGCCGCCGCCTCCTGCGGCAGACGTGGTTGTGCTCCGACGAAGCCCTCCTAGCTTTGCCGCCTTGGATCTCACTCATTGCTGCTCTCCGAGGGCTTCTGAGCAGATGGGAACGGTCGTGGGAGCGTCGGGGGAACCGCTGGAGGTACTGGATGAAGCTGGGGCTGTCTGCAGGCCGAAGACGATGGAGCTCGAAGGAGCTCCAGCGACGACTCCAAACAGTGAAGAAGACGGACCTGCAGGGTTAGTGGATGCCAGAAAATGGTGCGCTTCTGTTCGTGGAGTGCTGTGATGATGTGAGAGGCATGTGATGTGAAGGTGAGTGATCGATGGTGTTCTTCCACCGTAACCGACGGAGCGATTATCAGAGATGGATCGAGGTGTCGTGAAGGTGAATAGAAGGTTCCGTGAAGGTGAGGACTCTAAGGCGGAGCTCGGACGATGGTTGGTGAACGATGGTGTCGAGCAGAGACGACGGGAAAAATAGGAGAAAGTAGAGGGAAAAGAAGAAGAAGAAGATCGGAAGAGGAATGGAGGCGGCTACCTGGGATTGGAAGCTCGGAGGAAGCTTCCGATTGTCGCTGAGGGTCGGTAGAGGCCCGAGCTTGTGTTGCTCGTCAAAGAAGCTTCTGGCACGTCATGTCTACGCCGTGGATCTCGTCGGGGATGGAAACCTATCGTCGCTCACTTCTAAGCCCAAATCATTGTCACTAATAAGGGGGGGATCTCTAGGTTCTCTCTTGCAAGGGTGGATGGCCGTGAAAGTGGCCGAACATAGGGTATTTAAAGGGAGAAGGTGAAGGTCCTTGCGATGGAGGGAGTGGTTGGCGTGGGGTTTGTGGAGTGAGGGAGAAGGGATCATGGTGATCGTGGGTGCTGGCGAGGATGAGGGTTGATGGGGCTACGCGTGGGGAGATCAATGGGTGGAGAAGGTGGTTGTAGTGACATCGAAGATAGAAAGGGGGAGGAGACGACACGAGGTGGGCAACGACGTGGCTGAGGTTTTCTCGGAGGTGGAAGATGATGTCGTGGCCGTTGGATCTCGTGATCCAATGGCCAGGAGATGGGCACGAGGGAGCGGGTACGATAAGATCCGGGTGATGCAATCAAAGGGCGGTGGTGAGCGCCACGTGGCGAATGGCAGGAGCAATGCTGGTGAACAATGGAGATGAGATCGTAGGTATGATCGAAGGGCGGTGATCTCACGGGATTGAATGGCCATGATGAGATCTGGGATGATGATCCATGGGCTGGGGTTCAGGTGGGATTGGATGGCTGAGATATGAAGAGGAAGGAGGCGATCTAACAACTAGGAGACGGGGCGCGTGGCTAGCGGATGAGTGGGCCGCGTGGCGCAACCTGAGGGCGCCACGGGGCCCAATCAGATTGGCTGAGGAAGATTTTGAAATAAGAGGGAGAAAATGTCCAAATTTGGAAAAACTCAAAACATGAAAGTTGTAGATGTCGATGAGATCTACTAGTTTCACGTTGACTAAAAATGAAAATGAGGTCGAATAAAGTAATAAAATACAAGGGTAGAAATATACATACATATAGTATACAATGGGGGCCCAAAACCCATGTTTTGCATACAAGCTCCGATTTAAATGAAATTAGTCTCATTTTGAAGGTCTCTGAATGTACATTATTTTAAAAAAAAGTGAGTAGACCTAGATCAAAGGTTGTATGTTATATATATATATTTAAGATCCATGGTCTCAAACCTGGATTGGGGTTTTATTGGTCAATTATACAAGTTAGCATTTTTGGGCATTTTCCTTGTATTATTGTTAGTAATATATACAATATAAAGTTAATTTATGGGATTTTTACAAGTGACTTTGGCTTTTATTTAATGCAGATATGAATGCTAAAATGCAAATGTTATCAATGCATGCATGAATGCTAATTATGCAATATTGGTGTAAATATGCCTCTAATTACTCGGGAACAAGGCAACTTTTATAGTGATGAATCACAGATTCATCAAAGTACGCGGGACTTGTTCTTTGAACCGTAATTTAGATCCATACAAACACAATAAAAAATTGGGTTCACCAACTCATGCCATGTGAAGCCATGAAGGTTTGACTATTTATTATCTTTTTAGTTTTAGAGTTGTTATTTTAGGCATATCTTATAACAAGTCCTTAGCACGCTAACCCTATAGGAGAGAGAGTACTGCCAAAAAAGTATCTCGTACTTGTTCTCCTCCTTTGTAACATGTAGTCCACACTTTTTGAGGTCCTTGTAACCCTTCCCCGATCCCTACTCACCCAAAGAAATAGAGAGATGAAGCTGATAGGCGAAACCGCTACTTCGGTTCTCGCTCGCAACAGAATCACCCTTGAGCGTGCAAGAACCTACTCACACCCCCATGAAGGCGTGGCCTATGCTCAGTACTTCAGACCATGTCGATGTTGCACATATGGCAGGAACACCATCGTTGACAAGGCCCTACTCGATCACGTACGATAGAAGCGCCATTACTTCGGACATCCATGCGATACACAAGGTAGTTACAGACTGGGTTTTTGGCTCTAATCCTTAACGGGTCATGCCTCGCTCATGGGAGGGGTTTGGTCCCCTCCCAAGGCACCTGAAAATAATGAGGGCTTTATGAACCCAAGACAATGATAGTCCATTAAAAATTTTAATTAAGGTCGAAGTTTATTTAGCAGTACCCTTGTTTTAATTTTTGGGTTTTCACTTTTTTTGAGTCTGTTTTCATCACCTAACGTTTTTGTAGATTCTCATTTAAGTCATAGGTGCTCAAAATCAGAGGGAAATAGTGAAAGAGTTGTACAAGTCGATTCAATGATGGAAAACTCATCATTGAACCTAATGATGCATGCTGAGTTAGATGACTTATAGTGCTTCCCAACTCTCTTCATGCGGTATGCAAAAAAGAATTTTAAAACCTATCTACATGGCGGTGTGCAATCGACAAAATCGTCCTAAATAGTAGCTGCTATTAATCGTGAAGAACCAGTTGTTAGTTATTTAGAAATGAGACCAATGTCCGGTCTATGATGCCGATCGGTGCCCACCACAACAGGTCTTGCACGCGCTGTATACGACCTCTAGCGGCACATGGTATCAGATCTGAATTACCAACATTAGTAATTTGACTAGATCCATACGTAAGAGACTATAGGAACAAGCATTCTTATTAAGGTTTGGACCTAGTTACCGAGTTAAGTAACCTAAGTCTAGGGGCTCTATGCACACAAAACAAATAAAAATAAGGCGAAAAACTCAAAACAACGGAAAATAAAATATAAGAAGGAGAGAAAATGCGGAAAACTACGACGAGGTCCCCAGGTGAACAGACACCCAGGCACTGGACCTCGTTGTGGAGAATACAATCCAAATTAATATATATATGCCAAAATTATCTTTCTCTCACCATAAATTACACAAATGAATTTTTAAATTATTTCTAAGATAATTTCTTCTCCTTGCTTCCTTGGTGCCCTCTTCAGCTGGTCATAGAGAGAAGACCAGCCTCCTCCAGGTTTGGTTGCATCGGCTTCCTAGAAAGCCATTCTCACGTGGCGGTCCCTTACAATAAAGTCATAAAGAAATGTCATTAGCACAGGTAATTAAATAAATGAATCAATAAATATTTACAATAATAATCAAGAATTAATTGAAAATAAATTAATGAATATCTACAACAATGAATCAATAAATCAAATAAACAACTATACAAAAATGACTGATGAAATTAGGCTAACTCATTACTCCCCGGCAACGACGCCATCTGATATACCCAAAAATCGGCATCGGTCATGTGTTCCACACAAGGCGGGAGCACAGTCGTCGAGACGACCGACAAAAACCTTAGATTTAATCAGCAATTAACCCACAATATACATAAATCAATCAATAGCAAAAATGTGGAACTAAGTGTTATTTTCCTCTACCATAAAATGCATAGCAAGCAAGCATGTACAGGTCGAACCACAGAGAGCAAAATGGTAGCATGTACAGGTACAACCAAGTCTTTTGCAATTTTTTTATATTATCTTTTGTTTTACATTTTTATATTTGATTTTTAATTTTATATTTTTTTCTTTTATTTTTATATTTTTTTATTTTTATATTACTTTTTCTTTTATAGAAATAATATATCATATATGGGGATTTATATATACAATATTAACAGTATATTTATAAATACTAATAACTATAGATAGAATACAAATAATAAATTGTTTTTGGGTTTTTAATATTTTTATAATGTTTTTTGTAATTTCCAGGATTTTTACTAATTTTTATGGATTTTTAAAGTCAAAAATATTGTTAAAAAAGGATTAATTAAAATACTAAAATTGATTTGGATTTTAAAAATAGTAAAAAAGTCCCGAAATTATCCAAATCACTTTAATATATAAATATTTATATAAATAAAATTATAAAATAGAAAAAGATATATTTATATTTTTTTAGATTTTTATTAAAGATTTCGGGGTTTTTTAGATTTTTAGGCCTTTTCTTTTTCCATTTTAAGGTTTTTTGGTCTTATTTAAAATAGGATCAAATAGACTATATATAATGTTTTTGGTTTTTTAAAGACATTTTGATATTTTTTGGTATTTTATAAGCTAAATAGGGAATACATAGGTACCTTTTCATTTTTAATAATGGGATAAAATGCTCAAAAATACAAATAAAAATATGGGCATTAAAATATAAGGCAAAATGCATTTATTCCTATTTTTGTTTTGTATATTTAGGAGCACAGTAGGTATCTTTAATAAATAGATAAAAAGCTACAAAATATATGTCCTAGCATAGGCAAAAATGCAAATAAAATAAACATTAGAGGTACAGGTGCAAATTTGCCAACGTAATAGAACCTTTATTTAAGTTTTATGAATTATTTTACAATATACAAAAGCGCTAGGGTATACATGCACAATGCCCAGCTCACGTAGTACGACACGTGAGCTGAGCTGGACAAGACCAAAATGTAAATTTAGAAAGCACATGGGCCTATTTTATTTATAATGCTATATTTTATTTATAGAATTAAATAATAAATATAGAAAAAGGCAGGACTGGATATGTAATTTACCCTAAATCGGCGCGGATCGGACGACTAGGCTGATTTCACTTGACATGTGGCGACGCCCGATTGTGCGATGACGCTTCGCGAATGCTCTATAGAGATTAGATCGACGTGGCTGATCTGACGGTGCAGACGTGGCGTGATCCAACGGCCGATGATCGACCTGGAGAGGTTGAAGAATCCAATGGCAGCGAGAGGGTGAGGATGAATAGGGAACGAACTCTCCTGGGGAGAGTTTCGATCCGCTCGCTAGAATACCTCCGGCCACCTGGAAGTCTCGCACTATGGGCAAAACAGAGTTGGGGCTCCTCCCGCATCAGGTGCATCCTTCAGGAGGTACACAAGAGCTCGGATTGCGTCAAACGAGCTCGGTGAAGTTCAGAGCTCCAGGTACCTCGGTTCTTCAGCAAAATCACCTCGATTGAGGCTTTCATGCGCAGGCTCCTACAAGGTTAGCATGAGTAAGAAAAAAGAAAGGTGCCAGGTGTGTTTGGGAGGTGGAATGGCACGGAGTGGAGCCGGCGGAGGTCTCCGGCGAGGGTGGTGGAGGTGGAGACCCGATCTCCAGATCGGAGTTGATCTGGGTGAAATGAAGAGGTGCGGGACGTAAAGAAAGCGATGGGGATTGAAATGGTGTTGATCTGAATGGTGGGGAGCGAACATCTATACACAGATGAGCTTGTTGGAGCTCAACTCCGGCGAACTACGTGGTTCACCGATTACACTAAGTTACTTAGCTAGAACCTCAACTAAGTAGTGGAAACTAAAGCTACGACTAAATGCAATAAAAAATGATGAAAGGGTAGCTTTTATACCTGAGGGTGCTCAGGAAGGAGGGTCGTCGGCGAGGGCGGCCGTGGGCGCACCTCCATCCTCCCGGAGCTGGTTCCAACTGTCGGGAATCTCCTCCTATCACGAGGAATCTCTGTAGATAAAGAAACAGGGCTCCTAGACTCAGATCAATGGCCAAACATGGAAGGGAAGAGGAGGTTCATTATTTATAGACATAGTTAAATACCCTTATAGACCGTGCAAATGGGAGAGATCGGGCGTATATACCGAAGATCCAAGTAGATGGCGTATATGTACAATGATCAGTAATCATTTTTTGTTGAAGGAATCGACCAGATGGATGGATGGAGCGGTTGAGAAAGTGGAGGAAATCGCGGGAGGAGTCAGATTTGCATCAAATCAGAGCTGGGGTGAGAGTTAACAAGAGGTCAACAATCGTTGGACGTTGATTGGTCCACGTCAGCACAAAACGATAAATAGGCTGACCAATTATTGAATTATTCATTAAACCTAATAAATGCTTTTATTATTTTTTGATTATAAAATAAAAAAATGTTTATTTTTTAATGTAGTATTTTATTATGATTTTTATTTATTTTTAGTATATTTTATTAGTAATTAATTTTTAATAGTGTATTTATAGGTATTTTTACCTGGATTTTTGTTAATTTATTTTTTTTTGTGTATTTGATTTTATTATTTTATTTTATTTATTTACAAATTTTTGTTAGGTGTATAAATATATTTTTATTTTATTTTTGTGATGTAATTTGTATACTTAAATAAATAGATATGTATATTTTATAGGTAAATTTATTGGTACTTTACCTATGTATTATATACATCCTTTTCTTTTAATGTATTTTATTATATTTTATTTTGGTTTTATATTTTTAATAGAATATTAATAATATATACAATATTGTAAAAATATAAATAATACAAGAATATGATTCCCTTTTATTTATATACAAGTATAACATAGATATTTTACCTATGTTTTTCACATAGACTTATTTTATTTTACATTTTCTTTTTGGTTTATTTTGGTTTCAACCTGCACATATGTTATAAATAATAATTACAAAATCACAAAAATATAAATTTGTGAAAATAATGAAGGATGAATAAAATGAATATTTTAATCATGTATAATGTACAATGAGGGTCAAAAACCTAACTTCACACAGTAACTCCAAAAAATATGAAACCGCCACTATTAAATAGCTTGGAAAAAGTTATCCACAACTAGAGGTGATTTTGATATGTTTTGAGTTTTTATTTGAAAGATATGGGTTTGGGAAGTTGGGTTTTTGGCTTTTTATTTTGTGTATAAAATGAACAATATGTATTATTTTTGTACAAACTCAATTTTGTATTTTTATTCATATTATTATCTACAACTTTCATATACAAAGTTTCTTCATTTGATGAAAAATATTAAATAATAAAATATGTATAAAAATACTTAAATAATGAATAAAAGAATTGGGTTTTTATTGTATTTTTGGCCCTTATCTCCCCCTACTTTATTCCTTGTCGACCAACTCAATTCTTGACTTGGTCTCAGGGTTCAGGGTCATAAAATATCTTCGATATTTTATTCTTTTTCTTTTCTTCTCTTTATTCTATAATTTTGGCATTAAAAACAGTATTATATACACATTAAATACAACAAATAATGAATGTTATTTACATGCATTAGATAGGGTTTTTAAGGCCATAATGATAGAATAAAGGTGATGAAATGGGGATTCATCACCTAATCAAGAGGAGGAGAGGGCACATGATGAGGAGCGAGAGCCGATCCATGATGATCTTGATCATACACATCTATATGCTGAGGAGGAGGACCACCATGATGCGGACCAACACGATGTCGATCACCATGATGATCAGAGAGAGGGGAGCGATGCGGAGATAGTAGATACGGACACAAGAGAGTCAGATGATGATACCATGCCGGACCATGTAGATGCCCCCGATGTAGATTTTTCATCTCTTATTTTAGAGAGTTTTGTACGTACTTCTGAGACTCTCGATGTACACACTGATTCCACTGATGTAAATAAAAATGTCGAGTTTGTCACTCTTGAGATTGTTCCTTTTCCCGATTCTTTGTATGGAAAATGAAAGAAAAAGTCCAAAAGGAAAGACATTGTCACTCCAGAGACTGAGAAATTATTGAAAGATATTTCTGAAGATCCCGCTCCATGATGCCTCGTTCACTTCCCTACGTTCAAGAAACAGTTGAAGAATAGATGTACCACACATAGGAAGAAGAGATCACATACAGAGAAGCATGTTTTGACCAAGACCACATCTTGCGCTATACAGAACAGATTGCCCATGAAGAAGAAAGATTGAAGAGCACATTATGTCAAATGCGGGATTTCTCATGCAGCATTCAATCCCACTCTATTAGGAAATAGTTCCTCAATCAATTTGTTTCCATCTTGTTTACTCGACAAGCTCGAGTTAGGTCCTCTTTACAAATCCTGCACAATCCATAAGTTTGCTGATAGATCTGTAAGGAGATCTAGGGGCCTTTTGAGGAATGTTATCGTGACCATTCAAGGCATGCAGTTCCCAGTGGACTTTACTGTCATGGACATGTGTTAGTCATGTGAGCCCGAGGTGAACCATTACTACAATAATTGTTATTGTAATGTTTGATTTATCAATAAAATTTATTGGTTTATTTCACTCCCTGTCTGAGAATAAATGAATGAATGCATTATAAGGTCTCTTGGAACAATTAGAGTTATGTACCATGTCCATTTTAATGATCATATAACTGTTGATTCAAGTGTTGGATCATTGAGGCTGGTGCTTGATAAATATCTAAAGAGTTATAATGAGGACTCATTAAGTACTATCAAATGGTTGTTAAGAGATGATCTCCAACCTGAGTAGGAGATGGCAATCCTTTCTCTTTTGGCTGATATCTGACTGACCTCTTGGTGCAGATCCTATGCATAGGAATAGAGATTAGGAGGTGTTTGATTAGTTAGGTCAAAAAGTTGATTTAACGAGATCGAGATAACCAAAGTCCTATATCGAATATTGTCACGATATAGGCACACATCCTCTGAACGGAGACAGATGTATTGCTATACATCTAACTATGTACATTTGGCATACCAATAGGTTGATGTCCTAATCAAGGTCTATGCACCGACGAGCTGGTGTGCATATGAGTGCATATGAGTAATACAATCTCTCAAAGGGATCATACAGATTCACTTGTGAATCAGAAGACGATCTCACTCATGCGGTATTTGGGATTGATCATATTGCATGCATGTTCCTCTTGCTTTGGAAATATAACAAGAAGTTTTAGGTATGATATATGTTTTTGGAAAGCATATGATCAGTACCAACTCCCAATGACCAAATGAGAACCTTAATGATAAAACCCTGAAGATGATAGTGTAAATTGATCTATATCTTTGGGTTTATTATAAGTCTTCCAGTATGCAGGATGTACATGTCATAGGAATACTTGAGGGTGATGTAATCATAAATAGTTGTATAACTATGACGCTTCCATTCCGAGGGAGTGATGAAACAAGTCTGGATTTTAGTGACTCCTCTTATCAGAGAAGTAATTTGATTTTAGTCCAAATGTTGGACATTGTCCTGAATGTGATTCAGATGCAATGAGAAGATTAGATCTACCACCTTGATTTAATCAAGCTTCTATAAGAGGTCCCCTAGATATAGATATGAGTTGTGATCTCAATATCCAAGTCATTATATATACAATCGCCCTGTCCTTATTTAAGTATCTGCAGAGAAAGCACATTATTCTTGAAATAGTTCAAGAATGATTCCATTATTAAAATTATATCCAAGATTTGATAAATGGATAATTAAATGTGATTTAATTATTATGATAATGTGAATTTGATTCATATTATTTAGATGCAAGAGAATGATGATCCAATATAATTAAATGTGATTTAATTATTATGGATAATAATAATGCAGATAACATTATCCATATTATTCATACATATATATATATATATATGTATGTATTATAAATTTAATTTATAATATATAAGAGAGAGTTATTTGTAAATAATATTTACAATTTAAATGTTGATGTGAATTGGATTCACATTGTACAAATAATTGAAAATGCAATTTACATTTTATTTTGGATTGTGAATGTGATTCAGAAATTTCCAATGACATGATTGCAATGTTCACATAATAAATTGCATTTATTTTTATGGAATAATTTATCGTGAATTTTGGAGATATCCATGGAATATAAGATTCCATGAAATAGTAAAGGTGGAACCACCTTCCATAAGAGAATGGTGGACGACCACAATTCCTATATGGAATGTGGTGGTCGTCCATTCCTCTGATGGAAGGAGGTCTGGCTCCTTCCTATTTTATCCAAAGTATATTGATTTAATTTAAATTAGTATATATTATTATTATTATTCAATATATCTAATTTAATTAAATTAATTTTTGTTGTATTTTTAGCGACAACTTCATGGCCATTGAAAGAAACACAATTCAATGTGAACCATTAGATTTGTGTTGTCCATAGATTGAGATCCATGGACTCCCAAAATTATATATAAGGAGAGGCAACCCTAGATATTCTTTACACACCCCAATATCATCTCTCTCATCTCACGCCATCTCTCTCTCTCCCTCTCTCTCACTAATTGGTTGTCCACTTAGAAACCCTAGAGCGATCACCGTTGTCGCTACGCCATTGTGATGTCGTCTCGACTACTCGTGGATCTCCATATCCTTTTGTGTGCCACACTCGTGAAGAAGATGTTAGATCTCATGAGACGAGATCAGGAGATGCACCTCTTGGATCAACGCTTTGGATTACAAGAAGCATGTGGTTCATCACCACGCTCGCAAGCGCCTCTCCAGTTGGATTAAACTTGAGACAGGAGGTCTCTTACGTTAGAGACTAAGATTACAACCATGATTCAAGAGGTAATCCTTATTCTTGTGTGTGGTTTGATGAAACAATCCATAAAATATTCTTGGATTATGTGGTCTCTTCATTCATTTTTTTTAAAATTCTGCTGCACTAAGCAACTAGGGCGACTAGTCGCTCTGATCGCATATGATGCGATCATTACGCTTCTGTGATGCTATTATGGATCTTTACATATCCTTCAAGTGGTATTAGAGTCAAGGTCAAGGTATTGTATATGATCAGTAACCCTATGTGATCATGATTCCTGTTTTGGATGCACGAGAAACATTGTTCTTGCATTTGATGCAAGATTCGAATGGGGTTCTTTGTTTAATTAAAAACCTATTGTTTGTGAACTATTTGGATGTTATTTTTCAGTTATAAAATGTATATGAAATGTCTAAATATGTCCCAAAAACTGTAACATTTAATTGGTAGCAAAATTGCATGAAACTGATTTGAATAGTTCCTGCCATACAAAATTATTTTGCATGCATTAACGGATCTACACGAAATTAATTTTACTTACTGTTTTTCTGTCATGAAATGTAAAATAAACACAAATTAAGTAGAGAATCAAACCAGCAAATCGTTCAAATTTTCTTCACACGATTCTGACTCTGGTTGCCTTAGATATTCACATTTAGTGGAGATGGGTCGGAAGATGATTAGATCATCAAACATTTTTACTTAATGCGTTTATAACTCAATGGAAATCATGGAAATTATGAATTTTCCTTGATTACATATGATGCCTAATAATTATGATAATAATTGATTAACCATCATAGGCCATTGAATGAACACTTCATGAAAACCCTAGTTTATCCTACAATAGTCGTAGGACAATCTCTACACAAAAAACATTGTTGCTTGAATAGGATTAGGGATTTGTTTAGAAAATATCCTTATAATATTAATCAAAATGGTTTTAATAAATATTATATGGTATAACTTCGGTTGAAGGACCGATTATCATCTCAAATACAAAATGGTCAAATCGTATTATCCTAACCTGAGGCGGATATGGTGTCCAGTCGGGGATTGTTAGGGTAACAGGTTGCTCCGTGAGCGGTCTGTCCCACTCCCGTCGGTATTGGTCATGATAGCTGGTAAGGAAAGGATAATGCTTGAAGCGATCATGATGTATTTTTCTAATTATTAAAATTTGAATAATACATATTTTGAGATTATACCATGCTTTCAAGCAGCAATAAAAAAATATTTGTTGGTTGAATAAATTGGATTGATAATTGATTTAATATGATTAAATGAATTATATCCAATTAAAAAATACTCTATTATGAATAGAGTTGTATTTTAATTGGAAGAGTTAATTATGTGAATATCATCCATAATAATTAACTAAAATTCAATATGAGGTGGAGGATCACATAAGTGACATCCATGGTCTTCCGTTAAGGTGAAGGATTCCATCGTCAAGGATTGTATGTAGGAGATGCCTGTCCGAAGTGACAGCTCCTACATACAAGTGCATCTAGATCGAGCTCTTTGCTTCTCGAAAGAGTAGGACCATATGCATAGTGACCCAATATCGGTTACTCATATTATTGTGCGATATTAGATTGCGCATAGCGAGTACTATTCTTGTTGACAGTTGGTTCAATTAACAACAGGTCAACATCGCCTTAGAGGTAGTGGGCCCGGGTGTTAAAGACCGAATTGGGAAATGCAAGTCGAACTTGTAAGGTGGAATGTGTTCCTGCTTCTTTTTACCTTTGTTACAGTTTCTTTATTATTGGGATGTAATTGAGGTAGAAAAGGAGACCCCAGTTCTTGCTAGAGATACAGGGGTAAGTATATCTCTTACTTTGAAGGTGATTAAGGGAATGAACTTTCAAAGTTGAAAAGGCAAGACTAATTTGATTAAAATACTTAATTAAAGAATTTAATATTGAATATATATATATATATCATTTATATATTCTAATATAGCGCATTATTTATTTCAGACAATGAAGTCCATGAACCCACTTTGTAGGCTTCTAGATGTCAACCAATTGACCAGACCAAATTACTCGGATTGGATCCGTAATTTGGATCTGGTTCTCTCTGTGGATTGCATCTCTTATGTGTTATCCAAGAACAAGTACACAAACCCTAAGACACCAGAAGAATTAAAGGTCAATGAAATATATGATGAAGATCATACATTGGTTTGGTGCTATATTATGGGATCTCTCGCCAATGTGCTTCAGAAGCAACATGTGGAGATGGAGACCTGCTAGGATATAATGCTGAATCTCAAAGATATGTTCGGTGATGTCAACCACACACAACATTATAATGTCATGAAAGAACTTATTCACTGGAAGATGCAGGAAGGGACTTCTGTTCGTGAACATGTACACAATATGTTTGGGTACTTGTATGAGCTAGAAACTCTCGGAGCAGAGATGGATGCAGAATTGCAGTCTGACTTCATTCTGCTATCACTGCCCACTTTCAATAAATTTGTGGTAACGTAGCACATGAATAAAATGGAATTGACTAATGTTGAACTCTTGGCTTCATTAAAGTCTGTAGAAGATGCAATGAAGAGAGATAATCCCACTGGTAGTGCAATGGTTGCACAAATCAAAGGGAAGTAGTGTCAGAAGCAAGGATCTCGGAAGGGCCCCGCCCAGAAGAGAAAGAAGAAGAGTCAAGGTGTTGGCTCATCCTCTACTGCTTCCACACTGGTAACATCGAAGAAAACTAATGCATGTCATTACTACAAGAAGTCGGGGCACTGGAAGCATAACTGCCCAGATCACCTGAAGTCTACCGACAAAGGTAAAGCCTCAACATGTATGAATTCTACTTTCATCATTGAAACCAATTTTGTCGTAGGACAAGAAGGTAGTTGGGTCATCGATTCTGGTGCTTCTATTCATGTATGCAATTTGTTGCATCTATTTCAGAAAACTAGGAATCTTGATGAAAGGAAGATAGTCATATAGATGGGATCTAATGTAATTGTTGCAGTAGTCATCATCAAGACATGAAAACTACATTATCTAGTGGAAGAGTCCTTATGCTTAAAGAGTGTCTTTACGTTCCCGATTTTAGAAGGAACCTTATATCTGTATCTAAATTAGTTAGAAATGGATATTTGTTTCTATTATGTAATAAACTTGTCATAAATCGTTATGATAAACATGTTGCGGATGGTGTTCTAATTTTTGGTGGACTCTATGAATTGTGCATTGATGAAAATGTCATGAATATTACTCTCACTAATAATAGAAACCCTGAAAGAACTAGGGATTATGGAAATCATTCGAATGTGATTTGACATTAGAGGCTTTTTCATTTATCTATTGATAGGATCAATAGATTGATAAAGGATGGACCCTTATATTTTCTACTAGTCCAATCTTTACCTACCTGTGAACATTGTATTCGAGGTAAAGTGACTAGGATGCCTTTCCATAACAAGGTTACTGTATGCGAAGGTATTCTTGACCTAATACATACTGATGTATGTGGCCCCTTTAGTACCGCGACTTGAAATGGATATCAATATTAATTGATGTTAATTGATAACCATTCGTGACACATGTTTATCTTTATATTACATCATAAGTCTGAAACCTTTGAAAAGTTAAATAGTTCATAGTTTTGGTTGAGAACAAAGCCGATAAGAATATTAAACACATTCGATCTTACCGAGGTGGCGAGTACCTCTTAGATGAATTCAACAATACCTTAAAGAGAAAGGAATTGTCTCAAATCTCACTCCTCCTAGGACTTCCCAACTTAATGGTGTTGCTGAAAGATGCGATAGGACCATCATGGACATAGTATGTTCAATGATGAGTAAAGCACATTTACCACTTAATTTCTGGGGATATGGAGTAGAGACCGCAATATATATCATGAATAAGATTCCTACCAAGTCCGTATCTAAGACTGCTCATGAGCTTTGGTATGGAACCAAACCTAGTGTTAATCACTTAAGTATTTGGGGTTGCTTTGTCCATGCAAAAAACATGGATGCAAGTAAGCTAGAATCTCGCACTCGTGAGTGCTACTTCATTGCGTATGTTAAGGACGATATTGGATACCAGCTTTATGACCTTGAGACTCAGAAGGTCTTCACCTTTAGAGATGTAAAATTTCTACAAGATGATTTCCTTACGAGTCAAAATAAAAATGAAGTAAAGGAACTCATTGAATACCCTGAGGATTATGAGCTTCCTGAAGCTGCATATCTTGACTATGACATCTGGTAGATGGACGTCAAGATGGCTTTCCTCAATGGATACCTTGAGGAGGATATCTATATGGAGCAGTTCAAGGGCTTTATAACCGAGGAAGGCAAAGTATGCGAGATGAAGCAATCCATCTATGGGATCAAACAATCTTCTCGTAGCTGGAACATCATATTCAACGAAACCATAAAGAGTTATGATTTTGTGCAGAACCTTGATGAGCCGTGTATGTACAAGAAGCTTAGTGGGAGCGGCATTATGTTCATTTTCTTTATGTAGATGACATCCTTATCATTGGGAATGATACAGGGATGATGACCGGTGTTAAAATTTGGCTATCCCATACCTTCGAGATGAAAGATCTTGGAGAAGCCTCTTGTATCTTGGGTCTGAAGATGTTCTGAAAATCGAGAAAAGAGGATCTAGGGATTGTCACAACATGGTACGTTAAGAAGATCTTAGAGTATTTCCATATGGAGAACTCCAAGAAAGGATTCCTTCCTTTAAGACATGGTATCCACCTGTCTAAAGGATGACTCTTCAAAATGTTGAGGAAAAGGAATCCATGGCTGGATGCCCCTACGCATCAACTATAGGAAGCTTAATGTACACCATGATATGCACAAGGTTGTATATCTGCCATGCAGTGGGAGTGGAAAACCGTTACCAATCCTGCTATGGAGAGCAATACTGGAACGCAGTGAAGAACATCTTTAAGTATCTAAGACATACTCAAGATTACATCTTGGTCTATGGAGATGGTGATCTACAAGTCTTAGGATATATAGATTTAGACTTCCAGTCTGATATTGATGATCGAAAGTCGACATCAGGGTTTGTGTTCCTGTTGAACGATGGTGTTGTGAGCAGGAGAAGCAAGAAGTAGGACACTACAACTGATTCAACGATAGAAGCTGAATACATTCCGCATCATTTGCTGCAAAGGAGGCGGTGTGCTTGCGCAAGTTCATCCTGGAGCTTGGTGTAGTTTCCTATGATACTCCCACCCCGCTGCTCTGCGATAACATGGGAGCCATAGCTCAGGTGAAGGAACCCAAATGGCATCAAAAGAGCAAGTATGTGGAAAGGAAATACCACATCATTCATGAGATTTAAAAGCGTTGTGATATCATCATCACCAAGGTGGCCTCTTCCGACATCGTTGTAGATCCGCTTACCAAACCTTTGACACAGAACATTTTCGACCATCATGTAATGAGCATGAGTTTAAGGATTGTACAGGAATGGTTTTGAGGGTTAGTGGGAGATTGCTAGCCATGTGATCCTGAGGCGATCCATTCCTACAATAAATTTCATTGTAATATTTGATTTATCAATAAAAGTTATTGGTTTATTTCACTCCCCGTCTGAGGTTAAATGAGTGAATGCACTATAAGGTCCCTTAGTACAATTAGGGTTATGTTCCATGGCTATCTTGATGATCATACAACTGTTGATTCAAGTGTTGGATCATTAAGATTCCTTCCTTTAAGACATGGTATCCACCTGTCTAAAGGGATGACTCCTCAAAGTGTTGAGGAAAAGAAAGCCATGGATGGATGCCCCTACGCATCAGCTGTAGGAAGCTTAATGTACACCATGATTTGCACAAGGCCGGATATCTGCCATGCAGTGGGAGTGGAAAGCCGTTACCAATCCTGCTATGGAGAGCAATACTGGAATGTAGTGAAGAACATCTTCAAGTATCTAAGACGGACTCAAGATTACATCTTGGTCTATGTATATGGTTATCTCCAAGTCTTAGAATACACAAATTTAGACTTCCAGTCTGATATTGATGATCGACAGTATACATCAAGGTTTGTGTTCCTGTTGAACGGTGGTGTTGTGAGCTGGAGAAGCAAGAAGTAGGACACTACAACTGATTCAACGATAGAAGCTGAATACATTGTTGCATCGTATGCTGCAAAGAAAGCGGTGTGGTCACGCAAGTTCATCCTAGAGCTTGGCGTAGTTTCCTCTGATGCTCCCATCCCTCTACTCTGTGATAATGTGGGAGCCATAGCTCAAGCGAAGGAACCTAGATGGCATCAAAAGAGCAAGTATGTGGAAAGGAAATACCACATCATTCGGGAGATTCAAAAGCGTTGTGATATCATCATCACCACGGTGGCCTCTGCCGACAACATTGTAGATCCGCTTACCAAACCTTTGACACAGAAGGTTTTCGACCATCATGTAATGAGAATGGGTTTAAGGATTGTACCGGATCGGTTTTGAGGGCTAATGGGAGATTGCTAGCCATGTGAACCTGAGGAGATCCATTCCTACAATAAGTTTCATTGTAATGTTTGATTTATCAATAAAAGTTATTGGTTTATTTCACTCCCTGTCCGAGGTTAAATGAGTGAATGCACTATAAGGTCCCCTACTACAATTAGGATTATGTTCCATGGCTATCTTGATGATCATACAACTACTGATTCAAGTGTTGGATCATTGAGGCTGGTGCTTGGATGGATATCTAAAGTGTTAGATTGAGGACTAGTCAAGTGCCATCAAAAGATTATTAAGAGATGATCTCCATCATGAGTAGGAGATGGCAATCCTTTCCTTTTGGCTGATATCTGATCAACTTCTTGATACCGGTCTTCTACATAGGAATAGAGATTCGGAGGTGCCATATTAGTTAGGTCAAAGAGTTGACTTAACGAGATCGAGATAACCAAAGTCCTATGTCGAATACTGTCATGATATAGGCATGCATCCTCTTCTCAGAGACAGATGTATTGTTATATGTCTGAGTATGTACATTTGGCAGACCTATAGGTTGATGACCTAATCAAGGTCTATACACCGACGAGCTGGTGTGCATATGAGGGCATATGAGTAATACTATCTCTCTAAGGTATCATACATATTCACTTCTGAATTGGAAGACATGAGCTCACTCATGAGGTATTGGGATCGATCAAATTCCATGCATGGTCATCTTGCTTTGGAAGCATGAAAAGAATTTGTAGGTATGCTATATGTTTTTCGAAAGCATATCATCGATATCAACTCCCAATGACCAAATGAGGAACTTAATGATAAAACCCTGAAGATGATAGTGTAAATTGATCTATATCTTTGAGTTTATTAGATGTCTTCCAGTATGCATGTTGTACATGTATAAAGAATATCTGAGGGTGATGCAATCATAAACATTTCTATAACCATGACGCTTCCATTCTGAGGGTGTGATGAAATAGGTCTGGATTTTAGTGACTCCTTTTATTAGAGAAGTAATATGATCTTAATCCAAATGTTGGACATTGATCTGAATGTGATTTAGATGCAATGAGAGGATTAGATCTATAGCCTTGATTTAATCAAGCATCTATAAGAGGTCCTTGAGATCTGGATTTGAGATGTGATCTCAATATCCAAGTCTCTATATGTGGAACAAACAATTGTCATGTCTTTATCTCCAAGTATTCGCAGAGAAAGCGCATTATTCTTGAAAGAGTTCAAGAATGATTCCATTGTTAAAATTATATCCAAGCTTTGATAAATGGATAATTAAATGTGATTTAATTATCATGAATAATGTGAACTTGATTCATAATATTTAGATGCAAGAGAATGATGATCCAATATAATTAGATGTGATTTAATTATTATAGATAAGAATAACATGGATATCATTATCCATAGTATTCAAATATATATATATATTATAAATGTTATTTATAATAGATAAGAGTGAGTTAATTGCAAATAATACTTACAATTTAAATGATGATGGGAATTGGATTAACATTGTACATATAATTGAATGTAATTTACATTTTATTTTGGGTTGTGAATGTGATTCATAAATTTCCAATGGCATGATTTCAATGTTCACAAAATAAATTGTATTTATTTTTATGAAATAATGTACAATAAAAGTTGTTGTGAATTTTGGAGATATTCATGGAATATAAGATTCCATGAAATAGGAAAGGTGGAGCAACCTTCCATAAGAGAAGGGTGTACACCCACAATTTACCTTGGAAATTGATTTAATTTAACTTAAATCAATTTACCTTGGAAATTGATTTAACTTAATATATATTTATTATTTTTCAATATATTTAATTTATTAAATTAATTGTTGTTGTGTTTTTAACAACAAAACATGGCATTGAAAGAAACACAAATCAATGCGAACCATTGGATTTGTGTTGTCCATAGATTGGGATCCATGGACACCTAAAATATTATTTAAGGAGAGGCAACCCTAGCTCTTCTTTACACACTCCAGTAGCTGAAGGATATGGAATAATCCTTAAGCGCATCATATAAGCGTGGGGACTGTATTGAATACGACTAAGAATGACTAGTCGCACTAGTTGTTCGATGCAACAGAATTTAAATTTTTTCATGCGATGAAACCACATGATTCAAGAACACTTCTTGAATCGTTTCATCTGACCACATACTTAGATAAAAGGAATACCTCATGTAGTGTGGTTGGGATCAAGCCTCTAAGAAAAAAGAGACCTCCTGTCTCAAGTTCGATCTTTGGAGGAGACGCTTGCGAGCGCGAGGATGAACCACATGCTTCTCACAATCCAAGATGTTGATCCAAGCAAGGTAACTCCTGATCTCATCGCACAAGTCGTACGTCTTCTTCATGAGTGTGGCACACCAAAGAAGATGGAGAACCAAGGGTCATTGAGGCGGCAGCACAACGGCGAGGCGACGACGGCGGATTCTTCGCTCTAGGGCTAGGGTGGACGGCCACCCAAGGAGAGAGAGAGGGAGGGATGGCACGAGAATGAGAGAGAGAGAGTAGATAGCTTGTTGTTGTAATTGTTTTAACCAAGAAGAGAAAGGGGTGCCTCTTCTTGTATAAGGTTTGGACTACACAAAATCAATGGTTGAGATTGATTTGTGCTTCTTTCAATTGCCAGGATTTTGTTGGTAAAAACCAACAACAATTAATTTAATTTAGATTAAATATATTTGATAAGTAAATATAATTAAATCTAAATCAAATCAAGCATACATGGAGATATTTGAATAAAGATTTCATGCAATCTTGGAAATCTCCATGAAATCTCATGCAATCCTGGAAATCTCCATGAAATCTCATGCAATCTTGTGAGATTGCATTATTTCTTGGAAATCTCCATGACTTTACAACAACACTTGTTGTAAATAATTCAACAAAAATAATTCATAATTATTTTGTGAATATTGCAATCTTACCATTGAAAAAATATGAATCACATTCACAATCCAAAATAAAATGTGATTTACATTTTCAATTAATCATCCAATGTGAATCCAATTCACATCAATAATTAATCAACAAATATAAATCATAATAAACTCTCTCTAATATATTATAAATCACATTTATAATATATTATGAAAAATTGGATATTTCTATTCATATTATTCTTATCCATAATAATTAAATCACATTTAATCATATTGGATAATCATTCTCATGCATTAAAATAATGTGAATCAAATTCACATTGTCTATGATAATTAAATCACATTTAATTATCCATTTTCAATGCTTGGATATAATTCAACTATGGAATTACTCTTGAATCCTTTCAAGAATGATGCGCTTACTCCGCAGATACTTGGAGATAAGGACAAGGCGATTGTATGTTCCATGTATAGTGACTTGGATATTGAGATTACATCTCAAATCCAAATCTCACGTACCTCTCATAGATGCTTAATTAAATCAAGACCGTAAATCTAATCTTCTCATTGCATCTGAATCACATTCAGATAAATGTGCAACACTTAGACCAAAATCAGATTGCTTCTCTACTGAGAGGAGTCACTAAAATCCAAACCAGTTTCGTCACTCCCTCTGAATGGAAGCGTCATGGTTTTACAATCGTTTATGATCACAAAACCATCAGGTATTCCTAATACCTATACATCCTGCATACTGGAAGACCAATGATAAACCTGAAGATAAAGTTCAATTTAATACTGTCATCTTCAAGGTTTTATCAACAAGTTTCTCATTCCTGGTCACTGGGAGCTGATATCGATCATATGCTTTCACAAAGCATATATCATACCTACAAATTCTTGTCATGCTTCCAAAGCACGATGACCATGCATGGAATTTGATCGGTCCCAATACCTCATGAGTGAGCTCATGTCTTCCAGTTCACAAGTGAACTTATATGATCCCTTTGAGAGATCGCATTACTCATATGCCCTTATATGCACACCAGCTCGCCGGTGTATATACCTTGATTACATCATCAACCTATTGGTCTGCCAAATGTACATACTCAGACATATAGTAATAGATCTGTCTCTGATCAGAGGATGTGTGCCTATATCGTGACGGTATACGATATAGGACTTTGGTTATCTCGATCTCGTTAAGTCAACTCTTTGACCTAACTAATCTGACACCTCTGAATCTCTATACCTATGCAGAGGACCTGCATCAAGAGGTCGGTCAGATATTAACCTAATGAGATAGGATTGCCATTTCCTACTCAGACTGGAGATCATCTCTTAATAATTTTTTGACGGTGCTTGATGAGTCCTCTATCTAACTCCTTAGATATTCATCCAAACACCAGCGTCTATGATTCAATTACCGAATCAACAACTGTATGATTATTAAGATGGCCATGGTACATAACTCTAATTATATAGAGGGACCTTATAGTGCATTAATTTATTCAATCTCAGAAAGGGAGTGAAATAATCAATAACTTTTATTGATAAATCAAATATTACAATAATATTTATTGTAGGAATGGTTCGCCTTGGGCTCACATGGCTAACAATCTCCCACTAGACCTCAGAACCATTCAGGTACAATCCTTAAACCCATACTCATTACATGCTGGTCAAAAACCTTCTGTATCGAAGGTTTGGTAAGAGGATTAGCAACGTTGTCGGCAGAGGCCACCTTGGTGATGACGATATCACCACGATTTTGAATCTCCCGAATGATGTGGTAATTCCTTTCCGCGTGCTTCCTCTTTTGATGCTATATGGGTTCCTTTGCCTGGGAAATGGCTCCCGTGTTATCGCAGAGTAACGAGATGGGAGTATCAAAGGAAACTATGCCAAGCTTCAGGATGAACTTGCGCAACCACACCGCCTCCTTTGCAGCATCCGATGTGACATTGTATTTGGCTTTTGTTGTTGAATCTATTGTAGTGTCCTGATTCTTGCTTCTCCAGCTAACATCACCACCGTTCAACAGGAACACAAACCTTGATGTCGACTTTCGATCATCTATATCCGACTAGAAATCTGAATCTGTATATCTTAAGACTAGGAGATTATCATCTCCATATACCAAGATATAATCTTGCGTCCGTCTTAGATACTTGAAAAATGTTCTTTACTGCATTCCAATGTTGTTCTCCGTAGCAGGATTGGTAATGACTTACCACTCCCACTACATGGCAGATATCTGGCCTAGTACACATCATGGCGTACATTAAGCTTTCTACAGCTGATGCATAGGGGCATCCAGCCATGGCTTTCTTTTCCTCAATAGTTTGAGGAGCCATCCCTTTAGACAGGTCGATACCATGTCTTAAGGGGAGGAAACCTTTCTTGGAACTATCTATACAGAATCGTTTAAGAATCTTCTTAATGTACCCATGTTGTTATAATCCAAATATCCTCTTTTCTCGATTTCTGAACCGCTTCAGACCTAAGATGTAGGACGCTTCTCCAAAATCTTTCATCTCGAAGGTATGAGATAGTCAAATCTTAACACTAGTCATCATCCCTGTATCATTCCCAATGATAATGATGTCATCTACGTAAAGCACGATGAACACAATGGCGCTCCCACTAAGCTTCTTGTACACACATGGTTCATCAGGATTCTGTAGAAAATCATAACTCTTTATGATTTCGTTAAATCTGATGTTCCAGCTACGAGAAGCTTGTTTGATCCCATAGATATATTTCTTCAGCTTGCATACTTTACCATCCTTAGTTATGAAGCCCTGAGGCTGCTCCATTAAGATATTCTCTTCGAGGTATCCATTGAGGAAGGTTGTCTTGAAGTCCATCTGCCAGATGTCGTAGTCAAGAGATGCAGCTATAGCTAGCAGTGTCCCGATGGACTTAAACATAGCCACATGAGAGAACATCTCATCGTAATCGATGCCTTCTCTCTGTGTGTAGCCTTTATCTATGAGCCGTGCCTTGAAAGTCTCTACTTTCCCATTAGGTCCCCTCTTTATCTTGAAGATCCATTTACACCCAATGTCTTTTATCCCTTTAGGTGGATCCTCTAGAGACCATACACCATTCTTATGCATGGAGTCAATCTCTGACTTCATTGCTAGCATCCATCTATCCATGTCATGATCTGCGAGTGCTTCATCAAATGAAGAAGGATCATCGTCAGTTTCACCTAACACATGGAATCCATACCTTTAAGGTGGTGCAACCACCCTCGAACTCCTTCAAAGAGGTATGGGTGTTTCATCTTCATTTATCTCTTCAATTTCTGGTTCAGGAAGCTCAGTATCCTCAGGAGATTAAATGAGTTCCTATACTTCTTTTTTGTCTTGACCTTTAAGGAAGTCATCCTCCAGAAATTTCACATCTCTAGAGATGAAAACTTTTTGAGTCTCAAGGTCATAAAGCTGGTATCCAAAAGCTGGTATCCAATAACATCTTTAACATACCCAATGAAGTAATACTCACGAGAGCGAGATTCTAGCTTACTTGCATCCACGTTCTTCGCATGGACCAAGCAACCCGAAATCCTCAAGTGTTTTCCACTAGGTTTGGTTCCATACCAAAGCTCATGAGGAGTCTTAGGTACAGATTTTCTAGGAATCTTATTCAGGATATATATATTGCAGCCTCTACTGCATATCCTCAGAAACTAAGTGGTAAATGTGCTTTGATCATCATTAAACGGACCATAACCATGATAGTCCTATTGCATCTTTCAGCAACACCATTAAGTTGGGGGGTTCCAGGAGGAGTGAGAATGGAGACAATTCCATTCTCTTTAAGGTATTCCTTTAATTCATCTGAGAGGTACTCGCCACCTCGGTCAGATCGAATTCGTTTGATATTCCTATCGGTTTGGTTCTCAACCAAAGCCTTGAACTCTTTGAACTTTTCAAAGGTTTCAGATATATGACGTAATACGAAAATAAACCCGTATCGTGAATGGTCATTAATAAATGTCAAATAATATCGATATCCAATTTGAGTCGCGGTACTGAAGGGACCACATGCATCAGTATGTACTAGGTCAAGAATACCTTCGCATCGTGTAACCTTGTTACGAAAAGGCATCTTTGTCATTTTACCTCGAATACAATATTCGCAGGTAGGCAAAGATTGAACCTGTAGAAAATCTAAGGGTCTATCTTTTATCAATCTATTGATCCTATCAGCAGATAAATGACCAAGCCTTTGATGCCAAATCATAATCGAATGATTTACATTCTCCATGGATCTTTTATGGTTTTTATTAGTGGTAGTAAAATTCATGACATGTTCATCAATGCACAAGTCAAAACACCATCCGTAATATATTTATCATAACGATTTATGACTAATTTATTACAGAATAGGAATGAATATCCACTTCTAACATGTTTAGATATGTATATTAAATTCCTTCTAACTTCAGGTACATAAAGACACTCTTTTAGTAAAAGGACTCTTCCACTAGACAATGATAGCCAACAGGTCTCGATGGCAACTACTGCAACACTTGCATCAGATACCATCTGGATGACTATCTCTGTAACACCCCGAAATTTTCGGATTTTTCTGAAGTTTTAAAACCTATTCAATATTATATTCAAAAGAAGCGTCTCGTCGCAAGCTTTCCAACGAGCCCAAAAACGTGAAATTCCGAGTCCGGATGTGGGAGATATGCCTGTTTTGGTGAAGAGGGGTTATGGTTTTTGAGGGAATTAAGGGTTACGGGTTTTGGTTAACTAATTTCGAATTAGGGTTGTTTTAGGGTCTTTAAAACTAATATTTTAATCCCTAACTATATAAAGACCCACACCCTTTATCTCCCCTCATTCCTACTCCTTTTTCAAACCCTAATCCATCCTTTCTTCCTCCCCAAGTCATTCTCTTATCTTGTTCCATCTCCTTCTCTAGAGAGTCAAAAGGATAATGGTGCAAGCTCCGTAGCTTCGAGACAAGAAGAAGACGAGAAAGGCCATCACAAGGGAAAGGCAGTCCTCTCATCGGATTCGTGATTGGGCGATCGAGCACGTGGATCAAAGACGTGCACGAGTATAGGTAACGGATCTTCACCTTCTCCCTATCTTTTCGCGTACCTTTCGATCGGCCTTTGATCCTATCACAGATCTTCTCTTGCTGTTGGTATATCTTGAATCAAATCGTTTTCTTTCACATATTATCGTATACAAATAAAATTGGAGGAAGATTTTGTACATAGACTTGTTGTATCGTTTAGGTTTTCACATAAAATGAATATGATAGTACTGTCGGCGGTATGCACGAGCATTAAATTATGGTTTTAAGAAATATGGTCTTAATAGGTATAGGTACCGAACTTGAGTCTTCACATTAATCTTGAGTATCTAAACGATCAAAGAATGTTAAGATGTCTTAGTGTTTTTATCTCAACTTTTCATCGTTGAGTAAATGTTGAGGCGACTGTTAGATTCATAACTTGGAGAAGAAATTGGTTTTTTTTTCTTATTTCTTGTTCATTCGTTGTTTCTATATAATGCAAAAGTATATGCACATATGCTAATAATAAGCATAGGGGGTAGCTTTTGTTAGTAATTATTTCATGTATATATTAAGATTTGCATGCGGAGAATATCAGGGCATGCATATCCTACGTCTTGGATTGGATGTTTATGTGCTAAGAGCACGTGGAAAATTTCTTTGATGAAAGTGCTATTGTTATGAAGGACGACAGTTTCGGTGGAGATGGATTTTAAATGTGTGGTTTTTTTTATTTTCTGAAATAATTAGAATTCATCGAGAGAGAGATTATCGGGTATACATAATTTCCGGCAAGGAGATAACTAAGGGTATATCTATACCAGGTCTCTCTCTGGGTAGTTTAGGTAGACATGGTTTTCAATCACCGTGACATAAGACCGGATAAATACAGATTAGTATAATTTACTGGAAGTTATTAAAGTCATCCTTTCTTTATGATGGTACAAAGTTTATCCGTCTTGTGCCTTTGATACTTTACCTACAATATATTATGTAGAAGTTCCCTCCAAAGTTAAGAAAGAACTTTATCTAATTTCAAGTTACGTATACCAGTGCTAAGATGTGAAACTACCACCCGAACATCCTGACTTATGAATCACTTAGATAATATATTATGACGTTGTATGCCTTTGGGCTTCATAAATAAATAACATTATGCGAATGTCGTGTTCAGCTTTGAGGACATTATGCCAAAAAAAAACAAGTTGGGGGCAGATTGAGAAGTAGAGTTAGACCTTCATAACTCGATCTCCTAGTTATTGTAGTAGTGATTAAGGGACCTGAGCTAAAGTTCTATAGTCTTGTTTAAACTGTGCCAGTAGAGGAAATAATGCTTTTGACATTGCATGTGAAGCCATATCTCGAAAACAGTATAACCTGCCATTTGGTTATGATATAAGATTTTTTTTGTTTAATAATGATGTTTTGTTATAAATTCCTATTGGTGTGGTTAAGTCTCAAAATTTAATACTTGAGATTTTAATAACTGTACATATGTAGTGTCGGAATGATAAATGTCACAAGGCGGGTGCACACCCTTGTGATCCGGTTGAGCCAACAGTGAGTCACCCCCACTCGAGGGGCATCACAGAGTGGGGTGGTGGTAGGTACTCTGGTGGAATTGAGGTGGATGCACGTGTGCATCGCACTTACGGATCCGTTTTGTTGCACTTTTTAGGGAGCGAGCGAGACTCCCCGGCAGACTCGATTGACAGGGTTGAGACTCATTGGACATATATGCCCGTCTCGAGTGTCAGAGTACTATCAACTAGACTAGCTGAAGGATCACGTTTGCGCACAGGTTTTGGGTTGCACTTTAAATGAAGTGTTGCAGACATCATTTCTAGTGTAATCCTTCTCCTTTGACGGGCGAATCCGGGATAAGTAAATGAAATTAAGGATTGAGATAGGTCAAGGAATTAATTTTTGGTTACGTAAAAGTTAAAGGCCTAGATTATATCTGATTGTATATTACTAGATGCTTTTATATTGTTCTCCATTAAACTTTTTCAGTTACTGCATTGGCATTACCTACCTATATTCTTTTGATTTAATTTATTTTATCCTTACTGAGTCAGTTGACTCATGAGTTACATTCTTTGGAAATCCAACAGGGAGTGTAGAGCAGGAGACAGAGGCTCACATCTTTGGTGGTGCATCGGCAGGACATTGTTAAGGTTGAGGACCAGTTCTTAGTAGTTTTGTTATCCCTCCTTTCTGATTATTTATTTATGATGTAATAAAGAGACCTTAAAGATTTATTGCTATCTGTATGTGGACTTGTTATCAGTAGAAATTTAGATTTTCTTTCCCTATCTTGTATAAATGGTATATCATGCAGGTTGTTTATGACTGTTGTTGGGTAATATTGAGAATGGGAGTTGAGATGCGCTCCCGTTGAGAGGGGGCGTTACATTTGGTATCAGAGCCCAATTACTCCATCAGTCATAGACAACTGTATGGTAGGAGAAATACCATTGTACATTAGACAAGTAGTCTTCTGACTACAGTCAAAAAAATATTGACCAAGGTTGACTAGTGACATCTACTCTTCGATCTAATTGCAATTCCCTTTTTATTTCTACACTTGCAGATCATGCCGCCTCGTAGGGATCAGACTGCACAGCAATTGGCTGCGATGATGGCGATGCTGCAGGATGTACAGCAGAGACAACTTATGCTCGAGGAGCGATTGTCGAGATCTGCATCCGAAGGTGGGTCTGGAATGGGTGGGGGAGACGGTGATCCACCACCGCCGCCACCTCCTCCTCCTCCCCCCTCGCCGCTGCCACCGCGACCAGAGGACACATTTTCAAAATATCGCAAGGAGAAGGTTCCGGAGTTTCTGGGCAATACAAGCCCAGATGTGGCAGAGAGGTGGCTGAAGCGTGTGGAAAAGGTATTTCGCACTATACATGTACCGGATGAGGAGAAGGTTACCCTTGCCATTTACTCCTTAGCAGGCTATGCTGAGGAATGGTGGAGTTCTATGGAGCCGCAGATTACAACGCCAGTTACTTGGGAGAAATTCACTGAGGCGTTCCGGGAACATTTCTATCTGGAATACTGGCTAGAGCAGCGCCGCGTGGAGTTCACACTATTCGAGCAAGGGAACAAGACTGTGACTGCTTATCTAAACAGGTTCACGGAGTTGCTGAAGTATGCTGCTAGCACTGTGCCGACCGAGGCTGACAAAGCATTCAAGTTCTTTCGGGGTCTCCGTAAGGAAATTCGCGAGAGACTAGTACCCCTTAGATTGGTTACTATGAAGGAAGTGGTTGATGCTGCATCACGAGTAGAAGAGGACTTGCGTGAAGGCAGGTCAGTGCAAACCAGGCAAGGAGGATCGAGCTATTATGGGAAGACTGCTCGTAATGACCGTTCGACAGCACGAAGAGGACAACGTACCCACCCCTACCGGCATGGCATGTCTACCAGGTCCGCACATGGAGGAGCTCCTACCTTGGGGCAAGCACTTTCCGAGCCATCACGACCAGCACATCCTATGGTGAACAGCATAACCGATGCATGTGTTTGCTACCGATGCAACCAAGAGGGGCACATCAGGTCCAACTGTCCGTTGGGAGCTTCACAGATGCGAGGTACTGTACGAGGGGGACGTCCGCAGCACCAGGGACGTGGTTCTACCTCTCGTGGTGGCAGGGGACATCCCAACCAGACTCGGAGCACGACAGGTTCCAGTGGGCCACGAAGAGAAGGAAAACTCCATGCCATCACCGATGGGCAAGCACATGCTTCGGGATCAGTAGTACAAGGTATGATTTCAGTAGGCGACTTTACAGCTCATGCTCTTTTTGATTCGGGCGCATCTCATTCCTTCGTGTCATGGAGTTTTGCAGATACCTTAGGCCGAGAGCCTACTGTGGTTTCAGACCCTTATCTTATTAAGGGACCTGGAGATCAGGTGTTTGTTGTACATCGGGTGTTTCCCGATTGCCCGGTCTATATTGGAGGTTATATGCTCGAGGCCTACTTGCTGCTTATTCAGATGGAGGATTTTGATGTTATTCTCGGCATGGACTGGCTTGAGAATCACCACGCATGTTTAGACTGTTTCCAGAAACAAATTATTTTCAGGATTCCTGAGCTACAAGAATTCATATTTGATGGAAGCATCTCGTCGAGAGGGGTAACCTGCATATCAGCATTGCAAGCTCATCGCCTGCTATCTCAAGGGTGTGAAGGATTTATTGCTCACGTCATGGGGAAGCAAACTCCCATGGAAGGAATAGAGGATGTTGAAATAGTAAAGAACTTTCCAGATGTATTTCCTGCAGATTTGCCTGGGCTTCCCCCACCTCGTGAGGTGGAGTTTGAGATTTTTATCATTCCAGGAACTCAACCAGTATCCATGACACCATACCGGATGGCACCAGCTGAGCTGAAGGAACTCAAGGTGCAGTTACAAGAACTGCTGGAGAAGGGTTTCATACGCCCTAGTACATCTCCATGGGGAGCGCCTGTCCTTTTTGTTAAGAAGAAGGATGGATCTATGCGCATGTGTATAGATTATCGGCAGTTGAATAAAGTAACAATCAAGAATCGTTACCCTTTGCCGCGCATTGACGATCTCTTTGATCAACTACAAGGGTCATCCATCTTCTCCAAGATTGATCTGTGGTCTGGTTATCACCAACTACGTATTCGGGATGTGGACATACCAAAGTCTGCCTTCAGAACCAGATATGGTCACTACGAGTTCTTGGTGATGCCCTTTGGCTTGACAAATGCCCCAGCAGCATTCATGGACATGATGAATCGGGTTTTTCAGCCTTTCCTCGACAGTTTTGTTGTGGTTTTCATTGATGATGTCCTTATCTACTCTCGAGATGAGAAGGAACATCGCACTCACTTACAAACAGTGCTGGAGACCTTGCGGAGGCACAAGATATATGCAAAGTTTAGTAAGTGTGAGTTTTGGCTTCAAGAAGTATCATTCTTAGGCCATGTTATCTCAGGTGCAGGAGTGTCTGTAGATCCTGCAAAAATCGAAGCAGTCCTTAGTTGGGAACGACCGAAGAACGTGTCTGAGATCCGAAGTTTTCTTGGTTTAGCCGGTTATTACAGACGGTTTGTGAAGGGATTTTCTCAGATTGCCCTTCCCCTCACCCAGCTGACCAAGAAGGAGATGCCATATGCTTGGTCAGAAGAGTGTGAGAATAGCTTCCACACACTGAAGGAAAGGCTCACTACAGCTCCCATCTTGACAATTCCGTCGGGTCCAGACGGATTCACGGTTTACACCGATGCATCAAAGGAGGGTCTGGGTGCGGTTTTGATGCAACATGGTAAGGTTGTTGCATATGGATCTAGACAGTTGAAGCCCCATGAGAAAAATTACCCAACTCATGATATGGAACTGGCAGCAGTTATCTTTGCTCTTAAAATGTGGAGACATTATCTTTATGGTGTTGCTTTCGAAATCTTCACAGATCACAAGAGTCTCAAGCATCTTTTTGATCAGAAGGAGCTCAATATGAGGCAAAGGAGATGGCTGGAGCTGTTAAAGGATTACGAGTGCACCATCTCTTACCATCCTGGTAAGGCGAATGTGGTTGCTGATGCCCTTAGTCGTAGGCCTCATTCAAGTGAATCTCGTCCTCAGCTTAAAGCATGGGATCTTCTTGCAGCTTTCAGTGATTGGCATCCATTTCAGAGTAGTCGAGAGACTGTCATAGTTCCATCCCCTTCTCGTCCAGAGTTAGTTGAGCGAATCATCCAAGGGCAACAGGAAGACCTGAGTATGCAGAGACTCAAGGAGAAGGCTATCGCAGGAACCTTAGTTGGCTTTTCTTATCAAGATGGTGTGCTACGAAATGGGAATCGATTGTGTGTTCCAGCAGATGTACAATTAAGGGAAGAGATCATGCGTGAGGCACATAGTTCACGTTTGTCGATACATCCTGGTGGCACAAAGATGTACAAGGATTTGAGAAAGAATTTTTGGTGGAAGCAAATGAGAAGGGATGTGGCCAAGTTTGTGGCAAAATGCCTGACGTGTCAGCAAATTAAGGCTGAGCATAAGAGGCCACCTGGACTTTTGCAATCCCTTCCTATTCCTGAGTGGAAGTGGGAGGGTATATCTATGGATTTCGTGACGGGTCTTCCTAGGACCACTAGTAGTCATGATGCCATCTGGGTCGTGGTTGATAGGCTTACTAAGTCAGCACATTTCATACCTGTGAGTATGGCATGGACTCCCTTACAGCTTGCAGTGATCTTTATTAAGGAGATTGTCAGACTTCATGGGCTGCCGAAGCAGATTGTATCTGATCGTGATCCAAGGTTTACCTCTCACTACTGGAGGGAATTCATGAGTTCTTTAGAGATACAACTATGCCTCAGTTCTGCTTACCATCCACAGACCGACGGACAATCCGAGAGGACGATTCAGACACTGGAGGATCTTCTTCGAGCATGTGTGCTGGAGTGGAAAGGGTCGTGGAAGGACCATTTGCCATTAGCAGAGTTCACGTATAATAACAGTTACCATGCCAGCATAGGTATGGCTCCTTTTGAAGCATTGTATGGAAGACGATGCTCTACACCTCTGAGTTGGCAGGAGATTGGACATAACCTCTTACATAAGGTAGAGTACTTGGAGGAGACTGCTAAGGCAATCAAGATAGCCCGGAAGAAATTGCTTACTGCACAGAGTAGGCAAAAGAGCTATAGCGATAGACGACGCACTGATCTTAGCTTTGAAGTTGGAGATTTTGTCTTCTTGAGAGTTTCTGGAGTGAAGGGAAAGTTAGCACCCCGGTTTGTCGGACCGTTCGAGATTCTCGACAAGATTGGTAAAGTGGCGTACAGGATTGCTCTTCCTCCTCACCTTGCTGGTGTGCATGATGTTTTTCATATCTCCAACTTGAGAAAGTATGTGCATGATCCATCGCATGTGATTAGTTATGATGACCTTCGTGTGGATACTGACCTGAGTTATCCGGAGGTACCAGTTCGGATCATCGATCGTTCAGTGAAGAAGTTAAGGCACAAGGAGATACCCTTGGTGAAGATCCTTTGGAAACGACACAACTCCGAGGAGGCCACCTGGGAACCTGAGGCGGATATGCGACGGGACTACCCATACCTTTTTGAAGGTAATTTATAAGCTACTTTCATCCTTTTTAAGGTTGTTATCTTTTACTCGATAGGATCCAACCTTTTAAGGTTGTTATGATTACACCTTTTGCATCCTAAGTCTCGGGGACGAGACTGTTTTTAAGGTTGTTATGATGTAACACCCCGAAATTTTCGGATTTTTCTGAAGTTTTAAAACCTATTCAATATTATACTCAAAAGAAGCGTCTCGTCGCAAGCTTTCCAACGAGCCCAAAAACGTGAAATTCCGAGTCCGGATGTGGGAGATATGCCTGTTTTGGTGAAGAGGGGTGATGGTTTTTGAGGGAATTAAGGGTTACGGGTTTTGGTTAACTAATTTCGAATTAGGGTTGTTTTAGGGTCTTTAAAACTAATATTTTAATCCCTAACTATATAAAGACCCACACCCTTTATCTCCCCTCATTCCTACTCCTTTTTCAAACCCTAATCCATCCTTTCTTCCTCCCCAAGTCATTCTCTTATCTTGTTCCATCTCCTTCTCTAGAGAGTCAAAAGGATAATGGTGCAAGCTCCGTAGCTTCGAGACAAGAAGAAGACGAGAAAGGCCATCACAAGGGAAAGGCAGTCCTCTCATCGGATTCGTGATTGGGCGATCGAGCACGTGGATCAAAGACGTGCACGAGTATAGGTAACGGATCTTCACCTTCTCCCTATCTTTTCGCGTACCTTTCGATCGGACTTTGATCCTATCACGGATCTTCTCTTGCTGTCGGTATATCTTGAATCAAATCGTTTTCTTTCACATATTATCGTATACAAATAAAATTGGAGGAAGATTTTGTACATAGACTTGTTGTATCGTTTAGGTTTTCACATAAAATGAATATGATAGTACTGTCGGCGGTATGCACGAGCATTAAATTATGGTTTTAAGAAATATGGTCTTAATAGGTATAGGTACCGAACTTGAGTCTTCACATTAATCTTGAGTATCTAAACGATCAAAGAATGTTAAGATGTCTTAGTGTTTTTATCTCAACTTTTCATCGTTGAGTAAATGTTGAGGCGACTGTTAGATTCATAACTTGGAGAAGAAATTGGTTTTTTTTTCTTATTTCTTGTTCATTCGTTGTTTCTATATAATGCAAAAGTATATGCACATATGCTAATAATAAGCATAGGGGGTAGCTTTTGTTAGTAATTATTTCATGTATATATTAAGATTTGCATGCGGAGAATATCAGGGCATGCATATCCTACGTCTTGGATTGGATGTTTATGTGCTAAGAGCACGTGGAAAATTTCTTTGATGAAAGTGCTATTGTTATGAAGGACGACAGTTTCGGTGGAGATGGATTTTAAATGTGTGGTTTTTTTTATTTTCTGAAATAATTAGAATTCATCGAGAGAGAGATTATCGGGTATACATAATTTTCGGCAAGGAGATAACTAAGGGTATATCTATACCGGGTCTCTCTCTGGGTAGTTTAGGTAGACATGGTTTTCAATCACCGTGACTTAAGACCGGATAAATACAGATTAGTATAATTTACTGGAAGTTATTAAAGTCATCCTTTCTTTATGATGGTACAAAGTTTATCCGTCTTGTGCCTTTGATACTTTACCTACAATATATTATGTAGAAGTTCCCTCCAAAGTTAAGAAAGAACTTTATCTAATTTCAAGTTACGTGTACCAGTGCTAAGATGTGAAACTACCACCCGAACATCCTGACTTATGAATCACTTAGATAATATATTATGACGTTGTATGCCTTTGGGCTTCATAAATAAATAACATTATGCGAATGTCGTGTTCAGCTTTGAGGACATTATGCCAAAAGAAAACAAGTTGGGGGCAGATTGAGAAGTATAGTTAGACCTTCATAACTCGATCTCCTAGTTATTGTAGTAGTGATTAAGGGACTTGAGCTAAAGTTCTATAGTCTTGTTTAAACTGTGCCAGGAGAGGAAATAATGCTTTTGACATTGCATGTGAAGCCATATCTCGAAAACAGTATAACCTACCATTTGGTTATGATATAATATTTTTTTTGTTTAATAATGATGTTTTGTTATAAATTCCTATTGGTGTGGTTAAGTCTCAAAATTTAATACTTGAGCTTTTAATAACTGTACATATGTAGTGTCGGAATGATAAATGTCACAAGGCGGGTGCACACCCTTGTGATCCGGTTGAGCCAACAGTGAGTCACCCCCACTCGAGGGGCATCACAGAGTGGGGTGGTGGTAGGTACTCTGGTGGAATTGAGGTGGATGCACGTGTGCATCGCACTTACGGATCCGTTTTGTTGCACTTTTTAGGGAGCGAGCGAGACTCCCCGGCAGACTCGATTGACAGGGTTGAGACTCATTGGACATATATGCCCGTCTCGAGTGTCAGAGTACTATCAACTAGACTAGCTGAAGGATCACGTTTGCGCACAGGTTTTAGGTTGCACTTTAAATGAAGTGTTGCAGACATCATTTCTAGTGTAATCCTTCTCCTTTGACGGGCGAATCCGGGATAAGTAAATGAAATTAAGGATTGAGATAGGTTAAGGAATTAATTTTTGGTTACGTAAAAGTTAAAGGCCTAGATTATATCTGATTGTATATTACTAGATGCTTTTATATTGTTCTCCATTAAACTTGTTCAGTTACTGCATTGGCATTACCTACCTATATTCTTTTGATTTAATTTATTTTATCCTTACTGAGTCAGTTGACTCATGAGTTACATTCTTTGGAAATCCAACAGGGAGTGTAGAGCAGGAGACAGAGGCTCACATCTTTGGTGGTGCATCGGCAGGACATTGTTAAGGTTGAGGACCAGTTCTTAGTAGTTTTGTTATCCCTCCTTTCTGATTATTTATTTATGATGTAATAAAGAGACCTTAAAGATTTATTGCTATCCGTATGTGGACTTGTTATCAGTAGAAATTTAGATTTTCTTTCCCTATCTTGTATAAATGGTATAATGCAGGTTGTTTATGACTGTTGTTGGGTAATATTGAGAATGGGAGTTGAGATGCGCTCCCGTTGAGAGGGGGCGTTACAATCTCCCCTTCTTCGAGATTCTTAGTTTCCTGAAATAGATGCAATAAATTGCATACATGAACAGAAGCACCAGAATCAACAACCCAGCTTCCTTCTCATCCAACAAGAAAATTGGTTTCAATGATGAAAGTAAAGTTCATACCTGCAGGGGCTTTACCTTAGTTGGTAGACTTCAGGTATTCCGAACAATTGCTCATCCAATGCCCCGGCTTCTTGCAGGGGTGACAAACGTCGATTTTCTTTGACGCTATCATAATGGATACATTGGAAGATGAGCCAACACCTTAACTCTTCTTCTTTCTCTTCTGGGCCGGGCCCTTCCGAGAACCTTGCTTCTGATCGCGCTTTCCTTTGACCCGTGCAACCATTGCGCTGCCAGAGGGGCCATCCTTTCTCATTTTGTCTTCAGCAGACTTTAATGCAGCCAATAGCCCAACATTAGTAAAATCAACTTTGCTCATGTGGAACGTAACAACAAAGTTGTTAAAATACTTAGGGAGCGATAGTAGAATGAAGTCATCTTGCATGTCTATGTCCATGTCAGCTCCTAGGGTTTCCAATTCAGAAAGGTACCCAAACATTTTGAGTACATGCTCTCTGACAGAGGTACCCTCCTACATGTTATAGCAAATAAGATCTCTCATTATATTATAATGTTGTGTGTGGTTTATGTCACCGAACATTTCCCTCAAATTCGTCATAATATCATAGCAAGAGGCCATTTCCACATGTTGCTTTTGAAGAACATTGGACAATGAATCCAGAATGTAACATCTTGCCAGATTATGATCTTCCTCATATTTTTCATTATAACTGATTTCCTTTGGAGTCTTTGGGTCTGTGTATAATTTCTAAGTCAACATATAAGATATGCGCTCAACCGAAAAAACAAGATCCAAATTTCAGATCCAATCCGAATAATTTGGTTCGGTCAGTTGATTGACCTCCAGAAGCCTGCTAAATGAGTTCATGGACTTCATTTTCTGAAATTGAGAATGCACTATATCAGAACAAATAAATAAATAATATATTCATTTTTAAAAATATTTTATTAAGGAATTTCTAATCAAATTAGTCTTGCTTTTTCAACTTTTAAAGTTTATTCCCTTAATCACTTTCAAAGCAAGAAATATACTTGCCTATATATCTGTAGCAAGAACTGGGATCTCCAATTCACCTTGGTCACATCCCAATAATATGAGAACTTGTAACTCAAATAAAGAGAAGCGGGAACGCATTCTTCCTTGCAAGTCCAACTTGCATCTCCCAATTCGGTCTTTAACACCCGGGCCCACCACCCCTAAGGTGATGTTGACCCGTCGTTTATTGAACCTACCGTCAATAGGATTAGCACTCGTTATGCGCAATCCAATATCACCCCAATGATATGAGGACTCGATATTGGTCTCACTACGCATACGGCCTTACTCTTTCGAGAAGCAAAGAGCCCGATCCAAATGCGCTTGTATACAGGAGCTGTCACTTCGGACAAGCATCTCCTACATACAATCCCTGGCGACGGAACCCTTCGCCTTGACGGGAGACTATGGATGTCACTTACGTGATCTTCCACCTCATATTCAAATTTTAATTAATTATCATGAATCATATTCATATAATTAATTCTTCCAAGGGAAATACACACCTATTCATAATAGAGTATTTTAATTTTGGATATAATCAATTTAATCACATTAAATCAATTATCAATCCAATTCAATCAACAAACTTGATTGTTTCTTGAATATATGGTATTATATCAAAGTACGTATTAATTCGAATTTTAATATTTAGAAAAATACATCTTGATCTCTCCTGCATTATCGAGTCCCCACCAGCTGTCATGGCCACTACCGATGGGAGTGGGACAGACCGCACATGGTGCAACCTGCTACCCCAACGCTCCCCGACTAGACACCATATCCAACTCAGGAAAGGATAATGCCAAATTGATCATTGTTTACTTGAGATGATAATCGGTTCTTCAACCGAAGTTATACCATATATTAATAATCAAAATACTTTTGATTATAAGGAAATTTGGTAAACAAATTCCCAATCCTATTCTAGCAAGTTTGTTTGTTGATTGTGTAACCAATTGTGATCTAGATCATATCCAATCAATTATTGGTTAAGGCAATGCCAATTAAGGAAATAATTATCATCAAATATTTGTCAAATACTTTCCATAATTATTTCAGGAAATTAATCACTACACTAATTGACAATCACATTATTCTTGATTAGGAATGTAATTTCCAGCAGTGACCGACACTTACTAAAATTAACATATCTCAATCAAATTAAACCAAATTACGTAAAATAAGTTTTCCAAGTTTTCTAATTTGATTTATGACAGAACATAAGTGATTTACACACATTTCTAGATGTATCAAAACAGTAATTAACTCCTTAATCATGTTAAGATTCGCAGTCCCCGAAACAGTGGATACATATGTTCATTAAAATGATCATAACTTGAGCAAACAGAATCCAAATTACGCAAACTCAAATCCCACGATTTCCCTATTTAATTGGGAACAAAATAAAATGATTAATTCGTGTTTAAAAATTTTAAACAGGGCCGAAATCATTCACTAAACAGAGATGCGAAAATGAATTGCGATAAAACTTTCGCAAACATTAACGAACCCAAGTCTTCCTAGGTTTATGGATCGCATCCAAAACCTCCGACCTAAGGCTCTGATACAACTTGAAGTATATGGAATACTACTTAAGCACAACATTGAAGCATGGAGATCGTATTGAACACGACCAAGAACGACTAGTCGCACTAGTTGTTTGATGCAACAGAATTTAAAATTTTTCATGCGATGGAACCACATGATTCAAGAATACTTCTTGAATCGTTTCATCTAACCACATACATAGATACAAATACTACTTCTTGTAGCGTAGTTGTGATCAATCCTCTAAGAAAAGAGACCTCCTATCTCAAGTCCGATCATTGGAGGAGACGCTTGCGAGCGCGGGGATGAACAACGTGCTTCTCGCAATCCAAGATGTTGATCCAAGCAAGGGAACTCCTGATCTTGTCGCACGAGATCATACATCTTCTTCACGAGCGTGGCACACCAAAGAAGATGGAGAACCAAGGTCGTCGAGGCGACAACACAATGACGAGGCGACGACGACAGCTTCTTCCCTCTAGGGTAAGGGTGAACGGCCACCCAAGGAAAGAGAGGGAGAGAGGGTGTGAGAATGAGAGAGAGGAGAGAGCTTGTTGTTGTAATTGTTGTAACCAAGAAGAGCAAGGGGTGGCTCTTCTTATATAGGGTATTTGGAGTCCATGGATCACAATCCATGGACTACAAAAAATCAATGGTTGAGATTGATTGGTGCTTCTTTGAATGACCAAGATTTTGCTGGTAAAAACCAACAACAATTAATTTAATTTAGATTAAATATATTTGATAAATCAATATAATTTAATCCTAAATCAAATCAAGCATACATGGAGATATTTGAATGGAGATTTCATGCAATCGTGGAAATATCCATGAAATCTCATGCAATCTTGGAAATCTCCATGAAATCTCATGCAATCTTGGAAATCTCCATGAAATCTCATGCAATCTTGTGAGATTGCATTATTCCTTAAAAATCTCCATGATTTTACAACAACACTTGTTGTAAATAATTCAACAAAAATAATTCATAATTATTTTGTGAATATTGCAATCTTGCCATTAGAAAAATGTGAATCACATTCACAACCCAAAATAAAATGTGATTTACCTTTTCAATTAATCATCCAATGTGAATCCAATTCACATCAATAATTAATCAATAAATATATATCATAATAAAATCTCTCTAATATATATTATAAATCACATTATAATATATTATGAAAAATTGGATATTGCTATCCACATTATTCTTATCCATAATAAGTAGATCACATTTAATCATATTGGATAATCATTCTCATGCATCAAAGTAATGTGAATCAAATTCACATTGTCTATGATAACTAAATCACATTTAATTATCCATTTCTAAATGTAATTCAACTATGGAATTACTCTTGAACCCTTTCAAGAATAATGCATTTTCTCCGTAGATACTTGGAGATAAAGACAGGGAGATTGTATGTTCCATGTATAGTGACTTGGATATTGAGGTTACATCTCAAATCCAGATCTCACGTACCTCTCAGATGCTTGATTAAATCAAGACTATAAATTTAATCTTCTCATTACATCTGAGTCACTAAAATACCAACCTATTTCATCACTCCCTCAGAATGGAAGCGTCATGATTTTACAATCGTTTATGAACACATCAGGTATTCCTAATACCTGTACATCCTGCATAATGGAATACCTATGATAAACCCAAATATAAAGATCAATTTAATACTGCCATCTTCAGGGTTTTATCAACAAGTTTCTCATTCTTGGTCACTGGGAGTTAGTATCGATCATATGCTTTCACAAAGCATATATCATACCTTCAAATTCTTGTCATGCTTCCAAAGCATGACGACCATGCATGGAATTTGATCGGTCCCAATACCTCATGAGTGATCTCATGTCTTCAGGTTCACAAGTGAACTTGTATGATCCCTTTGAGAGATCGTATTACTCATATGCCCTTATATGCACACCAGCTCACTGGTGTATAGACCTTGATTAGGTCATCAACCTATTGGTCTGCCAAATGTACATACTCAGACATATAGTAATACATTTGTCTCCGATCAGAGGATGTGTGCCTATATCGTAACAGTATACGATATAGGACTTTGGTTATCTCGATCCCGTTAAGTCAACTCTTTGACCTAACTAATCTGACACCTCTAAATCTCTATACCTATGCAGAGGACCTGCATTAAGAGGTCGGTCAGATATCAGCCTAATGAGATATGATTGCGATTTCCTACTCAGGTCGGAGATTATCTCTTAATAATCATTTGACGGTGCTTGATGAGTCCTCTATCTAACTCCTTAGATATTCCTCCAAACACCATCCTCTATGATTCAATTACTGAATAAACAGTTGTAAGATCATTAAGATGGTCATGCTACATAACCCTAATTGTACAGAGGGATCTTATAGTGCATTCATTCATTCAATCTTAGAAAGGAAGTGAAACAATCAATAACTTTTATTGATAAATCAAATATTATAATAACATTTATTGTAGGAATGGTTCGCCTTGGGCTCACATGGCTAACTGTAGCATCTCTCTCATCTCACACCATCTCTCTCTCTCCCTCTAATTGACCGTCCACTTAGAAACCCTAGAGAGACTACCGTCGTCGCTATGCCATTGTGCCGCCGCCTCGACTACTTGTGATCTCCGTCTCCTTCGGCGTGCCTCACACATGGAGAAGATGTTGGATCTTGTGAGACGAGATTAGGAGATTCACTGCATGGATCAACACTTTATATTACGAGAAGCACGCGGTCATCACCACGCTCACAAGCGCCTCTTCACTCAGATCAGACTTGAGACAGGAGGTCTCTTACGTTAAAGAATGCCATTACAACAATGCTTCTAGAGGTAATCCTTATTCTTGTATGTGGTTTGATGAAACGATCGAAGAAATGTTCTTGGATCATGTGGTTTCGTCATTCAAAATTTTTTAAATTCTGCTGCACCGAGCAACTAGTGCGACTAGTCCCTCCGATCGCATATGATGTGATAATCATGCTTCTATGATGTGCTTAAGGATCTTTCCATATCCTTCAACATGGATTGCCCTACATAGTTGCATCTTACCCCGATCATTCTTAGTAGGTCTTTCATGGAGACCGCGAAGGCCCTCTTCGACTATAATACATGGAAGCTATCTTTTCGTGCCGAGGTTGAGAAGGTACATATAGAGATGGCAAGGAATCACACACATCCGATATCGCATATACAACCAGTTCAGATGCCCAGAGTTCCTTAGCCACATGTGATTATGGATGAGGTTTGCCTTGACGACCTTAAGAGGTATCGAGTGGAGACCCATGATATCCTAGTAAAGGATGGGTCTAAGACTATAGTTGGCAGTTCTTCTGATGGTACATTATATTTCAACATGTATGATGATGAGCATATGGAGTAGATACCTGATGATTTATTGCAGATATTTTAGATCCTGAGAGCTCACACAATACCTCCACTTTAGATGCGCTAGAGACTAATTTTCAGTTAGCTGGGTTATTTCCTCTCGTCATTCTGAGGATGAGCACAATAGCGAGCCGGATGATCTTTTAGACATCTTCTATAGTCCGACTCTACAACATATTGAGATGGTGGATAACCATATTAAAGACACATCTACCAACAACACATATCCTAGCACACATACAGATGAGGATACGGCATAGTCAGATTCTACCTTTCTAGAACTGAAGACCTTGCCACCCGATATGAAATATGCTTTCCATGCGGGTCCACATCGAAAGTTTCTGATAATTATCATCCCATCTTTGAACGAAGAGCAAGAATCTCATCTGATGGATATTCTTGAAAGAAACCACAACACTATTGGGTTGAATGTATCCGATCTCCACGGGATAAATCCTGCTTTGTGCTCCGACCATATCTATCTCGATCATGACAACATACCCTCTAGAGAGTTTCAGCGCATGCCAAATCCAGTTTTACAAGATGTTGTCAAGAAAGAGGTTACGAGATGGTGCGATGCAAGGTTTATTTATCCCATCTCCAACTCTGAATGTGTTAGCCCATTACATGTTGTTCTGAAAAAGTAGGGAATTCAGATGGTTAAGAATGAGAATGGAGAGGAGATCCCAAAGAGAGCACCATTCATGGCAATTTTGCGTTGATTACAGGAAATTGAATGTCGAAATGAAGATGGACCACTTCCCATTGCCTTTTATAGACCATGTTATTGAGAGGTTGGCAGGGAAGGAGTACTTCTATTTCCTTGATGGTTACTCCGGATACAATCGGGTTACTATTGTTGTTGAAGATCAGGAGAAGACCACTTTCACACGTCCCTTTGGCAGGCATGCTTTTAGACAGACACATTTGATTTGTGCAATTCCCCTGCTGCATTCCAGAGGTGCATGTTTGCCATCTTTTCAAAAATGGTTTATTATTTTCTCGATGTCTTTATGGATGATTTTTCGGTCTATGGTGAGTCCAGTGGCGATTGTTTAGCGCACCTAGACTAGGTCACGTTGTGAGTTGGATCTCGTTTTGTCATGGGAAAGAGTCATTTTATGGTTACAAATGAGATCGTGTTGGGGCATGTCATCTCCAGGAGAGGCATGGAGATTGACCTACCAAGGTGGATGTTATCAAGCGTCTTGAGCCACCATCCACCATCAAGAAGTTATGGTCTTTTCTAGTGCACATTGATGTCTACCAACGATTCATTTAGGATTTTTCTAAGATTGCCCAACCGTTAACTGAATTATCAGGAAAAGACAACGAGTCCTTTATAGATGGCAAATGTCTTAGTGCCTTCCTCACATCTAAGGACATGATTATCAGTGCTCCTATCCTACAACCACATGATTGATATCTTCCCTTTGAGAT